>OW121750.1:40485066-41085066 GCA_933228765.1 Miltochrista miniata | reverse complement strand
AAAGGCTTTGGCAGGAAATGGCGGCCTGTGATTTGGCGCAAATCGGGAGAGGCCTACATCCAGCAAAGATCTACTACAGGCAGATTGATTGACATAAAATTGAAATCAAGAGTACATCTCGAGTATTTCCTCGACTTCTTAGTTAACGACTTAGTTGTAGATACGTTACCCTGGCGTAGAGGTAGAGCAGCACGGGCACGCCGCCCAGCATGTAGAGCGCGGGCGCCACGCCCTTGTGGCGCGAGGGCAGCGCGCCGCCCGCCCACACCGTGAACAGCGCCTCGGGGATGGACGAGCCCGCCCCCGCCCCCGCCCCTGTACCACCCCCGCCCCCGCCCCCACCCGCCGGCGTGCCCGCCGCCGACGACGCCATCAGGCCGCTTGACGCTACTCGTCCCGCGAACACTGTATTTTACAAGCATTTATTTAGTTGTCCGTTATCAAATCTTGCAAGTTACATTTGACAAGCTTCCCGGGATTCCGATTTAGCTGAATTTACGCGTTATACGAATATAACGTGACAATGCAATATTATGTTATGGAAATAATCTGATCATGAAAATTTAAGCTGGCTATAAGAACTTTGTTTTAAAATGACGCAACTTTAATTAATTTGAACTCATTTGATTAATAATTGACGAGTATTTTATATCTAGATTGTATCCAGGTTCTATTGATGGATCTGGAAGGTAGCCAGAAGTCATACTAAATATTTATGTCACAAAATTCTCCGCGGGCGCTTTTCTTGACTCCCTACAAATCTTTTCCATTCCCAGCTCAATTCTCTCCTATCGGGCACTTGTACAGTGGGGTATTGCTTATATTTTTATAGTAGGGTAGGCATTAGTACAGGGATAGAGTATATTTCGGAATAACACATATCCTGGGAAACTATTCCCACGGGAAGCGGGAACGAGAACTAAATTTCACGCGGGCGAAGCCGTGCGCATCAGCTAGTTAAAAGTAATTATGCATGCAGCAAGAGTCAAATGAGACCAACCTGTGGGCATTGCTACCGTCTGGTGGTAGAGGTTCATGATGGCGGGCGCGTGCGCGGAGAACGTCAGCAGCAGGTTGTCGTGCAGCTCGCGCAGAGTAGCTCCTGACATCTCGAACACCTGTCGCCCACAACCAACACTATACAGTTGACACCCTAGTCAGGCCTAGTCTATGGATGCGCTATACTCTCACTGCCGACCCTGCTAGAATCTAAGACCCTATTGAGGAGCCAATACTGTAGGCGTTCGGGAAAACATAGGAAACGTGGTATGCCTTTCCTTCAAATTCACTGTAGTGGGTGTATTCGTTTATATTAACCTTATGCGCACGCATAACGCATAAGCACGAATAGCATAGCAGATATCTCGTTGCTAATGTGAGTTACAGGCATGAGTAGTAAGTAGTGTGAGCGCGTTACCTGGTCCCAGTCAAAGTCGGCGTCGAGCACACCGGGTGTCAGCACCAGCGGGTAGTTGGGGGACTCGCAGCGCACCTGCAGAACAACACCACTACTTAGATAAAACCAAACCTAGGTTTTCTTATCTTTTATTATTATTAGGTTTTACTATTTTTGACTGTGGTGCGTTAGGCCTCGAACTGGATGTCAGCGACGAGCGGGGCGAAGGCGACAGCGGCAATTCGAAGCGTAGAGCAAGTCGCGCCACGCACACTCACATTTTAAAATGTGGTCAGCGCTCGCATACAAGAAAACCATGCTCGGTGCTTTGTTATCGTTTGTTCGACGTTGCCTACACTCTTGTATGCAGGTGCCGCGCTCTCGTCGCTGTGCTTGACAGTGTGGTTATTTCTTCTTCCTCCCTGTGTATAGTATCGTTGCGAGTGTACCTGGCAGGAGTGGTCTGCACCGTGGGCAGCTAGATGCAGCGCGGTGTACCGAGTGAGGCAGGGCGCGCGGTACAGCTGCACGCCCGACAGGTGGTAGGCGCCGCCCCCGCCCCCGCCCCCCAGCCCCGCGCGCCGCAGGGAGCCGATGAGGACGTTCGTGGGCGTCACCTTGCGGATTAGGATACCTGCAAGACATCACGCGTTATACATACCTACACACACAAACAAACAGGCACGTGTACGCTCGCACGCACGCACAAGGTAACGTACACTATGTTAAATAGTATGTTCTCTTTATATTGGGTGTCCCAAAATTGACTGGTCAAAGGGCAATGCCAGGTCTTCATAGTACTTTAGGCCCTGGGTGCCCAATCATGAAAATGGGTACAATATATTGCTTGTAAATAAAAATAATTTATTCATAAAAGAATAGTTAAAACATAAGTTGGGGTTTCCAAAATATCAAGGCTTTTAATTGTTATAAATGTGCCCTTACACAAGCACTTTAAAGTTAGCAGAAATTCTTACTGCAGTCATTTAGCTAGTTAATTATGTATTTGTTGTCTTTCATACATTTATTCATTCACCCAAAGTCAGTATTCATGATCAGAATTGAATATTTAATTATTGATAAAACAAACAGAAAAACGTACAATGATGCAGTACCATTTTGACAATGACATAACACTGGATGACTGTCAGTCGCTCACTTGACTATAGTCCATTCAGAGATATATTACCTCTAGCACTTAGGTTGCCTATCTTGATTGTTGTGTTACCCCAATAAGTTTTTGTTTCTCCCATGTTATCTAACGTTTAGTCCAAAACTTACTTTCTTCTTTTGCTATCGTTTTTTTTTCGGGTGTGACCATTAATTAAGATGTGGAACGTTGTGGAAGCAGCAACTTCACCTCCGTTGGTGATGGTAGTAATTGTTTCTTTAATTTTTTATACGTAAATAAATAAATAAATCTCAAATTCAATCGTATAATTATAAGAGCACTGTTTTAGTAAAGTTAAGTATATTATGACATGAAAAACAAAACTCTTCGTGCTAACGGTTGGATGTTATAATCTCCACTATATCGGTAAAACGTCGTAGGCTGGCACTCATTGGGGGACTTTACTGCTATGCCAACACACAGGAAATGCTCGACAAGCTGTCAGTCAGAGGTAATATAACTGTTAACGGACTAAAGTCAGTTTAATTTAGTGTTGCTATTTAAACAAACAAAATGTCTAGTGTATAGTATAACCATATTTTGTAAGCTCAGCGTCAACGTGTATAATAATTATTATAATACAGTGAAATTCAATAAAACTTACTATTTACCGTTTAGAAAATTAGATCTATACATAAATAAGTATCCTATGTACCTATACGTTTTCTTATCAAGATCTTTTCATCAGGTCACGGTGCATGGTTGTCTTGTATTTCTTATTAGTATAAAAATTATAATAAACAAATATTTACGTAACCCGCCTCAGATTCATCCCCACACTTTCCATCCGGAGCGTTCGAGCACGGTAAGATCGGATAAGGAATTCTTAAGGGGTCTTAGAAGGTTTTTACAGGGTTGGAAGCGCGAGTGTAGCACCTCTGGTGTTACAAACGTTATGCTTGTCTGCCACATTGGCGTTATAAAAAAAAAAGAAAAAAGTATCAAAGTAAAAACTTGATCTGAGTATTTTGTAAAAATACTACCTATTCTATTAGTTTACAAAAGACTGGCAACCCAGCAGATGCAAATGGCGGTGTATTTATTGAATAACTTTTTATTTTGACGAAATAAATCCTAACTTCTATCAAGTCGTGAATAGCGTCAAAAATTATGAAAATTCATTACTTATTTTTTCAGCTAAATGCCAAGTATGGGCAATCAGGGCCTAATTTCGGCATTGCCCTTTCATGAGATGGCTTGGCATCGGAAATCAAATATAAATATTTAATAAATAAAACCGGCCAAGTGCGGGTTGGACTCGCCCATGAAGGGTTTCGTAGCAGCAAGTAAAATAATATAAAAGTTTATATAGTTCGTTGTAACTTTGATTGATGTTTTAACACGTTCGCAGTGGTAGTGATTTTTCTTACCGAAAATTGCGGTTAATGACGTATTAAACCAAAACTGCCAGCTCTATCTCGTTCAAACTAATTTTCGTTGGTAGTTTTTATGGCAATGTACATCATATATTTTTTTTAGATTTATCACTCTCTTAGTTTAGAAGTTAGAGGGGGGGGGACACTCATTTTTCCACTTTGGAAGTCCCTCTTGCGCAAACTATTCACTTTAGAAAAAAATTATGTTAAAAACCTCAACAGCATTTTGGAAGACCTATCTATAAATACCCCACACGTATGGGTTTGATGAAAAAAAAAATCTTGAGTTTCAGTTCTGAGTATGGGGACCCCCAAAATTTACTGCTTTTTTTCTACTGTTATATAAGAATCTTAATGCGGTTCACAGAATACATCTAGTTACCAAGTTTCAATAGCATAGGCCGTATAGTTTCGGAGAAAAGTGGCTGTGACACACGGACGGACAGACAGACAGACAGACAGACATGACGAATCTATAAGGGTTCCGTTTTTGCCATTTGGCTACGAAACCCTAAAAAGGGGGGCTAATATTTTTTTTTTTTAATATTTTTGTCGCACGTAAAGCTTTCGTTTGTAATCGCGGCAATTCGAGGTAACATGGTCGGCGCGGCAAAACAAACCACGGAGCACCCGCCTGGATGTCGTTGTCGCTCTCTGCTGCCGCTCAGTAGCGATAGAAAGGGTGATAATGAACATTTACAGAACTTTTGAAACGGATATACGGATATGGGTGTTTCTATGTATAATATGTATGTATTTAAAAAGTATACTGGTTGAATTTATAGTCGTTTTGGAACGGAAAGGTTTAGGCCCAGTTTCGATAACAGAACCGATCGGCACTGTCAATTTGAAAATCAACAATAAAAAATTACGAAAATGTCAAAATCTACATCGTTTGCCAAAATCAAAACGAGAACACCTGGTTATTCCTTTAAATTTCACGAAATACGTTTACTACGATTTTCTACTACAATTTTTCATTCAATGTCTAACGTTCCAATCAGTTAGAAGAGTCACCGCGCCGGGAAAATTCGACCAATCACAACGCATGAACGCATCGGTCCACGTGGACTCGTTGCCAAGTAACGTCGGTAGGTACTCGACTAGTTACGTCTTGTAGGTAGGTAAATACGCTCGACCGACCGCGCCGCCGACCGGCGACCGGCGACCGCGGCGCGCAGTTCGACTATAACTCGCGCGCAGTATTGTCGTCGCGATCGACTTTTATTTGTGGTCGGAAATAAAACGATTAGTTTACACTCGAGAGTACGAATCTCGTGATGAATTACGCAGTGCGATAGTGGACGCCTTTGAAATAGTGAAAAGTGACAGAGACACATTGAATAAACTAAAAGACAATAGCCTAAAACGTGCCCGTTTGTGTATCGAACGTTCTGGACTCCATTTTGAGCAGTTGCTAAGGTACAGGGAAGTGTAAATAAACTGTGAATAGGTAGGTCTAGGTATTTAAGTTGATTATTTTGTAAATAGCTCCAATTTTTTAAATACGCCGGAAATACTCCCTATTTGTTCGTGTTTATTTTCATTATTATTACATAAACCTTATTAATTCACCGTAAAATAGAACAATATTAAAGTATTTCCGACGGTCCTAAGCCCGCGTAAAGTATGAAGGAGAAATTGGAGTCCTTTATTATTATCTAAGTACCTATTATTATCGAAACGATGCATTCGGTCAATGAACTGATCACATGGAAGCACGCGCCGCGGCGTAGGTACCTATGGGTTTCGGAGTTTCATTCATTGAAAAGTTCAATGAATAATCGAAGCGCTACTAATGTTTCAACTCGAACGAGTGATAAAGATTACATAGAAGTCATTTTTTTATTATTACCTGCACAGCTGTTTTGACACTCCGAAATGGTTCCATTATTGATTCCGAGTAACCCCCTCTCGGGTCCAGAACGACTATAAATTCAACCAGTATAAGTATTAATATCCGTGGTCTGATACCCATAACACAAGCAGGTTATTCCTAGCTTACTTTGGGATCAGATAGCGTTGTGTGAGATGTCCGTGAATATTTATTTAATTTATTTATTTATACAGTCAAAGTATTCATGGGATTTTTTTCTCATTTTTGTATTTTTAATTTACTGATGCCACGTCACGTGACGAAATTTGGATAGGTAGTTTTGGGACACTTTATATACCAGTAAGGTATAATAGGGTCAGGCATGCATTCCGTCGATTCGAAGGAGGTAAAATTAGCCTATGTACATTTGTGACCGCACGATGAAATGGAAATGAACTGACTAACTAGTTTCAATGCGCGTGAATCTACTGAAAGCAGGTGGCACGTTTCCCTAACGTCGGTAAAAAGTCTGTCGTATAAATAACGGTACTCACCTTGAACGGGTAATGTAACATTCTCGCACTCGTGTCCATTGACGTACAGGGTAACCTGAAAATGACAACAATATACATTAAAATTAATAACATAGAATTTTGTATCATATGATGGCCGGGTTACCAGAGTAAATTGCATGTAGATGTGTGCCTCTGGTAGAAATTCAACTTTGTACATTCTCCATTAGAACGTCCGGTGGAGTTATCATATAAACTAGCCAAATAGCGAGTATGATAGATTCATGAATAGTGCATGGTACCTGTATGTAGATGTGCCTCTTGTAGACAAGTTCCTTCACGTTGAGCGCGAGGCAGGACCAGCGGCGCGGCGTCAGGCCGCTGGCCACGCGCGCCTCGCTTACAATACGGTTGAGGCCGGGCTCCGGTCGAGACAGACGGAACGTGAACACGCCTGGGGAGGAACAACATTGCTTATTTATTTATTTTTTATTTTTTTTAATGGGATGGTAATTTTTTTGGTAACCACCTTATTTACTAAGATTCAAACTAAATGAAGATCGATAAAACAAAACACTATCGACAAGCTGAAAAGGTCGAAAACAAAAATTTATTGCTCTCATTTTTCTGTAAGTGCAGAGAACTATTTTAAAAAACATATGCATTAGACGAAAAGTGAAATTACTCTTTTTGTGAATATCACGTCACATTTTGAATCATATTAACCAACGATATTAATATTTAAATATTTGTGGACATTCACACACAACATCATCTAGCCCAAATTAAACTAATAATAAGCTTGTGCTACGGTATCTAGACGACTGATATACATACTTATATATTTCTAAATGCATGCATATTATACATAGGAAACACCCAAACTCCGAAACAAAGATTTGAACCCAGGACCTCCAGCGCCGCAGGAGGTATCACTACCGACTACGCCACAGAGGCAGTCCATATTATAAGAGCACAACAACATTGAAATTGAAACTAATTTTGGTGTCAGTTTTAGAGTGAATAATATAAACAGTGGTCCACTGACCGGTGGCTGAGTCGAGCCACACCTCGAACATGAGCGACTCGTGGCCCACGGACAGCACGTGCGACAGCTCGCTGGGCCCGCTCGGAGCCTCCGCCGCCGAGGCCGCGGGGGGCTTGGACTTGCTGGGCTCGGCCTCCGGGCGCTCGTCGCTCAGCTCGTCCATGCCCACTACACCACAAACATAACACTCATGATTTGTCTTTTTATCAATCAAATTTCATTTTGGTGTAATGTGACTAATTTTAATACAGGGTTAAGAGGCCAACAACAAATTGGTCAACTATGTATATAGATTGGAGTTATTCATCAATGATAAAAGCGGTTAATCGAATTTTGATCAATCTGAAACTAAAGCATTAAACGTAGTTAGATGCATGTAAACCACGCACCAGAAATCAAATATTATGTGCAATATCCCTGCTATTAAATATTATTTACACTGAAATTTATAATTGAAAGGGTATCCATATACAATACATTAATTATCGAGCCCACAAGCTCATACAGCAACAACACATGCCATGCTCTTCTGCCATATTTTATTTGGCAGAAGAGCCTGGCATGTGTTGGCCGGCACATCTAATTTTTGCTGTAGAACATGGTAATTCGACATAGTATCGAAAAACTATACCTTCCGATGGACCATCGATCAGTTACTAGAGCATTTAAGGGATTATCAAGGGAACACCCAAAAATTCCGAAATATGTTTTTCCGAATTTCAATATTCCGATGTTCAAAATTCCAAAGATTATAATTCCTAAGAAACAATAATAATAATCTTTATTTGCAAGAAATATGGTTTACAAGATGTCATGTTTGTTGATAAGTCCAGAACATATTTCGCCTGTAGCATACAAGCATGCAAAGTTACATTACAATTTTAGTTTCAATACATTGCAGATCACTATAAATTTAAATATATTACTCAAGCTCTATAGCGACAAATTAAAGTTTTTCCTTATACAAAATACAAAACATTCTATAATTTACATTCTTCCATTTATATAACAAGGATTTAATAACAATATTCACATGTCAATTGCAATAAACCAAAAAAATAAAATTAAATTAAATAAACAAATGTCAAAGTAATGAAATAAACAATAACATGTCAACTAAATTGAAAAATAATAAATAAATAAAGAATGTCAAAAAATTAATTCGGTAATGTCAACTTTATGATTAATTGGTACATGTCAGTTGAAAAATACAATTAGGTACATAGTTAGATTTTTTTTAATAAGCACAATAGCGGCATGAGCTTTTTTTTAGGAAGTCTGTGGTGGCATAAAAGCTTTCCTGTATAAGCCATCCCTTCAACTCTTGGCAAAACCTTCCGAAAGGTAACTCCCACATATGTTTAGGTAGTGCATTGTATATAAGCGGTGCCATGTAAACGCAGCTTTTTTTAAAAATCTTCAGTTTGGGCACAGGCATTCTTTTAGCTAGTTGTGTTATTTTTCGCTTACCAATATTATTGTTATCTTCAAAAAGATAACCATGAATTTTAACAAATTTAGCTACTTCGTATATATACATACTTGGGACTGTAAGAAGTTTCTTCGACTTAAATATTTGCCTACACGATTCCGACCATTCCATATCAAATAGTACGCGGATGCATTTTTTCTGCGCTACAAAAACTCTTTGCAGTTCATTAGAGTTTCCCCAGATTACTATTCCATATCGTATTATAGAGCACACGTATGAGTGGTAGACCATAATAGCGCTATGCCTTCCTGTAACATCCTTAACTTTGCGTAGAGCAAATATGAATCTATTTATTTTTGTACAAATACTGTCAATATGTTCCTTCCATGTAAAATGTGCGTCTAAAATTATGCCTAAAAATTTTGTTGACACTACTTGTTCGATTGGGGTATTTTTAAAGTTAATATTTAAATCGATGACTTTGCTTTGCTGCGTTTTAAATTGTATTAATTTTGTTTTTTCAATATTTATTTTGAGTTTATTTGATTCCAGCCATTGTACAACATCCTTTATTGTATTGTTAATATCCATTTCGTAAGAATCAATATTTTTGGAGTCCAGAATAATAGTAGTGTCATCAGCAAACAGAACACTCTCATGTCGTAGAGCTCGCGGAAGGTCATTCACATAAATCAGGAAGAGCAATGGTCCCAAAATACTACCCTGAGGAACCCCCAGAGGATTTATTTTTGGCTGTGATTCGACAACATCAACAATATTGGTTTCTTTATTAAAATTCGTTACTCTGGTAAGCTGTCTTCTATTGGTTAAGTATGATTGGAACCAACACAAAGCAGAGCCTCTAATTCCATACGTTTCTAATTTTGATAACAGTGTTGTGTGATTTACAAAATCGAATGCTTTACTTAGGTCTAAAAATAGAGCCGACGTTGGAATTTTAGAATTAACATTACTAACAATAGATTTTACCAAAGTATAGGTAGCCAGCTGTGTAGATCTACATTTTCTAAACCCGAACTGTTCATGTGTCAGGACGTTATGTTTCTCCATAAAACCCAACACTCTAGCATGCATAACCCTTTCAAAAACCTTTGACAGTATCGGACAAAGCTCCGAATATTCAAAAGGACGATATTCATTTACCCGAAAGTCATAAGTACGAATTTTTATTTTTCCTATTTTCATTAGTACGAATAATCAAAAGACCGGACTGTTATTTTTCCGAAAAACATTATTCAGAATTTCAAATATCCGAAAATTCACTGTTAAAGATTTTTTAATAAAGTACGGTCAAGTCTAACTACCGAAGATATTATTTCCATTTCCGAGTCGAGGTGTTAACCATAATAAGTAAATGGTTAACACCCCGACTCAGAGTACCCCGACTCGGATAGTTTAGGTTAGAAAGAAAAAAAAAACCACGAAGGCTAAGGCGGGAGCTCCGCTTCGCTTCGCTCCCGCCTTAGCCTTCGTAGTTTTTTTTTTGTTTTGTCGTTTGCCTTCCACTCACTTGGAAATAATATTTTCGGTAGTTAGACTTGACTATACTTTATTAAAAAAACGGGTGGGATCGGGAACATAAATAATCGTCTTTAATGATAAGTTTTCGGGTTAAAACAGGAACGGGTGGAAACGACATTCACCCTTCGTATTTATGATATTTCGGATTTTTGATAATCGGAGTTCGTATTTATAATACGGCGGATTTTTAATGATTCGGAATTCAAAGGTTCGGTTTCTTGAAATTCGGCATTCTGACAGTCGGAATTGTAAACATTCGGAATTTTAAAATTATGACTTTTAATAAAAAGGATTTATGAAACATCGGATTTTTGACTTTCGGGATTTCGAATCATTCGGACTTATGAAATTCGGAATTATGAAATTCGTGATTGTGACTTTCGGAATTAAGTTTTTCGTATTAATGTAGTGTACCCGATTATCAATGAAAGTGCACACACCAATCAAGCAAAGTGGATCAAAGATAATAATGAGTAGAACGCGCGCTCACCCCAGTGGTCGGCGTCGTGGGGCGGCGGCGCGGCGTGCTGCGTGTTGATCCACGCCGTCACGGCGAAGCCCGCCAGCCACGGCGCCCAGCCCGCGCCCTCCACGCCCACGCGCACGGCGTGACACGACCACGCTGACTTTATACCTACAAGCAAGTATTACTTACATACAGTGGAGTGTAAAGTAACCAATATTTCAGGGTTCAAACGAGAATCCTGCTGACCAACGAATAAGGCAACCACCACTTTAAGGATTGGGAGCATGAACAATGAAGTTTATGCTCCCAACCCTTTAAGGGGGGGCTGTTAACGCTTCCAAAGATGCATCAGTTGTCTATACTAATAGTTTTTGTGTTTGTATATTTGTTAAATTGTAAAGGGTAATCTCGGGATCTACTGAACCGATTTTAAAAATTCTTTCACCAATAGAAAGCTACGTTATTGTGGAGTGTCATAGGCTATATAACATCACGCTACAACGAATAGTAGTAATAGTAAATGTTTCAAAAACATGGGGAAAAGTTATTCCGTTTGAGAGCTTAGTTGCGTGTGCTGCGTAAATATTTATAGTTATGTAAAAAATATGTACTACAAAACAGTTTCTCTTAAAAAAGTTCTAAAAAAATTGCGCGATAGCATGTGTCTATCTTTGGGTTGGTGCACAATAACCATTTTAATGGCAATCAATTTTTTTCTACAATAATGCCACGGGATACCTCTTTCATAAACGAAATTGTTCTTAAAAATAATGCGACTGGAATACACGCGACGCGAAACCTTTCTCTTTCTCTCTCTCTCTCTCTCTCTCTCTCCCTCTCTCTCACGTAGTATTGAATATTATAGTATCCGCAATACGAACTGGCACGTTGGGCCATAAATCATCGGATTCGTGCTATCTCTTTCGCACCTACACAGTCTTATGGAGCGGGACTCGCACCCATAGTGCTGTGCAGGTAATCTTTTACGTATTCCCTAATAGTATCGACAAAAGTAATGAAATGAAAGATTTGAATATGATTTATTTATTTATTTATTTTTATACCAGCATTGATTTATTAAGACAAATGTATTAAATTAAATAAATATATTAAAATAAGTAGGTTGAGTAGATGAATTACTAACTAAAAAAAAATCAAATTTACTTTTTTATTGTTAAAATTTAGCTAATTATTTAAGAAAATCTTATTTGCTATTAATATCATATTTACGACTAAAAGCCAATTACCCACTTAATATCAGATTACGACATATCGACAAATTCTTAAATATTTTACCGACATGGTTCAACCCCTACAGAAAGTGACATTTATGACCCAAAGTGCCAGTTCGTATTGCGGATACTATAACGACGAGACGCTACGGGAGTAAACGCAACGCGACGGGAGTAAATGCGACGGGAACAGGTAATGCTCTCTCTTATGTGGCGCAAACGAAGTTGCGCGAGTCAGCTAGTAACTTATAAGTAAGCTCATTAAAGTTTGAAATAATGAAATAAATTAATAGATTAGTCAGCATAATGAGTGTCAACGACTGTGTGCTATGACGTTCACTTTCCATCAGGTATAACGTATGCTGTAAGTGTCTTTATCTACTCTGATACTATAATACAAAGATTATAAAATTGAAATCAATACTATTATGACAAACATTACGCACAGGCCAAAAAAAAAGTTTTATTACGATACAGGTCTTGTATGGACACCTATATCATAATAAAACTTTTTAATCATTACGATACACCATAAACAATCTCCAGCTGAAAAAGAAGTTTGAACCTCTACTTTAAAAAATAATATAATAATCTACTTTAATAATAAAATCCTAAATCTATGGTCTCCGCAGCCTAAAAAAAAAAAGAAACACGCATGCGCAATCGATGTTTGCGCCTTGGCGCCAACATTTTACATTTAAATTAAACAAAGTTTGTTTTTGTTTGTAAAATAAATTAGTTTTTGTGTAAAAACATGTCTTAAAGCGAGGATGGTGGTAATTGTACACCACCAGACATTCTGGAAACTGCGTCAAACATGACCATGAACCTGTTACCGGCGAAATCAAGGAGCAACTATATATCACAACAAAATGAAATCAGGTATTATAGTATGAGAGTAGATAAAGTAGTGTATGACACTGTACATAACTTGGTCTTATAACACTCGTGTGATACTATAAAAAAACTCGCCTACGGCTCGTTTTTTTAAAACACACTCGTGTTATAAGAACCCTTATTATGCAACAGTGTCATAAACTACTATTATATGTCTAAATCAAGAAACATAAAAACTTCAAAATT
Source organism: Miltochrista miniata (assembly GCA_933228765.1). NCBI lineage: Eukaryota > Metazoa > Arthropoda > Insecta > Lepidoptera > Erebidae > Miltochrista > Miltochrista miniata. Next base: position 41,071,992 of record OW121750.1, on the reverse strand, counting down.
AAACTCAATTGAAAAATACACCACAATTTATTATCTGGTTTGAAGGACCAATACCGACATCTCCTACATCGATTACAATTCATATTTTACACATTCATAGCTGTCAGGCTTGCAGAATGCTAAAACATTACATAAGAAAAAAACGCTCACCGGCTCTGGTGTGTGATTCGTGGAACCTCTTAGCGCAGTTCTCAGCGACATGGCTCTGTGACGTGGCTTTGCTCACTGTCATGAACTTCAGGTCCTCCGACAGGGACAGTATAGCCTCTGTAACACAAGAAGATTATGAGGCATATGATCATTCAAATAATCATCTGATAACACCTGATCTCGATCGTCGTTTTGCGTTGGTTATATTTCTATACTACATCAATAAAATTGTAACCCTAGTAATCGATAGGATTCACACGTTTTTCTCAATCGTAGCATATAAACTTAAAACTCTACAAGCATTTCTGGTTTCTTTTATATGTCAATCTTCTAAGATTTTAAGGCGAGAGGCAACGAGACTATGCCATCAAGGTGCAAACGCGGGAACTTGTCCCAACTGCATACTAATTCACGAATACAAGCTACACCGTGAGTTACGATCAGCACTCATTCTATGAAACCCTTCGGAGGGCTTGTTCTGTATTCTCAACCGTTGACCCCTTGTGGTTTCAGCTCGCCGGTTCACGCTCTGATACAGCAACTCACCAGGGTTGTCGCAGTCCACGGGGAAGGTGAGGATACAGTCGGGCGTGAGCGGCTCGGCGGCGGCCACCAGCCGGTGCAAGGCTCCCAGCAGCAGGCCCAGCGGCGGCCGCTCCGCCGTGAACAGCTTCAGGAACGCCGCCAGCTCGCTCGGCTCCACGCTCTGGGACGCCAGCACGTGGATCAGCTCTAGGATGCTGCGCTGGAGATCTGCAGAAGTAAGCCGGTAGAGAGTTAGTACTAGTAGAGACTTGTTGGACGTCGAAATTCGACAGTAAATAATTTTAAAATATCTGTAAGCAATTCTTCTCTATACAAACTTTAACTGAGTTGTTTCACGTGCTTACATTCTCACAATTTTATTAAAAGACAGAAATCAGCACATACTCTTATTCTCGAGGGGTAGACGATTAGTAAGAATAGTATTACACTTGATTAGCAATATATCTATTTTGAACATGTGATTTTTTTCTGCGGGTATGAGCATTGCTCCCCGATAAGGCACCGATGATGCTGCGTACTTAATGAGGGCTGGTCTGCTGCGGGATCAGCAAATATGCTCGATTGTCACGAATTAATAAGCAAGTAGGCGAAGACTGTGTTGGTGGTGGCTTACCGTGCAAGTCAGGATCGGCCGTGGAGAGCAGGTGCGCGGGCTGAGGCGCCAGCAGGCGGCGGAGCAGCGGCGGCGGGGGCGCGCCCGCGCGGCACAGCGCGGCGCCCACGCGCCCGCACCACGCCCGCGCCACGCCCACGCCCGCGCGCCACGCCGCGCCACTCTCGCCCTCCGCGCGGGACTTTACTAGTCTGGGAGAGCGGGGACATTATTGTATGAAACCAAACTGTCACTTTGCCAGATAGTAGCAATACAACTTAGAGATAGTACAGATGGTAACCTACATACTAAATTCTCTGTGGCTACGCACACATAGACAACGTTTAAGGAGTCAAATATTTTCATAGTAGTTTTCGATGTTGAATTGTGCGCGAGTGCGCGTAGCGGAGGGTAGGTGTGAAAAAAAAATACATATACGATATTTCCATCTGTACTATCTAATTTGTGATACCAACGCGGGCGCTGGGTACCAGCGAGCCATCAGCGCACCACTTCTTTCTGTTATTGCATTACGTTCCTCTCCTACACCGAATGCGCCACCGAGATAGTACTACGACATTTATTGACAAGAACATTTTTGACATGTACTCTTCTAGCAAAAAGAATTAGACAGGTTTAGATGACAACATGGCACAAGAAAGATCACGTCATAGATCACGTTGCACATCAATTAGTTTAATTAATCTAATTGATACCCAATAAAACTTCAATACGCATCAACGGAAATAGCTTTTGACGTTAATTAAAGTCATCTCCAACTTTTACTTCATTACCCTACTATTAAAAAGCTTGGATGCTTTGTGCTACTTCTAAGCTTCTAAAAATTAATTTTGAAATATTAGTAGTTTCGAATTTATTTAATTGATATACAGGGTGAATTTTTCAACTTACAGATGAGGATTTTTTGGGCTATGAAGATTTTAATGGGTTCCAGTACACCCTGTTCTTCTTTATAGTGGCTATTTAATATGTGTCGTGACGTGAGACTCGCCCCCCAAGGTGATACTTTAGATCAGACATTAACATACAAAAAGGTAATAAAAAAATTGCGTGTACTTAGTGTACACACGTAAGAAGTGAAACTTCTTCATAAACTTAATTTTCACCTCACCTTAAATTAAGTCAAAAAGTACAAAAGTACAAAAGTCCAAAAGTCCAAAAGTCCAAAAGTCCCAAGTCCCAAGGTCTCAAGGTCCCAAAGTCCCAAAGTCCCAAAGTCCCAAAGTCCCAAAGTCCCAAAGTCTAAAAGTCTAAAAGTCGAAAAGTCCAAAAGTCCAAAAGTCCAAAAGTCCAAAAGTCCCAAAGTCCCAAAGTCCAAAAGTCCAAAAGTCCAAAAGTCCAAAAGTCCAAAAGTCCAAAAGTCCAAAAGTCCAAAAGTCCCAAAGTCCCAAGGTCCCAAGGTCTCAAGGTCCCAAAGTCCCAAAGTCCCAAAGTCCCAAAGTCCCAAAGTCCCAAAGTCCCAAAGTCCCAAAGTCCCAAAGTCCCAAAGTTTAAAAGTCTAAAAGTCCAAAAAGTCCAAAAGTCCAAAAGTCCAAAAACCCTTAAATGACATGCTATCCCTGGATAAAGTACTCATAATTCGAATACACCGTGGTGGGGAACAGAACAAAGATGGCGCGTAACCAAAAATCGTGACGTGACGTGACGCAAATTTTTTTCCAACGCCGATAAAGAAGTTTCACTTCAAAAATGTCAAAATTAACATAAGACAGCTTTCTATAACGTACCTACTCAAGTAAACACATTTAAGGTAACCACCGGTATGTTTCCGTGCTTAATTGGCTATGTATCTGTATGTCAAAACCGGACCACATTTATACAGACTGTTCGTGTTATTGTAAATTTACCATATTCATTTTCTTAGTATGTAACAACTGAAAGTCGTTCAGTATTTATTTAAAAAAAAAATGTGTGCGTGTAACCTTTACGCGCGATTGAAGTAAAACTTCTTTGTCATTGACGGCATCAAATGTATATTGCCCTAACAGCAGTAACCAGAATTCAAAATTCAAGTAGTAAGCGTTACTTTCGTTAGAAAAAATCTAAGTGTCTACCTAGTTGCGCCTAAAGAAGTTTTACTTCAAAAAAGCTTTTTACCTCAGGGAGTAATTCCTTTTAGTGCTCTATTTCATTGAGCACATATAAGAGAGTAGGTGTTAAAATGAGATTTCCCTATATAATATGGTATGGTACAGCCCTAATGTTACTTAAGTATAGTATTGTAAGTTCTATAATATAAAGGTATATATTATTATGTGAACAATGGATGAGCAGTATTAAACGGAATATTGTAAGACAAGTACGTCTTTGATTTGTCTCCTTAACAGCAACATTACAATAACAATGCGTGTCATGGTACGGCTACGGGGGAGATGGTGTAAGATCTCTGACTTAGGCCACGTCCATGTCCTGTGATGACGTGTAACAGTTGCTTTGACCCTCCTTCTACATAAGTCGGGGAGCGACGGAAATAGCAAGGGAAATGGGCTAAGACGTAATGTGGCATTCTGTTAGTACAGGAGCGGCATTACGAGTTGGGAAACATCGTGAGTAGGGCAGTGTGTGGCTGGTAGGGCAATATTTGTGGCGACGCGAGGAGCAGTGCGACATGAATTGTGTGAATGTAGAATGTAGAAGAAGTGCACTCACTTGTGTATGAGCTGCGTGAGGATGTCGACGACGATGACGCACAGCTCGGGGTGCGCCAGCTCGCCCCCGCCTCCACCCCGCCGCAGCGATGGCTCCTCGCCGCTCAGCGGACACGTGGAGCCTTGCATGTCTGTGGCACAACACACCGGATTTATGAACTTTAGTACCCACGTATTTACAAAAAAAAAAAAATAGAACTCTGCGAGATTTGCTGAAATTTGTTTTTAACACGCATTGAACATGTACTGTTGCATCGAACAAAATTTCACCTTGAGACCACGATAGATGCAACCTCTATTAGAAACGTCTGGGAACGAAAAGGTCCTTGAAACCTTCAATATCATTGTTGTCATGTTACATAACCCACGATAGTCCACAATAACGTGCTTTTATACAGGTGCCAATGATTAGTTAGACGATGTTTTACCAAAGACTTCTATATAAACTGAGGTAGACGCGCCGTACTCTAACAAACGAGATTTCAAAAGCAATCCTCAAATACACACATTACTAAGACTACACTCACTTATAAATATTTTTTACGTAATTGTCACCCCACACTATAGGCATATACGAAAAGAAAAAGAGTAAAAGAGAAGGCGTATGGACTCCGATTGCAAGTCGAGCACCTACTCTCGAAATTTTGACTCACAACAGTGCGAGCAACGCTGCTAATTAGCTCAGTTTATAGATTTCAAAAATCGGTGCGTAGGGCATGTCTACCTCAGTTTATATAGAAGTCTTTGTGTTTTACATGATCATCTCAACGATGGCCGAAGTAGATCCACTCCGAAGTTATGAAAGCTTTTATAACGTAATGGGATTGAAACTAGGGGTCTGGACTATGTGACATCTTAACTTCCATCCATTTTTTTAAAGATTGTTGTAAGTGCGTCTTGACATGGCTTTAATCTGGCAATCATTTTAGATCATAGCTACCAAAAGAATTTACTCAATAAATATGTAAACAAAGGTATATTTTTACTGTGTGAAAGGGAGAATATTCAAATATAAAGTGTGAAAGCAGTGTGAATAATAATGGTACAGAGTGATTATGGTTATACCTGAGGCTAAGGTAGAGAGGGATCCAGCCAGTTTGCTCGACCTGTACAGAAGCGGCAGGTCTAGTTTACCCACTTCTACGTCGGCCTGGAAAAGATACACGAACATTACAAGATAATATCAATGAATACCATACAATATTGCATACCTATATTATAACAGTCGCGGTGCATCGGTTACTCGTTAATACGAAGTTCACAGACTACTAATGTTTATTATAAACTAGTTTTTTAATAGATCATGTATTATCGAGCAAATCACTAGTGTTTTATTAAATAACCAGTTTTATTTATTTACTACTGCGCTAAGCATGCGTAGCACTCTACATCAGAGTAGTACTCCCCGTTACATCTGCTACAATCGCTTTGAATTCAGGTTTCTGGCTCACCAAACTTTCTGTTTGTGGATCTATAACTATGTATAGAGATTTACAAACATCAAAAATATCGATAGTTACGGACAGCTTTACTGACGAATGAAACAGGAATATTTGGCAAGTTGCGCTTACAACGATATTGCTAAAGAGATTAACCATTATATAGGGTTGGAATGGTTAAAGCCATGCAATCCACAAGGGATGTATAAATATACAAGGTGATTGTCTCCATTATAATTCATGGAATTATCTTTTCTTTCTATCAAATATTAAAATTAAATACAGTAAAATACAGAACAAATAATGCCCTACCTATTTTCAAGGAATCTAACCAAGGCTTGGCTATGTGTTGTTGTAAAATAAATTGCAGTCATTTTTACTACCGATGGAAATACATACTTTTTAACCCAATTACGCTCGACAAGGGAGATTAACAGGTTTTCTATTTAAAGTCTAAACATAAGAATTCTAATATTCGGTTGAATCTTGGTAGGGTTATTAAAATCCCTCGAAAAATTCAACAGTGGATTACATCAATAGTAAAATTATTGTTTCTTTTGGATACGGGTTCGCTAACCGTTGTAGATCAGCCTACTCATACTAACGTCCCTGTCAAATATAATATCCGTAGTGAATATTTAAAACGTACTGCCTACATTTGCAGTTCTGAGGGGCAAGTGCGAGTTTCGGCGAGCGCCTGTCGACATTCACGAGTGAGCGCGTAATGGTCGATTTGTATGGAATCGAGACAAGTTCCCGCGTTTACAGCTAGGTGGCGGGGTCTCGATTCCATACGAATTGGCGCGCCGTGAATGTCGACAAGCTCACGCAAAAACTCGCACTTGCCCCTCAGGTCAGCACGACTGGCATACGTGCAAGCTGAATTTCAGACTGTTAATGCAATAAATGAATGGTAGAGCACAGACCCCGCGGACTCAGTGTTCTGTAAACGATCACTATAGTAAGCAGCTTCCACTTTGACCGGTCCTTGGATGGGTGACCATCCATGTGACCACAGGCAGTCACAACCTGTGCCTGTCCATTTCAACACGGCAATACGGTTCACCTATTAAGTGGGACAAATTCTAAGAAGATGAACTGTGGGCATATAATAGGCCTGTCTACCACTGTATGTACGTAGAGCAGTGCTGTTTTAATATGAAGCAGCATGATGTGGACTCACCTCGTAGCCCTCGTCGGGGCGCGAGGAGTAGGGCTCGCTGTGCTCGCTGGCGTAGGGCCCCGACGCGCTGTCCTCGCTGGACGAGCCCTCCACCGAGCTGCCGCCCGACGCGCACAGCAGCGGCGGCACCTGCCACACACCACACCTCAATGTTACGAACTGCCACCCGAGCGACAGAGGGTTCAGAATTGCTTGATGCACGAACATCACGGCTTCCAAAAAAAGCAGATCTTTTATACATTTATAAACAGAATTTCTATGAAATTATCTATGGTAGCATGTATCAAAAGTAAGACAATTGCCTGACTTTTTTGTTGCAATTTTTCAGTGTTGGTAACGTATCTATAGTTTTTGTGTATCATTGATGTCAACCTAATAGGAGGGGGGGAGGGGAGGGGGGAAGGGGGGTAATAAAATGGGGGTTAATAATAAAAAAAATATTATAATTAATTAAAAAAAATAAAATTTTATTACAATTCCTTCACTAATTAATCGAAAGGAACTTCGTTCCATCCGGGTGTCCCTTGACACCTCTCAAGTTTTTGTTATTGGAACTTCCAATATCAAATAGCAAAATTTTATATTTTTTCATAAATAGTATTTTGGCAAATATTTCGACGTTTCAGTTTTACTATTTATTTTGCATTGCTATTATATGTTAGCCATAACCAGATCCTTGAAATAACAGTAATTATCTCATTATACTCGTATGTAAGTAGCGCATTCACAAGTTTATTATATTCCCTCGCATGTGCTAAATGGAGGTCACACCAACAACTCTCGAAAATGGAAAGAGATACTTTGCATTGAAAAAAAAAACCTAAGACTCTTTACAAATGTATCATTCCATACGGAATCTCACACTGCGCTACATTATGACTAGTTTAATCAGTTTACGGTACCGAAACCGCAAGGTCACGCATGACTTATCACAACTGCAATTTTACAGATCATTGAACAATTATACGATACAAGAGACTTACTGGAATGATATTATCCATATTTATTTATAACTTACTAACAAAAACTTGATAAGTCGTACGTTTAAACAGCGAATTACGTTTATGGAGAGAATCAGGAGATAGATCTCCTGATTCTCTATTTGCCTTTAAATGTTTTAAATACTGTTATTAACGTTGCTAGAAGGTTGTTGCTATTGTTACGTATCAGAATAGACTAAATGCTGCACAATAGATGTTGTGGAAGATTCACCTGCCTGCCATCTGAGGCTCTCACAAAGGCAAGACATTGATAGGTTGAGGAATTACTGCCTCAGGCGCGAGGGCAGTCGCCTTCATCTCAACAAAACCACAGAAATAGACAAGCAAGTTCGACCACAACCTGAGCAGCGAAGAGGGACCTGGATATAATCGAACATTAGATGTAATGAATAGGGTGAGATTCTATAGTCCTGTGTAATTCTCTATGCCCCTCAGACAGAAAGCCGTGTGTGTATCAAGAAATATGTGATCGACAGTCGATTTGTCAATAGCTGCATTGTGTGTAGTGGATATGAATGGATCGTCGACCGCCTATCATAATTTGCCGGCGACGTCAACAATATTTTAAAGATTCAATGACGTAATGGATTGTAAAATATCACACAAAGTTTGTCTTTTCTCTAATAGATTAGGAACACTAAAACGCACCGTCTTTAAAATTAGTTTGTTCGTTCAACTGAAAGATAATTTTACCTAGTTGTCTTGACCAGATTTTAATGACAGACTTGTTTAAGATATGCCCAGGTTATCACCTAAATATTTTATCGTGACCAAATAATAAACTTAAATGGCCATGTCATAAAGGCCAGCGGATACATTATGCAATTAATGCATTTGTCAATTTCCGGTATAAACGTTATGTAACCAACAGTAAAGTTTACGAAATGTACCGATATTTATACGTGTGGAAATTCCCACCGATTGGATGCCGGACTCAAACCGACTAAAACCACAAGGTCTCTATGTATCCGTCTATCGCTGGGTGCCCTGGATAGAACCTCCATTCACTCTATTGTAAATTTTGATATGAAATTTTAAAGAAGAATTTACAAGTAAGATTGCAATCGAACTTCTACATGATCTTTTAAAGATTCGACATTAGTAAATAGCATAATAAATCATGAAACCATTCCCTGATTCCCGGGAAAAAACACAACGTTACAGTTCTATTTCCATGCGAGTGTTTCAGAGTTTCAGACCAGATACTATTTACGTTTTCATACAGGTCACGATATAATGACCCGCCGCGATCCCAACCGCAAAATTCTAATGTGTCTAGGTTACAATTAGAGCCTGAAATATTGATGGATGGTTGACATACCCGGTGGCTGTTTGTTGTCATCTCCAATACCCCCCACACTACACTTTTTCATTCACAACACTTACATTTATCTCATTTACTATTAGATTATATTCGTTCGCTTGATATCCGACTACACCGATACTGCTCTTCTAAATGACTGATCTGCGTGTGGTAGTTAATTATTACGCATTCTGTTCGAATATTCATTGGTCCTGCAGGCTGAGTGTCGTATACGAGGTGCTTGGTTCACGGCAGTAGTTGTACTGGTCGTATGGTGTTAATTGGATTATAGGTAAGACTATCAAGACAGGTTTCCACTGCGGGCCGAGCAAGCCCAATAATGAATCGGCTTAATGTTCCTGACACAGTCAATGCGACTTGACAAGTCTGCCATAATGGGAAAGAAAGTAGCTTTTAAGTTTAAGTTCTTTATTTGCTGAATATGGTACAAATAAGACGTTTACATAATAAGTGTGTGTGCTTTCTTTGCACGTGTGTGTCAAGTCTCATATAATGTCTTGGGCTTGCAATTGCAGCACAGTAAACCATGGTGCGGTGGCGGGAAAACCAGTATGCAGTTTAATGTTGAGGGATAGGCGTATTCATTATTGCGCCCGCTCAGCTCGCGGTGGAAACAGAGCCTCGCCGTAATTATGTATTAGTTTATTGACTGTTCATAATTTTATTCCGTATTGAGTATTTATTTTATGTCATGATAACAACACGGCAATCTTCTCACTGACAAATTCTGGTTATGGCAGACTCTTTTTTATTCGAAGTACTTATAATTTTGCGTTTTAGAGGGGTGTTTAATGACTTGCCGTCTCTTTCCCGAATTTCTAATCTCATTTGGCAAGTACACACAGACACTTTTACGGTGAAAATTTTGAATTCGTCTATACAGGGTGAATTTTTGAAAAGGGCTTGGATGGCCAAATCCGAAACTATAAGGAATAGCTAAAAATGCTCGAAGAAGTCACGAGCCCGATTTTGATAAAACTTAAAACCTCATCATTAGATTTTTGAAAAACCAATAATCCTAGCTGGGAATCGAACCCATTGATTTTGAAAAAAAAACACACCCTTTATTATTACACCATACGATAGTGTCACTGATAAGGATCAAATTCTGCGAAGTAATGATATACGGCAAATTTAAGGAAAGTTTGGAATTTTAATAGAATTCATATTCCATGTACCTAAATTTTGTATCATAATTTGTTTCGTTCGAAATCCCAGAATAGATCGCAACTATTCCGTGTTTTAAATCATGCTCAGAATCATCCTTTGGAGAATATTCTAAACAGAATTAATAATATTTTATGCAGTACGATCCTTGAGATCTTGATTCCAGCTATGTATTGAAAACAATGGTTTACATTTTGAACAATTAATCAGTTAACGTATGAAAAATAAATTGTATTTTGTTAAAGATCAGCACTTTCCTTTAATTCGCCGTATGTCATTACTTCCCAGAATAAGATCCTTAATAGCAACACTATCATATGGTGTAATAATATAGGGTGTGTTTTTTTTTTCAAAATCAATAGATTCGATTTCCAGCTAGGATTATTGGTTTATCAAAAATCGAATGATGGGGTCTTAAGTTTCATCAAAATCGGGCTCGTGACTCCTTTGAGCATTTTTCGCTATTCCTTATAGTTTCATATTTGGCCATCCAATCCCTTTTGAAAAATTCACCCTGTATTTAAGTAAAATTGTAATTATCTTAAAACTACATATCTGTGCGCGCAAACTACTATGCCTCTTCATCAGGTTTAGGGGGTATTAGCTTTAAGTCTACGGGTATTACTTCTACTTCTCTTTCCGTAATTCGAACAGGGTCGAACACCCTCCGTTATCAGTGTGCAAAGATTTATATTTTTTACTACGCTTTCTCTGGTACGAGTTGGTATATTCACGTACATTCCAGTAGATGTTATAAACAGCTCGTTAAAAGTTCGGTCAAGGTTTGTTCGTCAAGGTCGCGTTTAAAGAGAAGAATTTAATATTGTGTAACTCAAACGTTATAACATTAGAAGTATAAGAGACTAGAGTCCTGGGACATCCTTCCGAGGGCTTACCCGGGGCTCCCAACCATAGGCTGTTGGGCGTTACGTGAGGTTTTTTAGTCGGGAGGAGTCCGGCATAACATACACGATGGATTTTCTCTAACGATAAAAAAAAGTATAATAGATTTGCCCCCGCCCCCCTCCGCCCCCGCACCTAGTGTGTCTAGTGGTGGTGGTGTACGTTACCTTAGCGTGCGAGAGCGGCGGCATGGCGTGCGCGTCGCTGGGCCGGGCGGCGGCCACGCGGATGAGCGCCTCGCACAGCGCGCGCAGCCCCCCGCCCCCCTCCGCCCCCGCGCTAGTGTGTCTAGTGGTGGTGGTGTACGTTACCTTAGCGTGCGAGAGCGGCGGCATGGCGTGCGCGTCGCTGGGCCGGGCGGCGGCCACGCGGATGAGCGCCTCGCACAGCGCGCGCAGCCCCCCGCCCCCCTCCGCCCCCGCGCTAGTGTGTCTAGTGGTGGTGGTGTACGTTACCTTAGCGTGCGAGAGCGGCGGCATGGCGTGCGCGTCGCTGGGCCGGGCGGCGGCCACGCGGATGAGCGCCTCGCACAGCGCGCGCAGCCCCCCGCCCCCCTCCGCCCCCGCGCTAGTGTGTCTAGTGGTGGTGGTGTACGTTACCTTAGCGTGCGAGAGCGGCGGCATGGCGTGCGCGTCGCTGGGCCGGGCGGCGGCCACGCGGATGAGCGCCTCGCACAGCGCGCGCCGCCCCCCGCCCCCCTCCGCCCCCGCGCTAGTGTGTCTAGTGGTGGTGGTGTACGTTACCTTAGCGTGCGAGAGCGGCGGCATGGCGTGCGCGACGCTGGGCCGGGCGGCGGCCACGCGGATGAGCGCCTCGCACAGCGCGCGCAGCCCCCCGCCCCCCTCCGCCCCCGCGCTAGTGTGTCTAGTGGTGGTGGTGTACGTTACCTTAGCGTGCGAGAGCGGCGGCATGGCGTGCGCGTCGCTGGGCCGGGCGGCGGCCACGCGGATGAGCGCCTCGCACAGCGCGCGCAGCCCCCCGCCCCCCTCCGCCCCCGCGCTAGTGTGTCTAGTGGTGGTGGTGTACGTTACCTTAGCGTGCGAGAGCGGCGGCATGGCGTGCGCGTCGCTGGGCCGGGCGGCGGCCACGCGGATGAGCGCCTCGCACAGCGCGCGCAGCCCCCCGCCCCCCTCCGCCCCCGCGCTAGTGTGTCTAGTGGTGGTGGTGTACGTTACCTTAGCGTGCGAGAGCGGCGGCATGGCGTGCGCGACGCTGGGCCGGGCGGCGGCCACGCGGATGAGCGCCTCGCACAGCGCGCGCAGCCCCCCGCCCCCCTCCGCCCCCGCGCTAGTGTGTCTAGTGGTGGTGGTGTACGTTACCTTAGCGTGCGAGAGCGGCGGCATGGCGTGCGCGACGCTGGGCCGGGCGGCGGCCACGCGGATGAGCGCCTCGCACAGCGCGCGCAGCCCCCCGCCCCCCTCCGCCCCCGCGCTAGTGTGTCTAGTGGTGGTGGTGTACGTTACCTTAGCGTGCGAGAGCGGCGGCATGGCGTGCGCGACGCTGGGCCGGGCGGCGGCCACGCGGATGAGCGCCTCGCACAGCGCGCGCAGCCCCCCGCCCCCCTCCGCCCCCGCGCTAGTGTGTCTAGTGGTGGTGGTGTACGTTACCTTAGCGTGCGAGAGCGGCGGCATGGCGTGCGCGACGCTGGGCCGGGCGGCGGCCACGCGGATGAGCGCCTCGCACAGCGCGCGCAGCCCCCCGCCCCCCTCCGCCCCCGCGCTAGTGTGTCTAGTGGTGGTGGTGTACGTTACCTTAGCGTGCGAGAGCGGCGGCATGGCGTGCGCGACGCTGGGCCGGGCGGCGGCCACGCGGATGAGCGCCTCGCACAGCGCGCGCAGCCCCCCGCCCCCCTCTGCCACTGCGGCCGCCCCCTCGCCGCCGCACAGCGCCGCCCTCACGATGCTGCAAGATGTCTGTTTCGAACGGCCAGACGTCACGTCTGGGGGACGAAACGAAGCCAGTGAGTGAGGGTGGAAATAAGTGGAACTTTACGTGAGGTGGAATCCTCAACTACGACTTATCGTTACACATTTTTAACACATTGACACAACAAATAAAAAAACCGTCTTTTAAGTAAGAAGTAACATTTCTGACAAAAAAAAAAGGGTAACGGCAGACATAAAACAAAAACTTTGATGTATGTTTTTTGTTTTTCTCACAGATTTCGAGTATAATAGTTTTAATTTCAACTTAACATCAACCTCCACGCATTCTCGATCTACAGGAATTTGACAGACAGACGGGCAACAACATGATCCTATTAGGGATCCGTTTTCATTATAAGGTTCGGAACCCTAAAAATGAACAAATTGTGGGTCAACAACGTTCAAGAACAAGACCTGGGTGTATCGGGTCAGATAATAATATTATTGCCTATGTAATAGATAATCCAGAGAATTGACGCGCTCAATGACGCGTCTATTTCCAGTCACCCATTAAAATTACGTCCAATGATTTTATTATGATCCAAAAAAAGCGACTAGTGCGAATCGGAGTTGCGCATGAATATTCACAATCAAAAAATGACAAAAATCACGGTTGTTGTATGAGAGCCCCCTTATTTTAGTACTTTTTTGTTGTTACACCATCTCTAAAAAATTCAACTGTCTAGCTATTACGGTTCATGAGATACAGCCTAGTGACGGAGAGCGAAGTCTCAGTAATTGGGCCCCGTTTTTACCTTTTGGATACGGAACCCTAAAACGACGTCAAACCTTTCAAGATAACCCACACAAACGCTCTCCGACAATGTTATGACAAGTACTTAAAATAAGTTAACATATAACAATAATAAAACTAGAGATAAACTTCTTAGTCCATTGAAATGTTACATGAGCTTTGCATTTATTAGAGGACGCAATTTTATTTTCGGGACATGTGTGGGGGGTCAATAGAAGCTTAACCTCAAGTTAGTGGGGTCGCCACCCTTGTCCGCCGGCCGCCATCTTGAAAAGAGGGGGGAAAAAAACACTTTTTTCGCAATATTTCGAAAACTATGAGTCTTACAAAAAAATTGTAAAGGCATAATTTGTAGCATATTGTTTTGCCTACAAATATGTATATAACTTAACAAAAAATTTTACAAAGTTTTTAGAATTTTTTTATAAAAATTTTCTTTTTTGCTCTATAACTTTCTTTTATACATTTTACAAAAAAAATACCTCAGACTTATCTTGTAGATGATCTTTTAAGAGAAATTTAAAAAAACGCCACAGAGCAAAAAAGAAAATTTTTATAATTTTATTTTCAATTTTTTGTTTATAACTTCTTTAATTTTTAATTTGTAGGCAAAACAATTTGCTACAAATTATGACTTCACAAATTTTTTGTAAGACTCATAGTTTCCGAGATATTGGGAAAAAAGTGTTTTCACCCCTTTTTAGATTGCGGCCGGGGGACAAGGGTGGCGACCCCACAAACTTGAGGTTAAGCTTCTATTGACCCCCCACACATGTCCCAAAAATAAAATTGCGTCCTCTAAGAAATGCAATATTCGGTCCTTAAATTGTAACATTTCAATGGACTAGCTGAAAGATGCTAAAATTTAATATTATTATGCATTGTCATCTACGTTACTTAGATTTACCATATTTGAACGCCAAAAAGTGGGTCAAAATAGCATTTGCTAGATTTGTTCTTCACATACATATCCACAGTCATCAAGTCTTACGGATATAAATAAATAAATAAAGAAATATTCACGGACATTTCACACAACGCTATCTGATCCCAAAGTAAGCTAGGAGTTACCTGCTTGTGTTATGGGTATCAGACTACGGATATTAATACTTAAATACTTTTTAAATACCCACATACTATACATAGAAACACCCAGACTCTTGAGACAAACATTTATGGGTCACACAAATATTTGTCTCCGGTGGGAATCGAACCCACGACCTCCAGCGGCGCAGGACCCTGTTACGGAAACTTCGCTGTCCGTCTTTTTGTCCGTCACCAAGCAAATTCTTACAGCTTGATGTATTTCTGTTGCCACTATAACAACAATCAATAACCAATATCAATCAATACATTCATTCATTCAATACATAATATAATAAAATCGTAACTGGTCGCTGTCTGTACATGGAAGATAAATAAGAAAAAATAATATAGGGGGGCTTAATGAACGCAATAGAATCCAACAATGTTTTTTAGAATTTTTGTCTGTTTGTCTGTGTGTCTGTATATCTGTTTGTCTGTACGTTTGTGCACGCTGATCTCAATAACTGCTTAACCGATTGCAATACGGTTTTCTTTATTGTGTTGAGGTTTGCTTCATAAACTTTAAAGAATCATAATGGGTTAATCTAAAATTGGGTAAATCTAAACTGGCGTGTTGGCGTCAGCTCAGATTTTCAGTCCGCGCCGAAGGCGTGGACTGAATTGTTTTAGAATAGACTTTATCTTTAAGCTCTTTTATGATTAAGCAAACAGGGCATTTTCACATACTGCTTGATGAGTCTGATGAAGAAATACCTCTCTTTTCATACACCTTATGTGACGTAAACGAAGTTGCGGGCTCAACTAGTTTTATACTAAATACAGAAAAAGAATTTATTGGGGCTCCCATACCAGAAACGTAATTTTGTTGCCGTTTTTGGAAGGGAACTCTTCGTGCGCGTATCCGACTCGCGATACGTATTACACTTGGATCAAGAGGTAGAAGTGAAATCAAATCAGCTGTAAAATGCGATTTAGGATCGCAATAGTCACAGAAAATGAAAACTAACCTTAAGTGCACGACATAGATCATAAATTTATTTCTAAACCTAAATTACTAGAGAGCATTTTCAATGGGATATCATACTCTATTACCATTACATAAAGTGCAAATTAGGTTGATAATGTAACTTTTGTAACGCGATAGGGCTTCTGTCCTTGAGCTTGAAGCGCTAGTATTAGATTTATGCAATCAAACGGATCAGTCGCTTGGACAGTGAACAATCACACTGGTGACGTCATCATGGATACCCGGCGATACTTTTATATAATTTAGTCAAAGCATCACGTGTTTTGTCCATATTACAAAGCTGAATAGTTGTTTGTTTGTGTCAGAAAAGTCTCAGAAAATACTGGTTGGAATTAAAAAACAATCTCTAAGTGTTCGATAGTCTATCTATTTTTCGAGGATGGCAATAGGGCTAGGCTGTACAGAAACACGCAGCAACGATCAGGAGCAGAGTAGTAATGATAAATGTTTCAAAACGGGGGAAAATTATTCCTTGTTTATTTCCTGTTATTGAAATAAAATAAATATACACCTCTCTCTATCTCTCACGTAAACGAAGTTGCGTGGTTCAGCTAGTTGTATAAAAATGTTTGAGAATTGAATAGAATTTTAAATGTTCTAACTACACGAAAGGGTCAGAAGTAACAGGTCTACTGAAATTTTTTGCTGGCGGTATTAATTGCTTTTTTGTTACAATAAATAGTTAAGTAACTATAGTATAGTATGATCCACGAATATTTGTTTCGGAGTTTGGGTGTTTCTATGTATAATATGTATGTATTTAGAAATGTATAAGTATGTCTATCAGTCGTCTAGATCCCATAGCACAAGCTGAAATCAGCTTAATTTGGGCTAGATGATGTTGTGTGAAAATCCTACTAATATTATAAATGTGAAAGTTTGTGAAGACGTTTGTTACTCAATCACGCTCTAACGGCTGAATGGATCTGGCTGAAATTTTAAACAGGGATAGAGTATAGTCTGGAATAACACATAGGCTATTTTTTATCCCAGGAAAATGTTCCCACGGGAAACGGGAACGGGAACCAAATTTCACGCGGGCGAAGCCGCGCGCATCAGCTAGTGCACTATAATTTATTAATGATCTCATTAACGAATTGTCAACTACTTATTTATTCAAAAGTGCACGTAGTGTTTTAGTCTAACAGTGTTTCTATTGAATTTGTGGCAGATCATTTTCAAAGTTGCGAGTAACAATATTTCATTTCAGAATTATGCTGACTTGGTAGGAAACGGTAGTGATTTTGCAGATTAACATTTACTACGGTTGGAGTGTAGCGTACAACCAAGGTGAAATAAAATGATAGCTCATGAATAAACAACTCACCGGAGGCAGAGAGCTGCACCGTCAGCAGCGCCTCAGCGAGCCTCACGAGCACGCGCACCTCGCCCGGCGCGCTCGCGTCCGCCGTGGCGTCGGCGGCGCACAGCCGGTGCAGCGCCAGCTTGAGCAGCGCGTAGCTGTCGAGGAAGGCGCGCTCGCCCACCACGAACTCGCGGAACTGCGGGCTGGCCACGCACAGGCTGGCGCAGCTCCGCCAGAACGTCCACGCGCTCTTCAGCACCTCCACGTGGTCCTCGAGCGACTGAGCCGCCCCGCCCCCGCCCCCGCCCCCGCCCTGGCGCCCGTAGCCGCCAGGCGAGGCCGGGGACGCAGGAGAGCCCCGCGCCTGCGTCTCGGGCGGCATGAAGGCCAGCATGTCCCGCTCCCTGCTCACGTCGCACAGCTCCTCGAACTTATCCGCGGGCAGTTTCAGCTTGTATATCTTGTAGCACTTGTCCGTCATCTCCGTCAGCGACTTGAACAGCATCTGAACCGACGGCAGCGAGCTCATCTCCCGGAAGTAGGTTATTTCCGAGTTGTCCTTCAGAAGTTTAAATATCTCGACGATGATCGAAATCTCTAGTATGGAGCAGCACTGGTTGGAGAACTCGGACAGCGACACCAGCTCGAGGACGTAGCTGAGTCCGCCCTTCTGTATGAACTGCTCGGCGAAGGGGACCGTGTTGAGCAGACTCGCGAAGATGTTCAGGCACGACACCGTCAGGAAGTAGGCCGACTCCTCCGTTCGTATCATGTACCTGTGTTTGGCGACTATGAACGTGGGGTAGATGACGGCGAACAGGAGCTCAAACTTCATTTCCTTTCGACACTTCGGCGTCACTCGTAGGAGATGGCCGACCGTCGCGTGCAGGACGTTATTGTGATTGTCCAGCTGAAGCAGGGAGTTGTAATGGTAGAGAAATGCGCCGACGTTCTTTCTCTCTACGGGAGAGATACCGTGGGAGCAGTACCTCCTTCCGACGTCCCTCCTGTCGTCGCAGGGCTCGCATATCGAACACGGCAGCACGTCCGTTACTTTCCCTATTAATATACTCGCTCCTAATTCCCCGTAAACCGTATGCTCTAAAACTTGAATGCAAAGAGAGGCGACGCTGCCGTGAGTCAACATCGACCTGACTATACTCTCCATCAGGAACCCTGGCGAGAAACAGCAGCACACGCCACTGTTCAGCATGACCTTTAAGATCTTAGTTCTCAGGATACTCTCCGCGGACACCACCTCGTCAGTGAGCAGGGACGCCAACGTGCCGTACAGGACGGATATGCAGCACGTGGAGGGCATGTGCAGGCCGGTGGCGGCCTCGCCCAGGATGTCGTGGTGGTGGTGCATGCCCGCGGCGACCCTCTGGCGACACACCTTGTGCCTGCTCCGCGGACAGGCGGCGGAGTGTATGACCTCGCTTCTGACCCTCTTCATGCCCACTATTAACTTGCCGATAGTTTCTATGAGCTTCTTGATCAGCACGACCTTTTCTTCCCCCTCGTCGACCGGTATTCTTATCATTAGTTCTATAGTTTCCTTTAACAAACCGCCTTTGATACATTCTCCGTAAAGCTTGAACTGGTCGGTGAACTCTCTGAGCTTGTCCACGGTACGGCACTGCATCAACAAACAGTGAAAGAATGCAGTGATAGAGTAGGCGATACCGAACACAAATTTGAGCAAATTTTCAGATTCAGTCTTATTCTCTTTGTGACTTTGGTATTCGAGTTTATTCTGCTTACACTTAGATATTACATCTTCTAAAATTCGAAGGAGCATTGGCAAGATTCCGTTGTTGATTAGTTTGGCACACAGGTCGGAATGTATCAACACTTGGTCTAACGATACCATCAGCAGTACAGTCAGGGCCACTTTAGTTTTAGAAACCTCCTGGGTCCTGTCCTGCTGCTGCTGAGGCGCGGATGTGAACTGTAACGAACATAAATTCCTCAAAGAAAAGTTTATGCACTGCATGGATATTTGTGACCCCTCGGATCCGGTTAAGCTGCTTTCTGCTCGACACAACTCTTGTAATAAATCAGTTATGATTAGAGTAAATTGGAATGTAGTTATTTCTGAGTTTATTATTTCTCTGTGTCTGTCATTCATGTAGTCCTCTGCTTTGGGCTTGGCTTTGCGCGGAGTGTGGTAGGGGTCGCTGTAGAACGAGTCGTTTTGGAACTCGGTGGAGGAGCGGTTCGAGTTGAAGTAGTCGAAGTCGTCGTTCGGGGAGCTCACTTTGATGGCGAGGGAGCGGTTCAGTATGTGGAGGTCGTCGTTGGAGTCGGCCGACTCTGTCGACTGATCTGTCGTTTTCGAGAATCTGCGTTTCCTTCGCTCTAGAGAGTCGTACTTCGATTGATTTGGATGTCTTGACCTGTGGATATAAAAAACTGTTGTTAAAAATATTTAAAGAGTTCGGTATTTTGTTGAGACCATATTTCTCAAAAAAAAAAACAGGAGCGATGTATAAAAGAGGTTTTAAAATTATAATCATTAGTTTAAAACCCAAAAATGTTACCTTCCAGTAACGGAGCCGCGCTCTGAGGAAGCGGCGGAGTTGACCTTGGATGTCGGCACACCGATCGGTCTCTGTTTCGACCAGATTCTGGAAAAGAGCTCATTTTAAGATTGATGTCAAATTTTTACTCTTCTCGGATCTCTGAACAAACGCAAACGATTGATAAAATGTTTTATAGCCATCAATAGAACATAAAATCACGCTAATTAAAGGGCCCCACTCACTAACAGTTTACCGGACGATATCAATCTGTCAGTTAATCGCAATAGCCCACACACTAACAGTTCTGTTGAAGGTTTTGGACGGACGACTAATACGAACTGATAGTGTGTGGCCGCTCGACGATTCCGTTCAGCACCGGCAGATATCCGGCCGGACAGTTTAAAGCCTGGCGCGCGATTGACCACACATTAGCAGGTAGCCGGCCGGCGGCCTGTCGACCGACGTCTTGTATCAGTTGCAGGACGACAGTTTTAAGTTTTTCGACTTGTTTAATTTTACCGTCAAAATGGACAGCAAACCTCAATTTGTATCTACGTTTATTGAGTTATATAGAAGTTTCCCATGTTTATGGAAGGTGAAAGATGATTGTCATCACAATAAACGGTTGAAGGAAGAACGAAGGATGCTTAAAACAAATTATTAGCATATTATCAAACCACAATACCTTCAGCAACAATTGACAATGTGAAAAAAAAATCTTAAAAGCACATTCAGAAAAGATCTATGAAAGCTAATTTTGATTTTACTCTGATATGAAAATGCTAAATACGCTTTTTGGTAGGTAGCTATCTACAGGGATAACCCTATATATCTTATACCTATCTATAATTTACACAGATTAAAAGTACCTACGTACTTTTAAATTATGTATTATAAAATTTAAATATATATTTATTATTGTTATCCAGATTATAATAGTTTTGTCAAAAATTTTGAATAAAAATATTTATGGTACGGTATATTATTCATTAAATATCCATCTACCTACTTTCAGATCGATGAATCTACGTAATAACTTGTTGACTTGTGATAATAATTCATTTATTCATTACAAAATAATTTGTGTAGAATAGCAAATAGGTGACCATTTGCTGTATGTAGTGTATGGACCCTCAAACCGATATCAGACCATGGCCGACGGGCGATCGTACGGTGGAAAACTGCCGACTCCCGACTGTTAGTGTGTGGTCGCAAGACTGACAGCAGGCCCTTGCCGGCAGGCAAAAATCGCTTTAGTGTGTTGGCGCTATTGGTCTAGGACGGCAGGCCGTCCGATAGGATCAGAGACTGCAGGCGGACTGTTAGTGAGTGGGGCCCTTAAGGGTAGGCAGCGTCGTACATAATTTCCAAATGGTCACACAGTCTCCAACGCCCGGTCGCCACTGGAGCGAAGGAGAGGGCATGTATAAACATTTTCAGCCTCGTGCAGGACGCGAACCCACGACGTCTTCATCTTCTACCTAACCGGGGAGCAGCTAAACCACCTAAGCACACGAGTAACACTCGAAACTGAGAACATTTTTCCACCTCATACATGATATGGCAAAATACAACCATACTTATTAGAGAAGAGCAGATATATAGGCGTGCGCGCGGGCTGAGGCGCCGGCGATTGAGCCGCGTCGGGGCCCGTGGTGCCGTGCGCGATGTTCAGCTCGCCGAACAGCCAGATCAGCACCGAGCTCAGCTGCCGGCAGCACGACAGGCCCTGGAACAACCATTACCTTTATTCTATTCACCTTTATAGTGCATAGCATTCAAATACTTAAAGTTACAAAAGTAATAAACTCGCATCCGTGAGCGGCTCGGGACGTTCTCACTCCTATAATTGCTTGCATTAGCGAAAGGGTCATATTTAACCCATTTACGGTTCGAAATTTTCTACCGAATGTGGTTAAGAACCTTTTTTAGGACCGATCCAAAAAGCCCGCCAAGTATTATCATGACGGGCCAGAAACGTTCGTAGGAACACCTTACTTACACACATTATAGAACAGATTGCTACCCGAGCAATTGGATATAATATTATTTACAATTATAAAAGTATGTTTATCAGTTGTCCATGGACAACTAATAAAAGAAAGCTAAAACAACTAAAAATAAATGTATAAATTGTCTTAGTTTGGGCTAGATGGTGCTGTGTCAAAGAACAAGACATATTTTCAAAACAGCCTGTGTATGAGGTGTGTCATAGCAATGTCTGCTCCACAGAAATCAGAAAAAAGGAGAAATGGCATGCGCGCGTATCGGTGTCCGTCCAATCTGACAAAATGATCAGGTTTGTCGTGAGCGGCGTATCAGAGTGATCAGTGTTGAGTTGACTGCGACAGTGAAATAGTTCAAAATGCCGCCTTGTTCCGTCACTGTATGCAAAAACCGAAGTAACATAAAAAACTTTACTACCCATGGCATCACTTACCATATGTAAATACAAGTAATTCATTGTATTTATTATTAAATTCAATTAAAAACAACAGCCGACACATATTTGTTACTGCTTACTGTGATATAGCAGTATTACCACAGTAGACGTAGACTCTTATTGTGTTCAAATACATGTCGTGCTGAGTAGTACTAACTAAGTTCGATACCACATCCCACGACGCAATGGATAGAACGCGGGTTACGCGGGAAAGAATCGTACTCGATTCGTGAGTCGATTAATACGCTCGCTGCTTGGAGAAGCGAGTTAGGGATGTACCGGCATGTGGTCATTCAGATCAATTGTCGGGAAGTTATCGATAACATTTTCCTAGGAATATTTTATTTTATAGATGTGAGTGAATGTTAAATATTTTTAAAACATATTTCAATTATATTACAGTGTACAAAAAATGTAAACCAGAACAATTCAGTAAGTTTATTTGAAATAAAGTGAAGGTTAGTGAGTTACCTACATAGTGTGTTAAGTGCTTTACTGTGCTTGTGTTACCTTTTAATAAATATCCCTGAAAGGAATCCCATTCTAATGGCTTGATGGGTATTACTTATATTTTTTTGCACGCTTACACTGCACATGCACATGCAATGCACATTTATGTATGGCATGAATTCAATATTGGTTTTAAAGCTTTCTATGGGATTATTTTGGAAATTTCTTTTTAATTAAAATAAGGGAAGGCGTTTACAACAAATTATCATCCAAATATGTATATATTTAAAAAAAATCTAGACTCAATAAAGCGACAATGAAATTAACTATTAACTGGTTTTTGTTACTATTCTTGTTGCAAATCACCCTCTTTTATGCAAGATCAAAGTAATATGTAACCAATTAAGATTTGCTATTAAAAATTTACTATTCTTGGGTTTTCACAGCCTTCGCATGTGAGGTTTAAAAGTAACATTGCAATTAGATGCTTTTATCAAAAATGTGCCTTGCGTTGTCTTAACAGATTTCCAAAAGATCCAACTTTTAAAAAGAAATGGATCGATGCTTCAGGCCAGATAATTGGTTCCCCACAAAAAATAGTACCATATGCTCAGTTCATTTTGAACCTGAAATGTTTCAGCCTCTAAAAATAAAGCGGAGTTTTGTTTTGTCATGTCGCCGTTTCTAAGTAGAAATGAGATTTCACCAGCAATTCTCGGCCTACAAGGGGTAGGCCGAAAAATGGTATTATAGGGTTGATAACTACATTTTTTTTTAAATCATCAAGTTTGTGTGTTTTAAAATGGTAATATGCGTACACTTAAGTACACATGATTGAAATTCAGAGTATAGTTAATAATCCTAATTCAAAATTTTAAGGGACTTAGATTATAAGAAACTATTACATACATACATACATACATATGGCCACGCCTTTATCCCCGAAGGGGTAGGCAGAGGCATATTATATGCCCACATTTCACGTTTGTATAATTTGTCCCACGTAATAGGTAGTTAGCCGTATTGCCGTGTTTAAATAGACAGGCGCAGGTTGTGACTGCCTGCTGTTGAAATAAAACCTTCAACTTAGCTTAACGACTGCCATTTTACTGGCAACCGGGACCAACGGCTTAACGTGCCTTCCGAAGCACGGTAACGCTCAAATAATTGTCACAAAGTGATCACATGGATGGTCACCCATCCATGAACCGGCCGTAGTGAAAGTTGCTTACTGCAGTGATCGTTCACAGAACACTCAGTCCGCGGGGCCACGAGCGCTTCTTTATTACTATTATTCAAAATAAAAGGTCCTATGCGTTGCTATAGTTATGTAGCGGATCATAAAAATGTGACATTATTTATTTCATTTACTTAGTACTAAGATTGTGATTGACTTCATGTTAATTAAATGAGTAAACAGTGTATTATTTGTTTTAATCTAACCACGCATAGATACAATACATAATACAGGTCACTATTATAGTTATAAAACATTTAGGTACTTCCCAATAAGTATATCACAAATGTTTTTTCACATACATTATTCTCTAAAACTGTATACAACTATCGATACTGTACCATTTCTTAAAATATTGCCCCATCACTAGAGCTATTTCATTGGCAGAGAAACCGAATTTTTTGGCCAATGATTTTGTTTGCAGCAGCGGAGCTGAGGTGTGATTGGTTTTTACTATTCCGATGATTGGTCGGGTTGATTGCGTTGAGCACGGAGTGGGGCTCAGCTAGAGACACCCGGTTTCTATACATTTCCTTACTCTACAGCACATCTCCTTTTTTCTGATATCTGTGGTCTGCTCTAAGCCGGAAGATCGTGTGAAGCACCGAGTGTATACAGGCGTTATATCTCGTTTGGTTAATCGCATTAGGACTGTTAGACACGCCTTAATCTTTATCTGTGTGCGCGTTGTTGTTATTGTTGTGTTATATACACAGACTGCGCAAAAATTTCCATTGCCGCTTATCAGGGGCCATTCATTTATACTATTAACACTTGTTCATTGAGCGATAATGAAGGCGAGGAGGGGTGGAGGCAATCTACCACACACTCTTGACTCGTCAATCCTAGCGGTTGTGCGTTCAACATCAAATAAATCAGCATATGGCAGTCCACTTCTGGACGTAGGCTTCACCCAATATACGCTACAACACACGAACCTACGCCAAACGCATACACTCCCAGCCTGTGACCTTTTCCAGATCGTCGGTCCATCTGGCGGGTGGATGTTATACCGTGGTTGTGCGTTAGGATCGACGAATCGGGAGAAGCGTCAAGGAGTTACAATTATTTGGAGCTAGAGGAATGGAACAAAGTGGAGACTTCGGTGAAATATTATCGTAGCTATTTGTTCGATCAATGAGAATTATTGCTAGTACATACACACATTGTCTATTCATAACTAATATAAAAAAAGACATACGTCCTGCCCTGTCCTACGCTTACATTAAACTACGCAATGATTATATCTTCACAAATTCTTCAGATCATTTTCATCAAATGATTTAGAATATTTTAGAATTGGAGGGTTTCATATGCACGCGTGCGAAGCCGGGGCGCGTCACTATTAATATTTTATCAATACGGAGACAGTC
This sequence comes from Miltochrista miniata, assembly GCA_933228765.1. NCBI lineage: Eukaryota > Metazoa > Arthropoda > Insecta > Lepidoptera > Erebidae > Miltochrista > Miltochrista miniata. The sequence goes on along the minus strand of OW121750.1, from coordinate 41,046,931 downwards.
ATCTATACCCAGTATGTTGCGGTTGGTTATTTGATCCCACAACAATCTAATTATGTCGAAATACGGCGTGGTCTGGCAGTCTGAAGGTCATAAATATTTGATTTCTGAAGAGAAGCGTTGTGAATTAAAATTTAATTCAGTGTGAGAATACATGTCATGTATTCTCACACTGGTATGAATATAATGTAGCTCCTATATAAGTACGTGCTTACACCAAGTAGGTTGGGGAACAGATTGAAGAAGTCTAGAAAGGAATAGGAAATGAAATGACGGAGTGCCGATACTTTAAGAAATGCTCTTTGGGCTCTCTCAATAGATAACAACAATGTTTTCACGCCCCTCCGCGTGAACCTAGACAGTAGTGTAATATTGACGACGAAGGGCGTAATATATCTGTTTAATTATTTAGGGTCAGTAACATATCTAACATTTAGTATACCTATATATTTTTACAGAGATAAACGCGGCTATTTTAAGGTTTTGTAGGAACGTGTGAGATGTTCCTCCCGCCAAAAGGGAGTATACTCCGATCAGGCAAGGTGATTGCGCGCGATGTAGGATTTCAAATTGTTCTTCGCCATGTGGCGGTCGACATAGTTTCATGCCTTATTAATCCGCTTTTATTTCTTTTTTTTGTGCGTAATGGAATTTTTGAACATGATTTTCTAGCTCCTTATAATAACGTCAGATCACATTAATAGGTTTTTTTTTATATACCACTAAGGTGGCAGACAAGCACACGGCCCACCAGAAGGACCGCAGCCTATGAACGCTTGCAACACCAGAGGCGCCACACTCGCGCTGCCGACCCTGTAAAAACCAAGACACCTTTTGAAGAACCCCATACTGTAGGCGTTTGGGAAAACCGAGGCAGGGAGCAAAGACTTCTATATAAAATGAGGTAGACATGCCCTACGCAACGATTTTTGAAATCTATGAACTGCGCTAATTAGCACAGTTGTTCGCACTGTTGTGAGTCAAAACTTCGAGAGTAGGTACTCGACTTGCAATTGGAGTCCATACGCCTTCTCTTTTACTCTTGTTCTATCCGTATATTGCTATTGTGTGTGGTGACAATTACGTAAATAGTATTTATAAGTGAGTGTAGTCTTAGCAATGTGTGTGTTTGAGGATTGCTTTTGAAATCTCGCTTGGAGTACGGCGCGTCTACCTCAGTTTATATAGAAGTCTTTGGCAGGGAGGTCATTCCACAACCTAAGCGTGCGCGGAAGAAAACACCTATCGGATCTAACCGTGCTGGAACGCACCGGACGCAGAGTGTGAGGATGAACTCCCTGTCAGTGGCGAGCGGTGCGATCATAGAACGTAGCCGTGGGCATCATATCAAACAATTCCTCAGAGCACATACCATTGTACAGGCGGTAGAACACGCATAAGGAGGCAAAGTCTCTCCTGTCGCGAAGAGGTTCCACACCAGCTGTAAGTACAGGATTGTTGACAACTCTTACAGCTCGTCTTTGCACCGAGTCAAATGGACAAAGTTGATATTCAGGTGCTCCTGCCCTGAGGTGACAGCAGTACTCCATATGCGGCCGCACTTGCGACTTATAGAGAAGCAGTGTTTGCGCCGCAGTGAAGTACCGCCGCGCCCTGTTGAGCACACCTAGCTTCTTGTACCCCAGCTTGGCCTTGTCCTCCTAATGACTACGGAACTGAACGTCACCGGAGATGTCAACGCCAAGGATCCCTATACTTTTGGAGATGGAAAGAGATGTGCCCTGAAATTGCGGCGCTACAGTAATTGGGGTTTGCTTAGCGGTGAAAAAACACGCTTGTGTCTTGGAAGGGTTGAACTGGACAAGATTAGGTAGAGAGGTACAAAAGTTTATATGACATTATAGAAAAATGATTAAACGGCGGCGGGGGTTAGAGATGTGGAGCGTAACGGAAGTTCAAAGTATGTCACGAGCGAAGCCGGGGGCACAACTAGTTATTTACAAGACAGCTGTAGGCACTAAATCGATCACGCTGTGATAATACGGCGCACGAGCGGCGCAAGATTGTGATAGCGCGGTGGTTCCGGCGAGAGGGTGCCGACCTGCCGATAACCAGTCGCGACCGTTCGGCGCTCAGCAATCTACATTGTCATTGGTACTTTTAATACATGTCATGTATTCTCACACTGGTATGAATATAATGTAGCTCCTATATAAGTACGTGCTTACACCAAGTAGGTTGGGGAACAGATTGAAGAAGTCTAGAAAGGAATAGGAAATGAAATGACGGAGTGCCGATACTTTAAGAAATGCTCTTTGGGCTCTCTCAATAGATAACAACAATGTTTTCACGCCCCTCCGCGTGAACCTAGACAGTAGTGTAATATTGACGACGAAGGGCGTAATATATCTGTTTAATTATTTAGGGTCAGTAACATATCTAACATTTAGTATACCTATATATTTTTACAGAGATAAACGCGGCTATTTTAAGGTTTTGTAGGAACGTGTGAGATGTTCCTCCCGCCAAAAGGGAGTATACTCCGATCAGGCAAGGTGATTGCGCGCGATGTAGGATTTCAAATTGTTCTTCGCCATGTGGCGGTCGACATAGTTTCATGCCTTATTAATCCGCTTTTATTTCTTTTTTTTGTGCGTAATGGAATTTTTGAACATGATTTTCTAGCTCCTTATAATAACGTCAGATCACATTAATAGGTTTTTTTTTATATACCACTAAGGTGGCAGACAAGCACACGGCCCACCAGAAGGACCGCAGCCTATGAACGCTTGCAACACCAGAGGCGCCACACTCGCGCTGCCGACCCTGTAAAAACCAAGACACCTTTTGAAGAACCCCATACTGTAGGCGTTTGGGAAAACCGAGGCAGGGAGCAAAGACTTCTATATAAAATGAGGTAGACATGCCCTACGCAACGATTTTTGAAATCTATGAACTGCGCTAATTAGCACAGTTGTTCGCACTGTTGTGAGTCAAAACTTCGAGAGTAGGTACTCGACTTGCAATTGGAGTCCATACGCCTTCTCTTTTACTCTTGTTCTATCCGTATATTGCTATTGTGTGTGGTGACAATTACGTAAATAGTATTTATAAGTGAGTGTAGTCTTAGCAATGTGTGTGTTTGAGGATTGCTTTTGAAATCTCGCTTGGAGTACGGCGCGTCTACCTCAGTTTATATAGAAGTCTTTGGCAGGGAGGTCATTCCACAACCTAAGCGTGCGCGGAAGAAAACACCTATCGGATCTAACCGTGCTGGAACGCACCGGACGCAGAGTGTGAGGATGAACTCCCTGTCAGTGGCGAGCGGTGCGATCATAGAACGTAGCCGTGGGCATCATATCAAACAATTCCTCAGAGCACATACCATTGTACAGGCGGTAGAACACGCATAAGGAGGCAAAGTCTCTCCTGTCGCGAAGAGGTTCCACACCAGCTGTAAGTACAGGATTGTTGACAACTCTTACAGCTCGTCTTTGCACCGAGTCAAATGGACAAAGTTGATATTCAGGTGCTCCTGCCCTGAGGTGACAGCAGTACTCCATATGCGGCCGCACTTGCGACTTATAGAGAAGCAGTGTTTGCGCCGCAGTGAAGTACCGCCGCGCCCTGTTGAGCACACCTAGCTTCTTGTACCCCAGCTTGGCCTTGTCCTCCTAATGACTACGGAACTGAACGTCACCGGAGATGTCAACGCCAAGGATCCCTATACTTTTGGAGATGGAAAGAGATGTGCCCTGAAATTGCGGCGCTACAGTAATTGGGGTTTGCTTAGCGGTGAAAAAACACGCTTGTGTCTTGGAAGGGTTGAACTGGACAAGATTAGGTAGAGAGGTACAAAAGTTTATATGACATTATAGAAAAATGATTAAACGGCGGCGGGGGTTAGAGATGTGGAGCGTAACGGAAGTTCAAAGTATGTCACGAGCGAAGCCGGGGGCACAACTAGTTATTTACAAGACAGCTGTAGGCACTAAATCGATCACGCTGTGATAATACGGCGCACGAGCGGCGCAAGATTGTGATAGCGCGGTGGTTCCGGCGAGAGGGTGCCGACCTGCCGATAACCAGTCGCGACCGTTCGGCGCTCAGCAATCTACATTGTCATTGGTACTTTTAATAGTATCAAGTTTGGTTATCACAAGATTTACGCGAATAATTAGATGGAAAAAATCGGCAGCCGCAATAGCAAAACATAGCCGTAATTCTCAACATCTTGCAGCGTTTAACTTACAATGACGTAAAAACAAAAGGGATTGTGGTATTTATAAAGTACATCGTTTTGTTTCAGAGATGATAACTGTGTTCAGAGACAGTTACTTAACCTTTCATTCTGTCATCGTCATCAATAAATAAATAAATCGCAAAGTAACTGGCTGAGAGCCATCGGTGCAAGTGCACCGACCCTCCCATAGCTGATAATGAAAGCACTAGTCACGTCAGTTCATTCAAAGATTCATTCTGTTCTGTAGTTCTACACGCACCCAACAAGCCAGACAATGTGATAATACGGAGAGAGTAGGAATTTCAACTAAATTACTAATTAAATTTTAAAAAGCAAGATTGGAAAGGAAGTGATGACCAATCGCCGAGAGCGCCGTGCGGGAAATTTATCATTGATGTTGTATTTGAAACCGCATTACTTAGACTTGGGATTCGACCAAAACCGGAGTGACTATACTAGATAACTAGAGGATAATTTGTACTTATTCTAAAAGTAAAGAGATTTTCCATTTTACCAATAACTAATAAGCACAACGTAACTATGGTAACCATACTGAAGTAGACTACCTCAGTGCAAGCTATTCTCTTACATCGATTTTGGTCCAATCCGCCCTTAGTCATTAAGATTTTAGTCTTTAGCGTTTGAAATATAATAAATCTCAGTATCTTTAAATTATTTTAGATATTTCCTCTTTAGGGAATTTCGCTAAGTGAAGCGTGCTCACGTCGCGCTTCATGTGCTTGCAATAGCACAACTAAATAGTAGGAGTGGCGGAAGTGGTGCGGACGCGTGCGAACGGGTTAATCATAGATACTTCCTGCACACGCACTGGACCTCCTATTTACCCTCTCGAGCTAGATAGGCTGGCTAGTCCCTACCCTCAAGGTCTTACAGCGAGCTATGGAACGAGCCATGCTTGCAGTATCTTTGAAGGATAAACTCCAAAATGAGGTTTTTCGGCGGAGAACGAGAGTGGTCGGCATAGCTCGCAGAATAAGCACATTAAAGTGGCAACAAGCTCGCCACATCTGTAGAAGAACCGAAAGTCGGTGGAGCAAACGAGTTCAAGAGTGGAGATCGCCACTCGGCAAACGTAGGGAAGGAGGTCCCACCCGCCAAATGGACCGACGACCTAAAAAAGATCGCAGGCTGGGACTGGATGCGGAGGGCGCAGGACCGTGTGTTCTGGCGTGAACTGGGAAAGGCCTCCATCCAGCAGTGGTCTGCTATAGGCTGATTTGATGACTTAACCTCTTAGGGGTGTAATTTTTAAAGTCCTAAAAGTTTCAAGGAGTAAGGGTCTTGGCTGATCGTTGATAGATGAGTCACCCGGTAATTTGTATTAGTACCACAAGAAGAACCTGTCACGTTACATTCTAGAGCACTGACCTCGACCCCCAGCGCCTTGAGCAGCACGAGGCAGCGCCACGCGACGCCCCCCAGCAGGTACTTGCGCAGGATCTCCTCGGAGGTCTGCATGTTGATGCGCGTGAACAGGCTCGCCACGCGCGCCTCCTCCGGCGCCCTCTCCGCGTCTGTTACATTACATTCATATCTATTAAACATACCTACATACTGAACATTGCCAATCGAATGTCATTATAAAACAACTCGTTACTAAAACTCGATCGGTAGGTGAGCTGTGAACAGCAGCAGAAGGTCTGCAATGGTGGTGCATGTGATTATTTAAAGTGGGCAGTATTTCAAACAGCCTTAAAGCCTCTCAGCACGACGACTTCTCTCTAGCTATTGCAGAATAAGGGTCCGTTCACACAGACCGGCTCGGAGAGCAGAGCAGATTCTTATCACGTTGAAAACAGAGCTTTTATTATTTGAAGTAAGGTTTATTCTTGCATGTGCACTGCTTTTGTCAGTAAGAATGCTTGAACGCGCTTGGTGTGAAATAATAAGAGGAGCTGACCGGCTCCGATCGCGTACTTTTCTCGTTCGCGCAGCCGTTCGGCTCCGATTTCATGCTCGCGCAGCCGATCGGCACCCATTGCATGCTCTTTCTAGGTCGCGCAGCCGATCGGCTCCGATTGCGTGCTCTTTCCCGCTCGCGCAGCCGATCGGCTCCGATTGCGTGCTGTTTCCCGCTCGCGCAGCCGATCGTCTCCGATTGCGTGCGCGCTGCCCCACGCCGACCGCCATTTTGATAGCACAATTTAAACATAACAGTTGTGTGCACTTATACGAAAACATGACTGATGAAAAATTAATATATTTCTTCATCGGAGCTATCTAAAACCATGTTCCGAAGAGCACCCGTTAACACCGAAAACAAAACTTGGAATACTGGTACTGCCTTTGTAGTAAATCGATGCACTCGATGCATCCGACCGGCTGCGGGCGCATCCGACCGGCTACGAGCGCATCCGACCGGCTGCGAGCGCATCCGACCGGCTCCGAGCGCATCCGCTTGCAGCCGGTCTGTGTGAAATAGTTGGCGGCTCCTCTCCGACCAACTCCGAGCGTATCTGATCCGGTCTGTGTGAAAAGAAAAGTGCGCGCCGATGCTCTCCGCGCCGGTCTGTGTGAACGGACCCATACGAAAACATGACTGATGAAAAATTAATATATTTCTTCATCGGAGCTATCTAAAACCATGTTCCGAAAAGCACCCGTTAACACCGAAAACAAAACTTGGAATACTGGTACTGCCTTTGTAGTGAATCGATGCACTCGATGAATCCGACCGGCTGCGAGCGCATCCGACCGGCTCCGAGCGCATCCGACCGGCTCCGAGCGCATCCGACCGGCTCCGAGCGCATCCGACCGGCTCCGAGCGCATCCTCTTTCAGTCGGTCTGTGTGAAATAGTTGGCGGCTCCGCTCCGACCGACTCCGAGCGTATACGATCCGGTCTGTGTGAAAAGAAAAGTGCGCGCCGATGCTCTCCGAGCCGGTCTGTGTGAACGGACCCTAATTGCGCAGATGAGGCAAGTAATCGAAGAAAGTTGTGCTAATAAATTCTGAACCATGCAATCACACGGCTATTTATAATCAGAAACCTAGTATATCCTGGTACAAAATTCCTCAAGACCTCTAAACCAGTCCCATCAACCGGGCCACCCCTACCCAATGGGAAGCAGTCGTTACCCAGTTCTGCTTCTGCTACAGTGACAGGAAACGAGTGTTCTACGATACTCACCGACATTGTCGACGGAGTCTTCTAGAGGAGCCGGGCGGCTGGAGCAGGGCAGGTCGAGACCTGGCAGAGGCGCCGCGTAGTGCGTGTTGATGGAGGACGTCACGCGGTGAATGCCACAGAGCAGCTCGCATCCCACCAGCGTCACTACACCGCTCACTGTGCTGCACAAGGCATATACGAACATTATTTTATGTTAAGATTTTTAAAGTAGGTGCAAAATAGGGCTGTGAGAGTGGCCCTCAATCGCTGCGATGCGCCACGGCTTTCCATCAGGATGGCAACGTCAATCTGGTGTGCTTAATATAAAAAAAACTCTGTGCCAACTATTTTTTTGTACCATAAGGTGGCAAGCAAGGTTACTGCCCACCTTATTGAAAGTGGTCACCGTAGCCTATCGACGTTTGCAACTTTAAGCTACACTCGTGCTGCCGACACTGCAGGCACCTTCTACATACATACATACATACATACATAACATCACGCCTGTCTCCCAACGGGGTAGGCAGAGACTATGGCTTTCCACTTGCTACGATCCTGGCAAACAACTTTCGCTTCTTCAACTTTCATAAGTGTCTTCATACATGCTCTTCGGTGAAGGGTACTCTTGACCTGGCCTTTTCTTAGAAGATTATCGATTTTATCGACTTGAGTATGCCGAGGTCGACCCCTACCAGTTTGCCCATTCACTCTCGCCTCATAAATCTGTTTCGTCAGCCTATTTCCATCCATTCTCTCCACATGTCCAAACCATCTGAGCATCCCGTTCTCTATCTTAGTCACTACATCTTCTGTCATGCCGCAATGTTCCCTTATCACACTATTATTTACTTTATCCATCAATGTCACTCCAGCTATACTTGGCAAACTTCTCATTTCCACTGCATTAATTTTACTTTCATGCTTCTCCTGCCACACCCAACTTTCACTACCATGCATAAGAGTAGGGACAAGCACTCCTCTATGTACAGCCATCCTTGCCTTTTTAGACACGTTCTGACTGTTCATAAAGGTGTGAATGGCTCCATTCACTTGATTTCCTGCCAAAACTCTTCTTTCAATATCATTGTCACACTTTCGATCTCTTGCAAATTTTGAACCCAAATAAACAAACTCTTTCACCTGTTCCACGCTCTTTCCTTCGATCAATATCGAGCAATCAGTCATACATTTCTCTCAAACAAAAACCATTATTTTTGTCTTGCTTACATTAACATTCATTCCTCTACTTTTAAGCGCATCGTTCATTATATTAACCATCAACTGCAACTCCTCCGCCGATGATGCCAGTATTACCTGATCATCAGCATAAAGGAGGCATTTGCCTGTTAGCTCATTCATTTTTAGTCCATACGCACACTCTTGTAGATCTTTCAAGCAACTGTCCATGTAAAGGTTGAACAGCCACACAGCCTTGACGCTGACGCGGTGACGCTACACAGCCTTGTCTCACACCTTTTTCGATGGGAAAAAAGTCTGTGCAAGCTCCATTGATCCTGACACAAGCAATGGAGCCCTCATATAGAGATTTCAATGCTCGTATCAAGTTGCTGTTCACTCCATACATGGACAGTGTTGACCACAGTTCATTCCTCACCACTCTGTCATAGGCCTTTTCTAAGTCCACGAAGATGCAATAGACTTTTTGGCGTTTTGCCAAAAACTTTTCTGCTAGGCATCTTAGTGAAAAGACCTGATCCGTGCATCCCCTTCCTTTCATAAATCCTGCTTGTACATCCCACATTTTTCCTTCAGTTTCATTCATCACTCTTTTAATCAAAACTTTCGCATATAATTTGCCTACGACACTGAGCAAGCTTATGCCGCGGTAGTTTTTGCACTCTTGCTGTGACCCTTTACCTTTGTACAGCGGCACTATGACAGATTTGCACCATTCTTCTGGTACTCTGCCATTTCGCCAGCAAAGATTGAAAAGGCGGTACAGCTGGCAAGCTACCACGCCACGACCCGCTTTCAGCATCTCGACAGAAATTCTATCAATCCCAGCAGCCTTTCCTAATTTCATACTATTCAACGCTTCCACAATTTCTTCCATACTTAAGTGGCTTTCATTATCAAGTTCATTCATTTCCGAGACATGAGTCTCCCTTTGCATATCCTCTTTTTCAAATAAACTTTCAAAATATTCCTTCCACCTTTTTAACACAAATTCCTCTCCTATCACAAAAGACCCCTATTATGTAGATTCCTAATAGTCTTGGTAGGTATTTTATAAAATAGTAAAATTTCTGCTATTATTGAAATAATAGTTTTACCAGTATTAACTTAAATAGGTTCTTCGTCTACTTTCTGTAAACACGAAAGAAATCATACTTACTAATATTGGCAGTTTTAAGATACGGGTAAATAGGTATTCCTATTCGCAATAAGCATTTTGTTACCAGTAACAAACTTGCAACCTATCTACCATTTTGGGAGAAACGAGAATTAGTTCCAATCTGTGAAATTCTTATTTGCCAGTTGCTTACCAAAATTTGATCAGCTCTTTCGGGTTATCCCCATTGTTGAAGCGGATCAGGAACTCGGCCAGAAACAAGTCCAGCCAAGTCGATTTCTGTAACAATATTCACATACAGCATCATGTAAAGGTAAGTCATTATGCTGATTATACATCCTTACCACAGATATAAGAAAAACGATTTCTGTGATTCTTGTGCTCGCTCTGACGGCTGAACGGATCTGGCTGAAATTTCGGGATAGAAAGCGTCTGGAATAAAAATGGCAACTTTTTATTTAAAAACGGGAAATTAATTTAAAAGGAGCGTTATAGAACACAGATGTTTTGTCGATTTTGGTACGGGACACTCCGAGCGTGAGTCCGATTCTCAGTTGGCCGGTTTTTTACTAACGTGCCCGGCTGGTTGCTCGCATTATTTTCTTGACCTTCAAAATGGTATTACGTGCTTAGTGAAATACAAGTCATGCTACCCTATAAGGGACGTGCAGGTGCATGTAAAAACATAAAGAGTATCCTTTACCTCATAAGTGCCGGTCTCCGCTTTGAAGAAATGATCCCAGTATAGCTTGAGTGTGTCCGTGCCCTCCTCCGCCGCCATTCGCCTTGTTTACCGACCTACGACAACAATACGATACGATTTATTAGATAAACGATGACGTATGTGCTGAATTTAGGTCTTAGTAGCCTATTAAACCAAAAATATGATACTAGTTTACTGCTCTACAATGTCGCCTTCCTGTTATGTTGTAGCATAAAAACCTGCCAAGTGCGAGTTGAACTCGCCCATGAAGGGTTTCGTAGCAGCAAGTAACATAATGTAAAAGTTCTTGTAGTTCGTTGTAACTTTCATTGATGTTTTAACACGTTCGCAATGGTAGTGATTTTTCTCGGCGAAAATTGCGGTTTATGACGTATAAAAAAAAACTAACAACTCGATTTCATTCAAACTAATTTTCGTTGGTAGATTTTATGGCAATGTACATTATATATTTTTTTTAGATTTATCATTCTCTTAGTTTAGAAGTTAGAGGGACACACACATTTTACCACTTTGGAAGTGTGTCTTGCGCAAACTATTTACTTTAGAAAAAAATGATGTTAAAAACCTCCATAGTATTTTTGAAGACCTATCTATAGATAGGTATGGGTTTGATGAAAAAAAACTTTTTGAGTTTCAGTTCTGAGTATGGGGACCCCCAAAATTAACTGCTTTTTTTCTAGTTTTATATAAAAATCTTGATGCGGTTCACAGAATACATCTAGCTACCAAGTTTCATTAGCATAGAGCATAGACCTTATAGTTTCGGAGATAAGTGGCTGTGACACACGGACGGACGGACAGACAGACAGACAGACAGACATGACGAATCTATAAGGGTTCCGTTTTTGCCATTTGGCTACGAAACCCTAAAAATGGGAGAGGATAAGAACCTACGTGCAGCAGTGGACTACGAAAAGGTGATTAGATTGGTTGATTAATCGAAGTGACAAATACTTTTGAAAACACCAATAGGTAACTTTTAAGGCTTTTCGTTGGGACGATCAATATAGTCGATATCTCAAGAGGATACAAAAATATTATAATAATAATAATAATAAATATTCACGGACATTTCACACAACGCTTTCTGATCCCAAAGTAAGCTAGGAATAACCTGCTTGTGTTATGGGTATCAGACCACGGATATTAATACTTATATACTTTTAAATACATACATATTAAACATAGAAACACCCAGACTCTTGAGACAAAAATTTATGGGTCACACAAATATTTGTCTCTGGTGGGAATCGAACCCACGACCTCCAGCGCCGCAGGCGGTATCACTACCGACCGCGCCACAGAGGCAGTCAATAGGTCACGTGGATCATCTGTTCGAAGTTTTAAATAAAACAAAAATGACAACGCCAATCGGAGTGAACTTTCACTTTCACAGAGGGTTGGGTGAGGTGAGACCGTCTCACGGCGTCTTGTTTTTTACGGTTAATCAGAACAATAATGAATCAAATGAGATCAATCTATGGCAGTCCACTACAGGATGTCGGCCTCAAATCAAATTAGAACACTAGGAGCCAAATTGACTGTCGGGATAGATGCACCATGGAGGAAACATAAGAGTATGCTCCATTATGAGAAGCGCTCGCTTTACACAGATGTATTTAGCGTCGCATCCGACCACCGTTAAGTTGAAAATGTTAGAAAGCTGTTCATAATAATAGTATCTTATTTAGACAAAATTGTCCCGTCTATCGAGGGTTTAAGGATAAATTTGAGCGCCATGATGCTAGTGAATGAAAAGAAAGAGACATTTCATTTAGCGATCGGTCCAAGAGATTTTTGACATGTTTACTTAAGTGTAGATTAGGTATATTGTAGATACTAAGTTAAACCAAAGTACTACATACTTATACCAAGTCTAAAGGCATGCAAGAGTTACATACATACAATTTTTACTAATATTATTAATGTGAAAGTTTGTGAGTGTGGATGTGTGAATGTTTGTTACTCTTACAAGCTCTAACGGCTGAACGGATTTGGCTGATATTTGATACAGGAATAGATTATAGTCTGGAATAACACATAGGCTACTTTTTATGATAGGGAATAAATTCATATGGAAGGGTACGGAAACAAAATTTCACGCAGGCGAAGTAAGTAAACTATAAAATAGAAAAATAAATATGGAAATTGCTCCAGACGCTTTATAGAACGGGCTAAGTGCGATCTACGGGACTTAATTAGAGAAAGAGATTCAGTTGAGGAGTTAAAAGGAGGTCGAATTATGGCAGTATGCTATTAAGTATTAAGTTTTTCACCTACCTAATAGCAGAAAGGGAAAAGGATGCAACTGCAGTTTACGCAGATAAACACAAAATCAAACCATAGTCGATATTTATCCACACTTATAACGAGAATGTCATCATTAGAACTGTGAAAGATTACAGGCTTAATGTATGAAGTACGAGTTACTGTCGTGTAGTGTACATAGTGGGTGCCGAGTATTGACTGAGTACAGCACAGAAGCCTTATCTAAACGGTCATTATTTATTGGGCGACGAGAGGAGCAGATAATTGTCGCCGTCAGTATTATCTATTGTTTTGAAATTCACATGTAGTCCACATAATGTACACAATTACTACATTATGTTAAACTAGTTGTCAATCTTATCAGCAATCGCCTAAAAATAAGTAGCAAAAGTTTGATATATTTGGCACACCACTGGTAGGGGCTACTACGGCTAATAAACATACCTACGGTGTTAGTCTATGCCTCTATATAGTCATGTCATGTCTTCGTCCCTGCAGGGGTAGGCAGAGGCATACTATATGCACAGATTTAACAATTTGTATAATGGTGAGCGTATTGCTGTGTTGAAATTAGGGAACTAACGCAGGTTGCAGCTACGTCTACGTGCTATTGAAATTTTTTACCTAAACCAACCACCAAGTTATCACTTTTTGTCCGTTAAGATAAGACTTTCTCATTAATTGTGACTTTGTCGGGTCTTCAGCAAATCTTCTTTCTATGGGCCTCATTGAAGAAAGCATTCACCAAGAAGTGACCCTGGGACTTGAGGGAAAATCGACAAGTATGTGCGCCAGTCACTCGCCGTATCACGGTTTCACTGCGATCTTGTACCCCCGACTTTGGCGTTGAAATCCCCCAAAAAACGTTGTAGTGAGCTTTAGCAGTGCCCTGTAATACTTTCGCTATGTCTTCGTATACGGCCTCGATTGCCGTCACGTCCGTGCTTCTCGAGGTAGGGAGTATCTGTCGGCGAGTTTCAGTATTAGATATGCTACCCGAGCCGATACACTTATCGGCTCAGGTAGCATATCTAATACGTACTTCATTGCTGGTACGTTTTCTCCATAAAACCGACGCCACCGTCGGAGGTCCTTGCATTACTCTCCTAAAAATAGAGCATTTCACCTGGTGCTAGGGGTTAACTAGTATATATCATACTCCTCATTCCCTCCCTTTATTCGGACCTCGCACATGCCTAGAATGTGCCACTTTATGCGACCCAGTTCTACCTCGAGTTTGGTGAGATGCTCATTCGGCCGTGGAGTGCAAAGTGCGTCGTTGTATGGAGCCAGGATCAGTCGTGTATGGTAGTATGTCTTAGCCCGGATTTTTTTTGCACTTAACTCCCACCATTTTTTCGATCGCCACCGCGACCGGTACAGCTGAGGTGTCGGGAACTTGGGGCCGTTTCTTTTTATAAGCTTTCAAATTGATAGGGGGTTTTGGATCTTACTCTGCGACGTTGATCAGACGACTTAGTACAGTGTTTTGTTTTGTTTGTCCCTATCTTCGTTATCGCCCCTTTTGATATTTAAAATATTCAGAATTTAGTAGGTATTTGTAGTTATAGCGGCAACAGAAATACATAAATGATATGTCACGGTTCCTGAGATACGCCTCGTCAGACAAACAGACTGTGAAGACTCAGCAATAGAGTCCCCTTTAGGTGCGGAACCTTTCAATATAATAATTTTTATTTTTTCTCTTGGTCAGACCTAAAATCTTACGTTTGTTTCATCGTAATCGGTTTAGCGGAAACGGAGATTTCGCGCGATCATTATACTTTTGGACGCAGTAACTGACCGGTCGGAGCCGCGTGCATGGGCTTACTAGTTCCAATATTATCATGTTATAAAATTGCTTTATTGAAGTCAACAAATACAAATCAAGACAACATTGTAATGTTCATGCATTACTATTTTATCTGTGTATCGAACAAAACAAACAAGATCTAGCTAGAAATAGAAACTGATTTTCTAGCACTATAGAATGAAAGAGTTAGGTATATCTTGATTTAAGACGTCGCTCTAATCTGATGAATTGCGGATTTGGCGAACTTCATCACCTTCGCTCTAGATTACCTTCGCATGCTAATTCGAGCATTGAACATTTTCGATAACTCATCGCGAAATTTTAGGGTCCCGGTCATGTTCAAATCGGAATGCGTCCTCAGGGTCCTGGCAGCACTGATCCGCATCCTATTTATCCATCTCTGATATCACTTCCGCTCAGCACAGGCGGAAGAAATACAATGTGTACCTTTGTTTATTTGTCTACAAAAGCTTGTATGTTTGAACTTATAAATTCGGAACACAAACACTCTTTTCGAGTTTGATAGCCCATAATATTGAGAAAGACTATAGGCTTATATAACATCACGCTACAATGAATAGGAGTGGAGCAGTAATGAAAAATGTTTCTATAATGGAGACGGATTCCTTTTTAGAATCATGTTGCGTACACTGCAGAAATGCTTAAAACTACATGTTTATTACGACGAAATTGTTTAGTTTTGTCTATCTTTTAAGGTTGGCTTGCAATTACCTTTTTAATGAGAATCAAATATCTCATATACGATGCAGACCAAGTTCCATGGGTCAACTAGCTAACCAGCTAACTAGTATTCATAAAGTCCAAGATTAAATGAATTCATGTAAATAAAATAGCTAAATATAGGGTTTGCAAATTTGAAAGGAAACTAAAAGAAGCCACTGAGTGTTGTGGAAACAAATATGGAGTCTCCTAAATAGAACACTTGCCATGTTCACTCCATATGCTTGTCTGCCACCGTAGTGGTATAAAAAAAAAAAAAAAAAAAAAAAGAATAGTAGAGCTAGAGAACTAGAGGAAATAAAAAGTATGCCCTTAAATAAGTTTAAAAAGTGTATAAAAAGTAAATTGTACTGCAGGGGCTACTATACAATTGACGATTATTGGCTTGACAAGGAAGCCTGGAAATGATCTGCTTACTCTACTGCATTCTCAAGCAATAGTTTGTGATTTTTAGTTAATTTTTTTGTAAATAGAGCACAAAAAGAAAAGCCCGCCGAGTTTCTTGCCAGTTCTTCTCAAGCGGGTCGGGCACCGAACTGGTGGTAGAGACTTAGTTTTGTATTCATTGATGTGTCGCAAGTGCCTATGTATTAGGATTATGCAAAATAAATGTTTTTTGAAGTTTGAGTTTGCTACCACGTAAAGAAATGTTTAATGGTTCACCAAGATCTGGGTGATAAAAGAAGCAGAGGATAATAATAACAGAAAATTTTCTGAAACGTTGAATGCAACCATGTTTAAGTATAGGATTATAATGGCCATGTAGAACTTAGATATAGATTACAGACATTGCACTGCACCAATAATAAATTTTTGGTGCAGTGCTTACGCTTACTTTATCTAGGTACTGTCACTCTTTTTGTATTAATTGATTTTGTGACAGCTATTGATAAAGGATCACAGTGGCAATGACAGATTAAGTATAACATTCGCTAATACATAATAAGGGCATATTGAATGATGCACTCAATACTGTTGTATCAACTCGTCTATTGGTGCATAAACAAAACTATATGAAATCAATCACAATAATAGAAACTAGGTATTATTTTAAAAAAGTAATAATAGTTAAGGAAGAATGCATTAGAATTCAAGTACCTATTCAAACTCAAACAAAACTTTTCAAAAAACTTTTAAATGTTTAAAACCGTACACCGGACATGGTTCTAATAAGAAACTGAAAAGTCTTATTGGAATAGTTCTATTTACTCCCGATAAGAATCAAGTTTATAGATACTAACCCACGGGTTGCTCCTTTATACATAAAAAAAACTGTATTAGATTCTAAGATTAATTTTGAGAGGGACCGGACTAAGTTTCTTGGGGTGTTCTTCTCAGTCTGTAGCATTTCCGAACCCCCGGTAGTCACAATTTTTTTTTTAAATTTCAAAGGGAATATATTTTATTTTATTTAAGTAATAACAATTAAAAGAAAAGAAATAACAATAAATTAGGTAAATCGTAAATTTCCATTTGTACTTACAGAATATTTATACAGGTAAACAAAGTCTAGAGATAATGAAAATATACAGTTCACTTACATCAATTTTAAACACCAGAAATTCGAAAACTATCCGGGATTTACTGAAATAGCTTAAAGGGCACTTTTTACTACAAAATACAGCAACGGCAGAGAAAATCTGTTTCCCGCAAATTTGAATTTTTAAATAAATAAATCAAAACTCAAATTGCTGATAAACTCGAACAATTCAACAACACCGTGCAATCACTTGAAGTTTTGATTTGAACTTTTTGACGATGACAAATGACAACTATGATAAATGTCAATTATGAAATTTTATTAATATTTTACAGCCTAAGGGCGAGGCCCCACTTGCGGTTATCGCGGCGGTTTCTAACCTCAAAATGTCAAAACATTGACTTGATTTCATTGATTTTGACAGTTTGATGACATTTTGAGGTTAGAAACCGCCGCGGAAAAACGCAAATGCGGCCTCGCACTATGACCTCAGACTTTCAGCTTTTACTTCCGCTTCTTGTTCCAAAATACTTGAAAGAACTTCATTTTATGGAAAAAAGAAATTGTGTCATCTGTCTGGTTGTCAGTAAAGTTATCGTTCCAATTTGGTTGGATCCGACCAAATCGCGGCCGACGACGCACAGTGGATCGATTCATACAAATCGGCGGACATAGGATTCTTGAAACACTTTTTACCGATTTTAAAAAAACTAATGATGCCCATGTGTTTATCTTAATAATTGTAGTCGAAAACAATATCACACAATTTTGATTAGACTTTAATTTTAAAAAATATTCGACAAAAACTGATTTCAATGTATGGAAAAGCACATTAAAAAGGGATAGCATGCGATTTTCTCGTGTTTTCTGATTTTAACGCTTATAGTGACTTTAAATGGGTTGTTAGCAAAATATCTGCTAAACATTTTAGGTACCCCTAGGCACCCCTCTGGGAGCTATATGACAAAATATCATTTTTCTCATTTTCTTTAAGAAAATATGTCTAGTTCGTTTTTTTTACAGTTATAATTATTAATAAACTACATTTTAGCTTAGTACTGTCCTACCCACATCAAAAATAATATGAATAGCATACGGGATCGGGAGTTTTTGAGATATACTTATAAGCAGGCGACTATAAGGTTTTTGGCGCTGTTAGGGCTCCAAGGATGTCCGGCGTCCGGTAGATATGTGCCGTCGTTAAGGTTGGAGACAATGAAACACTTGCGTTGCGTAATCCTCGTTTACTGCTGTAGGTAATACTGGCTCAACGTTTGTACAATTACAATGGAGTATATTTGTAGGATAATACAATAGTTTTAGCTTAGTATAAACTCTACTTCATAGCGAGCGGGAAAAGTTCTGAGTTCTGAGCATAGAGTTCTGAGCGATGATTGACATAGACAACTGTCAAAATCTCCTTTTGGCGGTAGCTTAAGGCTAGCACGTTTCTTAAGGCAGTGCTAGTGCGTGGTGTGATACGCCACAGGTTATCCTACGTTTTTAGCAACATTTATGTATTGTATAGTGATTATCCATTACGATTTGAAGAAAATAATGTGTTAATCAAATAAAACAATAATACGTTATATAAAACATATATCATAGTCATAAAAATACTAAAACTTAATTATAAAATAAAAATTGGTAAAATATAAGCTTAAAATAAATAAACATCTGGAACAGAAACGATTCAATTAACATGTATGTACATTAAATAATCAAACAAAATCAGAAAAATGTAGACAAAAAAAATCATAATCAGAAGCTTCCGTTTCTGAATCTTTTTCTGCTTGTGCAGAGCCTAATTATTCATCAGTATCTATGTATTCAATTTCAGAAACTTCTAGAATTAGTAACTAATAAAATAACTTATGAATACTTGTAGCATGAAGTACCAAGGGTACAATTCTATGTAAAGCTCTGCCTCCCTGGTACTACATGCCATCAAGTATTCATAAGTTATTAGTTCACGGGCCGTAAATTATTCAACATTTATCTATAGTTCCGATAGGAATTCTTTCGGAAGAGTTATCTGCGTCAAGTAATAAGGATTTCATAAAATACAGACAACACCATTCACGTAAAATAAATAGCATTGCTTGCAATGAAGATGTTCTAAATAATTTACTGATTTCATCCAACTCAATTTTAGCCACGGATATATAAAAAGCAAAATAAGGCATTGTTTAAAGAAACTTTAGATCTACTAATTCTAGAAGTTTCTGAAATTGAATTTATACATAGATACTGTTGAATTGTTAGTCTCTGCGCAAGCAGAAGAAGATTCAGAAACGGAAGCTTCGGATAATGTTGTTTTTTGTCTACATATTTCAAATTTTGTTTGATCATTTAATGTACATAGTTTTAATTTAATAGAACTTTAATGGCTTGGCAAAAAATACTTACAATAATGTACAATCATAAATAAAAATTGAACCTACCTTACCATATATTCAAAATAAAAGCAAGAAAAAACTAATCATAATATATAATACATACATGCATAATTACATACATGCGTCGTAGAATTCCTCCGAATCATTAATTGTCTTTGTTATATATTTTTGTTTATTTTAAGCTACTATTTTTTTAAAGTATAAGTAATTCTTATTTTGTTTGATTATTTAATGTACATACATGTTAATTGAATCGTTTCTATTCCATATTTTTATTTATTTTAAGCCATTATTTTACCACTTTTTATTTTATAAGTAAGTTTTTGTATTTTTATAACTATGATATATGTTTTATATGACGCGTTATTGTTTTCTTTTTATTAATACATTATTTTCTTCAAATCTTAATGGTAAATCACTATACAATACATAAATGTTGCTAAAAAAGTAGGATAAACTTATAATCGCCTGCTTACAAGTATCTCTCAAAAACTCCCGATCCCGTAGTCGCCGCTAGTCATATTATTTTTGATGTGGGTAGATCAGTTATAAGCTAAAATGTAGTTTATCAACAATTATAACTGTAAAAAAACGAACCAGACATATTTTCTTAAAGAAAATGAGAAAAATGATATTTTGTCACATAGCTCCCAGAGGGGTGCCTAGGGGTACCTAAAATGTTTGGCAAATACTTTGCTAACAACCCATTTAAAGTCACTAAAAGCATTAAAATCAGAAAACACGAGAAAATCGCAAGCTATCCCTTTTTGAATGTGCTTTTCCATACATTGAAATCAGTTTTTGTCGAATATTTTTTGAAATTGAAGTCTAATCAAAATTGTGTAGTATATTTTTCGACTACAATTACTAAGATAAACACAGTGGCATCATTAGTTTTAGTAAAATCGGTAAAAAGATTTCCAAGATTCCTATGTCCGCCGATTTGTATGAATCGATCCACTGTGCGACGGAGTAATAGGCCCCCGAGACGATCATGCCTTGCAATTGTCAATCACGTAAAATATGAATGGAAGTTGCTTCAGTGTGCGTGATTGCTTTGCATTGCATGTGTGTATGCATCGACGTATACGTGCACATGAAATTCTACGTTATTGACAAT
This sequence comes from Miltochrista miniata, assembly GCA_933228765.1. Lineage (NCBI taxonomy): Eukaryota > Metazoa > Arthropoda > Insecta > Lepidoptera > Erebidae > Miltochrista > Miltochrista miniata. Next base: position 41,026,742 of record OW121750.1, on the reverse strand, counting down.
TGCCAATTGATCATGTCGGGACCCCTTAACTAATCCAACATTGCTATAGTAAGTTCAACTCATCTGTGCGCGCGGCACTATGTGTGGGTAAGCCTCGTCTAAACACAGTGACTTCGTGTACGTGACATGAGGTACAGTGAAGTACTAAATACAAAAACACTTGTTTAACTAAAATAATTACTCATACATATACATACATACATATAATCACGCTTGTCTCCCATCGGGGTAAGCAGAGACTATGGCTTTCCACTTGCTACGATCCTGACATACAACTTTGGCTTCTTCTACTTTCATAACTGTTTTCATACACGCTCGCCGGTTAAGGGTACTCTTGACCTTGCCTTTTTCCAGAACGTCTCTGATTTGATCGGCATGCGTACGCCGAGGTTTACCCCTACCAGTTTGCCCATTCATTCTCGCCTCATAAATCTGCTTTGTCAGTCTATTCTCATCCATTCTTTCCACGTGTCCAAACCATCTAAGCATCCCTTTTTCGATCTTAGTCACTACATCTTCTGTTATACCACATTTTTCCCTTATCACGCTATTTCTTTTTTTGTCCATTAAAGTCACTCCAGCTATACTTCGCAGACTTCTCATTTCCACTGCATTAATTTTGCTTTCATGCTTCTTCTGCCATACCCAACTTTCACTACCATACATAAGTGTAGGGATGAGCACTCCCCTATGTACAGCCAACCTGGCCTTCTCAGACACATTTTGACTGCTCATAAAGGTGTACATAGCCCCATTAACTTGATTTCCTGCCAAAACTCTTCGCTCAATATCCTGGTCACACTTTCCATCCCTTACAAATTTGGAACCCAAGTATACAAATTCTTTCACCTGTTCCACTCTTTGCCCTTCAATGAAGATTGAGCAATTCGTCATACTTTCTTCTCTTTCAAAAACCATAACTTTCGTCTTGTTTACATTAACTTTCATTCCTCTACTTTTTAGAGCCTCATTCATACTATTAACCATCAGCTGCAATTCCTCCGCTGATGATGCTAATATCACCTGATCATCAGCGTATAGGAGGCATTTGACGGTCAGTTCATTCATTTTTAAACCATACATACTCTCTTGCAGTTCTTTCAGACAACTATCCATGTATAGATTAAACAGCCACGGAGACGCTACACAGCCCTGTCTCACACCCTTTTCAATGTGAAAGAAGTCCGTGCAGGCCCCGTTGATCCTGACACAAGCACTAGAACCCTCATAGAGAGACCTCAGTGCCCGTATCAAGTTGCTGTTCACTCCATACATGGACAATATTGACCACAGTTCATTCCTCACCACTCTGTCATAGGCCTTTTCCAAGTCCACGAATATGCAATAGACCTTTTGACTTTTAGCCAAAACTTTCTCAGCTACGCATCGTAAGGAAAAGACCTGATCCGTACATCCCCTTCCTTTCATAAATCCTGCTTGCACATCCCACATTTTTCCTTCAGTTTCATTCATCACTCTTTTTATCAACACTTTTGCATACAATTTGCCAACGATGCTGAGCAAGCTTATGCCGCGGTAGTTTTTGCACTCTTGCTGCGACCCTTTTCCTTTGTAAAGCGGCACAATGACAGCTTACACCATTCTGCTGGTACTCTGCCACTTCGCCAACAAAAGTTAAAAAGGCGGTACAGCTGGCAAGCTACCACGCCACGTCCAGCTTTCAGCATTTCGACAGAAATCCGATCTATTCCAGCAGCCTTTCCTACTTTCATACAATTCAACGCTTCCACTATTTCTCCCATACTTTACTCGCTTTCATCGCCAAATTCATTCAGTTCTAAAACACGCGTATCGCCTTGTATATCTTCTTTTTCGAATAAACTCTCAAAATATTCCTTCCATCTCTTTAGCACACATTCTTCTCCTCTTACAAAACTTCCATCCTGGTTTCTGATGTGATTGAGCGGCGACATTTTTTGCTGACTCCTCACTGTTCTTATGGACTTCCAAAAAAATTTAATATTCCGTTGGAAGTCTTCAGATAACCTTTTATCAAATTTTTCTCTATCATTCTCTTTCTTTCTCATCATCGTCTCTTTTGCAACACGTTTATACTTTTTATATTCGTCCTTTGCCATTTTTACATCCTCATCCGTTGCCTTTTGCATTCTTTGATTGGCCTTTGTAGCCAACCAGTCCAACCATGCTTTCTTCTTGCCAGTCAACGCATTAAGAACTTCCGCACTCATTCCCTTTGCCATACATCCTTGTCGTCTTTTGCTAACCCCACACACTTCAATCGCAACTTCCACAAGTCCTTCCTTAAACGGCTTCCATAATTCTTCAATCTCACATATTTCATCTAGGTTTTCAAATTTTTCACTCAGTTTACTCACAAATGCCTCTTTTATGCCTAACTCTTGTAAATTCTCAACTTTTATTCGCTCTAGTACACTAACGGGTTCATGCACACGATGTCGCCACCGCTGAAACAGACCCCTTACCCGGCTAATTACCAAGAAGTGATCTGTGTCGATCCCGGTGCCACGGTACGCCCGAGTGTCTAGCACTTTCTTTCTCAGTCTTGCGTCTACTATCACAAAGTCAATCATGCTTCTCTGATCTCTCTCCTCTCTTGTATACAAGTGGATATCCTTGTGGTTGAATATGGTATTAGTTACCACAAGATTCCTTTCCAAACATACTTCTAGCAAGCTTTCTCCATTTACATTCACTCGTTCATCACCAAACTTTCCTAATACACTTTCGTATCCATCGCGCTTCACTCCCACCCAACCATTAAAATCACCTAACATCACTATTCTCTCGTTTCGTTTACATTTATCCAGAATATCACTCATACTCTCCCAAAATGCCTGCCTCTCGCTTTGGTCTTTTGAAGACCGGTGCCACCGCGCATCCTGCGGAGCATACACTCCCAAAACAAAGATGCGGGTAAGTCCAACCTTCAGTCTTAGCCAAAGGAGTCTTGGGCTCACACATTCATACTCTGTCACACACTTATTCATTCTCGCGGAAAGTAGTACACCGACCCCCTGGCATGCTGTGCTGGTTGTGGCTACACCTGACCAATAGGCCGTATAGGCTCCGTGTGTCGTGGTGTCACATCCTTTCCGCTTTGTCTCATTCACACACAAAATATCAAGATGCCTCTCTTGCATCATCTTACATACCTCCTCAATTTTATCTTTCATTCCTCCTCAGCTCTCACATTTAATGTAGCAAAGTGGCTAACCCCAGTCCACTTTTCGCCTCGATGGGAAACGAGACGTGATGGGTGGCGAACCACATCGCCGCCGTTTTTGGTTTTAAATTTGACTACCATAGCGTTCCCACGAGAAGCTAGGGAATTAAATTGGTCCACCTGAACAGAGCCCCGCTTGTCCAGGTAAGGCTAGCCTTGTTCTGGGTTCGCCCGGGCCCAGGGCAATTAGGCACGCTTAATAATTACTCAATGGGTGAAATGTATGTTATACATATTAATAATTATGTATCGCTGTTAGAAGAATAAAATTGAGGAATTTTTGATTCGCTGCTCTCTCCAAGGTTAATTATAAATTCAATCAAAATGTTGATAGTATTCTTCTTCTTTGGCGTGTCGACAAGTATAACGCCACATCTCTTCGTCAATTTACTTAAACGTTCGTTTATTAATTTCATTATTTTCATCACATTTTGTTCGATTTTATGCGAAGCATTATAATTTGTTTAAATTCCCCATACATTTTCTATTGGGTTTAGTTCAGGATGATACGATGGTAGCCAAAGAACTTTTAAGCCATATGGCTGAAGTATGTCATTAATCTTTTAACAAACTAGCTGACACATAAGGTGCGTGAAAAGCGTGTGATACTGCCCTGCCCTCTCCCAAAGGAACCGCGCAATATATCGGAAACAAGAGTATCCTAGAACCTTGCTCGGATCATAAGCTCAGATTGTACCAAGTTTCATTTAAATCAATTCATAATCAGGATACAGACAGACAGACATGAAAATTTCTAATTACATTTTCAGCTTCAGTATCGATTAGAAAACGCCCTACAATTAAAATTTCAAATTATCTTCCATGTACAGACTCTCAACCCTCAACAGTTTTTTTTCAGATGTATAGATATGGTTTTTTTTAATTTTTTAAATAAAGTCATACAGTTCAATCTGCTTGCAAATTTAAGAGCTCTATCATTTATGACTTTTCTGTAGGTTTTTTTTTATAAGTTACACAATTCTACCATACATTATTTTGTTATACCTCGAAGGGTTTAGTGGTTTAGCTCGCGTTTTCGTTAAAAGCTCCCAGACACCTTATTTTTTTCCGACATCTCCAACTAATATCATTATATTTTAGTCAATGTATACAAAAATTCAACAAATTACATACGTTAACCTTTCTCAAGAATCATTGGTGATCTCAGCATGAAAATCCATGCAGTATTTTTAAGTAACAAATATTAATTCCATCGAATTGACACATCAAAAATATTTACCTGACTTCTTAAACATTTTCTCCGTGAAGAATTAGACATTTTCTTTAACGACTGTACCAATGGTATTATCACTTAGAACACTGTGTAATGGATTATAATGTAACCAACTTACACAGGATGTCAACGTTGCAGTAACATTGAGACTTGTCATGATATTTAATTTTGTTTCATTAAAACGTAAGAGTTGCCTTCAAAACGTGGTAGATGACGCTGTATGCTGTTTGTTTATTATAATTTTTATTTGACGGCCAAGCAGAGAGTTTCCTGCAAAGACTGCTTGGCACCGCTGGTGTCGTCAATAAGTCGAGTTACGTCTCTATCTCATAATAAACGAATGTACTCTGTGAAGACGGCTGCGTCACTGGCACACAAATGAAAACTGTATAATTACTAGCGCACGCACACATAGCGCCGCGCGCACTGATGAGTTGAACTTACTATACAGACGTTCCGACGGTCAGACTGACTCAGACATCCAATCCAACCGTCAGTTGCCTTTGTTCTGTAGTAGTGTACGGACGTCATGCCACCTGCTCTTTCAAAGCAAGCGCCACCACAACTATAGCGGCTATCGCTATAGTTGTGGCAGCTATATTAGTGCCCCAATAGAAAAAAAAAGAATTGTCTATTTAAGTACTTATGCTGAATTTTTTATTTATTACAATATATCAGTATACCTACTATGCCTCTGCCTACCCCTTGGAGGATAAAGGCGTGATTATATGTATGTATGTTTTATTACAATAATCCTTGAGGGTTAAGTCTCACAGACAAGGAAAGTATTTATCTTTAAGTACTATTTATACGAATATTCTAAAGAGGAAAGATTTGTTTTTTTATTTGTTTGTTTCTTTGTTTGTAACGAATAGGCTCCGGAACTACTGAACCGATTTGAAAAAAAAATCTCTGTTGGAAAGCTACACTCTTTGCGGTGAACATAGGCTATATTTTATACCCGTATTCCCACGGGCAAGGGAACTACGCGGGTGAAACCACGTGACGTCCGCTAGTATAATATAAGTCTAAAAGGTTCACTCGCGTTCTGTTATCGCATTCTCCGCGTCGTTCATTTTGACATCCTCCATCGGCTGTATCGCATATGTGACTGAGCTGCATTCGGTTGGAACGAAAGCTTCAGACGTACCGATTTGATCGGATGGTTGGCTTTTCGGATGCGCCGGCGGCGATCCGACCACGTCCAACTGATATTAATAATAATGATGTCGGGCCGACCGCCTTAGGCCGAGGCCGCACTTGCGGTTATCGCGGCGGTTTCTAACCTCAAAATGTCAAAACATTGACTTGATTTCATTGGTTTTGACCGTTTTAAGACATTTTGAGGTTAGAAACCGCAGCGGAAAAACGCAGATGCGGCCTCGCACTTACACACTTTCCGATTTGGTTGCTGTCGGATGGATAGTCAGGCAGACAGACAGTGAAGTGTTATGAATAATGCCCCGTTTTTACTCTTTGGATACGAAACTTTAAAAATAAAATTTGTTTTGCCACGGCGACTATGTTACATCGAATTGCCGTGGTAAAAAACGAATACTTAATGTACGAAAAAAAAAATTAAAAAATATAACCCCCCTTTTTTATTAAATATTTGTATTTGATTTCCATGCCAAGTCATCTCATGACATTTGGAGAGGTAGTTTTGTTACACCCAGTAGAATTGAGTAACCTCCTCCTTTTTTTGAAGTCGGTTAACAATAGTTAATCTCGCCTTTGTACATCTAATTTATATTATTATTATTACGAAACCACTGACGTTTAAAAAACATTTATTTTGTGCAAATTGTATTATTATTTTGTAAGTTTACGTTTTAGTGTATTTTTGGTTTCAGTGTACATACTCTTAAAATTAATTGTAAATTGTAAGTAATTCTTTTGATTATTTATCTATAATTCAGCGTAGTAACAGCGATGTGGATAGGAGCAATAGTCAACCTGAGGATAGCTTAGCAAAATGTCCTTTATGTCCCCAGGCACGTCATTTTAAAGGTGCCCGGGGTTTGAAAGTGCATTTTGGTAAAGTCCATAAAAATCAAAATGTGCCTTCAAACCCCAGCTCCTTGCTTTTCAATGCTAACACAACTATTATAGAAGTTCCGCTCTGGCAAAAGCTTTCAAAATTAAAAAAAACTCTGTGCCCATTTTGAAGCGGATACCCAGGAGCGCGAGACCTTCAGTGGCCCTCAAGTTAGCACATTGTGTTCGCCTCGCCTCCCATGAAAACTCTGTGACCGCCTGGAAGCAATTGCTTACCTTTCCGTACCGGATTCTACACGTTAATAAGAACGCCAGTACAAAACAATCGCTAACAAAACAGATAAAAGAAAACTGTAATAACCCGGTTGCTCACCCTGAATTTCAAATAATAAAACCATTTCACAATAAAGAACTTCACCAACGTGTAGAATCCAAGATAAGTGATGGAGATATAAGAGGTGCAGCTAGGCTATTATTTAGCAGCGACGTGGTGGCACCTTTTTGTCCGGAGACTCTTTCAGCTTTGCAAAACAAGCATCCCGCCGCTGCTAATGATCTCTCCTTTCCTGACCATCATGTTTCATTTGACAACCTTTCAGTTACAGCTCAGCAAGTGTCCGCAGCAGTGAACTCTTTCCGCTGTGGTTCGGCCGGTGGGCTTGATGGCCTATCTCCACAGCATCTTAAAGATCTCACAGGTGCCACCGCCGGTGAATCAGGTGAGTCACTGCTGCGGGAATTATCAGCTCTGACCAATAAAATGCTCTCCGGTGATGTGAACGAAGCTGTCATCGACGTCTTATACGGGGCTAATTTGTGTGCCTTGCGTAAGAAGGATGGCGGCATTCGTCTCATCGCCGTAGGCTGCACGTATAGGCGTATGGTAGCTAAAATCTGTTGCAGGCATATTAGCGACGATTTAACAAACACATTTCAGCCCTTTCAATTAGGCTTCGGTTCAAGAGGGGGCTGTGAAGCTGCCATACCTGCCTTACGTACATTTCTAAATTACGGGGATGGAGAGGTCATCCTTAAGGTTGACATTAAGAACGCTTTTAACTCTGTTAACAGGGACATCCTTCTGGCAGAAGTTAAAAAAGAAGTTCCTCAAATATTTAATTTTATTTGGCAATGTTATAGACAACCTTCAAAATTACTTTATAATGACAACGTTCTGGAATCCGCTGTTGGCTGCCAGCAGGGTGACCCGCTTGGGCCGGTTATTTTTAGCTTAGCCATCCATCCAATTATTAGGCGTCTAAATTCAAAATTTAATACCTGGTATCTCGACGATGGTACTCTTGGAGGTGATATTGAAACAGTTTTGGAAGACCTGCATTTTTAATACAAGAATTTGCCAAAATTGGTTCAGAATTAAATTTTTCAAAATGTGAATTGTTTATCACGGACAAAGCAGACCGGCAGGCTGTATTTAAAAAGTTTAACGATTTGATCCCTGATTTCAAAATTATGAACAAAAGTACACTTCACCTCTTGGGGTCACCAATTTTTGAGGATTCGTTTTCATCATTTTTAGATGAAAAAATTCAAAATTTTCGGGATATCAAACAGCGGTTATTCCAAATAAATTTACATTCCGCATTCACTATACTTCGCTATTGTTCTTTTGCCCCAAAATTAACATACTATCTTAGATCTTGTCCGCTTTGGAAACACCACAAACTTTTAGACAATGTTGATGAAATAATCCGGGATACACTTATAGACATTTTAAACGTGAATTTGGACGAGCGAGCTTGGACACAAGCGACATTACCTATCCGACTAGGTGGTCTCGGCGTCCGCAAAATTACCAGTATTAGTTTACCGGCATTCTTGTCATCGGTGTATGGTACAGATAAGTTAACTAGGAAAATTTTACCTTCGTCACTAGTTAACTTTGAAGTACCGTATTTATCCGATGCCCTGAATGCCTGGAAAATGACCTGCCCAAGCACAGAGTTTCCCGTTAACTACTCTTCCCAGAGACAGTGGGATGTGCCGCTTTGCAAGTTAGTACAGCAAAACCTTATTGAGACTTCGTCCACTGCAGCAGAGCGAGCGCGCCTACTGGCTGTGGGAGAGTGGGAATCGGGTCTCTGGCTTCATGCGCCGCCCTCAGCTCATATTGGAACTTTGCTGGATAATGGCACTTTCCGCATCGCTGTTTGCTTACGCCTCGGCACTTCTTGCATCGTTCCACATCGTTGTCACTGCGGAGTGACTGTCGACCACCTGGGTCACCACGGTCTATCCTGCTATAAAAGTGCAGGACGCTTTCCGCGACATGCTAGTATAATTGACATCATCCGTCGCGCACTTTCCGCCGCCGGCGTGCCAGCAGTGCTTGAACCCAAGGGCTTGGCTCGAGACGACGGTAAGAGGCCCGACAGGATGTCATTGGCGCCATGGAAGATGGGAAGACCGCTTGTGTGGGATGCCACATGCGTGGACACCCTTGCGCCTTCTCATGTTCCTGGCACCGCTAGCCTGGAGCTGCTGCCGCATCTGCTGAGGCCCTCAAACGGCGCAAATACATAAATCTTGCTGGGTCTTATTTATTTGAGCCGTTTGGGGTTGAAACTCTTGGACCGTGGGGTCCTAGTGCAAAGCTTGTATATAGAAATATATGCAAGCTTTTGGTCGACAGTTCCCGTGACCAGAAGGCCGGCGGCGGCGTGTACTTGGGCCAGCGGCTCAGTATTGCCATTCAACGTGGCAATGCCGTCAGCGTTTTGGGCACGGTTGTGGTCGACAGCGATGTGGAAGAATTTTTCGATGCCTAGATCGGTTTCTTCTTTTCATTTTTTTTTTGTTTGAAATTTTACGTATTCATAGTTTTCTTTTCTTATGTAAAAAGTGTATAGTAAATATAAGTTGTATATAATATTTATTAGGAATATGTATGTCATTTATATAATAAATTTTCACCACCTATTCCGTGGGACCAATTCTTAAAAAGGTGAAATGATAATATACCTCTGCCTACCCCTTCGAGGATAAAGGCGTGACCTTATGTATGTATGTATGTATTGTACATCAATACATTTATTGTTAAAAATTACAGAGAAACATAATTATTACATATCTATATTTACATTATTGCTATCTAAACTAAACCTAAATAAGGCCCCCGTGGCATTGTGCCCAAAAGACTAGCAGCATTCCCCCTTTGAATAGCAATGCCTATTCGTTGAGCGAGAAAACTGCCAGCCCTTGGGTCACCAGTTGACTCCACAAGGCGCTTTTTCAAATTCTTGAAAAATTTTTGCGCATTGGGACCCCATGGACCTAGGGTCTCGACACCGACTGGACAAAAACGATACGATGAGTCGAGACCCTTATATTTATTAATTTTAATATTTTCAGCCGCTTCCGCTGCTGCACTGGCTTTTAATTTTGTTTTAGGAAGATGGGACGGGGCTAGAGTGTCAACACAAGTTGCATCCCACACCAGGACCCGACCCATCTCCCACGGTATCAAAGTTATACCATCCGGTCTCTTGCCATCGTTCCTGAAAACGCCGTTTGGCTCTAAGAGCGCAGGCACATTGGCGGTGGCAAGAGCACGGCGGATGATGTCATTCAGCGCAGCGTGGCGTGAGAAGCGGCCTGCGCTCTTTAAACATGAAAGACCATGATGCCCCAAAGTGTCAACGTTAAAACCGCAGGGGCATCGATGTGGAGCGCAAAGCGTGACGCCAAGTCTCAAACCAACTGAAATTCTTAGGATGTCCGGTTCCAAAAAAGTTCCGGTGTTGGCTGTAGGGAAAGCTTTCAACCAATCACCGGATTCCTTTCTACTGAGCGCTAATAATCAGGCCCGATCCGGGCCTAAGCTAGCATTTAAAAAGGAGTCAAAGGTTAATTTTGACACAGCGTCGTCCCAGCTCCGTTGTAAATTTGGATGGGTGGGTAAATTTTGTCCCGGACAAGCCATTAGCCAAGCATTCTTGGCATCTGTAAGGCCAGTCGTCTCATAGTCTGTAAGACAATTCGTCAGAATTTTACCTACGAGACTCGACGTGGCATGTACAGATGACAAAAAGGCTGGCAAAGCCACACTAGAAATTTTGCGGATCCCTAGCGCACTATACTGGTAGAATTTATAGTCGTTCTGGACCCAAAAGGGGGTTACTCAGAATCAATCATGGAACAATTATGGGGGGTCAAAAGTGTTGTACAGGCTATAATAAAAAAAAAACTTTTGTGTTATCATTTTCACTCGTTCGAGTTGAAACAATAGTAGCGCTTCGATTATTCATTGACATTCTTCAGTGAATGAAACGCCGGAACATGTGATTAGTTCATTGACCGAAAGCATTCGATTCGATTAATAAAGGACTCCAATTTCTCTTCATTATCAACACGGGCGGCTTAGGGCCGTCGGAAATACTTTAGTATTGTGCTGTTTTCGCGGTTAAACGATAAATTAATAAGGTCTATTGTACTAATAGGTACTAATAGGTAACGAAAATAAACGCGAACAAAATAATGAACTTAAATCTAGACCTACCTATTTACAGTTTATTTACGCTACCGAGTACCCCGGCGACTGCTCAAAATGGAGTCCAGAACTTATGATACATAAACGGGCACGTTTTATGTTATTGCCTTCACTATTCCAAAGGCCAACAGTCAACAGTCCGGAAGGGTCCACTCTATCACACTGCGTAATTCGTAATTCATCACAAGTTTCCTACTTCAGGAGTACGAAACTCATGATGTGCAACAGCCGAACAACCCCCCAAAGAAGCGGGCTAGCATTCAAACCCCTACATGAAGCCGCAGTGGTAGCCAAGATTTGTTGGGAATCCTGGGAGTCATCCTTACGAGGGCTTACCCGGCGGGACTCCCAACCGTAGGCATAGGTACGGAACGTGTGGTTTTTAGTCGGTAAGTGTCCGGCATAGCATCCATGTAGGATTTTCCTCACGTTAACTACTAAACACGCACTGTTCGTTTGAATATTTCGCACTGAATGACGACGACTCATTTTCGAAAATCGTAACGAACGATCTGTCTGCGCGGGAGTCGCGGCGTTACTGCGCGCCGCCGCGCCGCCGAGCGAGCGGCCGAGCGCGTTACGTACCTACAAGACGTAACTAGTCGAGTACCTACGTTACTTGGCAACGGGTCCACGTGGACTGCGGTGGGATCATGCGTGTGATTGGTCGAATTTTCCCGACGCGGCAGCTCGTCTTAGTGATTGGAACGTTAAACATTGAATGAAAAATTATAGTAGAAAATAGTAGTAAGCGTATTCCGTGAAATTTAAAGGAATAACCACAAGTTCTCATTTTGACTTCGGCAAACGATATAAATTTTGACATTTTCGTAATTTTTTTTCGTTGATTTTCAAATTGACAGTGCCGATCGGTTCTGTTATCGAAACTGTGCCTAAACCTTTTCGTTCCAGAACGAATATAAATTCAACCAGTATTTAATGGGAAGAGATGCCTGGGACCAAGATTGTTCGCTCAGTTGTATATTGAGAATTGATTCCAAAGAAGATTTGATTAGCGAATCAATAGAAAATAAATGACTTTGATGTTTCCAAAAAGGACAACAGCGAAGCAAATAAATAGATTTGGGAACAAACATACAAAATTTCAGAATTGTGATTGCGTAATGTGAACTAATAGAATGTAGCCGATCTACATTGGATTCAAATTTTGAAATTTTTTGTGCTATTAACTCGGGAATAGCATCTTCAAATATAGGGGACCCTAGGAGGTAAAGATTCTCTCTGCTAACAATTTTAATATTCGGACATAGGGAATTGAATTTTTCAACGAGTTCCGAATTAATGTGATTATTATGAATAATATATATAATTGTATAATAAATATAAATTGTCTTTATTGTGTACAATAAAGAATATATAGAAAACGAAATATCCTGGCAAAAATAAAAATAGGGCTACCCTACTTAGAAAGAGACGTAGAGCCCACACAGAGCAAGACAGTAATATACAGATTAAGCTTCAAGTAGGTATTTGAAGTGTAAAATGTAATAAAGGGGGAATGCTGCCAGTCTTTTGGGCACAATGCCACGGGGGCCCTATTTAGATTTAGTTTAGTTAGATTTATTCATATTGTAAATAGTTATTATGCTTTATTGTAACATTTGTCTCATTAATAAATAAATAAGAAATTTTGAAGTGTGGCCTCCATGTTTATCTATAGCTTCTTGTCAAAAGCCAATAGTTCTGTTAAAATAAAATAAATTGTCAGTTGTCACTGTCATTATGACTGCTAAGTGCCATTGCCATTTGACAGTTTGAGTCTTAATTTTGATATTTATTTCCTCATTTTCATTTCATGTGATGTGATGTGTCGATTGTTGTAGCTGTAAATTGTAAATAGTGTGTCTAATTAATAAAACAAATCATAGTACATATACAATGTGGGATCTTATAATTGAATATCTGAAGGATCCATTCCTAGTGATTAAAGTTCAAAACTTTTTCGGTGTTACCTACAAAAACAATCACAATACGAAAAATGAATCCTCTGAAGTTTTGCATTCCGACAGACAGGCACGTGAAACAGAAGAGTTTGACTTAAAGCAGCATAAAAGGATACCTAGTAATATTTCGAGTAGTTCACAGTCTTCTTGCGACACAGATATTTCAGCAGACCGAGGTGGGAAGGATACTGTGGAATGTTCAATAAACAATAAGTTCTGGTACTGGTTATTCGTACTGGGCACAGAACTGGGTGACGAGATCTTCTACGCGACCTTCATTCCTTTTTGGTTTTGGAATATTGATGGGGCTGTCGGCCGAAGAGTCGTGCTTGTGTGGACTGTGGTTATGTACATAGGTATGTAAACAAGAAGACTTATTATCTTAAGTAAATTTTGCAGGTTAATTTTAGCCCTTGGCACAATAAATTTTCTACAAGTACTTTTATTGGTTCAAGTAAGTACCTATAATTGTGTTGAAACTTTACACCAAGAACTTGTCTTACTATTATTATAAATACAAAAGTTTCTGAAGATTTCTAGATGTTTGTCATTTTATTACACCCTAGGGTTATTTTAGCTGCAATTTAAAATGAATAGATCCAGGGATAAAATTGTTGCAGACAAGAGCAATAACACATTTTTATAATAGGAATATGCTCTCATGAAATGTAGTATTTATTTCCATAAAACTAGTACAAGCTTTACAGTTGAACACCAAATTGCTTATATCCTATACTACGTTACACAGACAATCCTTAGGTCTTTACAATTTTCCATTTGACTACATTTAAATCTGAACAGTACAGTATGTCAGTATTCATCATCATTTTGAGTACAGTGATTGAGAAAAAAAAGACATAGAACCATCATGGAGGTCGTGGGTTCGATTCCCACCGGAGACAAATATTTGTGTGTATGTATGATAAGTATGTATTTAAAAGTATATAAGTATTAATATCCGTGGTCTGATACCCATAACACAAGCAGGTTATTCCTAGCCTTCTTTGGGATCAGATAGCGTTGTGTGAAATGTCCGTGAATATTTATTTATTTATCTACTAGCTGATGCCCGCAGCTTCGCCTGCGTGAAATTTTGTTCCTAGACTATAACATATCTCTGTGGGCACCAAATTTCAGCCAGATCCGTTCAGCCGTTACAGCGTAAAATAGTAACAAACATCCACACTCCACACTCACAAACATTCGCATTTATAATAATACCTAGTTAGATAGATTTCTGATTAACAAATTCATAATGCATAATATATGAACCAAGTAAATTTATTTATTAAATACATTTCTTAATTCAATGGCTAAACTACTACTTGACACAACTTCTCTTCTAAGCAATTGACATCGTAACTTAGTTCCTTCTTCAGATAGTCCCAGTCTACGACGTTTGGACAAACCACACTACTGTAGGCTTTGTCCTCCTAATACAGATGGTCAAACCAAGGCCTGGTAACGTAATAACAATGTAAATTTCATCAGCTGAGCGTTCATGTTCATTGTAATGGCTCTTTTCAGTCTTGTCGCATGTAGTCTTCGTAGAGTCTATTCCCGTATTTTACAAAGACTTAATGAGTCTGTTACCTGACAGAATACTGTCAGCACTATATGTAGAATAAAGTTCATGCCTTCCATGACCAATCTTTGTCGTAAGGATTGAGCGTAGATGGTAACATGCGGTGTTATTTTATTTATCAGTGGATACTACCTGAAGCGTGGTCTTTCATTTTTTCTGGCTAGCCATCTTAGAATTTTCTTCTTCTTTTCACAAATGTATTTTTGTCACACAAAATTTGATTAAATTAGCAATAATACTTCCGTATAGCATATTTGGTTAATATTATACCAAAATAGCGCTTTTTATTTAACTTTATGGCTTTGTAGTAAAATCATATCTTTGAAATCTGAAGTAAAACCATATATACTATGATTATTAATTCGAGTCAGTAAAATGACATTTTCAGTGTTGCGGGGTTTTCGTCAAAAATAAATAGTGATGTGGTTGAATCGAGTTTAACAATTAAAGTTAGTCGAGATTATATTTTTTATTGAATATCAAACAGTAATTAAATATTACATAAAACCACGTATACCTACCGTATTACACATTCAAATAATGCAGTAAACAAACAATTTGGATCTCGATTGCTCCATAATAAAATTATTTACATTTAAATATAATCACTTTTCTAGGAACCATAGTTTATTTTATACAAACATTTCACACCAATTTACCTTGAGAATAATTTCATGAAAAATACCTTAATGAAAAAAAATTAAAACTGTCATTTTTACTTGCCCTTAAATTATGTTTTTCTACGACCATTTGGTAATTTGCTTAATCCATACTAATATTATAAAGCTGAAGAGTTTGTTTGTTTGTTTGTTTGTTTGTTTGTTTGTTTGAACGCTAGGATCTCAGGAACTACTGGTTGGATTTCAAAATTTTTTTTACAGTTTGATAGTCCATTTATCGAGGATGGCTATAGGCTATATAACATCACGCTAAGACTAATAGGAGCGGAGCAGGAATCAAGAATGTTTCGAAAACGGGGAATATTTTTAACCGTCTGAGAGCTTCCGAGGCGTACGCTGCGTAAATGGTTACAGTTAGGTAAAAATTGTGTATTACAAAATTGTTTCTCTTAAAAAGTTCTAAAAAAAGTCCGCGACAGCATATGTCTATCTTTTAAGGTTCGCTCACAATAACCTAATTTCTCTATCTCTTAAGGTTCGCACAAGATATAATGAAACTGAAGAGTTTGTTTGTGCTAGGATCTCAGAAACTACTGGTGCATTTCAAAAAATATTATACAGATTAATAGTCCATTATATTTCACAGCTTCATTCTTAGCGATTAGTTTACATAGTGTAGAGGCTGCCTAATGGCGATATTACATCACGCTAAGACGAATAGCGGCGGAGCAGCCATGAATAATGTTTCGAAAACGGGGATTATTTCTTTCTTTTTAAGAGCTTCTATTGCGGACGCTGCATAAATAGTTAAAGTTACGTATTACAAAATTGAACCTTTTAAAAAGTTATAAAAAAAAGTCCTTAACAGCATATGCCTATCTTTTAAGGTTCACTTAAAATAACCCTCTTATTAGTATGAGCGACGCGACTGGAGTAAACTTGGTCTGCAGTGGCAGTCAGTCAACTGAACGATAAAAACCGGCCAAGTGCGAGTCCATACCGAAAAACGGATGGGTGGAAGTAAAAGCGACAGGAAACATTATATCACTTTAACACCTCTTTCCTTCTCACTCTCATGCGACGCAAACGAAGATACCTATGCGTATGCGGTTCAGCTCTAATGAATACAAGCGACACGACGCGAAGGGAATAAGCGCGACGGGGGTAAATGCAACGGGATACATTATAATACTCGAAATATTAATACCATACCTCTCTCTTTCTCACTCTCATGTGACGCAAACGAAGTTGCGCGGGTCAGCTAGTACTTACATAGCCACAAGTCATATCTCAAAAGTACTCATTACTGCCAAGTCGTGTTACAATGACCATGAAAAATATTTTGGGAGAGATTTGCCGCATAGTTCATATTAATACTCATTAGCCGGCACTTATTGTATTTTTTTTTGACACATTCATGTGAAAGCTCAATTCGATTTAAAAAATAGTTTGTTAAAAGTAATTTTTTTTAAAAGTCAGAAAAAAGGGGGATTACGGGGGGCTCCCATCCAACAAAAGTGATATTCCGTTACGGAACCCTTTGTGCGCGAGTCCGCCTCGCACTTGGCCGGTTTTATATACTACTAAGATGGCAGACTTACGACCCACCTAATGACTGGTTACTGTAGCGTACTAATTTGCATAATGAACGTTTGCAACACCAGTGGTGCTGCTGCATGTCGACCACTGACCTGTATTATTATCTGGACTGGTGATCGGTTTCATAAAAGTGTGCCTAATTGAAAATCGCCATTTGGCGCTGACGGCAGCAAGCGAATGTACTTGGAACTAATACTAGTGATGTACAACACCTGTCTTGGTGTCGATAAAAACTTTACCAGATACTGACTACAATGTTAATTTTATTTTTGTACCAATGATGTTTACATAATATGAATGACTACTTTAACCGCTCAATCCCGCCGGTGGCGTGGTCACGCCGTCGTATCCATAGGCGGTGCCCACGCCCTTGGCGGGAACGGCGGCTGCACGCCGGACGTCACACAATATATCCTTATTTCTTTTACAGGAGTCGTACTACATAAATACTTACTGTTTCATCATGCTGGATAACTGACGAAAATAACTACACTAAATCCGAGAACACCCCATGTGTAATGGATTTATGATATTTGGCCGAAAATTAGGATGGGGAAAATGAAGGAGTACTCTCAGATTTTACCATGTAATTCAAAATAAAAAGCAGTTTTCTAACATAAATTATTTTATTTACAAAATATACACATCAACAATTCACTTTCACCAAAAAAATAATAATCTGTAGATATAAAATTTCCGAAAATAAAATAAAATATTACTGCCTATTTATTTGTTTATTTTTTTGTTTATTTTGGGGATATCGAGGCTATGTAATCTTAAATTATTAAAAAAAAACCCCCTCCATTTTTATTATTGATTTTCACATAAATTATTCATATGTTAAATGTTAAATGGTATTTTGACAAAAGATTATAGTTTCTATTGAG
Organism: Miltochrista miniata; assembly: GCA_933228765.1. Lineage (NCBI taxonomy): Eukaryota > Metazoa > Arthropoda > Insecta > Lepidoptera > Erebidae > Miltochrista > Miltochrista miniata. The sequence goes on along the minus strand of OW121750.1, from coordinate 41,009,122 downwards.
AAAATCTCAACAAATATCGGTTAAATACGAGCACTGCACAACAAAAACAACAACAAAAAATAATGGTGACCTTCGCGTGTTATTTTATCAAATTTTACAAATTTAACTTCGAATTACACTGAAAATATTTATCACAGCTGTTAAACAACATGACAGGATACTTTTAAATGCAAAACAACAATATTTGAAACAGAATAAACGAAAATATTCAAAATTAATCGTATTATTACTTTCTAGGAACGGCGCCAAACAAACAATAAATAATGACAGCGATCAAATCGTGATTTCGACTTTTTTTTTCATTACATTCACTCGGCAAGCTATCTCATTCAGTACCATAACCAATTCTACACATTAATTTATACAGAAAGACTTAGACCCGCGACCATACAGCCATAGATATCGAAAAATGTGCGAGGAGAACCAAACGAAAAAAGTTGGCCGCCTTGGTTGCCAAAGCAATCGACTGTGCGGGAGATTGGCAACTCGGGTTTCATGCGGCATTCAACGGTTAAAGTACCTAAGTAGGCTAACCATCAATCTCGTGAATTCAGTTTGGCGAGCTTAATATAAAAAAAAAGAGTTTGTTTGCTTAAACAGTGGTCGCAGGTATGTTGCCAAAGTAGTGTTACTATTGTAAATCGGCTGAAAAATGACACCGGACACAGCCCACACAGTCATTAAGGTTGTCTTTAATCATAATTGGGTTATGTTAGAACTTAAAGCTAGGCGTCCAATAGGCGGCTGGGCTGTGTTTCGTTGCGGCCCACCTCTAGTAAAGGCAGATGCTACACAATTTCATATGAAACGTACGGCACGCGAATTTTTGCTCTGCGCTGCGGCCCGGTCCGCCTGGTGAACGCCTCGCTTAACGTGAGCCGCGCGAGCGTGCTCCCCGAAGCACCCAATGCCAACTTGCTATTCCGCCTCAATTGCAACTATTTCCCATTTACTTCCCGAAGCAGCCGTGCTCAGAGAGGAATTTTGTTAAGTGACAGGTTAATTGTATTGGATTGGGATTTATTGTAGTTCTGTTTGTTTGCAGTAGGTAAGTACAGAGGAGGGAAGGTATTTAAAAAAAATATGAAATCACACATTCATTACGGGATATTTTTAAATGCACATCTGTATAATTTTTAAAAGAAAATTATCACATATTTTAAAAAGATTGAAAAACAAAGTACCTAGATTCTCTTAAAATAGGCTTGTGTCCACTAAGAATAAATCTGATTGATGTGTGTTTCTAACGACTATGTCCAATATATAAATAATTAACCATAGATGCTAAGTTATATTTCACACGCTGTTAGTTAGTGTTTCGATTATCTACTACAATTTTAAGTGTTTATTAATAATTTGAATATGTTCATTAAATTATTAAAGTACTTTTACCATGCCTCTTGTTTTTTAAACTACGAATTTTGGCGTTGGACAGAAAATTATCGATATACATTTTGACATCCCTATTAAACATTATAGGTTATAAAAATATTCGTATAATCCCCGAAACTCGGAGGGTATTCGCTTATGATAGTAAAAAAAAAACCTAAATTATGGTTTTATAATAATTGTTTAAGAATTAGTTTCTTAGATTTACTTACTTGTGAAAAGAGACGCCACAGCCTTTCTCGTATCTTGTTTTACAATATACACACGATCTCATGATAAATATCTACTTAATTAGGTACACAATAAACTAAATGTATATATCAAAACACTTCAAATTTATAGCAATAACAGTAATAACTTAAAAATATTCTAAATTTCACACATAAACTCCTTCTGAAATAAACAAACAACGGCCATTTGCAAACTAATTTAGTTCTCAGTGCACTCGGGGGGGGGGGGGGGGGGGGGCTTTGAATCGGCACAAAAAAGTAGCTGTCATTTTGTATGGAATAGCCAGTCCAGCGATTATTATTACAGGTCAGTGATGTCGACCCATATTTCTCTTGGCACTAGCGCTTGACACTATCAGTATAGTCACGGGAAAGTAAAATATCCCGTAACCCTACTGGTCGTGCTAAGGATAATTTTATTGTACTTTTATCTTAACACTACTGTTTGCCAGTAGTAGTAGTATTAGTAGTGTCCGTATGAATTCAGGAGCCATCTTACACCTTTTTAAATTAAGTTCACGTCCTTATTTTTAGTAGACATTAAAAAAAAATTAGGCCAATTTTAGGAATTTCTAGGCCTAAACGTTATATTTATGCCAAAGTGGCTCCGCTAATTTTCATTTTCATTATTCAATTTCATTAAAGAGTTTCTTGCATCTCTTTGTATCAATTGAATTTTTTTGTATCATTTAGTAGGCATTAAGTAGGGTACCTAACTACTAACGATTTTCGTCCTTTTCTACTGGAATTCAAGAAATTCAAAGAAATTCATTTGGCTACTCAATCTTCAAATTTGTGCCAAAATAACTCAACGGGAATACACGCGACAGGAAACCACGCGATAAGAATAGAAGCGACGGGGAACTTTTCTATCTCTCTCTCTCTCTCTCTTACGCAAACGAAGTTGCGCGGGTCAGCTAGTTAATATATATAAGTATTTGTCATTTGTTGGCTTGTTATTTTTCGTTGAGTTTTGTTACATTTGTTGTTTTGTTACGTTAGTGTTTGAGATTGATCCCCAACCTCTGAAGAGGGATGTCTCCACATATTGAATAACACCACTTATATACCTATGTATGGAATGTCTTTCCCAAAAAAGAAAACGCCATTTGTTATTTAGTTAGAAACAAATGGTTCTCAATGCATATAATTATGTATGGAATCAAAATGCAGCAAAACTTGATGTAATGAATAATATAATAGAATATGTAATAAATATTACATATTTACAATATAAATTTTAAAATATCATAAAAACGCTTTCACACCTTATAAAATAAAGAATGACTAAAATATCTAAGTCTAATGATTGCCGAACATCACTATTGTAGCGGGTCACCCTTTTCTGTATCAGTGACAGTTACACTTGTCATTTTACTGACTGAGATTATTATTCCGACTTTAACATAAATGACAAATTGACAACACTTTCACAAATTATGTGTCAAAATAAAAAGTAATTTAAGTATAAAATAAGAGTATTTAAGGAGTATTGATATCAACTCCATTTACATTCCCTTTTCAGCTCGTTATAGTATAAATTTCAATAAAATACGAAACATGTCTTCCATCAATTATGTTAATAATGCTATATGCCAAATTTTAAGTAGATCGGACCAAGGAATCACGTTGTCCCATACAAACTTTACCCTCCTTTTTTATACCTTTAGAGGTGGAATTTGCAAAAATGTTAAAATTTTTTTTTTCAAATTGTAACAAACAACGCTCATGCTTAGTTTCATCTTCATCATCCCTTCATTAACCGTTTAAGCAATAATTGATAATAACTTTGGGTCTAGGTATCGAACCGCAAAATTAAGTTTGGTTTGAATTCTATATACTTTTCCGGGATAAAAAGTACCCAGTGTTGTGCCCAGGCTATTAAAGAATAATTATACCAAGTTTCATCGTAATCGAACCGGTAGTTTTTGCGTGATGCCTGAACAAACAGACAGACAGACAAAAAATTTTTTAATCACATTTTTGGGTTCGGTGTCGGTCTAGTAACACCCCCTGCTATTTATTTTTTTGATATTTTGAATGTACAGAATTTTCACTTCTACAGATTCTTCTTCTTCTTTTCTTCTATGAATGGCCCCGTCGTTTACCAACGATTCCGCCAACGTCAAGGTGGAGAATAGATTTACTAGTTTGACGTTCGGTTTTGAGACATTTGTTCGGTCTCATAAACAATTTATCGTTTTTATATTCTGAAATAGAGGACGACACAAGTGTTAGTATTGGTTAGTAAACGTATATTATATCTATCTACAAATCATTAAAGCTGGTTAGTGAGGACAGCAAAAAGAGAAAGGGGGTTCTGAGATTAGGAGTGTTAAGCCAAATAGGTACGGTTATAATTTTATTTTATTTATGGAGATAAATTTGTAGAGGACTTTTATTCTTCTACAGATTTATTATAAGTATAGATTAGTGAAAACTGATTGACAATCCATTTGGCAGTTTTTGAATTTATTGTATTTACACAGATATATCATATTAGCTGGCTAGCAATTTTTTACTGTGATCCTTATTTCTTGATTTTGATCTGGAACTAAGAAGATTCTTCTCTTAGACTAGAATAAAGTACCCACCTAGTTGGCATCTATAGGTCTGTTTTGTAATCCTTATTTACATCAGACATTTCACCTAGGTGTGCGTAATTATTTTCCTATGTGGTCTGTCAAATGGTGATGATGACAAAGAATAATTAATATGTTCTGAGTTTGATTTGAAATCTACTTGGCATACTTACCTAATACCATAGAAGAATGGATTTGATGGTGCTGTGTTAAATGTCAGTGTATTATTATTCGGGGATCAAAATGAGTAGAATAGAATAGAAAAGATTTATTTGCTCATAAACATGGTCACAAAAGATCTTACATTTTATACTAGTACAGCATGTTTAGCCGCAGCACTGCATGCAGCATGCAAATTTTTCATGTAACACAATCCATAAATATTATAAAACAATAATTAAAATAAAATAACATGTAGTTTATGGTATAACAATCTGGTGTGAATATTTCTTTTTGTGTAAATATTTAATGTGTACACAAGTGACTGCCTCTGTGGCACAGTCAGTAGTGATGCCATCTGCGGCGCTGGAGGTCGTGGGTTCGATTCCCACCGGATCCGTGGTCTGATAACCATAACACAAGCAGGTTATTCCTAGCTTACTTTGGGATCAGATAACGTTATGTGAAATGTCCGAGAATATTTATTTATATTTATATTAACTGACCAGGGCCTTTTTATTTACATTACAGCTGGGCTTTCCAGTTCCTATTGTAATTTGTATGTAGGTATAATATCACTCCAATCTGTTCAGTAGTTTATTAGATCTTAGCGCACAGGCAGTAAAAACGTTTTCATTTTTAACCCCCGACGGAAACCCGGAAGGGGTGTTATAAGTTTGACGTGTGTGTGGGTGTGTGTGTGTGTGTGTGTGTGTGTGTGTAAGTCTGTCTGTGGCATCGTAGCTCCCAAACGGATGAACCGATTTTGATTCTGTTTCTTTTGTTTGAAAGATGGGTTAGGGGAGAGTGTTCTTAGCTATGTTTTATAAAAATCGGTTAAGCCATTTTTAAGATATGAGGGGTGAAAGTGGTGATGAAAAATTTTATGTGTTCAAATATACCCGTGTTGGGTATCAAATGAAAGGTCATATCTTATATATCACAATACCGCAAGTTTTATGAAAATCGGTTAAGCCATTCGATAGATATGAGGAGTGGAATGTATTGCTAATTCTGTAACCACACTCCGCGCAATTCGCATTAGCTCTGAATAATTGTTGATAGACTATTCGTCATTGTTGACATTAAAAACCCCTATAAAAAGCAAAAAATAAAAAATTAAATTAAAAATTTAAAAAACCCCCGACTCACAAGAAAAGAACAATAAAAAACCTGTAAAAAGTGAAAAATAACTATTATATTATGACCTATCTACCCTAAGTATTGAACCTGTATTATTATTATAGGTAGCTATATTATTTACCTATTCATATTTTTAACTAACAGTTTGTCTCGTCGGGGACCGCTCACCTAATCATAACCTAACCGTACGTCTGTCTCTGTTTAGGTATAGAGCGGTCCCCCCGACGAGACCAACTGTTAGTTAAAAATATGAATAGGTAAATAATATAGCTACCTATAATAATAATACAGGTTCAATACTTAGGGTAGATAGGTCATAATATAATAGTTATTTTTCACTTTTTACAGGTTTTTTATTGTTCTTTTCTTGTGAGTCGGGGGTTTTTTATACTTTGCAAACATAAAGATACCATTAACTTATAGATGAGTGCTTATCACTGTCCTAAATAAACAATTTAGCTGTGTAAGTAGTGTTGCCAGGTGTCCCGATTTGGGCGGAACGTCCCGATTTTCAGGGGTCTGAGGACGCGTCCCGATTTGTACTTGATCGGGACGCTAAATGTCCCGATTTATGATAACCAACAATAATTATATATTAACATCATGATCAGTCAATCATCTACTTAAACTGTATAAAAAACCGGCCAAGTGCGAGTTGGACTCGCTCATGAAGGGTTTCGTAGCAGCAAGTAAAATAATATAAGAAGTTCTTATAGTTCGTTGTAACTTTGATTGATGTTTTAACACGTTCGCAGTGGTAGTGATTTTTCTAACCGGAAATTGCGGTTTATGACGTATTAAAAAAAACTACCAGCTCTATCTCGTTCAAAACAATTTTCGTTGGTTGTTTTTATGGCAATGTACATCATATATATTTTTTAGATATCATTCTCTTAGTTTAGAAGTTAGAGGGGGGACACACATTTATCCACTTTGGAAGTAGGTATCTCTTGCGCAAACTATTCACTTGAGGGAAAAATGATTTTAGGAACCTTAATTGAATTTTTGAAGACCTATCTGTAGATACCACATACGTATGGGTTGGATGAAAAAAAAAACTTTTGAGATTCAGTTCTGAGTATGGGGACCCCCAAAATTTACTGCTTTTTTTCTAGTTTTATACAAGAATCTTAATGCGGTTCACAGAATACATCTCGTTACCGAGTTTCAATAGCATACTTAGGCCTTATAGTTTCGGAGAAAAGTGGCTGTGACACACGGACGGACAGACAGACAGACAGACATGACGAATCTATAAGGGTTCCGTTTTTGCCATTTGGCTACGAAACTAATTGGCTTACTCATCAACGCCAGCCGAATCATACAAACAATATAAACATGTAATGACATTTGGAAAGTACCTATCTGATCTGTTGTGACGTAAATATCCATAGTAGTTGAACAGAGATTCGTCAAAATTCGGGGTGAAACGAGGTGGCAAGTTATGTATTATACGAAAGAAAATATTAAATTCTTGTAGATCTTAAAATTCAGCAATAGAAATAAATGAACGTGTTTCAGTTTTTAAACCCCCAAAACTAGCCCTTCTTTACAGTTTTAAAGCTGTAAAAAGTAACATTTTACAAGTGGCCTTTAACTAACAATGTTTAGAAAATATGTAACACCAAAATAGATAACCACACCAAAATTCTAAAATTACAAATATTAGCACATTAAATTAAGAGTTCTTCTTTTAGGCAATTTAAAAAACGCTTTGGACTACAGCCATAAAACGGGAAAAGAGCTTTACCTTTTTGGAAATTCCACCCCTCAGGGATAAATAGGAAGTTAGTTCCTAGCGATTTTCAAAATGGTACGGCTATTTTAATTTACGTTTGGAAATCCTTTATAGATGCAGTGCTATATTCTTATCGACTAAAACCACACGGTTCCCTACCAATGCCCACAGCCGGAGCCCCAGGAAATAAGATTCCCGATAGACTTTGGCTACCACCGTGGCCTCATCTAGGAGTTCGGATACTATCCCACGTCTTTAGGGGGTTAGTTGGGATTTGGGATGTTATCCCGCTTCTTACGTCACGCCGTGTTTTTGTAAGAAGGGCGAGCAGCGCTTTCGTTGTCTTCAAGCCCACGGTCGTGGAGGCCTAAAGTGCCCTCTGTAGACTGGGGTACTCGGTGGAAGAGTTATCTCCCGCTCTCTCCCCGCTGTCTCTTTTTCGAGAAAGACCTGTTCGCAGAAAGACCCGGCGGCGTCCCACTTCTTCCCCTTGGCGATCATAACTCGCACGTCTTCGCCTAAAGAATGTCCACGAGGATCTGGCGCACTCCATCAATGTGTGGAGCGCTGTGACCTCGCTGCGTTAGTGCTGGCACTAAGCTGTGGTCTCCCGGTGTATTCGACCCAGATATTTACCGAAGCACCCGTGCCAGGTAATCATCTGTGACAACAGGTAGCAGAGGTTGCCATAGCTCGTCTTCAGCCACTTGTCCACGCCGGGTCTAATCACCTTGATTGTGGCGTTTCCCCATCTTGGTTGCTCAGGTCGCACCTTTCAAGTCTCTATGATTTTTGGTAGAGATGGGACCGCTGAGCATTCTCGGGGCGCAGGTCTATGGCCCAGGCTCAGTGACTTCTTGCGCCATTTAAACAATGACACAAAGGCCCTCGCTTCCAGGTCCCATGGAGGAGTTCCGGTAAAACGGTTAGGGCTACTACAATCATGAAACGAGCGTCTATATGAGCGTCGTTTGCTACAATCTAAGACAGGTGTTAAATTGAAAATTAAAAACCCTTGACCCCACTTACGCTCTAATAAACCCAAACATGCCCTGTAATTTACTGAATGAATTTTAGTACAATACCTTCATCACTCAAGAAGTGAGCTGTTGATCTCTAAAATTCATCCAAGCCAAGAACCATCCCGGTCACTAACGAACAAAAAACCGCAACGAACCGCTGAAATTTACACAAATCTTCTTCTTCCTTCCCTGTTCCCATTATTTGGGGTCGGGTCTCCTCACTCTTCTGCGCCAAGACAGTCTGTCTTGGGTTGTCGGTTCTGGCAATTGGGCTTTCCTGAGGTCTCTCTCGATATTTGACCACCAGGTCGATGGCGGGCGGCCTCTGCCTCTCTTTTGTTCTGGGATATTTAGGGCTAGTTTCACTACGTGATCTTCGCTGCGTCTTTTTACATGTCCATACCATCTGAGGCGGTGTTCGGTCATTTTGTCCATGATTTGCGCAACTTTAAAACTGCCGCGTATGTGTTCATTGCGCACCCTATCCAGTCTGGTCACCCCCCCTGCCCACCTCAGCATCTTCATCTCACTGACTGAAATTTACACAAATGATGTAGGTAGTTCGTTCTGTTTTCGCTTTAGCAAAAATCTGAAAAAAAAAGGGAGTCTAAGCCCCCTCCCCCCTAAACCCCACAACAAAAGTGTTTTTTGCCTTTTTTTTGGTACAGAACCTTAGTGTGCGCGAGTCCGACTCGCACTTGGCCGGTTTTTTATTTTGTCCCGATTTAAAACCCTAAGTCCCGATTATTTTTACCATTTGTACCGATTTTCATCCGATAGGACCTGGCAACACTATGTGTAAGGGTACCATACCAGCGCGTCGTGATCTGTGGGCTTAGCTAGGTACGTCATTATCACGCGGTGCTATCGCGTAACAACAATCATTACCAAACATAAATGACAGTGTAGGAAACTGAAGGCTATATGTCGCTAAAAGCTGGTGATGATGCGTGAGTGGGATGCGGTTGTGAGTCGAACGGTTCACATTGAATTGCATGAATTTGTGTAACTTTTTTTTTACAAGGGGAGCTCCGCTTACGAATTACCTACCCATGCTGGCGAGGCATGGGCTCGTGTGAGGGTCGCCCAGCACCTGATCATGAGAGCACTGGGAATACTCACTAAAACTCCTTGACACCGATCTGCCCCTGTGGGGGTGTTCTGGGATCTAGCTAATTCACAAGAACACCGCCGGGCGGATGAATTTGTGTACAGGACCTACTCTGTGGTGGGCTTTCGTTCAACCTATGCCATGCACTCGCTCCGTGTGACGGGATACGGCGAAGTTATGAATGCCCTTACATTCATATCGGTAAGATTTTTATAGAGAGGTGATATTATGATGACTCTTTTCTGTAGAAGGAAATACTAGATAACTTGCAAATCTCTTCAATAGTAATAATACTTCAATATAAATACATTATTAAATAACTCTGGTCCCTGGATGACCTTCCGCTAGTTAGTTTACAATATAACGAACATGTAGGCTGCCGCGGAGATGCGAACTCAGTCACGCATAGTATCTACGCCAAAAAAATTGGAATGCATGGAAGCCTTACACAGAAAAAAAACGCGCAAGAAATGACTGGTCTTGAAACGGCAATCATTTGTGTACGTATATTTACTAGGTAGGTAGGTAAAATGATTTTGAAAAATTCTGACGAATTCGATTCGGCCGGACTCGCGTTGTTCGGACAAGTCTGGTAAGAAAAAGTCCGTCGAACCATAGCGGGATCACGGAACACTGGAACACTAATGCTAGAGTGCTCTGCCAGCGCACGTGTACATTCCTCTTGCTACCCCGGCCTGGGTTCTTCAAATAAAGCGTGAAAAGGCACGTCCTTGTGCCGCTCAACTTGAGGGTCACTAATAGCACAGCCGACAGATCATAGTAGTACTCTTTATACTGTGCTAATAGTCATGAGGAAATACTTTGAGAGTGATCCTCAATTCGCTAGTTGGCTTTCCATTCGCTAGTTGGCTTTCCATTCGCTAGTTGGCTTTCCATTCGACTATTCGCTAAACATAAAAAGATCTGAAAATAATAAATACATCTAGGCTCTGAGATTTGAGAATTATGTTTCTGAATATGATTGATAGGTACCTCTGCCTACTGGCATGTGTTGAATGTTCGACGAAATCTTTACAAATGGTTGTGAATGGGTTTATATTGCGATACACGGCGAATCATAATTCCAGATTTGCATAAGAGGTGCTATTGCTATAGCTAGTGCTTCTCAATGTACATATCTGCGCCTATCAATGCTAATCAATATGTTCGAGTATTATAGTTTACGATATCAAGCTTGTCGAATACTAGGTACCTACTTGAAATCCGTTAGTGGATATTGTTTTTCTTATCAGTTGAATGAGTCATTATCAAATGATCCAATTACCTTTATTAAGAATACTTACGTTTTCAAACTAAAATATTGTTATTCACCTTGGTCTAAGTTGTAGTCATACTTCAAACAAAGGTAAAGTAATAGGTATTATCGCATTGGTAAAACACAAAGTCTTGCTACGTATCTGCTTAATCTCGATACGTGCATATTGATTTGTGGATATGAGGTTATCAAATTTTGTCCAAGAAAATAAGGAGAATGGTTCAACGCGGCCTGCTTTTCTGATAAAATAATTATATCAAGGAACATTGCAGACACGACCATTGACTACCTACCTATATTTCGACGTAATCAATATAACACACCGTCTATCTTATCATTTCGAATGTATCACTCATCGGTAGAGTATCACAGAGTATAGTATGCAATCACTGTGTGTTCGTGCTGCAGAAGTTGTCACAGATACCGAAAGTTACAGGGATTCTAGCGATCGTCTTTCTCAGGAATCGATTATACGTTGTGCCTCCTTTCATAACTCCGTCACATACCAACTTGCGTCTTGCTTGAGGATGCAACCGGCGCAACGCCTCTAGTAGGTACTCCATTAGCCCGAATACAAATACGAAATCCGTTTTTGTCTGTCGATGTGATTGTGACATGTGACGGTAAGTATCTTCTAGATAGATACATTCCGGACGGTATGTGTAGGTCCTGTTTTTGGGGCGTCAATTTTGCGTTGTTAGTGGGGCGACAAGAAAGCCTGCCCTGCTCATAAAAGAAAAAACTAATATCATCTTAAACTGAGTCGAAGCCTATTTCCTTGTTCTGTTCTATCGCAGCCAGTGTGTAGTCCTATTAGGTATACCTATATTATCTTTGATTTGAGGCCGTGTCGTCTTGACTTCCGGATTCACAGGTTTAAGAATGCCTTCTTTTCTGACGAAAACGTGTGCGGGGGTGGTATTTCCCAATCGGAAAATATTGCAAGTTAGGTAATGTTAATACTAATGAATTTATATTTTGACAAACTGCTCAAGTAATTACTGTATTGTTGAAGATAGTATTTTAGTTATGTATCTAGTTTAGTAGCTAGTGCTTTCCTATACAGTAAAGCATTACGTAATGTTTTCAGCATAGAGTTATTATATTATCATTAGAGAGGCAAGCACGAACATCGCGTCTCGACAAAAGCACGGCTACTTATGAGCTGAGAAGACGCAACTATGAAACTTTTTAAGCAGTGATGGTAAACATATATCTGTCTCAGTCACACGCGTACGGTGAACACCGCCGCCACTGCGATTAGACAAAGACAAAAACATAAACATGACGAACGTGGGCCAGTGTTGACTACTGTATGAAATTTTTACCCACGATAATTATAGAATTACTAAACAAATTTAAAATAATTATGTACCTATTTCATTTATTATTTTATTTCGGTTGAAACCGAAACTCACGTGTTCATATTAAGAGTCTGTATGACGCCAAATAGACTATTACCTTGATCTAGATCTCAGGACTCGTGAGGTCTAATGAATTAAAATTTTAACACAGACAACTTCAGTTCATAAACTAAAAACGCACTAGGCTAAAAACACGATTGCTGATAAAATCCTCGACAGATTTTTGTGTTGAAAATACCGATTTTTTGAAATTTTAACCTAGATCTCATAAGTTTTAAGTTGTTTTTATAATATAAAATATTTACAAGAAAGACAATAGTAAAATCTTCATTTGCACTAGACCACTTTTTTAATATTGGTTATAGTTTTTTGATAATTAATTTATTTCGTTAAAAACGCACACAAACCGATCACATCGCTCTCTGTCTTGCACGCTAAAATGTATATCTTCTATCTTCTTTCGACAATTTGGCGTCTGGTAGGCTCTTAAAAAAAACCGGCCAAGTGCGAGTCGAATTTAAGCACAGAGTCCAGGTCCCCATACAAAACCGGCAATTTACGTTTGTTGTGTGGGGTCTTTTTCTGCTTTTAGTAGGTATTTTAGTTATGGCAGCAGAAACATACATAACCTGTGAAAAAATTTGCTCTATCAACCACAGTTCCTGCGATACAGCCTCGTGACTAACAGACAGACTGACGGCAAAGCCTCATGTCTTGTTCATAGAGTCTCGCGTTTGCCCCTTTGTGCGCGAATCCGACTCACACCTGGCCGGTTTTTTTTTTGCAATATGTGCAGCAAGTTTCACTAAGTGCCATTAATCAACGGTAGATAATTAGGGAATGCAATCTCGATCTCGCGAGATCTCGAAATCGCGAGATCTCGGCCCTTTTTTACGAGATTGATCTCGGTCGACAAATAGGCGAGATCTCGCGAGGTTAACGAGATTGCACTTGAGCATATAAATATTGCGCGCGAATGCGAACTGCTAGATGCAGAATTTGCGGGTACCTATTCGTGTGGTATGATCGAGCCTAACAGACATGCTATCAACATATAATGGAGTCAAACTGTGTGTCAGCAAAGCTTTAATCGACTTGGACCTAGAAACTGATCCAAACCGCTCTTTGAATGCGGAAGAACATGCGGTTTTAGTGAACTTAGACATGGCATTTCAACCTGTAAAACGGATTGATGACGGTGGTTCCCACTAGGGTTGAATCGGAAAAAACCTTCGCAGCGACTGTTTATTTGAAAAGCAAAATAAGAAGCCGTTGAAGAGATTCTACTTTGAACATTTTTTTATTAACGTGAGAGAAAATCCTTCATGGATGCTATGCTTGACTCTTACCGACTAAAAAACCCCACGAAACGCCCAACAGCCTACGTTCGGGAGCCCCGGGTAAGCCCTCGAAAGGATGTCCCAACTTAATTCATAATAATTTCTAAAGTTCAAACATTCTTTTGTAATTTAATTTCTTTTATTTGATTTTTTCAGTTTAATTAAAAAAAAAACTAGATAGATAGTTACGTCAAACAATGTTCAACAAGTAAAAGTATTTTTTATTTCATATTTAATACTTACAATTTTCAATTTTTTTTCCTAATTTATTCAAATATTGTGATTATTTCTAAGGACAAACACACAAAATTGGCAATCTCGCGAGATCTCGTAATTGGCGAGATCTCGCGGTATTGTTATTCGTAATCTCGCGAGATCTCGCCTGAGCCGAATCTCGCGAGATTTGCATTCCCTATAGATAATATATAAATCTTCTCTAATGTCCATTTTAGAAATTTCTCTACCTTAAAATGGGTTTCTCTCTTTTACGTTTGAAATTACACATGGATGCTATTGCGAACGCCTACTGACTAAAACCACACTGCGCCCTGCTACTGCCTACGAAGGTTGTCCCGGCTAGCATTTATTTGAGCGTTTCCGACGTTTCCGTGCTTCGGAAGGCACGTTGTTGTTGGTCCCGGTTGCCAGTAAAAGGGCAGTCGTTAAGCCAAGTTGAAAGGCTTGACCAAGGTTGAAAATTTTCAACAGCAGGCTGTCACAACCTGTGCCTGTCCATCTCAACACGGCAACGGCAGTACGTCTCACCACATATGACGTAGGTTATTTTCTTAAAAAAAGGTGAATTTTGTCCATATAAAATGCCTCTGCGTACATATAAAGGCATGACCATATCGCATCGCATCCCGACAGACCTTAGCTAACACTGCCGTCTCGCATAGGGGTCCTATCCCGCGTCTTTAGGGTTGGTTCCCGGTGTACTAAACAAACTCTCTCCGAAACTACTGGACGGATTTGAAAAATTATTTCACTGTTGGGACGCTACACTCTTCCCGGTTAACATAGGCTATATTTTATTCCCGTATGCGCGGTTTCAGTCGCGTAGTTCCCGTTCCTGTGGGAACAGGAACGGGAACTACGCGACTGAAACCGCGTGACATCCGCTAGTATTCTATATATCTATACTAGTATTATAAAGAGGAAGGATATGTTTTTTTGTTTGTTTGTTTATTTGTAACGAATAGGCTCCGGAACTACTGGACCGATTTGAAAAATTCTTTTACTGTTGGGAAGCTACACTCTTTGCGGTGAACATAGGCTATATTTTATTCCCGTATTCCCACGGGAACGGAAACTGCGCGGGTGAAACCGCGTGACGTCCGCTAGTATTCTATATAGACCATTAAAAAGGCACTTACTTACAAAACGTCTAACCCTTTCATTTAATACCAAACACGATATTTTTTTCTTATATTTATTTTAACACGGTACTTTATTGGCACACCATTAAATTCAGTGACACGATATATAGCTTATAACCAGTCGAACGTCAAGACGCTTCTAACAATATCTCATTAGTCCAGTTCTAATAAGTACCTAGTTGAGGAGCTCTGAGGGAATACATGAACATACAGACATACGTATATAGAATGTCAAAATTATAACCCTGCCTTAGTCGGGTAATACTTTAATGTATCTTACATAGGTAATTAATTACTAATTCTCCCACTGATGTGGGTAAACAATACCGATATTTTAGTGGCAACACTGAATGGCAATCACAAATTTTATTTTCAAAATTCGATTATAGCGGTATTTACGCTGATATCAATGCGTAAATAGTATAATTACGTGTGAAAAGTAATTCTACATGACTAATTGTGTTTTAATGTTTTAGAATCGCAATCTTTTACTGTGTATTTGACCATTTTGTCGCCCGGTTCAATTTGTACGTACGATTGGCGTAAAGCGCCTGATCCACTGGGCGAGCCGACGAACCAACGAACCAAGAGACTTATAGTCCGTTGGTTCGTTGGTACGTCGGCTCGCGTATATGATCCACTAGCGGACTAAACAGTCTGCTCCTAACGTTGACGGAGACATGGCGTGCTCCCAAACAGAGTTACTTTGTTATTTAGGAATATTGTTACAACAGGAGAAAGAAAAAAAGAAAAATAAAAGACGCCATAAAGTCTGGGTAAAAAGTTGGTTGCGAGAAAGACAAAGATTGTCACATTTAAATTAATAAATTTATTAATTAAATAAAAATAATAATTATTATTTATTTATTAATAAATTTATTTATTATTTATTTATTTATTTTTTATTTTTGTAATTTTTTATTTATTTATTTATCTTGTAATTTCATAATATCTAAAAGATCATTATATGCTGATGTTTTCATACTTTTATTTTTGTAATCTTTACCCGTATACAGCCACAGGCATTTATGATTTTTAAAACATTGTACAAATGTCGTTAAATTGTAGCGACGAAACGAGCGTAGATCCATTATAAAGGGTGTTTTTTTTAGAGGTATAGAACTTTGAAATGGAATAAAACAAAAGGGATTTTTTTTATTGATATGAAATTGACTTTATTCGAAAGACAATTTTCTGGCATTATAATTTAAATATGATTTCTGGCATATGACCGCCACGGCTGGCTCAGACGTAGTCTAATCCAGAGGTCCAATTTTCGATGACATTTTCCAACATTTGTGGCCGTATATCGGCAATAACGCGCCGAATGTTGTCCTGCAAGGGGTCAATCGTTTCGGGTTTATCGGCGTAGACTAGCGACTTCACATATCCCCACAGAAAATAGTCAAGTGGCGTTAAATTGCACGATCCTGTAGGCCAAACCACGGTACCAAAACGTGAAACTATGCGGTTACCAAACGTTTCCTTCAATAAATCAATTGTGACACGAGCTGTGTGCCATGTTGCACCGTCTTGTTAAAACCACAACTCCTGCACATCATGGTTGTTCAATTGATGAACGAAAAAGTCAGTAATCATCGCTCTATAGCGGTCACCATTAACTGTAACGTTCTGGTCAGCATCGTTTTTAAAGAAGTACGGACCAATTATTTCACCAGCCCATAAAGCACACCACACAGTCAGATTTTCTGGATGTAACGGTGTCTCAACATACGCTTGAGGATTATCATCACCCCAAATACGGCAATTTTGTTTATTGACGTATCCATTCATCCAAAAGTAGGCTTCATCGCTCAACAAAATTTGCTTATGAAAATCGCAATACGTTTCTCGGACAGAACCATGCTTTTCAAAATAAATTTGCACAATTTGGAAGCGTTGTTCCGGCGTCAGTCTATTCATGTTAAAATGCCAAACCAAACTAAACATAAATCACTTGACAGTTGACAAAATTACCGCCAGTTAAAAAAGTGGTGGCAACTTAAAGTTCTATACCTCTAAAAAAAACATCCGTTATATACAATCAAAGCGCGTGCGCTCGCTATAAAATTCGAAAAAAGACTGTCGGCTCGCCGGTTCGACTGATCCACTGGCGGTCTTTATGTCCGCATACTTCGACGCACAACGGACAAAAAGTCCGCGGACTTTCGGTGCTCCACTGGCGAGCAAGACTGTTGGCTCGCTGGCTCGCTAGCGAGCCAACGGTCTTGCTCGCCAGTGGATCAGGCCCTTAACGGCGTCAGACTGAACTGACGTTTGGCTCACCTAAGCCTGTGGGCTTACGTTAGGTAGGCTTGATGTTGGCGCGGTCGTTAGTCATCTAGTCTTATCTATATCGATGGTTTTCAGTAGTTTAAAGGTAAATTACCTTAGAGTTGACAATAGAAGTGTCAATAAAACGTACTATAATAACTACTTTGTGCCACAAAGGCTGCAAGGGCTATAAAATAGTTAATACTATACAAACAGAACAGATATGTTTTACGATAGTGAACACAATTGTGGAAGCGTTGAATCATGTTGAATGGTATGAAATTAGGAAAGGCTGCTGAAATTGATCGAATTTCTGTCGAGATGCTGAAAGCGGAACGTGGCAGCTTGCCAGTTCTACCGTCTTTTTAACCTTTGCTTTGCTGACGAAGTAACAGAGTACCAGAAGAAATGGGATGTACAGATCAAGTTTTTTCGACATATTTCATTAAAAAAATAAATATACAATCTATGGTATTTCAAGTAGGTACTAACGTAATTAAAGACTGCGAACCTTGATTCCGGAAATGGCATCTACTTGGTCTTCAAATATTTGTACGGAACCCTCGGTGGGCGAGTTTGACTGACTTTTGTCCAGTTCTTATGGAAATGCACAAGCATTGTATCTGTGCACTTATGTACCTACTTAATCATACAAGTTTCTGATAATTCTAATTTACCTACTGATCTTGAATTATTCGTTTATAATAAACTAAAGAAAATATATTCCAGGTCAAGGTTTCAAAGACATCATCAGATGGCCGCGGCCCGGGTACCCCGTCAAGAAGCTGCAGACAAAGTGGGCGGTAGAGTACGGCATGCCGTCCACCCATGCGATGGTCGGCGTGAGCATACCGTTCTCTGTACTGCTGTACACCATGGACCGGTACCAGTACCCGGTGCCGTGGGGCCTGGCGATCGCCGTGGCGTGGTGCACCCTCATCTGTGTCAGCAGGGTGTATTTAGGAATGCATAGTGTTCTGGTAAGATGTTATTGTATCATATTTGCAGTTATTTTAAGCGTTTATAGTTATGCGAGCTCAGTTTTTGGAAAACGATTACCTACTGTCTATCGAGACAATGCTAAGGTCAGTCCTGAGATTCCGTTTTTGTGATTCAATGCGGTTATCCTAAGTTCAGTCCGTTACCGTTTTTATCATTTCCACATAGGAAGGGCTCACTCAGTTTCTGTGCTTCTGAAGACCGTTCCTTCCGGTTTATTTTGATGATGATAGCCTTATTGCCGACTTAAATTTTCTGAAGGTAGCCATAGCCACATTCTTTCACTGTCGGAATTTTCAAGACGTCACAGTTCCGGCGTATGTCTTTTGTCGGAGCCATTTCCATTCTTCGCCGAGCACTGAAAGGGAGTAGAAACCTTCCCGAGCCGCCCGCGCCGCCGCCGCCGAGCCGAGTTCGTTAGTAGACAAAAGACGACATTTAACAATCTTGGAAAGGTCGCAAAATAAAATCTTCAAAGAGGAGTCAAAATCAATATACCTAATAATGGTCATTCTTACTTCCTGCCAAGAGATGCTTATTTATATATGAAGTAGGTACCGAAGCGAAGTAACTATATCGACAAACTATTAACTAATAAACGAATGGATGCGTAAAAATTCCGGTTCGTTTAACATTTAATTTGTACATATTGTTAAGTGATGTTTTAATGCTGATGTACTAACTTTATACAATTTCATAGTAAACAGACAAAGAAAATAGATAGACAAATAATTTATAATGGCAATAATATACATGAAAGTGACAGTGTAAATTTTTTGGGAATAACCATAGATGAGCATACTGACTGGAGTGAACACATAAATACAGTATGTAATAAGATTAATAAATTTGTATATGTTTTAAGTAGATTAAGGCAAACTTCTACACTTGAAACGACCATGTTGGCCTACCACGGTTACGTGAGCTCTGTTTTACGATATGGGCTGCTATTGTGGGGTAATTCTACACACATTAACAGAGCTTTTCTTTCTCAAAAACGCTGTATTAGAGCCATAGCTGGAATTTCTCCTGATCAATCGTGTAAACCCTATTTCAAAAAGTTTGAAATACTGACTTTAGCTTCAATGTATATTTTCGAGATAGGTGTAAAACGTAAAACATAATCCTTCGCTATTTGTCACCGCGAAGGACATATACCCACGAAATACAAGGAATCCCAATAGGCTGGTACATAAATTTGTGCCAAGAACTGTAATGTACCGGAAAAATTGCTAGGCTATGTGCATAAAATTGTACAATAAATTACCACAATGCTTTAAGGCCATACCCAGGGCTAACGACCTTGAGCAAATGGGCGATATGACTCGCGAACATAGAGTAGCGCAACTACAGAGACATCAGAGTAAAAGAACCACGGAAGAAGAAGAAACATAGTAGCGGAAATGCGTTCCTCGCTTCACCAAATAAACAAAAAGCTGTGAGACGGTCTCACCCGACTGCCCCTCTCTAAAACGTTTATTGTGAGAGTTCAATCCGATTGACGTCGTCAATTTTGTTTTATTTCAAACTTTGAACAGATGATCCACGTGACCTAGTGACGTAGTTAAATGCAACAGAGTCACAGACTACAGACAAAGTCTCGCCATAAGCCCATCTGCACTCTATTTTATAGAGAGAGGCGAAAAGTAAATTAAAAACAAAGGAACGTTTGTATTTCAATTTTCTTTTGTTTTTAAGTGTAGTAAAATACACTGCAAAAAATGTGATTGATCATTACGTAAAACTTAAATGTGACGAATTCACAAAGACGAATGTTCATATATTCCACAGACATATAAGAATATAGTAGATTGTATAACAAGGGGGCAAAATAGTATTTTTACGGCGAGGGCGCTACTTTGAATCACGAGCGAAGCGAAGGATTCTAGAACGTAGAATCCTGAGCGCAGTAAGGGATTCAAAGTACACCGCCCAAGGGGAAAAATAATTTGCCCTCGAGTAATATACTCTACTTTTCATTCCCTTTCTATGAGAAAAGCAACTAAGTTTTGTACGACGTAGATACCTTCTATAGTTATTGTTCCAGGAGTTCATGGATTGTCACTTTCATAACTTGACTTATTATATTTGCAGAATACAATAAAATGTGTTTAATGATTACAAGAACATTAATAATGACGAATACGAACAGATAAATGGCGCTATTTAGTTTTTTTTAGTGAGCTCAGGATACCGCGCTGTGCAGCCAAGCCAACACTTACCAGCCAGTAATTCATACAATTTGCGTTCGATTTCTATGAAATTTACAAGTTCCAAATTCAAATCACTTTGTCGCCCGCTAAAAAGCTCTTAACAGAAAATAGCTATTTTGCGCCCCGTTATCGTGGTGCAAAGTGATACTTTTCGAATAGAAGGAATGAAAAGATATATTCATTGTTTTGTACTTAAATTATTACAAATCCAGAAAGGGGGGCCAAAAATTTTAAGCGAGTGGAAGACCACTCGCTTAAAATTTTTGTTACTTTTGGAACAAAATTTCATTTCATTTTATTATTACAAACAAATAAAAATAGACGTAAACGCAGTTGCGAGGGTCAGCTAGTTATGTATAAATAAGAAGCGCTCGTGGCACCTTGGACTTAGTGTTCTGTAAGCGATCACTGTAGTAAGCTCATTCACTATGGCCAGTCCTTGGATGGGTGACCATGCATGTGACCACTTTGTGACAGTTCTTTGAGCGTCGTTTCCGTGTTTCGGAAGGCACGTTAAGCCGTTGGTCCTGGTTGCCCGTAAAATGGCAGTCGTTAAGCGAAGTTGAAGGCCGTTTTGGCGGCTTGATTAATTTTAACAGCAGGCAGATACAACCTGCGCCTGTCTATCTCAACATGGCAATACAGCTCACCGCCTATTACGTGGGACAAATTCTAAAAAGGTGAAATGTGGGGACATAATAATATGCCTCTGCCTACCTCTTCGGGGATAAAGGTGTGACCATATTTATGTAACTAGCTGACTCTCACAACTTCGTTTTCGACGCTTAAGGTGTATGAAACATGAGGTATTTCTTCATCAGTCTCATCAACCGGCGGGTGAAACTGCCCTGTTTGCTTAATCATAAACGAATTTAAAGATTAAGCATATTGTAAAACTAGCTGACCCTCACAACTTCGTTTACGTCACATAAGGTTTGCAAAAGGAGAGGCACTTCTTCATCAGACTCATCAAGCAGCGTGTGAAACGGCCCTGTTTGCTTTATCATAAAAGAGCTTAAAGATTAAGTTTATTCTAAAACAATTCAGTCCCCGACTTCGGCGCGGAAAGAATTATTTTACAACAGCTTTAATCATTAGGCTCTTTTATGATTCAGCCAACACGCCTGTTTAGATTTACCGTCACATTCCAAGGAACCCTTGAATTATAGGTTTTGAGAAAGTCCAGATATCTCTAATTCCTGAACTACAAAACCCTCAGCACTGAAACTTATGTGAAGCAATCCTAGGTTGAATTCTAGGTTTAGAGAAGTTGAGATGTCTCTAACTCCTGAACTTCCGCGGATCAATTTTCATTAGAATGAAAATTGATCAGTAGTTTCGGCGTGATACGTATTCGGAATACAGACGGACAAGAAAATTTTAAATTTCATTTTGGCTTAAGTAGGTAGCGATTAGAGAACGCGTTCGTTTTTTTATAAATAGCTTCCATATTCAGACTCTCGACCCTCAACAGTTTTATTATTATGTATAGATATAGACTAGCAAGAAACTCGGCGGGCACTCACTTTATTCACTTTTATACCTTAACCAATTTGCCGGTAGATGGTGCCTACTTGTGGCGACCCACAAGACGTAATAAGCTAAAAGAGTCAATTCTTTCAGCTTAGGTTGAGAGCAGTGTCTCAAAAAAGCAGTTTGTTAATAATAACTATAATATAAGTATTTTCATCAGTAGACAACTGATAATGCTGAAATACTTATATTATAGTATCCCTAACACAAGGTTATATTAGCTTAAGTTGTGTGCGAATGTCCACAAATATTTCTTCATTTATTTATATTGAAATGATTAAGTACCGCTTACAATATAAGCATGATTACCTTTCGAAGTAATTTAATAAAACAATACGAATAATAAGTTGAAATGCATTATATTCTCATGTAATGCAGCATGCATTGTGTAACTCGGGCTCTGGCTCTGTTGCACGCATTACTCTGTACATGAATGAAAATATAACATTTTACGAGAATATTTTGCAGACCAGAGCGACACACGTCCGTCTAGCAACACGACTCCCCCCGCACTAGATTTTCGGGCGAGCGCGGGGAAGCAAGCAACGTGATGTATTCTTTGAATACATTATTAGTTATAATTAGTTAAAACTTATACTAATTCAAAATTGAAGAAAACCATTTTAGAGGTCTATGTTTTCTTTAGTTTCTGATATAAATTTTATTATCATTCATTAATAAATAGATGTCATACAACGACTTCTTCTAAAAAATTATGGGCTATTTCAGTGATGTTTTACTAGTTATTTATAATAAATACACAATTTCTGATGAAACCATCCTCTGGAACACATCTTGTAGATTTCAAATCTACTTTTGGCTGTCATTTTTCGTATACTAATACCGAGAAGAACGTCTTTATTTGCACCTCTTTGTCAACCACTCCCCTTAAGGATCTACCACTGACTCAATTTAGGAAAAAACTTAAAACCTGGCTAATGGAGAGTGCGTTTTATGAAATTAAGGAAATGTGCTAGTATCTAGGTTTATTAATTGCATGCAAGTGTCTCATTCCTGTGCATGATAAATTGTCTGATCACTGATGTTACTGCGTGACATGATTGTAACTATTTCACATGCCTATGTGGCTAAATAGAAGATCTGTAATCTATGTAACTAGTGAACACCTAATGTACTCTATTTATATGTGAATAAATATTATCAATGTAGGTAGGTAGGAGGCTACCTACAATAGGTTCAAGCTTATAAGCTTGAGCCATGGTATCTAGAAGACTGATAAAAATACTTAGGTACCTAAGTATATAATTCTTAATACATACATATTATACTCGTACCTAATACATTGAAAACATAGAAAAGCCGAAACAAACGTTTTCGTGGAACTCGCTACACTAACCTAACTTTAGGATTTTCACCGAATGGACCGATGGATCCCAACAAATTTTCCAAGTGCCCCAGATAGTATAGTTACGACATTGTCTTGCTCTCACCTGTGAGCTTGTGCACCTGCTTGGTCGGATGCGGGGCTGGCAGGCAGGAGGGCTCGTAAGGGGCTTTGGTCCTATGTATGAATTCCGTCGCATGACTCACATTCTAGTCTACAGCTGATACCCTAGAGGTGACAATGTGAGGCAACAACGCATAAAAACATGACATATTTTACAATCTAGAATTGATTCCATTACAAAGCCTTTTGTTTTAATCCAATGTTTTATTAAACAAACATAGAAAACTAATCGTTAAAAATTTGTTTACGATCGTAAGCGACTAGATAATTACATATTAATGAAAGATACAAAACTTAGACTCATCTTGTGTCTTTGTACTTTGAACCCACTGAACACCACGATTGCTTTATAGCAGTTCTTACTTTTGAGCCCAGGTCTCGCTTCCTCCTACGATTCTCCCTTCTCCCTTCACTTTGGTACTTATCCATCGTAGTGAGCCCAGCAATGTCCTCCACATCGCAGTCAGGGACCATCATTACATCGTCATAAAGGTGCTACGTAGTTATGCCATGATGATACATAGTCTGGGGACAAAGGAGGACGAACAAAATCTTGTCTTAACTCACATCTTTTATCACAGTTTACAATTGCTCCGATGTAAGGTACATAACATATCTTAATACAATGTTGCTTAACTCGTTATCGCGCACAATACAGAATACAGTTAAATGTGCTTGCATTCGTTTATGCTTTCCAACGTTAATACAAAGCCATAATATGTACCTGTTCAAATATGTCAATTCTACTACAATAAATAATATTCGTAACGTTATATTGGGTGTAACAAAATTGACTCTCCAAATTTCATCACGTGACGTGGCATCTGTCAAGAACTCAAGAAACATTACAGAAATGAAGAAAATAAGCACATGCATGTATTCAAATATATTCAAGTTCAAATTTTGTACCTACCTGGTCCCGTCCTTTGTTCTCTATGTAGGTGCCTAAAACGCAATGCGCGTATGCGCAAATTGAAGTCGCGTTTTGCCTAACCATTTATTTTTGATAGCGTTTGAACTAATCACCGCGGCTCATTAGCGTTATATAAATCGTACCTTTGACTTTCAATGAACCTCTTCAATTTAAGATGGGTAGGTTGTGGGGTGGGTGACCCCACAACCTACCCAGTTATGGTAGGTTATGGCTCTCTATCTTTCGACGTCGCCGGCTGGCTATGAATAAATAAACGCGTTGTTTATAGTTAAAAATATTGACAAATCGTTCAGATTTCTTCTGTGGCCAAAATATTGCGTGCATTCTGGCATACTGCACTTGTCTGACAAATCATTGTTTACATTGCAGGATATTGCAGCAGGCCTGCTCCTCGCCACAGGGTTGGTCTCCATCCTGATTCCAATAGTAGATGCGCTGGACGGAGTGTTGCTCAAGTGGGACTTCGCTCCGGTGTTCGTCATCACGCTGTCCATTCTGGTCATCGTGTTCCACCCTAACGCTGACAAGTGGACGCCTACAAGGTATGTTCTTTTACATTTGCACTACGTCCCGTAGCATGGGAAGAAACTGTAACACCTTCCTGGCACACCTGCTGGCGGACGGGCGGGTATCCATCGATAGATAGTCGCCCATATTGTAAAGGTACTATTTTATAATACACTGGCTCATAATGTATACTAATAATTATTAATAGGTAAACCGTAGTGCTAGGAATGCAATACGTAATACTTGAATGGCCACCTGAGTATCTGTCATGCTTTTACGTCATCATGTCATGCATGATGAGTAGGAATTAGAAATCTCCTCGAGGGAGATATTGCCGCACTTTTAATATTCTTCTAATTCAACTGCTGTGTACTTTGGGAAAACTGTTTATTTTTTCCTATGTACATAATAGTTCCATCTTTACGTATGTATCTATGTCACAGAGCTATTTCAAAAGGGTACGTCAATGCTATTAAACACTATTTGATTAGAGCTGGAGGGCCCACGTGACAGCTGACAGCCGCAACTCAGAGTAGCTAACAAACAATTAATTTACTTGAAATATCATTTTTCAGAGGCGACACTACAATGATAGTGAGCGTGTGCGCCGGCATCCTCGTGGGCTCCTGGACCAACTACCAGCTCGGCAACATGGCGGCCAGCACCCTCGACCCGCCCTACGAGATCATCTGGCCCTCCAAGGAAATGTTAGGCTGCACGATACTCCGAACGATATTAGGCTTCTGTGGTGTGATAGCCACGAGGGCATTCGGCAAATCGATCTCCTACGCCTTCGTTTGTGCCCTTCTAGGCAAAGACAAAAACGAACTTAGAAATTCAGAAAATAGTTTAGACAATAAGAATAAAATTATCGTAGAACTAAGCTACAAGTACTTCACGTGCGCCATGATCGGTTTCAACACGACGTACGTGTTTCCGAACGTGTTCGCGTTGTTGAAAATCAACAGGCCTACTTATTACACTGAAATATAGTCCAATAATTCTAGTCTGTTTTGGTACGATCACTAGACTTGGGCCTATGCAAGTAGCGAGACGGTGTTTGTGTCAAACCACAGTGTACCTGATAAAGGAAGTACGATAGTGACGCGCAGCTTCGAGAGGTTCGGAGTAGTGTCATACAACGATTTTACACGTATGAATACATCCGTCCTTTTTTAAAATCCGTGGTGAATGAATGAAAATGATAAAATATAGTCATTGATACAAGTTCAAACACTGTCGCAGCGATCCTCTCGCTCGTGATAACAACACCTTAGTGTTGGGTCCTTTGATTTGTCGATAGTTTGTTAAATTCAGGTGCTACTAGATAGAGAAAAAACGTAATCGTCTCGCTTCTATTTAAACTTGCATAAGGCGTCGAGTACAGTCGGTGATGTGTACCTTAAGCCATTCTGTCCATATAGCTGTAAGAAAGTTTTGTATCAGGGTGCGTACATATCTAGCATATGCATTTATCTATTTTTAAGATCTCGGGAAATTGAAAGTTTATGTGTATATTATTATAGTGCCTTCAGTTCCTTCTATTTAACTACAGATCATGGTCATTAACAAATGACGGTATTTCTTTATTCATATGTATTCTATGTAATATAATGTATGTATTTAGAAATACAGAAGATTGTGTTTTGAATCTAAATAACTGAAAATCATATTAGTTATTTAGATTTAGAACACAAGCTTATTATAAAGAGAAACATTTATTGTTAAAAATTACAGAGAAACATAATTATTACATATCTATATATTTACGTTTTACGTTCTTAAACCTAAATAAGGCCCCCGTGGCATTGTGCCCAAAAGACTAGCAGCATTCCCCCTTTGAATAGCAATACCTATTCGCTGAGCGAGAAAACTGCCAGCCCTTGGGTGACTAGTCCACTCAACAAGGCGCTTTTTCAAATTCTTGAAAAAATGTGCGCACCCTAGGTCCATGGGGTCCCAGGACCTAGGGTCTCGACACCGACTGGACAAAAACGATACGATGAGTCGAGACCCTTATATTTTATTAATTTTAATAATTTCAGCCGCTTCCGCTGCTGCGCTGTCTTTTAAATGATGATATAATATAGCTTATTATTGATGTCGGGCTAGATAAAACTGTGTAAATAAGTGCCTGAATATATAATATATTTTTAATACAGTTGCTCAAAAAGTGGCGTATTACAGGGACGTTTAGCGTTCGGGATGTGGGCTATTACACACTCGTGCTTTTTCTTTACATTTCCCGCACTAGTGCGCGTTTCCTTTCCCAACTGTCAAAATAATGTCTGTGATCCATGCAAATATTTCAAAAAAAGATAACTTGTTTCAATATCAGATTAAAAGTAATTTTAATTAAAATTTAAACATAAATTAATATAAGTATCGGCCAAATTAAATTTAAAAATATAAAAAAATTTGGCTGTATGAAGTGCACTGCCATAGTCTCTGCTTAGGTAGGTATATATTCTTTTACGGTTGCCGCCATTTTGGACAATTCAGGTTTTTTTCAACTCGTTCCGACTGTCCACCCTCGCCTTCGGCTCGTGTCAACATCTGTCGAAACTCGTCGTAATAACAGAAATCCCACACTTGTATCGAAAACTACTATATTGTTTGTAAACGTACCGTGGGTATGACGTGAAATCACTTGATATGAACGCACCCTGAAAAGACAAAACAAATGAATTATCGCTTGTCACGCAACATTCCACTTATTATTATTCTATTACCTAGTTATCAATTAGATTAAGCACTATACTCTGTAAAATATAGCTTGATCTCTGTGACAGTTCTACAAACGTAAACAAGAATAGACTTTATGTCAACGGAATAAAGCATTAGTGGTTGAAATGCAGGGAGTGAGAACCCAGAGGTGCAAACTGTTAATAACAACTTTATGCCTTTGAAATAAAAGTCAATTTTGTTTACGTTAATATAACTGTCACAGAGATCGAACTATATTTTACAGAGTTTAAACAAGTCACTTGGAACAAGTCTATATAACATCACACGTTTGCGTATCACAACATGTATTATGAAACTATAAAATAAGTAGCATAAACTAAGTAAATTTATAGAATGAAACTTCACTTCTATAATCTAGTGACATGAAAAAGCAAATTCTTATACATATCCTCCCCCCTTTTACACGATTATAACAAGAAAGAGATAGGGCATCTGCCAGTATTGATTTCTTACATGCCAACCGCAATACGATCGAGGGTAGACGAATTTTTACAAAATTACAATGATTTTTTGTCATTTCTTTGCCATGCCATTACTTTACAATAATAAAACGGTAAAGGTAAAGATCGTATATATTATATGAACGTTTCATATTAGAATATAATCACAATTGTGTCAATTTTATTCGTTAAAGTATCGCAATAAAAAGCGTCCGTTGTAGATTGTAGACCATTCTACTCTTATAGAATTTATATCAAACTAGAGGACGTCACGCGGTTTCACCCGCGTAGTTCCCGTTCCCGTGGGAATACGGGAATAAAATATAGCCTATATTCACCGCAAAGGGTGTACCTTCCCAACAGTGAAAGAATTTTTCAAATCGGTCCAGTAGTTCCGGAGCCTATTCGATGCAAACAAACAATCAAATCTTTCCTCTTTATAATATGAGTATAGAAGTATCAGGGTGTCGTTCCCCTAAAATGTGCCTTTATTATAACGTGGTAGTATGTGTATGTATCGTGAGTATTGCGACTGACGATGTGAAGCCACCTTTCGACTAAGAATTTGGGAACGAAATGAACTGCATTTTCTTCTTTCTAAGTTTTTTACATCGATCACACACTTAATAGACACTACATTTCGCGATAACAAGTAATTATAATTGACAATAGCATTCTCTTTTTACATTATGTAAACTTTACACTACCTATTTCGTAGCCGGCCCTCTCCTTCGCTTGTCATTTATATCCCAGCTGGTTACCAGTCAGCGGCGTCCCAGTCTATGTTGCATTCACTTGCATGTCCCTTAGCCCTACATCCTGCTTTAAAGCCGATCTCATTGGCGCCACCAGCAGAGCGGTTGAGATGACAGAGTTTAAACGATGTGATCGATGATGTACATGCTACACTATGGTTTGCTTTGAATTTGATAGATTATGACAGATCATACAATTCCTAACTTAAGCAGAGTTCGTAACTAGGTGAAACCAAACCCGATTTTGAACAATGCTTGCCATATTTGTATAAAATTTATAATATATGTTGTCATTATACACGGCTCCAAAAGCCCAATTTCTTACGAGTTGTCATAACCTCTGGTGTGAAAACAAAATTTGTATAATTAGGAATATCCATTTCAGTTTTAGTATTTCGGATATCTACTACTACATTTTTAAAACATTTCTATCACCCTTACAGCACCTTTATCAGATTTTAGGATCAGCTTTGTTCTCCACTCAATGTCATACCATTGCATAAGTATTATTTATTGTAGTATATAATTTAAGTCATTGAAATGATTCGAACAATAACTTGATGTGTTTTAGCATCGTTGGAGTGCCACTGCCACAACCGATCTTGGCCTATTGTGCGAGTGACTAGTGCGAGCACACGCAAAAGAAGTAGCTCTTTTTAGAAAGTGTTGTTCTAACCCTCAGCCTGAGGGTTAGAACGACAACTTTCTAAAAGAACAAATTCCAAATACGACAAGTTCCTAAAATGATAACTTCCCAAAATTACTTCATTTTAAAAGGTCAACCCGAAAACTCTTACTTCCTAAAAAGTCGGCAGTTTACCAAAATTTTTACATTATAAATTTGAATTCAACACAGATTTTTCGTTTTATGTCGTAGTCACCTATGAAATTTGTAATTTTCGGAAATTGGCAGTTTTATATTAGACGTTTCAGGACGTTGTCGTTTTCGGAATTTGTTGTTTTCAGCCTGAGAGGTTAGAGGTTCCGAGTTACATATTAAACTCTACTCAACTATTACAAAGGTACCGATAGATTTCATTCCGTTTTGTCGTCTTAGAACAATTATTCTAGTTTTATAGTATAATCCGATCAAATGAAGATAGCCGTGTCAAATTTTTGTATAAACGTTTCACAAATTTGCCGCGAGGTGGCGTTGGTAACTCCCTGCTATATTCAAGCTGGCGTGTCTCGGACTAGTGGCTAGGCACTCGTATTTTATATTGTGTTTTCATTGCCGTACGTGTTCTCTATATTATTTTATAGTATTGGTACTAATGAACAAAAATGTATAATTTAAATATTAAATGATTATTGTTTTAATTGTTTTTTTTTTATTATTGCCTGAGGTAATTTTGTCCTGTAAAAAAATAAGCTGGATAAACCAAAAATCTGGTGCGCTCAACAGAATATTTGCCGCGATTGATTTTTGAAGCCATTTTCCTCTTTTATTTGACTAAAAACATCCAACGACCTAGTGATAAGTTCTTGGAATGCAAGCAGATAGTAGTAGGTACCTACGTACTGGGTACTGGTAACTTTAGGTATATCTAAGTACTCGGTTTTTACACAATGCATCATACTTATATACTTAGTGCATGTGATTCATACAGGGATTTACGGACACCAATTGGGGAAATTTCTATTTTTAATTATTAAAGTGATTGCACGGTTTTGCCTTGGCTAATTCAAGGAGAAACCTATTTATTTAAAAGCCAGGGATATTGAATTTAATATACTTTATGGTACATCTACAATGGGGGTGGTGCAAATAAGCGTGAATTTTAGCACGAAAACTCTGCGTCAGCTTACGGTGCGCGTCCACGTAAGAATTAGGGTGCTTTTCCATCGATCTCTATTACGGTTAAGTTGGATCATCAGATATGTGCTATGCTCGTTGCTATAGATGCCTTTGGCATCCACTAATCTCGTTCTTCGGATCACATGTAACAGTGACCTTTTAAATTGTCAAATTGTACGACTAACGAAAGTCATTGGTAAATAAGTCGATATCATATCAAACGCATTCAAAGCAACGTTGCTACGTTACGTAAAGCGCCCTATAGAACTTCTTCTTCTTCGAGTCAATGGCTAATAGTAGATACTCTGGTTTCATGTTAGATTGTGTCCATTTCGATTGCTCGGCCAATATGTCGTAGAAAAAAGAAACTTATGTCAGCATTTCGAAGGAATTTGTAGAAAACGAACAGTGAAAACCGCAAATTCGAAGAGTCAATATTTAGAAAGTTATAAGGGTTTAACCGTGGCCGCGCAGTCCGCATGAATTCAACTGCGCGGCCACCAGTTCTCTTGAACGGAGCTACGTACAAGTCTAATTCTTTTTGCTAATCACTGATACGATTTCGAAGAAAATGTAGATTATAAAAATAAAGCCCTACTATTTGAACTTCACGACATACGGCGCTCCAAAGTTATGGCCGCGCAGTCCGCATAAAGCGAACCGCGCGGCCACCAGTTCTCATTAACGAAGCATTGTAGAAGTCTAATTCTTTTTGCTAATCACTGATACGATTTCGAAGAAAAAGTAGATTTGAAAAATATAGCCCTAAAGTTTGAACTTCTCGTTCTACAGCACTTACGTAAGGGCGAACCGCGCGGCCACGTGTTTCTTAAAGTGGAGCTTAAACAGAATTTGGTAGAGGTCTCATTATTTTTGCTAATCATTGATACGATTTCGAAGAATATGTAGATATCATGAATGAAGTTCTAATGCTTGAAAATCACGAGTTACAGAACTTAAACCCTGTAACTCGAGTTAAAAAAAGGGTGACCATGATTTACGTTGCGTCGACGAGATATTCCCAAAAAAAAAATTGAACCGAATTCATACAAATCCTTTAAAATATTTACCTAGCACAAAGTTATTATTTTGATTTACCAGATTTTATTCAATATCATATTGAAGTCGGCGCCAAGTAAACCCATAGGTATAGGTAGGTAGGTATTATTAATGGCAACAACTTCCATTTTAAATTGAATAAAATCTGATAAATCAAAATACATATCACTATGTGCTAGGTATATTTTATTTTTAAGGATTTGTATGAAGTCGGTTCTATTGTTTAATTATTTTTTTATTATTATTTTAAGTGACGGGTAGACCGATAAGTATATCTATCTAGGTGTAAAGTTCTCATCAACACAAATCAATCAAGCCGAAACACAAGGTAACTGCTGTAAATCGTTAAGAAATTCCCTCAACTGTCTTTCGGTTCCATCATCATATCGACTCCAGACCTTTATTAAATTATAGTAGGCACTAGTTGTCCCAACAATTTTTAGTTGTAGTCCCTTGGTTTGAATTTGAATAGAGAAGTTTACTTCTAGGATATAAATAAATAAATATTCACGGACATCTCACACAACGCTATCTGATCTCAAAGTAAGCTAGGAATAACCTGCTTGTGTTATGGGTATCCACGATCCACCACGGATATTAATACTTATATACTTTTAAATACATACATATTATACATAGATACACCCAGACTCTTGAGACAAACATTTATGGGTCACACAAATATTTGTCTCCGGTGGGAATCGAACCCACGACCTCCAGCGCCGCAGGCGGTATCTCCGACTGTGCCACAGAGGCAGTCAAAGATAAGAAGATAAGAAAAAAAACACTCATCGATTGATTTATATTTCAGTAAATGGTGATGATCACAATATAGGTACATATTGTTATATAGGTATTGTCATATAGGTACATATTGTTATTGTTGTTTTATGACTTAAATTACGCCAGTAATTACTAATCCGATAAACAGCACTAACATTTTATAAATTTAATTATTACTTTTTACCCGTAAACACATTAAGTAGGTAATCATATGTCTCAGTAAGTGAAATTCAAGTTTCCTTTTTACTCCACGTTCCTCTGATATTGACTTTTTTCTTTCGCCAGCAAATATGTTTACTTCATGCATGCTACTACAGATAATTTATAGAATTCTTTTTTCAAATTTATAAAAGTTTATTTGTTTTTTAAAGTCGCGATGTCGATGTGTATAGCTATGATGCGTCCTTGTTTTCGACCATTTTTAATTGCTAATTTAATTTCAAATGCTTTAGTTTTACGTAAATTGAATCTAAATACCACTATTCAAGTAATATAAACTTTGCGTTTAACCTATAACGTTGGTAGTCTGGACAATAACAATATCAAGTATTTCCGCAATACTAATATTTTTTACCCAATATTTAAGTTGGTAGGTAATGAGGTACTGTATGGTGTTTTTACGTATAGTACTTAATTAATGTAATGTAATCGAAAGTCAATACTTTACTTATATGTACCTACTTACTTTACTTTTTTATAAACGACATTTTAATACCTACATTTATAGAAGAATACTTCTAGTTAGTAAATAACACCTTATATAAATAAGTACGGAAAATGCTCAGAATAGTTGTGGACCGCTTCATCTTAGAAAAAGTGACAAATGCCATCAGGCGAATTATCGTCCCGTCCATTTGTCTTCTTTGGGTTAGGCAGTTCGTTATCGTCGTGGTGATTTCCTAAGGTTTGTTTCCTTTTGGTGGTTGCTGTGGTTGGGATTGTTGAACTGTGGGAGTGAGGAGGTCCTGCACCAAAAACCAATATTAAATTTAGTGGAATATCTATTTCACACAGCGCCATGTAGAATGAATGATTGCCAATTGCCAGCAAATATGTTTTCTTTTTAATAAACCTATTTTACTTAAAAGCTTACAAGCACATTTTCGTAAGACTAATTTCGAATCACTAATTCTCAATTGAATTGAATTGGAATTCAATTGAAACAATCAGTAGCTCTTTTTACAAGAAAAGCTACTTGCTATATAAATATATTTACACTATGATATTAAAATAGTAAAAAGCCTGGATTCACACACTATAAATCTTGGTCACCCTATTTTTTCCTTCGATTATAGGTTTTAAGTTCTATACGTTATTTAGTTCTTAATTTGAGGCTTTATTCATACTGTCTACATATTCTTCGAAATGGTATCTGTAATTAGCAAAAAGAATGGGACTTCTACTAAGCTCCGTTTAAGCTCCATTTAAGAAAAACCGTGGCCGCGCGGTTCGCATTGTGCGGACTGCGCGGCCATAACTTTGGAGTGCCGTATGTTGTGAAGTTCAAATAGTAGGGCTTTATTTTTATAATCTACATTTTCTTCGAAATCGTGTCAGTGATTAGCAAAAAGAATTAGACTTGTACGTAGCTCCGTTCAAGAGAACTGGTGGCCGCGCAGTTGAATTCATGCGGACTGCGCGGCCACGGTTAAACCCTTATAACTTTCTAAATATTGACTCTTCGAATTTGCGGTTTTCACTGTTCGTTTTCTACGAATTCCTTCGAAATGCTGACATAAGTTTCTTTTTTCTACGACATATTGGCCGAGCAATCGAAATGGACACGTTAGATTTTATCGGCCCAATACTTGGCCACAGCCACAGCGCTGTCCGTTGCCCTACACAGGTCCTCGGTAGTGCAGGTGGAAGAGCACAGTGGGCAAGAGAGCAAATGCGACATGGACTGGGATGGGGCCCCGCAATCGCAGGGCACTTGAGACACGTCAATATAGCCCCATTTTGCCAAAATTTCCCTGCAACGGCCAACCTGGGTCCGCAGGCGATTTAATGCCTTCCAAGTTGGCCACTGGAGATGACGACCAGGCGGCAGGTTTTCTTTTGGTCTGATGAAACCTGCTGGGACAGGGTGTTTGTCTGCCCAGGCCTGCTCTCTTGCCCGCTGTGGGGGGCTGTCTATGGCAGGAGTGGTTCTTATGAAGCTCCGGCGGCTTTTTAAACGGACGGGAGGAGTCACGTAGTTGTACAGTGGGTGGCGGGGATCTGTCTGTTGTTTTTTCTTCTCCACTGCACAAGCTACGTCTCGCCGGACATCTGGTGGGGCTATACCTGCCAGAGGGTACAGCATATTTAGTGGGGTAGGCCTGAGGCAGCCCGTAATTATCCTACATACATACTATAGAACTGAAAATCTGATAGTTTCTGTCCGACTTTTTATGAAGATTAGGTACATTCTATTTTAATCTGTGTGCTTCTTATTATCGGACGCGGGCGTGAACCGTTTTCTATCTATACTTGGTTGAAGATGATGTAGGTATCCATGTGTGGATCAGAAAGGTCATCTTAGCTTCGCTCGTATTGCATCAATAAAGTTCGATAACACTGTCCAAATATACACAATTACTTTGTACATTGCTACCATTATTGTGTAGGTATCTAGCGAAGAAAGGGCAGCAATAGGTACTTAGGACCAGGTTCCATTAGGTAGCTATTACTGTCTGTTACGCTTCCGGTCCGTTAATATTGCAATAAGGTCGGCTGCGACGGCAGAGCTATATATAGTAGTGTATCATCGTATTTTTCAAGCTACCCCATGTTGACTTGCCTATCTGAATAACTAATAAATTAGCGATGGATATAGAGACTATTTATTGCCAACACTCCCTGCCTATGTACCGTGGAGAACCACTTCGGGTAGAGCTTACAGCTCCTGGCCTATCTATGGCATCCTTAGAAGAGCTGTGGGCTCAAACGATCGAAGCCTAAAACAAATCTGATCTTATGACCCTCCCAACCAATTCTACATCAGACACGGTCTTGCTCCTTTCGCACCTAGTCCTAGACCCTATTATAGTATTATTGCTGTATCTCATTTAGACCTTAGTGTTTCTCGCGGGACGTGTTCACAGGATTTTTGTTTTGAGTTGACCTTCGCTTCGCTATGACCTCATTCGTTCGTCGGAACATATACCTACAATAGATATCTCTCCAATAAATACGAGTCTAGTTTAACCAATATAACTTCCTGATATCTAATCGAAATATTCCTATGATAAGTGACAGTAGGTATTGCGTGGCATTGGTCTGTAGGTACCTACGGGTTAGTTAGAAAAACCCACGCTTATCTACCAGTAGGCGCCTACTGATAACACCAACTGTCAACAATTCAACATTATGCCAATGAATGGTTGATGGGAACTGTGTGATTACATAGGACTTCTTGATTTCCTATACCTATGCCTCTTAGTGACTTATTAACTTCTCAACACTAAAACTCTTGGCTATGTTTGTCGAAGATCTAGTAGTACCGCTGACTCGGTATTCAGTAATCGATCACTGCAGTAAGCAACTTACGCTATGACTGGTCCTCGGATGGGTGACCACTTTGGGACATTCGAATTGCGAGCACGTTAAGAAGAAATTCAAGTCATGCGCCTGTCCATATCATCACGGCAATAGGCTCACCACCACCTACGTGGGACATAAATAAATAGTGAAATGTGGGTGCACATTAGGCCTCTGTCTACCCCTTCGGGTAGACATACGAGTCCGCCTTTGCAGCATTGAGTACTTCACATTGATTTAATTACACTGCAGTCGTTTTCCTTTTGGGACCTATAATACCGAGTAGTCGTTCAATAAAATTGTATAGCATTGTAAACATGGTTAATCGCTGATCTGGATTGAGTTTTACCAATTTTGGTCTTCGTGTGATTTGATATGATACCTACTAACACTGAGTTCTTAGAGAGAGAATAGCAGTTAGAGAAATATTGGTGTTCTTAGATCGATTGTCTTCGCACTTAACGTATACTACGAGTATACAGTATACGTAGATGAGGGTAGGTAAGGTAAAGGTATGAAAATAAAAACAATTAGAAATAGTTATAATAACATATATTTACTTGTAATTTTATCCATATATAAAACCAAGACATTGGGTGCGCCACTGTCCTAATTCGTATCAATAAAGTAATATATATAGTATTTTATACATAACAAGAAACATTTCCAATAATTGGTAGTAGGTAAAATATATGAATCACTATGTTCTAGTAAATAAAAGTAGAACATCTCTCAGTTACTGAACGTGAACGAACGTGTGATGAATTAAGGTAGACTCACATCTAATAGAACGGAACGACATACTGTAGATTCTTCTATTCTTTTCTTTGTTTCAGAATATTAAAGCAAAATTACCCTTCCTTTGCACGCAGTCGGGTAAACAGCAGACACGTACCTGGCCAGTTCTTGAGGCAGCATTGATAATTCGATGGTATTGGTCTTTTTTAGATCTACTACTTTTGCATGACAGAGTAGATGGAGACTTAAACTAAAACGCGATGCCATTATTAAAATCTGGCGATTAAAGATGACCGTCGAAATATATTACAATATCACAGCGTCATTTCTACTTTGGTAGAATCGTTGGGGTAATTGTAGACTAGCGAAAGTGAGAAGCGCGTAATACCATTTTTTAGTCTCTTAAGTAAACCTTGCTTTAGTTTAGAGACTACTTTACTCTTGTGGTAGATGTCCTATGCGTCTGGCTTATGTAAGGACCACTATGCATAACATTCCTTACTCACAGCTGATGCAACTGTTGCAAAAATGGAAGAACTATCAATTTTTGTCTGTCTAAGTCTCGTCAACGTTCAGTAAATGATAGATATTAGTATTTATAACAATTCCGTTATATATAATAGGTAATAAAATTAATATTGTAACAATCCTACCACTAAATAGTTTTCATTAGCTCCTTCTAAAATAAATGAGGGATTAAATACATTTTGAGAGTAGCTAAAAATGTATTAAATCCCTCATTTATTTATCGTCAACTTTACCAGTATGATTTTCCCAATCAGGTCCGTGGAACTCTTTCTGCGCTAACGAAACCATGCAGGACTACTACTATTTCAGTTCTCCATGGTTTAGTTAGCCTATTAATAAATTTGGCCTACATGAAAATTAGAAAGACAAAATATGTTTCTTTTTATGGCCCCAGTGCTCTCCTAGCAGATTCTTGTCAATACATTGCAAGTAGATAGAGCTAGTGGTTAGCATCTGTAGAAGAGCATATCATTTTCTCTTTTACGGGCAAGTCGCCGTCCTACATCGCGTTCTAGCGGATCGCGCGTTACTGTGTACACCACAGTGTGTGTTGTTATTATTATTTGTAATTAAAAGTCATTTTAAGTTATCTCAAGAAAATTACGCACAACATGCGCATTTAGAATGTGGGTATATTAATATTTGTGATAACGAATATTTTCAACGCAAACAATATCTAAATCGATTTGATGTATTTAAATGAATTTATCTAGGGCGTGTTTGTGTACTATGTGCGTATATTACCATTTTGCCTTCCTCTACAGTTAAACGTAAATATTGGGTGTAACAAAATTGACTCTTCAAATTTCGTCACGTGACGTGGTATCAGTCAAGAAACATTACAAAAATTAAGAAAAAAAAATCACATGAATACTTTAACCGTAAATCCGTTTTAAAGGTCCTATAAATTTTCATTATCACCCTTTCTATCGCCACTGAGCGGCAGTAGAAAGCGACAACGATAGCCAGACGGGTGCTCCGTGTTTGTTTTGCCACGACGACCATGTTACCTCGAATTGCCGCGGTAAAAAACGAGTTCTTAAAGTGCCACAAAAAAAAAACTTAATCCCCCTTTTTCATTAAATATTTGTTTTTGATTTCCGATGCCAAGTCATCTCATGAAATTTGGAGAGTCAATTTTGTTACACCCAGTATAGTTATACTAATAACATTATTATATTTTTTTTTGTAGATGAATGTAAAAACATGAATTAAAATTCAGCTGTTTCACCGCACCATATGTTCAATTTAGTAACTAATTCCAAGTATTGTGCACTACTCATAAAACCGCTGCCATTTTCCTCAGTGCTACAGTTTTGTGAATAACGCACTCTGTGGTTATCAGTCGCGGAAAGAACGTGACCAGGATGTTACGAGTGACAAAACAAACCAAAAATATATCAATTAACAACATTTATTCGACACTAAATAAATATACAATTAACAGATTTTTTACAAATTAGAACTATTTATTTAAATAATTGTCTAGAGTTAACATTCTTTCCGCGACTGTACACGAGACATACAAAAATAGATCCTACTGATTCATGACACGTCACGCTGGGTTATTCCGATCTCGATCAGTTCCAAAGTCCACATACATCATCGGATCCGTCAAACTATAGGACCATGATCTCATCTTACACCATATTTCTACAAGTTAGCTGTGTTACAACAGTGGGCTAAATCAGTCAGTAGATCAACTCGGGTATGACAGAGCAATGTGCCATGAATCATAGCTCCTGCAGTATTGGATCCTCACAACTCGGATATATTTACAAAAAAACACCTTCAAGCGTCGACCGTCGTATTTGGAGTCTGTTCCGAAACTTATGAACTCGTTGAAGCCAAAGACATGGTCGATAGTGGCGTCACAGTCACAAACCAATATCTAGGAACGCACGAGTTGCGCGCCCCGGGAACTGAACCCGCGTACAACGGATCGGGCTAGGTGTAGCCAGTGTTAGTGGGTTAATGGTCATTCAGAAATCGCACAAGTCTGTTCTGTTGAT
The DNA here is from genome assembly GCA_933228765.1 of Miltochrista miniata. NCBI lineage: Eukaryota > Metazoa > Arthropoda > Insecta > Lepidoptera > Erebidae > Miltochrista > Miltochrista miniata. Next base: position 40,970,078 of record OW121750.1, on the reverse strand, counting down.
TGCGCTCGCAATGACAGACAAACTTATCGATTTGCAATGGCAACTTAGGCGGATCCACAGATGCGGCGGCACTCCCGCAGTGCTTACTATATAGATACATACTTATATACAAGTTACAGCGATCTTACTAGCCGACAGCGGTGACCTATTTTTTTACATTTCCAAATTGTTTCGCTAAATGATTATTTTATCCAATGCTACAATGCTGCGGCAGTAGGGTCACGATTGCTCTCATCGTAGCAGCAATTACAGTTGCAGCCTTAATTTGATTAAATTGGTCTATGTGCTAGAAACATTTGGTGTTCGTGAATGTTTGTTTTAGAATATACAGGCGTTTTGTATGTAAGTTTGATTTCAAACAATCAGTTCTAAATATGATACCAAACGCGTCATGTAACAATTTTAAAATATAAGTTTCCTAATGTTCTGATAGTATAGTGTGGATAGTCTTGCGGCTGGCGTCGGTACGGTCCAGGGTTCGTGTCTGGATGAACAACATTCACGGTTCGGCGGTACATGGTGGTAGGCTGCGTTAGGCCACGTTGATGGACGTGGAGCCGGCGAGCGTCTCGCGCAGGCGCACGAATAGGGTCTCGTCACTGTCACTCTCGTACGTCTGAGGGAGAAGGAAAATACACTATTAGTACAAATATAAGTAGTAATATCAGTTAGAACTACTACGTACTGAATGAAAGATAATAGTTGAAAAAATAGCTTGGTCTCATTTCCTTCATAACTAAATTCGAAATCAATCGGGCGGGCAGTCTATACATATAATAAAATGATAAAAAGTGAAAACCGTTCATTATTATAATATACATGTTGGCGGCCCATTACAATTGCACTTAGCGACACGAGAAATTAAAATTGAAGCGTTTATCATTGTGACGCAAGACGCGAGGCAGAATGGCGGAATGTAATGCTGTACCTAATCAACGATGACACTAATTACTTCAATGATAGCGTATCGATGCATTGTTCAGCACGCTAGCTGCAATTGTACCAATGATTTGCATGATGTTTTCTTACAATTGCTTACATTCATTTCCTACTTTAGATGAAGTTTTAATGACAGTTTATTCATTGAACTTATCAATGAAAATTTCCAGATCATTGTTTAGGTACCCCCAAGACGTAAGAGAAATAGAGTATGTATGAAAGAAAACAAACTAATCTACCAATGTACTAATTTGCTTATATGTATTAAAAGCTCCCAGGCATCGTCCTCCTCCCTTGAGCTAACAGTAAAATGCATAATGTAGGAGTCGATTGGAGCTGAGTGTAGTCTGAAGGTGGTTTCAGACCACACTATAATATAGTAGCATATTCACGCACTATACATTAACTTTGCGTTCATACTTAGCTATACTTATTATGATTTGGTTACCATACGTTACTTCCCGGATTCGATTCCCGGGGAGACAAGCAAATTGAAGAAAATCTGTGAATGCAGTTTTGTTTCTTTTTAAAAATTAAGGAATGTTTCCTTTCAGTAAAATGCGCTAACTAAAGTATTTAAAGTACTTAGTTGCCATCCAGTGCCCAAAGATTTTTTGCACCGTGTCTGAAATCAACTTAAATGTAACAGAGAGTGGTGATGCTAACTTACATCATCATCAGAATCGCTCTCCGCCTCGCTACCAGCGTCGGCCGCGAACAGGCTGGCAGCGGCCGTGTGCCGCGCCACCCGGCGGGGCGTCCTGCCCGCGTAGTCCTCAGCTTCGAGCTGCACCCCGGCGCAGCGCTCCCGTAGGTACTGCACTAGGCGCACATCCCCTCGACGCGCCGCTATGTGAAGGGCCGTAGAACCCGCTAAATTTTCCTGTACAACAAAGAAAAAATGTTATTAGCATTTTGTAACACACTAGCAGATTTTGGGGTCACTTTTTGGCTTTAAATTGTTCATGTAGTTTGTAGTTTAACTATTCACTGATACACTAGGAGATTTGGCATTAAATATCTTCTGAGATTGCCAGCAGGTAAAGACCTGGTAAGTATCAATGACTGTCCTCTCAAATGGGAATCATGTTGAAACAACAGTGGAACAAACTCTGCTTCAGACTATGGTTGCATAATGACCTACTGCTCGTTCGCTCTAACTTTGCCGCTCGGCTCCATACTAAAGTCGAATTTTTAATTAGACGAAGTAAATTGACAGCAACTAATGTCACTTCTTCATACAATGTTGCGTATTTTCTATGACGAAGTGACATTAGCTACTGTCAATTTACTTCGTCTAATTAACAATTCGAGTATACGCCTCTACGCCAGCGGCAAAGTTAGAGCGAACGGGTAGTACCCTGGTTTGTATACAACTATTGAGCCATATATATTCAGCTGATCTGTATGACTAGATTGTGAACAGACAAAAATAAACAATCGGAATCCAGCACGTAATCTCGGACGGTTATTACATTCATATAGTGATATAGTCGGTGACCCTAAACTAAACTATCACGCCATTCAGGCTGTTTGAAAATTTATATTTCTAGTTAATTAATTATACTTGATGTAAGATCAAAATGTGGGTAGTTTATAATGTATGTAATTCAGGCGCAACAAAGTTTCAGGGATTTATGAAATACCTAAGTAATCTTGATTGTTTAAAAGATAATAATGCTTCAAAAATTGCACAACCACAAAAAACCCCAGCCGTAGGAGATATGGCGTATGGCAGATAAGTGGGGGTTTTCCAAGCGGTACTACGCACTACATGCGTGGCCGAGAACCGAGCCTTCAGCTGATAAAACACAAGATTGGACTGATACCACTTACGACGAACATTTTCAAAGGAATACACCCTTTCACATATTTCAGATGGTACAGTTTCACATTGGCCTTAATGGTTTACTTGTAAATTACAGTGAAGAATTCAAAACAATGGCTTTTTCCTTAACACGGTTCGCAAAAACCGACAACAAATACAATCGGGATTCTCTCTTTGATTCATCATTGTGTTTGACGTGCCTTCGAGGCAAAATTCACAGAAATAATTTCCGTCATCTATTTCAGTCCGATCGTAATTTCGACAGTGCCAGGAAAATCTGTGTCGCGGCGTAATACCCCGCCCGTTCCATGGGGAATAACCATAGGGTTATTCTATTCAGAAAATTAATATTTTCCGCTATTCAGAAACCGCGTAGGTTTTTACGTGTTCGCCTTAATTACTTTAAGTCTAGGATAACCCTGCCGTTCTGAAAGTCATGTGAATAAACCGCGTTAATTGACTCATTGTGGTTTTGGAAATTAATGCGGCACAGGCATACATGGTGGCTGATCGAGGACATGTTGGTTTAGAATGTGTAGTTTGCGATGACCATATGGGATAAGGACTTACCCTAGCATTAATATCAGCGCCGTAATAGACCAAGGTCTGCAGCGTTTCCAAATTTCCTGAAGAAGCTGCTACGTGCACGCATGCTTGTCCTGAAACAAACATAACGAACCTTTAATAACAGAGTTTCTTAAAAATGTAAATCTATTATAAATACATTGAAAGGAACAGTTTAAATGTGTGAGTGGAAAGTCGAAAGTCCAAAATTTTATCGCATGTTGAAATCAATATGACGTCTCACTAGTCAGCCATCTTTAATTTTGACTTTATATTACGTCGCAAATCTAAGAACTATCTATTTAAATCGATGTGAATTTAAAGTAGTGACAATATAAATGAGCGTCAACTTTACATGGCCATGTTCAGATGTGGCTCCTACGCGGAAATAAGTTACATATAAATATTTATGGGAATTACTTTTTTCCTGTATTCCAAATGCTGTACAAACTTTGTGTGTGGGCAATTAGGTTACCCAGTTTTTGGAATACGGGCATGAATAAGAGAGGGCTGAAAGGGGAACATCGTGTTCTAGCCAGACTGTTCTGAGCTGACATTATAAAGATAATTATAAATATGACAAATCGTAGTCCTATCTGCAGGTCGAGTAGGTATCTACCTATTTTGTAAACCGGTTTTAACTTATGTGATAGAGCTACAGATATGTATGAGATAGTATATACCTACTGTAAAATGAACTTAGAATAAATGATTTCTTAACGTAACATCTACCATTTACCATGCACATAATTATGAATTTAAAGGAGGAATAGCCAGTTTATTTAACAAATGTAGGTATGGATCATTTAGTAGATTTTCCTTGATGGAAAGTTAACATTTTCTTAAATACATTTACAAGGCCGCGTTGAGCTAAATCCAAACATACTGTTTACGCGGCGGCCTATGACCACCGGCAACTGCTGGAAGCGCTCCAAGTGTATTTAAAACATATCTAAAATAGATCGCAGACCAAAATTGTTGGATGCTTTTTAAATAACAAGAATTTATGTGAAATTATTATAATTCTTTCGGGTAATTTTGAAACGCCGTAGACACGAGGAAGACCGGAGACGTGATTCATGGAGATTTGTCGTAGCTCTCTGTTTCTATGTCGCAGCGTGATACCAAGAACAAGAGAGTATTTTGGTGACAAACTGACAATCTTGTCATGGAACACGCCTATGACGGGTGTTATTTATTGAATTTGCTTCAAGATTGATACTTCGCACATACGTATGTGTTAATTAGCTGGTTTATTTCACTTGCGCCTAAAAATGTTTCCAACGACAGGGTATGCTCAAGATGTCAGAAAACATTTGCAGGCAATAACTGCACATGTTGAACAGTACCCAACTATGCATTGATGTTTATGCCTGGGTTTATCCCATTACATAATGCATGCCATACCTATATGTATAACGTAAATAACCAATGGCATTTGCATCCACCGAGTGCTGACACAATGTAACTTCGCTACTACCCGAGTGGCCGCATGCATGCACCGGGATTTCCCGAAACCTTGACATGGCCCTACTGTCACATGACATTACATAAAAGTGACATTACTCAATTTCCAACACGTAATCATTGTAAAACGATAATACCCAATCAAGCATCCTATAGATTTAGCAAGGAAAACGATGCACTAATTAATACATAATGTCATTGTAGAAATCCAGTCAGTGCTACATAGTTACAACGGAAGAGATGTGCCGACTGGTAGTACTCATCGTTTTTCTGGTTAAATACCAGTACTATCATAGTAAAAAACTGTAATCAAAACAGTATAGTGGCGCCTCCAGCTGATGCGACATGCGACGCGACGAGCGTTGGCACGATGGAGGGAGGCTGCGAGTGTGTAGACTGGCCGGGCCGGTCGTATGTACAACATGTCGTCACGGAGTAGGTGGCGCGCCGAGCGACGTGCGGCGCGGGGAGGGAGCGCGGCCTGATGAGGGTTTTCCCAACAATGTGGCGGCCGTCGACTGGCGAACGTCGCATGCGCACCTCAACACTGCTCGCCAAATATGGCGGCGTACTACTGTCATTTTCTCAGTTTCCGTACAATTCCGTCCGCATGATCCAAGACAATTATTATTACTGTCTATAATCAGTAATCAGCTGTTGATCAATGAACGTATTTACTTATTTGCCAGTGACCAACTTTACTACTTAATAAAAGCTAGCTCTGCTTCTGTATAATAGTTGTGTAACACTTTTTCCTTATTTACGAATTAAAATACAAGTCTAGGACCGTCCGAGGTCCGTGGTCCGGTCGTAGAGTTGACCGCAACTATGTCGGTCGGGGTATTGCCGATGCGCCGGCGCAGTCTCCAAGTCACAACTAGTATACGCGGAATTCTATGACGAATAAGTAATACCTACCTAACTAACGTTCAGTTTTTGTCATCATTATAAAGTTCGGCTAGGTATGTACTATTTTGAAACTCTAATAATTTAGTTGAATTGAAACAATTGAATTGAAAAAACACAACATTCCGTGTTTTTAATTATAATATTACGACATAATTTAATTTTATATTATCTATATGACACGGCAAATTTTGAATACTATACGGAACCCCGGCAGCACGGATGTATTCAACTGGTTTTCTCGTAAAAACCCATAGCCTTGCGTTGCCCGCTAACATGCTGAGTAAAATTATAAGCATAAAATATAACTAATTGTACGTCTGGTCATTGACAGCTGGGGAATTAATTCACAGGATGAGTTAACGTGGCTCATGTGTTGAAGCTTGAGGCAAAGGTTTCAGGGGCAGCTGCAGTTCATCGATATTATGGAGCATTTGCGTATTGCTTCATAGCAACTCCGTCACCAGTACCTTTTTGGCTCACAATAAGATGGATACCGTGCGTCACGTATGTAATTCTTCGCGAATATTGACAGCGTTATCTAGGGTTGCCAACTTTAGGAAGGAAGAATCCGGGAGATTTTGAGGGGGGGGGGGGGGGTGGTTAAAAATTCGAGAAAATGAAAATCAGTTCTTAATTTTTAAATTTATATTTATTTTGTTTAGTAGCAGCATTTAGCAATTCGCGATTTTTTAGGACCAGATTGTAAAAGTTGTTACACGTCAAATTAAAGTTGGTTAAAATCTGAAGTTCTGCTTTTACTAAACTAATGTTCATACGGTTCCTTTCCTTGCTCCAAACCTGCTCCATCATGCTAAATACGCGCTCGCATGAAGCATTAGAGACAGGTATGAAAAGCACAAACGTTACCAGTCTTTTCAATTCGAGACAGGGATTCCTATCTTTAGATTTCCTGAAGAATTCAACCCACCGAAAGTCAACCCGATTCTCCTCAAGCTGTGGTTGCACCTCCCGCAAAATTCCAACTTCGTCATAAAGTTTATCAGTATCTAATTCTATATTTAACAATTCTTGGAGTTTTGTAAAATCTGCCCATACGACAGGTTTTTTAAGTGTAAGCACAGTCATGGCCTGGTATTGTGGAACTTCAAAATCATACCATTTTTCTAAATATAGTAAACAGCGTGTAAAAAAATTATTAACGTCTGTTTTGAAATTGATTTGTTTTTGTTCACTAAGGTGCTTTAATAAATCCATGGCAGATTTGCCATAAAACTGGTCAGCTTGCCTGTTTTGTAACTTGGTCCTCAAATCTTTCATTATGTCTAGAATTTCTGTACTTGTAACACTGTCGGATTCTAATAATTTTATGGTATTTTGAAATATTTGCATGATATTTTGCATGAAATAGAGAATGCATAAGGTGCCATCTGTGTCTGCATCATTGGCACAAAAAGTATTCCATATAAATGTGGCACAATGGTCTTCTCCTTGCTCTTTATAATATCCCACTAAAGCTGGCCACAGTGATATAATTCTGTCTATGGCAGGAAGTAACGATAACCAACGAGTTGATACGTGCCGTAGTACTTCCCTGAACTCAATTTCCGCATCTGAGCAACTTAACATTAGATCATTTCTCCTTTTTGCAAATGCTGAAAATTCGCTGTAAACTTTCAAAATAATTAATTCCACATCAACAGATAGAGCTTTCAAAGAATTTTTAACGCAGTTATGTAGTATATGGCACTTGCAATTTGCTTTAAATATTTTCGAATTTAAAGTTTTAAGCTTTTGGTAAACAGAAACATTGATTCCATAATTTACAGCTGCATTGTCGGCAGAATATGCTGAGATTTGACTTACCTCAAGACCGTTTTTAGATAAAATTTGTAATATTTGATCTTTTATTGCCTCGCTGTTTTCTTTGCAATCTTCGTAAAAATCCAACAAACCAGTTTGAATGCCATTTTCTGATGAAAAATATTTCACTAATAATGGATACATTTTCAAATTTCCTCTATTTGAAGAATCACTCGCTACCGAAAAATATTGACTCGCTTTTAAATGCTTGAGTAGGCATTCTTGACTAGCCGGCCCTAAAACGTTCTCGGCAATACTGCTAGCTTTTGTTCTTCCGCATGAAATTTTTTTCGCAGTCATCGAGTCAGAAAACATGGCAGCGTTCAATTTGTGTCCACAATCTTGACTATTATAACTATGATGATGTTTGACACCATGAAAAGTTAAGGTAACTTCAGCAGCAGTAATTAAATCCTCTTCTTTACTGTTTCTAGACGAAAAAAAAGACGTGATGCCTTGATTTTCCTTAATGTTTTTAATGAATGTTTGGTGCTTCGAAGACTTTGTATGTTGTTTCACAGCTCCAAAACCGTCAAATTTGACTGAAAAACAATGTTGGCATACGGAACATTTCGCTGTAAATTCGTCTTTTTTGGACAACCACGTATGCTGTTTTAACCACTGATCATTAAAGGAACAATAGTACTTTTTTTTTTTTGCTGCACTACTCTCACCTCCCGAGTTATCACTATCCATTTTTCTTACTCAAACCACAGTATTACTTAAACTCCCGTGTGCAATACGTATAATTTTATTTGAATGATTGAACAACACAAACGCGCGGCACACGGACGACTCGACCATTCGCGACTCGCGAGGAGTGTTGTGCGAAAGACAGACGCGACATAGTCGCAGCGGCGCCGGCGCGGGAAGCTCGGCGTGCATAGCACAGGAGCGACGTGCGTGCGAACTCCGACACGACACGACTCGCGCTCGCGAGTGACACGACCAATATTTTGTAAAATTTTAGAACATCCGGGAGAAATCGTCCCATCTCGGGAGGTCGGGAGGGTAAACATTATTCCCGGAGTCTCCCGGACATTCCGGGAGGGTTGGCAACCCTAGCGTTATCGTTTGTTCCAAAATGTTGAGAATTGCCCAAACTGGAATTAGGTGGCGTGAAAGGATACGGTAAGTATAAGTCATGATGATTTTCGCTTAGTAACGTCGACCAAGAAACTAGTTCAGATTTAGTTGAGAGTGAAATCAGTGTCACTGGCTCAGGTTTAGACTTATAAAGGCTTCTAAGCAAATTTAAAGATTGCTAAACACTATAACGCAAATATACAACGGTTCGTTGAACGTGTGACACGTGGAACGATGAAAAACCCGGTTGAAAATCGGAAAACCCCATCTTCATAAAACGGTACAAGTGTTCAAATAAGAGATATCGTTTAATGTTTACGACTCGCAGGTAGATAACGCTCAACACACGCTCATAAACATAAAAATATATTATTGTACGACATGCTGGAAGAAATTAACGCCTCGTGAGACGAGTATGGAAATGTGTATACGTGACATTCGACACAACATGTCACACAATAACTGCCCAGCATCGGTGTCGCCACGTGAAACAACCATTTTAGCTGCTAGAATGAATTAAACAAAGAATAACTCGTTTCACTCACAGTAACTACTGTATCCATTAATATCAATTATATTTAATTTACGTATGTGGGAAACCCAAATGAAGCGATGCTCAAAGTCACCGTCCTTGGACGCGAAATGTTCGTTCTTCAAGAAGAAGGAGTACACCCACTTTTAGCTAATAAGCCAAAAACCTGATTGATTTTCAAACCAAAGTTCAGCTGGCGAATTTATAAAAAGGATTCAATGAATCTGCGAAAAATCTACAACGGTATTGAAAATATTTGTGGGTACTAAATTGAGATTGTTTCGTATATTTTGTGAGATATAATTAGAAAGCTCGGTCCGGCCCCACGTAACCGTTCTCATAATACGAGCGAGCGGCTGGGATTTCCGTCCGTATGTAACCACGCCGGCACACTTTCACATGGGTGGGTATTGCCCACACTCATCATCAGCAGTGCCGCCACATCATTGTTCACGGCACACCACACGACACACCAGGCTGTTTGCGGTTTTCCTGGGGTTGCGAGTTGCCAGACGAAACAATGCAATGCTACTTCACTTGAATCTTCGTAAACATCTTCATTTTTAGTTTAATAGCAGTTCGTTATGACAGACATAGGTGGAAAAACCATCTCGCTTCTTCAGTCATTAGCATATTCGTAACGGCATTCCAATTAGTGTTCAAACAATGGTTTGTCTGGGATAACCCAAACCATTTGGAGTATGGAGCTAAGGTGCCACGGCCTCACAGTGTGTACAGTGTACAGTACACGGCCAAAGATTTGCTTTCACTCGGTGCCTCGGTGGGCGGCAGGCGGGCTTAGTTTATTGCGCGGCCTGTCGCTGCAATGTTGGGAATACCCAGCTAACGAACCCACCAGAGCGTCTGTCTGACACCTCACCACACGACTCGAAATCAACGCAAGACATCTCCCATTCATTCTTATAATAATAATACAAATTCTTTTTTATCAATATCATTTGAATGTCTCGCGCACGCTTTGTAACATGGGTAAATCCATATATGTAAATTGGTTCATTCGTTAAGATAGCGTTGAAGATCTTTGACTAAAGTACTGATATTTCTTCGCCCCGCAAAGTCAGAACAAAATATATATATTTATATACAGAATTACAGAAGCGTAATAATTTTATGCATGTAAAGAAGTTTTGATTAGACGCTCAATTTTCCGGGTAAAGGGGCACCGTTTACCTAGACGTCGTCGAGTAGTTACTACTACGAGTTCTTCGATGGCATTGAGTGTAATCAAGACCTTGAAGTGCCTACGTCACCGGCAGGCTCGGACCACAGTGCGTTCACACGTAAACAATGTGCACTGGCTCCGTTTAGCATAGTAAGCAGGCTGTAGTTGATCCTAGCACGACACTTTTAACCGACATCCTAGAGAAACTCCGTATTTTTTCTGAAGACACGAGCAATTGTGCGCAAATTGCGTTACATTCATATCCGCATCAAGATGTCAGTACTTACTACATTATAACTATAGCTACTACCATTCCTATAATGAATCTATGTAGTAGGATTCCTCTGCTGAATACGTTTGTGATGGCTGGCATTTAGATAATTGCAAAATTAAGCGGTTCAATTTATCATGTTTGGATTACACAAAATGGTATCATGTTTGCGTAAACCGTTGATAACGGACGCAATTAACAGTAAGTACATTATGATAATGTCGGAATAAGAAGAATGCAGCGATTGAACTGATAATACACAGACTATCAATTAGGAGATCGTTACGAGGAACCCTAAAAGGCTAACAGACTTCAATATAATGTATAAAACTAATTCCACATTTTAGAGAACATAACGAAACAGTAACTTTGCTTCAAGTTGGAAAAACCTTATTGGGTTTTTACTGTCCGCTGTCCGTGATTCAAATGAACTGTAGCACACCTAATGTTGTTGTAGGTAGGTATTAGCCACATGAAATACAACATCTATTTTTGCTAAGATAGTTACATTGTTATCTAACGACTACGTTTGTTTTTTTCGTTTTTCTATTCATAGCGAACATGCTAAAACAATGTAGTTTTTATTTATACGTACAAAATAAAGAGAGATTGCGGTAACAGACATCCTAAATTTGTTAAAATGGAATTCTATGTCGCCATAGCCATAGTGCAGCAGTAAATGATGGTGCTGGGAGCACCACTTGCATCATTTCTTGTTGCAGATTGTAGGGGCCTAACTGGTTGATTCTGTCCCAGTTTACAGTGAGTCAAGGACATTAGTGTGACACCTTAGGATACTGTATGCAACTGCAAATCAGGGCCGGCTGTCGAGGGAGTGATTGCATCAAGATGGCCTTCAGAGTGGTCAGCACATAAGGAAGATACAATTGTTGTATGCATTGGACTTTCGTCTTATATCTGAGAGCTATGTCCATACATCGTATTGCACATTTTCACGGAGCTTTATTATATCTTTTAGTAATACTAGAATTGTATTAGTTAATCATCAAAGGAGCACATCGCGTCGCATCTCTGTATGAACTGATCCTAACGCCAAAATATAGGACATTGACTTGGGTGCCCCACTTTATGAGGCTGATATGACGTCATCTTTACCATGTCTTTATGTTAAAATCGCTTGGAAGCAGATGGTTTGAATAAACGAGTGAACATGTGACGAACGTAAAAAGCTTTAGTAAATCATTAATGTCCCTTACCTCTATAATTTTTTTGATTGAGTGCTGTGGCTAGCCTTCTCGTCGGTAGATCTGATACGGGTGCGAGTAGCGCCTGCAAGCATTCCGTGTATCCCCCCGATGTGGCTTTGTGTAAGGGCGTCTCTCCCGTCCTGTCTCGAACGTCGACCGAAAGTCCCGCTCGCACTAGCATCCTCGTAACTATGGCGTTTCCGCTCATCACAGCCAAGTGAAGTGGCGAGTGCCCATGGTCGTTAGTCAAGTCCAAAAGTGCTTTATTAGGGCATATTTTGATCAATGTAGCTACTGATTTCTCGCAACCATGGACAGATGCGATGTGTAGTTGTCTGTAACAAGAAGGTGTACACTTAGGGCATTGTCTGGAAATAAATGGGAAGATTAAGAAATATTGGTGAACAGTTCCTGAACACAAGTACAATCTTTGATTGATATAAGCTGCAGGTAACATGTGACACAACTGGGTAATACACAAGTGTATTATGCCTTATTGGAATGAGACCTTGTGTGCAAAATATTTCCTGCATAACTTGATAAGACTGTTGACCAAAAGTTTTGTTTATGTAGATTTGGCTATAGCACTGTGTGCTAGGAAATGTTTGTTTATGCTAATGATTCAAGAACCATAGAGGAAATGTTTACTTCCTACCACATACAAGTTAAGTGTGTACAGTGATATTTAACAATATTCAAAAATTTGGTAAACCGGTATGGGTGACCTCATGTTTATAATTAGATACATTTATAAGAGAAACAATCCATAAGTTGTGTAATGTTTTTGTGCAGAGTTTTCAGATTACCTAGTAACTACCTAATGGTTTTTAAATAACTTGTTTGGAACAATTATTTGTAATGATGAAGCAGTACCTAGTTATCGATAAACGCTGTACCTATTTTATGCTTATCAATCTGCTATATAACATAATTATGAGACATTTATAACATTTAAGAGGATGGATAAAGTTCCACTAAGTTCAGGATCTTAACCAACATCTCCTGAAACTAGTGCCAGCTGTGACTTGCAGACAAGACTTTAAATAGATCACTGGTATTAGAAAAATACTGGTGACATTCCATGCTGTTCAATCTGTGCCCACGCACAATAGGCGCAGAAATGACGTCGAGTTGCGGAAACCAGCCTGTGTTAACCTAGAACCTGTTCAATCTGTGCATTCTTTTGTTGCACATTGAGAAGTAAACATTATAATATTCCTGTGCTTGCTATTGTACCTGCGTCCAAGTCAGCAGAATGTATGTATCGTAGCGCCTTTGGTGTTGCAAATGTCTATTAGACATTTACAACACCAAAGGCGCTACGATACATACATCACATCTAATATGGTTGGTTACAGTAGCCTATAGATAGGCTACTGTAACCAACCATATTAGATGCGCCAAAAGCTTGTCTGCCACCTTAGTAGTACAAAAATAGTTACCTGCATTCAATGAAATTAGGGTTATAATACTATTAAGGTCAGACAAGAATAACTTTGTAAAATAAATAGCCAAATCAAAGGTATTCCTTATAATTAATTGGAATTGACTAGTCTGTCTTTAGAAGCGCAAAATGAAACCCTGATTTTTATGTAGTTGTAACTTTTCTCAATAGCCAATTTTGTAAACAACTTGTTAAAGGGTGACTTGTCAACAAATGGGCTACTGAATCCAACATTAGTCTAATTTTAACCAGATTAATGCTCATAATCCAATAAGTCTACAATATTTCTGTTCAACAGGTTATGTTTAGTTGTTTTTCCAAAAGAATTTCGTTTATTTATCGCTTAACCTTTACACTCAAGAAAGTCTTCTTTCCCCACAAGAAAAGAAAAATCTTATAAGACTATGTTCTTGAAGCAACAGAATCTTATTTTTATTTGTGATTGAGAAAACACCATCTTGGACAACATAGGTATTTCAAAATATTTTAAATTATGTAACAAATTTACCTCCTAAACAATATTCAGTGATGAAAACCAGTGGTGTATTATTAAATTGGAAACTTTGATGTATGCATGTTGTATCTATACTAATATTATAAAAAGGAAAGATATGTTTTTTTGTTTCTTTGTTTGTAACGAATAGACTCCGGAACTACTGGACCGATTTGAAAAATTCTTTCACTATTGGGTAGCTACACTCTTTGCGGTGATATATTTCATAGGTTATATTTTATTCCTGTATTACCATGGGAACGGGAGCTACGCGGGTGAAACCGCATGACGTCCGCTAGTAATACATAAAGAGGCATATCGAAGATGTAATGTCCAACCATATCAAAAAATGGAATATAATATATTTTGCTTGGTAGTATTTTGTACAGCACTGTAGTCTTACTTTACCACTCTCAATATAACTTTAACCTCAAAGTTGGCATTCAAATAAACATATTATCTTTTGGTATAACAGTAGTACAAAAAAAAGTAAACAATGATTTGATTTTCACTATTTCAACATTACATTGACTCAATACCTCGTAATATTATACTATGGAACGCCATATCAGAATATGGAAGAATCCTTAGTACCTATTACCATAATTGAGTTAATAGATTATATTCAATATGAAATCTGATAACTTTGTTTTCAATTAATTCTTGTCAAACACTTGTTTGAGGTGCACCAACCTTAGTTTCAGAGCAATATGATTAAAAATGATACTATAACCATTGTTGACATTACTTAATCTCATTACACTAGGTAGTAGGATACTTACGTATCTCCCTCATTATCAGGTGTGTAAAATATAGCCAGATGTGCTGCAGGGACACCTTTATCTTCAGGTGGTGACAGTTTACACCTTGTCAATTGGTCTGCATGTGTAGGAACAGGAATACTAGTGTCCACAAGCGTCACATCAGCCAGAACATCAATTAACTGGTCGCAATCGACCTCACCAGTGTCTACGACCACACCACTTTCACCACACGACTCTGCGTCCTCATCATCACCAGGCCAGTGATCAAGAGGTTCCGACACAAATCCTGAATCGGTATTTGTGTCCACTGCAACCTTCGTCTTGGATTCATCATTCTTATTTGCACTCATTATTGTATTTTGATTAAAAGTTTATTGTATGAATAAAGCACGTCTTTCTTTCAACTACGACCACACATGTTTCTGATTAATGTAATTAACTCGTACGATGTAAAGTTCCAAATTGTAATCGCACTGAAATGAACGATCAATGTAGCTAAATATCAAGTATTAATCAATTTCTTAATCACTTCGCTCCCACACTATTCACACAGCACGCACAGTCGCACAGCACAGCACAACTTTGCAGCACAATGTAAAATGACGTTTCATTTCACCTCCACTGATTTTCCGCGTTCGGATACACGCAAGAACGTATAACTGTGGTTGACAGAAACGAACACACTGAGCCTTGTAGTAATTTTCTCCTTTATTTATAGCCGCGGTATTTCAGGCAGTTTTTCCTATCGTAGCAGCTGATATCAATACACAATATCAGTTGTAGTCCATTGAAATGTTACAATTTAAGGACCGAATATTGCATTTATTAGAGGACGCAATTTTATTTTTGGGACATGTGTGGGGGGTCAATAGAAGCTTAACCTCAAGTTTGTGGGGTCGCCACCCTTGTTCCCCTGCCGCAATCTTAAAAAGGGGTGAAAACACTTTTTTCACAATATCTCGGAAACTCTGAGTCTTACAAAAAAATTGTGAAATCACAATTTGTAGCAAATTGTTTTGCCTACAAATATGTTAAACAAATGTTTGCCCTAAATTAAAAATTAAAGAAGTTATAAACAAAAAATTGAAAATAAAATTATAAAAATTTTCTTTTTTGCTCTGTGGCGTTTTTTAAAATTTCTATTAAAAGATCATCTACAAGATTAGTCTGAGGTATTTTTTTTGTAAAATGTATAAAAAACAGTTATAGAGCAAAAAAGAAAATTTTTATAAAAAAATTCTAAAAATTTTGTAAAATTTTTTGTTAAGTTGTATACACATTTGTAGGCAAAACAATATGCTACAAATTATGCCTCTACAATTTTTTTGTAAGACTCATAGTTTCCGAAATATTGCGAAAAAAGTGTTTTTTTCCCCCCTCTTTTCAAGATGGCGGCCGGGGGACAAGGGTGGTGACCCCACAAACTTGAGGATAAGCTTCTATTGACCCCCCACACATGTCCCGAAAACAAAATTGCGTCCTCTAATAAATGCAAAGCTCATGTAACATTTCAATGGACTATAGGAGTTCAGCATTAGCCTAATAATAACAACAACAAAACATTATACATAATTTCCTAATTATTTTTGCGCGATTATTTCAAGCAATAACTTAATATACAAAATAATATTGTCTATATAAAGAAACTGTGTATATATAACAAAATAATATTGTCTATATAAAGTTAATATTGTCTATATAAAGTTAATGTATACTAATATTATAAAGAAGTAAAGTTTGTGTGTTTGTTAAATTGTAAGGGGTAATCTCGGAATCTACTGAACCGATTTTAAAAATTCTTTCACCCATAGAAAGCTACGTTATTGTGGAGTGTCATAGGCTATATAGCATCACGCTACAACTAATAGGAGCGGAGCAGTAATAGTAAATGTTTCAAAAACGGGGGAAAAGTTATTCCTTTTGAGAGCTTCGTTGCGTGTGCTGCGTAAATATTTATAGTTATGTAAAAAATATGTACTACAAAATTGTTTCTCTTAAAAAAGTTCTAAAAAATTTGCGCGATAGCATGTGTCTATCTTTGGGTCGGTGCACAATAACCGTTTTAATGGCAATTAATTTTTTTCTACAATAATGCCACGGGATACCTCTTTCATAAACGAAATTGTTCTTAAAAATAATGCGACGGGAATACACGCGACGAGAAACCTTTCTCTCTCTCTCTCTCTCTCTCTCTCTCTCTCACGTAGTAGGGGTAAACGCAACGCGACGGGAGTAAATGCGACGGGAAAAGGTAATACCTACTCTCTCTAATGTAGCGCAAACGAAGTTGCGCGGGTCAGCTAGTAAATAATAAAGTTAATAAATAAAATTAAAAAAAGAAATAAAGTTAATAAATAAATAAAGTTAATATTGTCTATATAAAGTTAATATTGTCTATTCTATATAATAATATTGTCTATACTGGTTGAATTTATAGTCGTTTTGGAACGGAAAGGTTTAGGCCCAGTTTCGATAACAGAACCGATCGGCACTGTCAATTTGAAAATCAACAATAAAAAATTACGAAAATGTCAAAATCTACATCGTTTGCCAAAATCAAAACGAGAACACCTGGTTATTCCTTTAAATTTCACGAAATACGTTTACTACGATTTTCTACTACAATTTTTCATTCAATGTCTAACGTTCCAATCAGTAACAAGAGTCACCGCGCCGGGAAAATTCGACCAATCACAACGCATGAACGCATCGGTCCACGTGAACTCGTTGCCAAGTAACGTCGGTAGGTACTCGACTAGTTACGTCTTGTAGGTAGGTAAATACGCTCGGCCGACCGCGCCGCCGACCGGCGACCGCGGCGCGCAGTTCGACTATAACTCGCACGCAGTATTGTCGTCGCGATCGACTTTTATTTGTGGTCGGAAATAAAACGATTAGTTTACACTCGAGAGTACGAATCTCGTGATGAATTACGCAGTGCGATAGTGGACGCCTTTGAAATAGTGAAAAGTGACAGAGACACATTGAATAAACTAAAAGACAATAGCCTAAAACGTGCCCGTTTGTGTATCGAACGTTCTGGACTCCATTTTGAGCAGTTGTTAAGGTACAGGGAAGTGTAAATAAACTGTGAATAGGTAGGTCTAGGTATTTAAGTTGATTATTTTGTAAATAGCTCCAATTTTTTAAATACGCCGGAAATACTCCCTATTTGTTCGTGTTTATTTTCATTATTATTACATAAACCTTATTAATTCACCGTAAAATAGAACAATATTAAAGTATTTCCGGCGTATTTGCCCGCGTAAAGTATGAAGGAGAAATTGGAGTCCTTTATTATTATCTAAGTACCTATTATTATCGAAACGATGCATTCGGCCAATGAACTGATCACATGGAGACACGCGCCGCGGCGTAGTAGGTACCTATGGGTTTCGGAGTTTCATTCATTGAAAAGTTCAATGAATAATCGAAGCGCTACTAATGTTTCAACTCGAACGAGTGATAAAGATTACATAGAAGTCATTTTTTTATTTTAACCTGCACAGCTGTTTTGACACTCCGAAATGGTTCCATTATTGATTCCGAGTAACCCCCTCTCGGGTCCAGAACGACTATAAATTCAACCAGTATAAAGTTAATCTAACAAATCTAGTAATTCACAGCGTTCTTTTGTTTTATGTTGAATAAATAGGTACCTAAACTATCTAGTATGTGATGCAGGCGATTCTACGCTAAATTAACTTATTTATTTAAATGAAAACACGAGAAAAAAATAAAAGCCGGCCAAGTGCGAGTCGGACTCGCGCACGGAGGGTTCTGTACCAAAAAAACGGCAAAAACTCACGTTTGTTGTACGGGAGACCCCTTAATCCTCCCTTTTTCCTGATTTTAGTATTTGTTGTTATAGCGACAACAGAAATACAATATGTAAAAATTTCAGTTCTCTAGCTTAGCTAACACGGTTCCTGAGATACAGCCTCGTGACGGATAGACAGACAGACGGACGACGAAGTCTCATGAATAGGGTCCCGTTTCTTACCCTTAGGGTAGGGAACCCTAAAAATGAAGCTCCTTTGATTGATTTAATGTGCGGCTAACATGAAGCTATAGATAAACATGTTTATCTATAGCTTCATGGCGGCTAAGCGTATGTGGTTGAAAGGTACAAGTATGTGGTACAGGGATTGATATAGGTACCTAGTCTGGAACTACACATAAGCTAGCTTTTATTTCAAGTTCCCATAGTATGCGGGAACACAAGCAGTA
Organism: Miltochrista miniata; assembly: GCA_933228765.1. Classification (NCBI taxonomy): domain Eukaryota; kingdom Metazoa; phylum Arthropoda; class Insecta; order Lepidoptera; family Erebidae; genus Miltochrista; species Miltochrista miniata. The sequence continues at coordinate 40,951,339 of OW121750.1, read as the reverse complement.
TTTCACGAGGGTGAAGCCACGAGCATTATGTAATCTATTAAATATTACAAAAATTGCTTAAGTTTGTAAGTAGTCGTCTGAATGTCTGGGAGTTTGAAATATTTATTACTCTTTCATGCTTTAACTGCTGTACGGAATTTGCTGAATTGGGGTTTTAAAATGCTCTTGTTGCATGGTCAGCCGCGGGAGTGTTGCATGCACCTCTGGTGTTGCAACGTTTATAGGCTATGGTGACCATTGTCATTTATTATCCAAATTATCGTTCATTCCCATAGATAGGCCGTAGCCCGTAAGCTAGCATGTTAATGGTACCTATTAATAAAACTCTCTTCCTGCAAAGAAATCAAACGTCTAAGTTAACGTAAAAAAGATACGGACGTTATGTCATTAAAACTAAAAGTGTATGTTTTAAAAACGTGAAACATCAAATACATTAATTTATAAAAAAAATGGCAAAATACATTCAGAGTTCCAGTTTCGATACCTACATAAAGCCATAGATTTAGAATATTTCGCTCTACTATCGCTACCGATGATGACGTTTTGACCACGCCAAAAATCAGTTTAGGTATGTGTTAAATTAAAACAATGTTGACGTTTACTGTTTAGTTTACCCCTCCACTAGGATGATCTTCCTATTCAAAATAAATGCACATGTTCCCACTGTTTTTGGAACAAAAGAAGAATGATAAGGGTAGAGGGGGAATGCGCGGGCGCACCTCGGTTCTTTCCCACCGTCCACCTGCCCAGACCACCTGGGTGTACGGTGGTAATTTTTTTTAACTACGGTTCACCTTTGTCCACCTAGTCCTAGGTGTACCTACCATTGAAAATATTAAATTTCCACGGTACACCTTGTTATAGAAACTATTATTATCAACTAAACAAATGAAGATCGACTAAACAAATGAAGATCGTCCAAAACAAATGAAGATCGACAAAACAAATGAAAACCGACAAAACAAATGACGGCCGGGTAAACAAATGACGATCGAAAAAACAAGTGACGGTCTGATAAACAAATGAAGTTCCAAAAAACAAATTACGGTCGGATAAACAAAAGACGATCAAAAAATTAGATGAAGATCGATAAAACAAAAGACTATAAGCAAGTTGAAAAGGTCAAAAATTACTTGAAGCCATATTTTGTAATCCAGATGCAATTACCATTAAAACAAATAGGTGCAAGCAAATCTCGACCTTAATGACACTTATCTAAAAATGTGCTTTTAGGCGTTTATAGACATCACTGATCACGAATATTAGAGCATGCATAATATCTATTTATTAAAAATAAATAGATATTATGCATGCTCATATGGTTGAAATTAGCTTGGACCCATTTTTTGTAATCTAGAATCGATGAACATTCAAAAAAATAGGTGCAATCAATTTTCGACCTTATGAACATGCATAATATTTATTTATTTTTTACGAATTCATGATCAGTGATGTCTATAAATGCCAAAAAGAACATTTTTTTAGACGTGTCATTAAGGTCGAGAGTTGCTTGCACCTATTTTTTTGAATGGCAATCGCATATAGATTACAAAATATGGCTGCGAGTAGTTTTTGACCTTGCTTATAGTCTTTTGTTTTATCGATCTGCATGTATTATCGGTCTGCATTTGTTTATCCGACCGTCATTTGTTTTGTCGATCTTCACTTGTTTTGTCGATCTCCATTTGTTTTGCCGATCTTCATTTGTTTTCTCGATCTTCATTTGTTTTGTCGATCTTCATTTGTTTTGCCGATCTTCATTTGTTTTGCCGATCTTCATTTGTTTTTTCGATTTCCATTTTTGATATATGCAAATAATCCTTCAACAAGATTGTCTGATGACTAGTACAACTGATTGCACAAACGCTACAGCAGTGTATCGTTTGTACAACTAGTTGAACTCTACATAGTTGTACATCAGTACTAGAGGGAAAAATTGTAATCCTGCCAGCATTAAATGAGGTGAACCGTCACCCATATCTATTAACGATTTACTGGAGAGGTGAACCGTTGTTAAAAAAAAATTACCACCGTACACCCAGGTGGTCTGGGAAGGTGGACGGTGGGAAAGAACCGGATGTTTTACATTGAAACCTTTAGAATTTTGTGAAATTTGTACGGAACACTTCGTAATCTTCAAATTTGAATGTGCCAATTGTGTTTTTGGTACACAGAGAACAAAGGCTTCAAAATATGAGGAACATTCGCATTATGAGGAAAGAAAGAGGAATCCTCAAAAACCTACACTCTGTATCTACCTTCAGTTTGGTATACTTAACTTGGTGTAAAATGTATAGTCCGTTCATAGCTAATTTACCTCTAGCTGTGAGGTTGGCTTCTTTGATTTTCGTGTTGCCATACTTACCAGGTTTTGTTTCTCCCATGTAATCCAACAGAAATCTAAACTTATTTTCTTCTTTTCTGACGTTGTTGCGGGTGCGGAAATTATTCGAGATGTGGAAGCAGCAACTTCGTCTTCCTTGGTAATGGTGTTGAGGGTCTTGGAATACTTATCCGTACTCCGTAATAATGTATGTAAAAATGAAACTTTAGTAAAATCGTATAGGAACAGAACCACGTCTTTAATAAAGTTAATTTATTATACTGACCAATCGAAATTTACATAAAAATATACTCTTAGTGCTAACGGTTACAATCTCCCCTAATATGCGGTAAATTGTCCTAAGCTGGCACTCAATTAGGGCGACTTTACTGTAATGCCAACACACAGAAAACGAACTGCTATAGGTAAATTATCTGTGAACGGACTAGGTATAACTTTCGAAAACACCCTGACTAGTAAAGTTGATCACTGATGACCACTGCAAATATTTCAGGGTAAAGTGGGTTAGTCTATACGTCTTGTATTGTTGTACCTATATTACTAATATTATAAAGCTGAAGTGTGAACACGCAGCGATTTTGGTATGTTTTTTGGAACTTCACTCAGAATCTTGCTTTTCTTATTGTGAATAGAAAATGTTAGTAATTTTGGTTTCAGATTAATGTTCAGAATTTTGGATGTGTATCCAAATCACTTTCAATTTTGTCCTATCCGCACGCTTGTCATTGTCAAAATCATCAGATGACAGATGACAACGACGTAAAAATGACAATTACCGCTGCCGCCAATATCAAACAAAAATACTTTGTGTAAAAGTATTTGATTATTTTGATTTGTATGTTAATTTTTAGATATAATGTTTGGGGAAAAAGTTATTGAGTTGCTTAAAGAAGCTGAAAGGAATCCGGTTACTATCGATCCATTTAATGTAAGTTCAGCCTCTGTTTTGAATACCTATCGTATCACGTTACTATTGGACTATCCATTTTAAGAATGTAAATAAACTTTCAGGATGACAAAATCCGTCAAATTTTAGAAGAAATGCATTCTTTGTTCAGGCTGAATATGAATGATGCGTAAGTAAAATATATTAGGAATAAACCAATGATAAATAACATTATAAATTTAAAGGGAATATAACCCAAAATAATGCATCAAAGATACCCCTCTTTGGTTTAGAGGTCCTATAGACGACTGTGGATCACGTGGTCGTGGGTTCGATTCCCATCACAGGAGAAGAAATTGTGTGATCCAATGTGTGGGTATTTCTATGTATTAAGTAGGTACCTACCAATTTTAAAAATAAAATATATTAGGTATTAATATTTGCTGTCTGACATCCATAACACAAGCAGACATAGCTTACTTTGGGATCAGATTTGTTACTTACTTTGTAGATTATTATTAAAATAACCACAATTTTTTATGACAATCTGCTTACAGTAATGCAACATCGGATAACAAAAATTTATGGACTACAGTGCAAGTGAGACATTCAGCTTTAGAACGCAATAAACGTTGCCTCCTAGCCTACCTGTACAGTAGAATGAACAAAATCAAAACTCTACGATGGGAGTTTGGTTCGGTGCTGCCATCCGATGTCCGAGAGCTTTTATCGGATGATGAATATCAATGGTTTTCAAAGTATTCCTCAAATCTTGCTTCATATATGAGATCTTTAGGTCAAGATATTGGTTATAATGGTATAGATTTAACAGAAAACCTGAAACCACCAAAATCACTCTATATTGAAGTTTTGTGTATGGCCGACTATGGGAAGTTGGAGCTAGAAGATGGAGATGTGATTTTACTGAAGAGAAACAGCAGGCATTTCTTGCCAACGTCTGAGTGTCAGACTCTCATTAGACAAGGTATATTAAAGCAGATTACATAGCACATTTGGCATTTTGATATTAAACAGCTTTTACAACTAAGTATGCACTTAATTAGAAAAACCCATTTTTAAACTATGCCTTGATGTATGTTGACAGTGCCAGGTAAATCTTAGCAAATAAGAGTAGAAAACCAGGACCTCAATTATTCTACTATGTCATGTTAGCGATATTTACTTATAAATTTTGTTGGAATACCAATAACCTGTGTAAGCTGACCCCAAATTGGTAGGGAAAAGGCTTGGTCGATGATGACCAATAAGTTCTAGAAGTAATTTTTACTGTTAAAAAGTGTTCTATGTTCAGCAGAACTACAAGCGCTGACATTAAAGCAATAATAAGATTATCAGTCTGCATTAAGTTTCTTTTGTGTGAAGGAGTTCTGAGTCATTTTTGTTGTGTGAGGATGGTAAACTATTTTTAGACCATCAGAAAGATCCGCCTGCCTGATCATGATGTTATCTGAAGACAGAGATCACTATCACAGCCTTAGTGGTTCATCCCGTCACTTGTACAGTCAACTACAATGAAATTTTTAATCTTGTAAAATAATGTATCCCTGCAAGTGATAATGAACTAACCAAAGATTGTGACAAAGATGGTATCCACCGAACCTTGACAGTAACATATATATGCATCTAAAGAGCAATAATTCATGTATCCCAATCCATTAATTTTTTTATCGTTATGGCACTCGCAGGATACATCATTATGTCAGATTAAACTCGTACATTTCATTGCAGTTGACTGTAGAAAGTAGTGTATAAAGGAATGGCAAACTTGCATGTCTATTGGCATAGTGCCTATTTTGTCACTGGTCGCCACATACAGGGTGTTCGTCCTCTCACTTTGCGTCTGGAGCGCTCGTGCACGGTAAGGTCCGCTACGGGCTTTTTTCCGCTCACACTTAGATTGTGGAATGAACTCAATGCCCAGGCTATCCCCAACTTGTATGCTAGTCTGACCATATGGGCATATAAACTTGTGAAAATGCAGCCAAATCTCCTAAAGCTCATCAGTAATTCCTCTGCTACCACAGTGAAATCCCAGAGATCTTATCCGCCTTAGCTAACAGTGGAATGAGCCCCTTCAGCCACATTCGAAACCAAGTTTTGTCGTACGTTATGTCGTACTAGAACGAACGATCAGATAATCCGTTTTAAAATAATATATTCATACAAACTTTAATCCCCTATTTTAGACCGTTAAGGGTATAATCAATCAATACATATAATAAAATCGTAACAGGTCGCTGTCTGTACATGGAAGATAAATAAGAAAAAATATTATAGGGGGGCTTTATGAACGCAATTGATGAGAAATGATACTCCAATATCCTTTACATAGCTATTTATTCTTCTGTTCTTCGTATAATAATAGATACTACTCCTACATTCCACTTAATGGTATTACGAAATAATAATCCTATGATTGTAGATTCTTTACATTTTTATTTTCACAATTTAACTACTACTTGCACAACTAAGTACTAACTATTAATTAATACAAATATTCTACTTTAACTAATTAGCACTTTACTGAACTCGATCAGGAAACAGAATGTGTTCTTTTTCCAGAATATTCACTTTTTATCGCCTCTCAACAACTCTCACCTCATAGTGAACATTTTTATGTCAAATCAACTACCCACTATTTTCGAATAATCAATTAATGTTTTATGTACAGGCTAATCATTCTACTATGAGGCGGTGTTGACATCACAAAAATAACTTATTACTACTTAAAACTGAATGGTTTTAGAAAAATCACAACATTCGGCCATCAGACAGCGTGCTATCTCCGGAGCACGCAGTAATCACAACATTCGGACCTGTATATTTAACTAATCTCAAATTTTTATACATAACTTACATAACAATAATACCTTTATGCGGCTTTTCATAATATGCTAAATCAAAATCTTAAAGTTTAATTAAACCTTAACCTTCTCTATATCTTCTATCTACTCTGTCTATAGTCTATAGGCTTATAATATTAACTCAATCATTATTTATTTTGTAAAACTATAAGTGAGAACTTGAGTCTGGCGAAACGTCAAGAATACAAAACAAAGGCAACAAGTAACCAGTTCACAGAGCAGACCGCCTGCTGAAACTATTTACAAATGTACAATCTATTTATTTTTTATTTATTTATTTTACACTTTATTGTACGCAAAATCTAAAAAGTGATCTCTTTTTTAAAACCCAGCAGAGTCTGCAGATCACTTCCAGGTTTCCTTTTCCAGCAAAAGAAATCATTACAAGTGTCAGCAATTAGTGTAAAATATATTTAATAGTGGAATACAACTAGTACAAGCGAGTGATTTTTCATAAAAAAATCATTAGGTATCTAATACTACCATCATAATAATATTACTTAAATAATAAATATTTGTAAATTAAATTGTTAGTCTCATTTTAAGCGAACTATTGTTCTTATGTGAAATAAAGTTCTTTTAACCTTAATAATCGTCGTTTCAGGCAACGTGATGAAGCCACAATATACCTATACCTTAACCCTAAAGACACATAAATATAGTATTTAAGGTAGCTCTTGTGGCATTCTAGAAGTTACCTTTTTTTATATCAACATCTATCCTTACAGGTTTCCCTAATTCGATAGTGTTACAATGTGTTTATTATTGCCGACAATTTTAATCAATAAATTGTAACTTAGGTCATAAATACATCAATAGATTAAATTCCGATACTGTAAACTAACTTTAATAAATTTCATGCAAATAATAATGACTTTAGATAATCATTTTAAATATTAATAAAAATCTCAGATGATAATAACAAAAATATTGGTGTCTTATAATGTAATAATAGTTTCATTCATGTAATTATGTCAATAATTAATAATTTCATATCATACTATAATAAATTGTGTCAAACGTTTGCAAACATAAATCTGAAGTAGGTACGAATTATGTCAAATAATAATAATAATATAAAATAATCATGGTATGCGCATAAAATGTGTCAATGCAAAATGTATAAGTATTCTTAAGTCAATCACTGAGATACTCTGATTAATCTAACCATACCAATACCTTCAAATTCGTTTGGTAGCCTGTCGCAAGAGCGTATACCTACCACTGTTTAACTGGGTAACTACCCATAAAGTGTCATTGACCTTATGCAGTCTACTATGATAACCAGAAAGACTTTCTTTTATGGTTGATGTACATGTTATAAATTCGCAAGATTTATTGGGAACTTTTTGGTAAGTAAAACCATCCTATTTCACAAATACAGGATAAAAAACTAGACATATAATTATTAGACTACTACTTACTTAGAAATAGTATGGTATTACTTTTGAAATTGTATTTGAATAAAAGAAACTGCAAGGTACGATACCTATATTTCTTGTGAGGTGCAGCCACAAGATTCTGATGAATTTTTTATTCTCATAATGTTATGTACCTACCTACTCTTTTTGCAGAGAGACTCTTGGGCGTAATCTAAATTATAGAATATCGCTATTATGGACATTTTGTAAGATACAAGATTACTCCGCAGAAGGATACAGGTTAAATTTGAATACACTGTTAAAGTAACTCAAATTTACAATTCCATTTACATCTGTTAATGCCTCATCTTTTGCACAGCAAAAGCTGGTGAACTTAACCTTTAGCTAGTTTTAAATTGAATCAAATTATCTAAAATAAACTACTAGGAGCGGCTAACCCCACAAGTTCCAACTCTCGACCATTTAGTTAAGCATTGGTTTCTATGTGTTACAATAGTCACGGTAAATTTCAGACTTTAGAAGGTTTTGCTTTTTAATTTTTATCAGAATAAGAATATTAACGATATTTGTTAAAAATTATGAAAAAGAAAACTCCTAGTCGAGTCGACTGGCAGACTGCAGTCATCTCTCTAAACCAATGGGTATAACTATTTAAAGGGAAAATGCTGCCAGTCTTTGGGTACAATGTCATTATTTAGATTTAGGTTAGTTTAGATAGTTATAATGTAAATAGATAATGTTACATTGGGATTATTTTGGTAAATATATATGTAACAAGTCTCATTCTGTCAGATGCTACAATACTTTCTAGGCAGCAGTCCCACGATACTATAAGATTCTACAAGGAACTCTGATAACGTAAGCTGTTCAGGGTTCTTTTTTTTTCATTTTGCGAACCAGTCAACTTTTGTTAGAATATAGGATATACATTTAATTCTAGCCTTTACCTCTAACGAAATGGCCCTAAGTGGTCTAAGTGCATATAAACTGTTAAAAGGCAGTTTTACCTTCTCTTCAGTCTTAGTGGAATTATAAATATTGCATAAGTAAACCAGTAAGACTGAATCTGTTCTAGCGTAACCAAAATGACCATAATAAGCATCAGAATTATACTTAGTTTATTTGGTCTTAAATTATCCCTATAGGGCATTATGTCTTAGTATACTCATTTGACTGGACACTAGTCCATCGTGAAGCGGGATTAAAAGAAATCAACAACCTGACGCTATTTGTGGTACTAAATCCCTCTTTGTCATAGTGGTACTACAGTATTAAGACTGCTGGTACGAAGTATGTTACAGCCGGTGTACAGCGTAAAATTAAGGCCTAATAGACACCTATGTACCCTTTTTTTTTTGCTAACAGTTTACAGGGCGTTCTTGTAGTGTAGTTTGTCGACTGAAATACGCAACTTGAATAATCTGATAAACTAAACTAGTTAGAGAATACCACCTAACCCTGGTGAACTGCAACCGTATGCACTTCGGTCAGGCTTCTGAAACTCGCCTACACCTACAGCAATAATTATCGCCCGAACGGAGACTTCTAAACCGCGTATGGCGGCACGCAAAACATTGGGTCGACTGACCGTTTCGGAGCCAGTTTCTAAATGTTTCGATCTTTACTTAAATTTCTCTGTATATAGATATTTTTTTTGCGATTTGTAGGTATGTTTAGAAATACCTATAAGATAGCACAAAATAGTTATTACTCTCTAGCACTGGCTTTAATCAAGATCAAGGAAGTAAAACTTGTGTACGTACTACTAAAAGTTATTCCGTGCCTCAGTGTTTCAATCAGGATTATATATATTAATATTATAAGAAGGAAAGATTCGATTGCCTGTATGGTTGTTTCCTTGCGTTGAATAGTCTCCAAAACCACTGAATCAATTTGAAAAACTCTTCCACTACTGCGAAGGCACACCCTCCCCGAGTAACGTTCCCGTATCTCCAGGGGAATGGGACTACGCAGGGAAAACCATGCGGCAACCGCTAGTATTGTCTTCGACCCGTAGAGGTCGTTCAACTAGGTCTTTTTACAAGGATTCAAGTGTAATATTTAGCTTAACTCGTACAGTCCACTGCCGTTGTATAGCTCTTTCAATTAAAAAAAGGTCTTTATATAGATATTGCTAGCTGTCTCACAAAATCTTTCCACAAAACGTCGAAATTAGATAAGAAATCCTAAAGTTGTCTACCCATGTACATTGCACGGTATCTACCGAGATATTTTGAACACCTGATATGATATGATACGATTTGGTACAATTGGTCAAAAAGGTCACCGTCTATTACAATTAGAAATTATATTATATTCCCCAATAATACGAGTCCATGCCTAAAATGGTCGCGGGATTTTTAATGTGCGCGACACACTAAAAACACGACGCGACTATGTGTAGATAGAATGTACTGCGTATGGTGGCGCATTGGATGTTGATAGTGTGACTCTGGTCATAGAAAACAACACAAATTGATTCTACTCAACACGCGTTGCGTCGCGTTTTAACAATGTGTTTCCGCCTCAAACTTCCGACAAGTATTTGACACGGATAACTCTTGAGGAAACCCACACTATAACACATATAGATTGTTATGAAGCCAAAAAGTTCAACAAATCCTCAGGCATTTCACATTTTTAAAACGTGATACATTATATCTATATATAATTATAATTCCATAAATAATGCACTAGGAGTTCTTATCAATAAGGTACAACTAAAATAAGTTATAAAAGACCACAATTCCTTGTCTGGAGGACTAGTGTCGCGGTTGCTCAAGGTCGTTAGCAATTATCCGAATAAAAGTCTTAATTTCACCTGTCGCTCGGCCCGATCCTCACCGTTGCCGTCAGTATCGCCGCCACTGGTTAGATTCCGCCTTCTGGCGGTCACACCGCGCCGCACTGTATTCCGACACGACAGTTCACCTTAGATCATCTAACCACAGGATGCGCCTTACTTAAGCATTGTTTTCTGCCATTGCACATGACCATTTGGTCTTTTGGCTTTATGAAAAGCCTGTACATCAGTACATCATTTTATATGATTAAACTAGTACATTACATTGTAGTTGACTGTACAATAACAATTAACACACAACAGCCATTACGCGTTTGTCGATAAATACATTTTTAAATGCAATGAAATTTTATATGTCTTTGTGTTTCCCCCTTCATTTGTATGAAAACTGGCAGAATATTTTTGTATGCGGTGGTTCGCAAAGGCTAGTCCCGTGTTATATGGTCTAAGCAGTTCACCCGTCTTTCTGCTTGGGCGTGAATCTTTCACTTCAGTCACCTGGAATTGTCATTTTAAACGCAGTTACTGCTCTTTCAAGCTAACGATTTCCCATCTATCATCTCATCTAAGGCGTTTATTACGTCCAAGGCGCTTATATCTCGCCTGCTTGGCGTCCCCAAAAAAAAAAAATGTCTATGCCTTACTATGCATACGGCTAGTTATGAAAAGGGTACAGTTTGTGCCGTAATCTTTCTTGAGCGATTCCGTGATTGGGAAAGTTCACTAAGCCGCTGGTATGGAATCTAAATAACACTATAGGCATAAACAAGGCTGGAGGCGTTAAGTAAATCGAAAAATATCAATACTGTTTCACATACGCTTCATTTACTATTGGGCAACAAAATTTGTTATGCATTCATGTGTGTGTAATCTAAACGCTCCACACATACCAATCCAAGTAAGCCTAATGTCAGCCTAAATCATTGAAAAAAAACTTCTATATTGTTATGATCGCCACCATAATAGCAGCACAACAATATGACTGCATAAAGCACAGATGATAATGTGAAGCATTCTCACTATACTCGCCTGGTTGAAATTGACAGCACACCTATAAGGTTGCATACTGGCTGCACACTAACACGGCTGCATGTAGCATCGCTTCATGACTAAACAGATCAATCTCAACATACTTACCTACATGGTTGTGCACTGGCAGTCTACTTACATAGCTTATAGAAATCATTTGCCGCACCTACATGGTTGCACTTCAGCAGCATACCTATATATGGCCATGAAACTAACTCTCAACATACCTGCATGGTTGCGCTTTTACAGCTCACCTACATGACTGCAGACAGCACACCTGCACGGCTATGGAAATAACTCACATCATACCTGCATGGTTGCACTTCTACAGCGCACCTACATGACTGTAGACAGCACACCTGCACGGCTATGGAAATAACTCACATCATACCTGCATGGTTGCGCTTCTACAGCACACCTACACGGCTGTAAACAGCACACCTGCACGGCTATGGAAATAACTCACATCATACCTGCATGGTTGCGCTTCTACAGCACACCTACACGACTGTAGACAGCACACCTGCACGGCTATGGAAATAACTCACATCATACCTGCATGGTTGCACTTCTACAGCACACCTACACGACTGTAGACAGCACACCTGCACGGCTATGGAAATAACTCACGTCATACCTGCATGGTTGCGCTTCTACAGCACACCTACATGGCAGTAAACAGCACACCTGCACGGCTATGGAAATAACTCACATCATACCTGCATGGTTGCGCTTCTACAGCGCACTTACATGGCTGCAGACAGCACACCTGCACGGCTATGGCACTAACTTACATCATACCTGCATGGTTGCCCTTTCACAGCGCACCTACATAGTCATGTAAGCAGTCGCAAGCAGCACACCTGCACGGCTATCGAAATAACTCACATCATATCTGCATGGTTGTGCTTCTACAGCGCAGCCCCATGGCGGCAAACAGCACACCTGCACGACTAATGGAACTGAGTCTCAACGTACCTGCATGGTTTCACATAACAGCTCGCCTGAATGGCTGCAAACAACACACCTTGCACGGCTATGGGACTAACACAGATAATACCTGCATGGTTATACAATCACTTGCAACGCTCAGGGTTGCACAGCAGCATTCATACTTAAATTAATAAAATAATGTCTAAATTTGTCATAGTACGTCTCGTTGATTGGAGATCCACGCACTAAATACAGTCTTTGCCCTTGAGAAGTCGTTAAGTATCTTAACCACATACTTTTTAAAAATAAATAGCAAAGACTGCTAGTCTAGTCGGTCTTAACACAAAATATAATACATATAATTGATCTATGTAACTGCAATAAGAACGGTGCGTACCTATCGTATTTGGTCACATTTATTTATCCTATCTAAAGATAAATTTATTTACCGTACCGGTAGAGGGTATTCACAAAATAAATTAAAATAACTAATTGTAGTTATGTCCAACATTTCTAATAGGACGTCTTATTAACTGAGGATCCACGAATTAAAATGAAGCCTAGCCCTTGAGAAGTGGCTTTGTAACTTAAATATGTATCTACTTTTGTTTCAAGGTAACTAATAGGTACATATGGGCATAATAGTGGGTATTACCACAATAAAAATATAGCTCTATGCAACTACAATAAAACGATAAGGACCTTTGTCACATTTCTGTGTTCAATCTAAAACAAATGTATTCACCGTTCCGGTAGAGAATATTTCCTATAACCCTTACGATAAGGAGATAAAAAAAACGTTGTTAAATGGACACCGCAGTCAATAGAGTTATGTAACCCCAGTTTGCAGCAATTCGTTAAAAGTCAAATACCTTCTTGACTACAGTAGAAGTTGCTACGAATAATAATACACGCTAATAGGAATAATCACGAACCATGATTAGAATTCGAATAAACTTTTACTTACAGTATTAACTTGTCACGGCTCGGCTCGCAGGTTACCACTTCTGACTTGATGAGAAATGATACTCCAATATCCTTTACATAGCTATTTATTCTTCTGTTCTTCGTATAATAATAGATACTACTCCTACATTCCACTTAATGGTATTACGAAATAATAATCCTATGATTGTAGATTCTTTACATTTTTATTTTCACAATTTAACTACTACTTGCACAACTAAGTACTAACTATTAATTAATACAAATATTCTACTTTAACTAATTAGCACTTTACTGAACTCGATCAGGAAACAGAATGTGTTCTTTTTCCAGAATATTCACTTTTTATCGCCTCTCAACAACTCTCACCTCATAGTGAACATTTTTATGTCAAATCAACTACCCACTATTTTCGAATAATCAATTAATGTTTTATGTACAGGCTAATCATTCTACTATGAGGCGGTGTTGACATCACAAAAATAACTTATTACTACTTAAAACTGAATGGTTTTAGAAAAATCACAACACAATAGAACCCAAAACAATGATTTTTAGAATTTTTGTCTGTTTGTCTGTATGTCTGTATATCTGTTTGTCTGTACGGTTGTGCACGCTAATCTCAGTAACCGCTCAACCGATTGCAATGCGGTTTTTTTTATTGTGTTGAGGTTCGCTCCAGTTAACATTTAGCGTTTGTTTTATGTAAATCGGTTTAGAAATAAAAGAGTTATAACACTTTTAAGAATCAGATATTTTGAAAATTTTAATTGTAGGGGTTTCTTTGAATGTGAGTGAACCTAAACTGGCGTGTTGGCTTAATCATAAAAGAGCTTAATGATTACGACTATTTTTAAACATTCACTAACGCCTTCGGCGCGGACTGAATTGTTTAAAAATAGTCTTAATCATTAAGCTCTTTTATGATTAAGCAAACAGGGCAGTTTCAGACGCTGCTTGATGACTCTGATGAAGAAATACCTTTCCTTTCATACACCTTATGTGACGTAAACAAAGTTGCGGGCTCAGCTAGTTTTGAATAATCCTAAAACAATTTATTTATTGAAGACAAAAGGTTTTTTTTTTCTCCCATACCTACATAATTTGCCACTTTGTTTCACCCCATTTAAGGAATTAATTCCGAAACTCCCATCTTACCGACAGTTGCTCATTCCCGGCTCAGTTAATCATCATAATTCAATATAAACAATATTGAAAAACCCTACAGATGAGAGCAGTAGGTTACCTAGACATTAGGCCTTATATTATACCCACCATACTGGAATGTACAATTCCGCAGCATTCTGCTTCACATACCTACCTATACGTCGTTAGGTACCTAAGGATGTCGACCTTTTATTTCCGAATTTTCCTTCAAATAACGAGTTTCAGGAAAAACCAGCAATGTTATTTTTGTAAGCATTTAAAACGAAAATGGACAACGTATAAACAGATTTCAGCATGTTTTATTCAGCAGCAATCGCCATGCTACTCTCTTGGCACATTTTTATTTCCTTTTTAGCTTTTTTGAAGGCTCTGTGTAGCGGGTGGTGGTGACAGTTGGCATTCTGTCTGTGAACTTTGTTAACTGAAAAAGTCGCATTTGACTGGATTCCGTGAGCTGCAATCCAAACTAAGCGTGGTTTAGCTAAGTAAACTTACTTATTACTAAAATATTGTATCTATCGGTTATATTAGTTTATTTGAGTGTAGAAGATACGTTTTTAAAACATTAGTGGATGAACATTAAAAGGAGGAAATTTAATTTTAAGTTAATCACATCACATTCTGTAAAATCATGGAGAATGAGGTAAAAGTTCATAGTAAACTTTCGCCCGTTCGGGCTGAGTGGATTGAAGAAGTCGAATGAAATGACGTCATTATTTGCATTAGTAGTCTCCTCTATTGAGAGGAGAGTACCCATGACAGGTAGGTACATGCGACCAAACGCAACACTTTCTAAGTAAGTCACGACTGGATTTGCAAATTGGCAAACCATTACCCGCTCTCATGTAATACCGGCTTTACAATATCGAGTACCTAGTGAATATATTGTATTTGTTGTATGTGCTTAATCTGCGCCGAGTTATTAATTGCCGGTGTTGCACAGTTCGGACGGTTAGTGCATAACTTGAAAAGAGTAATTGTTTGAGGATTTATAGCCCGCTGGTAGTTTCAGCCCGCAGTATTTGGCTCGTGTCGCAGATTCCTAATAAACGTTCACTTGCTTATGGAATATAATTTTGTAGGTTTGTTTTATGTTTACTTAAAGGATCTTAGAGATACCTACGTATTACAGATACAGTTTTTATTAAAGTTGCTTGCCATCCAGACACGAAACAAATCTTGCTCATTTCCTGGGTAAAAATCGAATCCAGAACCTACTGTACCGAGTAGTATTCAGTTCAAGGTCATTATTAGGTATCAGAAAATGAGAAAACGTGCGTCGATGATCTGTACGCATGTAGGTAGATGGTAAGGATGATGGTAGGTTGTCTCTTAGGTAGCAGGACCACTACAATTTATTTACAGATCAGTAGCAAACTCGTGGCATTCGAAGGTATACCTACCTACCCCTCTAAATTATTTCTGAATCACTGTATTATTAAAGGTGACTGACACACCTGACTGACACTAGAAATGTATCATCGTGTAACGTTACGGGCGTCAAGGGTGTCGGTGTGGACTTCCCAAGTCCCGTGTTACAATAGTTTGATTTGTAAAAGAAGATTACCTGGATAACAGCAGCCGGAGATACAGTGGACCTTTTAGGTTAAGGGCCGTGTTGTCTGGCTAGTAAACCCCTGTTGCAGTGAGTTCGTGAAAGAAAAACCAGTGTATATTATTATCACCACGTTTAATGGTCTACAATACAAAAACCACAGGCCTTGTGGTATATCAAACGCACTACTTAGCCTATATATATGGCAGGATGCACCAGTATTACTCCAGTTAGAATACTTATATCTACACACACTTTACTTACTTGCTATAAACTTATATCAAATCTATTGACCTGGCCGGCTCTTGCGCCGATGCGATGAAATTATTTCATTTGACACAATTAACTAAACATCACCTTGTGACGTGGCTAACAAAATATACTTTAATCTAGCGACCTAGAGATGGATCCATTCTGGTTAACATTATTATAATCTATGATTTAAAGGCTAAATAAATCTAGTTACATTCTCGGATCGTTATGCAGCCTCCTGAAGGTGAACTACGTTGTTAAACTGTCGTTGGACTATCGCGTAGGCACCGCTAACCAACGAGATGCAGTAATCAACCTCGCGTATGGATGTATAAGAAGAATCCTGGTGGCCCTCCTTGGTGCCAAGTAGTGAAAAAGAAATGCACGTGGCGTAAAAAAGAGAATAAAAAATGCCGGTGCGAGAACCGGTTACCGCTACAAAGCCGGGCTCGTCAGCGGCGCGCAGTCCCGTCTGTGGATCACGCGTCCCACGCTGATGGGTTCACGGGGAAGAATTCCTCCGTGTTGGGAGTCCGCCAAGGGACGGGCAGGTATTCCCAGCAATAATAGGTAGGTACTCCAAAGACCCGCTACAACAAAAGTTACGCGTCATTAGCAATCAGCACGCACTTCACAGACCGCGATTATTACAAGGTCTATCTAGCTTATAAATACCTTTTTGCGGGTCCTGTGATGGTACGAATTGCTCTTGAAGAGACACCTTACGGGTCTTCTCGCTCGAGAGAAAAAAATGCCGACTGCCTCCATCTTTGCTTTTCGTCTCTTCCCCTTCCCACCAAGCCAAACCCGCTTGGTCAGTTACATCTACGGTCCGTTTCATTTCACTCATCCCCCACGTTCCGTTCGTGACTTTTATTCCTCCACTTCTCATACGCCATACACGATTAGGGCTTTATCGCATTAACGCCATGTCATTAACTGAAGCTAAAACTATCCTGTACATTAACCATCCTATCCTCTTAAGCGAATATTTTATCCACTATTTGACATAATGTTCTACGTTACGCGGAACGTGAATTCTGGTGTGACCACTCCGAAATTGATCCGCTCGTAAACTATATATAAATTATCATTAGTTCCAAATCTGTTTACTAATTTAATATACCTATTATTTATTCTAATCTAGATTTATTGTACACTAAATAAAACTATTTTTTTTATGTTCTTTTTTTTTATTCCTAAACTATTTCGTTGACCAGGATCAGTCATTGTTACTGTCAAAATGACAATGTCAGATTCACGACGTCTAACCTATGTGTATGTGTAGTATTGTGACTGGATGTAAACACGGAATAAAACGACAGAAAGATATCGAGTTTAATATCTTTGTGTTAATGTGCTTAATGTATGAAATCCTCGTTATCACGAGACAAAAAGAGAGTATTATATTAGAACGTATGGATAATGTGTTGGTGAGTATTGCAGAGTGTTACAATACCCCCTTTCTCGGGAAAAGAGGTAAACCGACAGGTTTACCGAAAGAAACAGCCGGGGCAACCGGGAAAAAGTGGTTACTTAACCGACTCCAAAAAGGATTAAAAAAATACCGAGAAACAAAAGAATAAAACTTCAGAACGCTGCTAGCAATAGTTATTCTTCTGACTGCCCTTTAGAATGATCACAGCTGGATAGGTATTCCTTTCAAAACGCGTACTTCACTCTTCCATACCTCACACAGTATTTCATATTTATCTATGTACATTCATTCGTCATCCTTTCCATATTAATAATAATTATAATAATACATATAATAATATTTAAAGCTTATTTTCCACCTATCATTCAGTCATGCACTTATCCTTCCCTTTCTTATTTGCTCCTATCATTCCATAATTATTTACATGCTGTCATTCATCAGTCTTATATTCTGTAAGAGTTTTTCATACTTTGGCCAATCGTACTGTCGGTCAATCATTTGACTGTCAAGAAAAACAACTTTTTTGCTCATGCGTTGTTAAGTATCATATCATATAAACATTAACTGTAAGAATAAGAACACAATGTAAAAACACAAACGGCAAAACAATTATTAATTGCATACATTAGTTTCGATAAATGCTTGCCTAGCCCTACGATCAAAAAAAATCTTGGGTTCGGAGTAAATACCACTAGACAAGCAACAATATCGGACAGGGTGTGTAAATAATTTAATCTACACGCAAGATGTCCTTTACATGAAATTTACCAACAGATCCTGACGATAACTCGCGTAGCTCATACACTACATCTGACAACCTCCTTTCAACCGTGCACTTCACAAATTTCGGCGCCAGCTTGGCGGAGAAATACTTCGCTGCGTTAGATTGTACGAAGTTCCTTCGCCAGACCACATCGCCTATTTTCGCTGTGAAGTGTCGTCGTCTTAGGTTATAATGTTGTGAATTTTTCTGGTACGCCTGAGTTAATGCATCTACTACCTTGTCAAAAATTTTTCCCAATTCCAACAACGATGATGCCGCTGCGCTTCTATCGCCTATGGTCAGATCATCAGCTGATGTTGGTAAATCCCTAAGAATTGAATGGAATTGACCGTCAGTGACTATTTCACGACCGGTGGCTAAGAAGTACGGTGTGTATCCCGTTGCTAGGTTCACCGTGCTATTCAGTGATAGCTGAATTTGCTGAAGGTATTTGGACCAATTACGTTGATCTTGTTCAACTAGTATGGATAAACAGACTTCAGCGGTTTTGTTATACCGTTCGACTGTATTCGCTTGCGGTGCGTAATGCGCCGTATAGAAAATTCGAGGGATAGAATATCCATCGCAAAATGATTTAAACGATTTGCTTTTAAATATGGTAGCGTTGTCACAAATAAGAATCGCGGGGGTTCCCCATTTCAAGATCAATTCCTTTTCCAAAAATGAAGTGACCGTTTGAGTGGTTGCAGTACGGAGGGGGTGAAGCCATACAAATTTTGAGAAAACGTCTACAACTGACAGAATGTATATATGACCCGAATATGCTTTAGGTAATGGGCCTATAATATCTATTGACAACGTGTGCATCGGAACGTCCACCTCCTTTTGATTTGTCATGAGTCCGTGAGGTGGTGAATTTGAGTGTTTATATGCTTTACACTTGTCACACCGTGTGACAAATTCCTTAACATTTTCAAACATATTTGGCCAATAATAATGTTCCCTAATTTTCAAATACGTTTTTTGAACTCCTGGGTGTACACTACAGAAGGAGTCATGGTTTTCCTTGATGCATTCATCGACCAGCTCTTTAGGAATTACTAACCTCCAATTGTTTTTTGAAGTACAAGAGCCACCTTTGCAAAATCTAAACAAATTGTTGCCTAGGATCTGAAAATTTTTGAAACGAGTAGGCTTAGTTTTACAGCCGTTATACATCTTCTTATACCACTCATCAGAAGTTGAAGAAAGTTCTTGATTGAAAGTAAAAGCATCGACCGAAATTCGGGATAGTGCATCTGGTACGACATTAAGCTTACCTGCCTTATGGCAAATGTCAAAATTAAAAGTGGATATCTGCATTGCCCATCTGGCCAACCTGCCTGAGGGGTTATTTAAAGACTTAAGCCACTTTAAACTCATATGGTCAGTGATGACCGTGAACTTAGTACCTTCTATGTAAGCACGAAAATGATTTATGGAATCCACTACCGCGAGCAGTTCACGCTCTGTTGTACTGTAATTTCTCTCAGGTTTTGCCAGTAAACGTGAAAAGAAAGCCACAGGACGCTCGATTCCATCTATGTCCTGCGTCAAAACACTACCAATGCCTACGGATGATGCGTCGCAATGAAGCACGAAAGGTTTCGAAAATTCTGGCGACGCCAAAACTGGAGCTGTTATTAAAGCATTTTTAAGGGTATTGAAAGAATCCTCAGCTGCTTCGGACCATTGGATGCCGTCACTGCCTTTCTTCTTACCTACCAACGCTGTCATAGGTGCTATGATGGTGGAAAAATCCTTAACAAACCTACGATAGTATGAACATAGACCTATAAATCCTCGTAGCTGCTTGGCAGTTTTAGGCTGTGGGAAATTCTGAATGCTGCTCAGCTTCTCTGGGTCAGTGCGCAAACCTTGTGTATTGATGATGTATCCCAAGTATCTAAGCTCTCCTTTGCAAAATTCGCACTTTTTTAAGTTGATAGTGAGACCAGCGTCACTAAGCGACTTCTTTACAGCAGCAAGTATCTCCATATGTTCAGAAAATGACTCTGTGGCAATCAGAAGATCGTCCAGATAACAAAAAACTTTTCCGTCAAATTTGTGCAGAAATAGCGAATCAACTAGCCTTTGCATTTCAGCTCCCGCATTGGATAATCCGAATGGCATTCTTTTAAAATGAAAAAGACCTCTATTAGGGACTACGAAAGCTGTTTTCTCACAAGAAGTACCTTTGCCGTCTATTCCATCCTGACTTGACAAACTGACCTGCCAAAAACTCGATGATAAATCAATTGAACTAAGATAATGTGCTCCTCGCAGATTGTCCAAAATCGAATTTATATAAGGAAGTGGGTACGAGTCTTTAACCGTGACATCATTGAGCTTACGCGCGTCGAGGCAGAATCTCCATGATCCATCTTTCTTTGGGATCATGACAACCGGGTTGGACCATGGTGACCTCGACGGTTCGATGACATCGAGCCTCAACATCTCGTCCACCTCCCTATTCAATGCTGTCAACTTAGCAGGCGATAAAGGGTAATATCTTTGTTTAATAGGCTCTCCCTGTGTAATAATTTTATGTGTAACGATATGCGTTTTCCCTAAACCTTTTTTTTCTGATGAAATTGACTCAAAGTCATTCATTACTTTTTGTAGATGTTTGGCTTGTTGAGATGTTAGATCATCTCTGGGTATTAAAGCTTTCACCTCACACAACGCACTGCAAGCACTATAACTTGTGGAGTTGCCTCTCCTCACGACATCTCCAAACTTAAAAATGTCCACTAGACCAAATGCATCAGCGAAATCCATACCGCACAAGATTTCGTGATGTATGTCAGGGCAAACTAAAAAATTAAAGTGGGCAGTTATCCCATTACAAGTTATTGGCAAAGACATTATGCCAATGACTTTAATTTGTGATAAATCCGCTAAAAATACTGCTGGCACGACTGAAGCATCCCTAGCATGTAATGTCCATCCAAGTCTTTGAAAATATCGATGCTTATTCGCACCTAAAACTGATAAATGTGCCCCAGGATCGAGCAATGCTTCGAAATTACGGTCCTTTATTGTGAATTTAACAAACAACCGATTATCCCCTACGAATGACGATATTTCAGGCGAAGAGACTGTTTGTGTGTGTAACGACTTGCTCGGGGGCCCCATCAGTTTTTTTTATTAAGTGTCTGTGTAGTAGACTGCGAGCGCAAGCCTGTGTTACATTGGGTGCAGCTCCTAATCGTCACCCTCTTAGCTCCGCACTTGAAACATATTATGCCTGGTATTGACCTACACACCTTATAACTATGGCCGACTTTTTTACATTTAAGGCAAGTAATAGGTGAGCCGCGCCTGTCAGGTAATTTGCCGACGCTGACTGCATTGAGTTCGCGCTTGCCAACCGGTTTAGATTGACATAAAACACCAGAATAAGCCTCATAATTCTTGGACACGTTGACCAATTGGTCAAAGGTAGTAATATCATTGATGGCTAATAGTTGGGCGTATGTAGGTAGCAAATTGTGTTTTATAATTTCAAGTAGGTTGTCGCTTGTAATAGGATATGTTAGTCTATTGTTTAAATCCTGGATATCTAAAATAAAGAATGATACAGACTGACCTAGCTTCTGCTTTTTTTCACGAATTTGTCTCTCTATGTTGTAGTTGTAATCCTTTGATTGAAAGAATTTTCGAAATTCAACGCAAATATCAAACCAAGAGTTAATTTTATGTTGGATTGTTCTATGAAACTTGAGTGCGGTGTCAGATAACAGTTCTGAAAAACCTCTTACTAATGTTGTATCGTCAATCTGTCGTGCGATACGTGTTTCATTAACCCTAAGGAGGAAGTCGTCAATATCTGACTCTCCGTTATACTTGAGTTTAAGGGAAGCTAAATTCAATGATTTGTAGTACACATGCGCACTGGGGGGCGGTGCAACCACTTGTGTTATACCATTACCTTGGTTCATGTTGTCAAAAATTTCGCTAGTTTTAATGGGGAATGTCTTATGTGCGTGTGCTATCGGTTCTTGTGCCACGTATGTCTCTTGTGTGTTGCTGTGAGAGGCAGCATAATGGGTGGTCGTATTAGAGACTATGGATGTCGTAAACGTTTCGGGAGCCAAAGATGAAGTCCGGTTCACGTTGACTCGGGGACGTGTATTTACGGTATCCATAGGTATGTGTACCTCTAAAGGTCGTGTATACGGGCTAGAAGTTACCTGCATAACGTTCCGACTATGCACCGGTGAAGCAAATTCACTTGCATCAGTATCTGGAGTTTTTGACATTTTTTATAAATAAGTTCTTAATATCTAGTTTGTATTTAGCCTAAAATGCTCTAGTAGTAGTAGTAGTAATGGTATAATCACTGTAGCAATGCCAGAGACACAATAACAACAAAGTTATGTTTCAAAATTATGTTCGTAAAAATTACTATGAAAAAATTCAATTTTGTTAATAAAAACAAAACCTGCAACTATTTAGTCCTGATCCTTGTGTATGTAAGCTCTAAAGGGTGTACAAGATCAGATAAAACTATAAAAACAACCAATATGTTGATATTTAAAAAGTTGATTTTTGTCGGGAGAACGATAAGACAAAAAAACTCAAATTTGCTCACAAAATCGAAAATTGACACAAGACTTTATCTGGTCCTAGTGTTTATCAATGCAGAATGGTGCACCGAATCAGATAGAAGTTTAAAAATCACCAATATGTTGATACTTAAAAAGTTGATTTTTGCCGGGATGAGAACGACAACTCATAAAACACAAATTTGTTCACAAAAACAAAATTTGCACATATTTTGGTTTGGTTTCTTACTGTTATTAACTCTAAGCAGTGTAAGCAATTATATTAAACACTTAAACCATCCAGATGTCAATATTTAAAAAATGTTGTTAGTTCTGGATGAAACTTTTGTTAAAGAAAAAAAACTTAAATTTGCATAAAAAAGTCAAAATTTACACATTTTGTGGTCTGGTCTTCACGGATATGAATTCTTAATAGGGTGAGTGACCAGATTCAATATCTATAAACCATCAATATGTCAATATTTAAAATTTTGACATATTCCTGAGGGAACGGTGAAGTATGAACTATTAATTTTCTTAAAGTAAAGCTACTGCTTTCAAGCCTAGATACAACAATAAAAATTGTATCCCTCAAAAGATAAACACAAAGGAAATTCCCCCCCGAAGCTCAATTGCAACAATGGTTACCAACTAATTTCAATTGAATTCAGGCGCTGTACATGCAGCACTTTAATAGGTAATCACAATAAAATAAAGTTCGGGCGCCATGTAACGTTACGGGCGTCAAGGGTGTCGGTGTGGACTTCCCAAGTCCCGTGTTACAATAGTTTGATTTGTAAAAGAAGATTACCTGGATAACAGCAGCCGGAGATACAGTGGACCTTTTAGGTTAAGGGCCGTGTTGTCTGGCTAGTAAACCCCTGTTGCAGTGAGTTCGTGAAAGAAAAACCAGTGTATATTATTATCACCACGTTTAATGGTCTACAATACAAAAACCACAGGCCTTGTGGTATATCAAACGCACTACTTAGCCTATATATATGGCAGGATGCACCAGTATTACTCCAGTTAGAATACTTATATCTACACACACTTTACTTACTTGCTATAAACTTATATCAAATCTATTGACCTGGCCGGCTCTTGCGCCGATGCGATGAAATTATTTCATTTGACACAATTAACTAAACATCACCTTGTGACGTGGCTAACAAAATATACTTTAATCTAGCGACCTAGAGATGGATCCATTCTGGTTAACATTATTATAATCTATGATTTAAAGGCTAAATAAATCTAGTTACATTCTCGGATCGTTATGCAGCCTCCTGAAGGTGAACTACGTTGTTAAACTGTCGTTGGACTATCGCGTAGGCACCGCTAACCAACGAGATGCAGTAATCAACCTCGCGTATGGATGTATAAGAAGAATCCTGGTGGCCCTCCTTGGTGCCAAGTAGTGAAAAAGAAATGCACGTGGCGTAAAAAAGAGAATAAAAAATGCCGGTGCGAGAACCGGTTACCGCTACAAAGCCGGGCTCGTCAGCGGCGCGCAGTCCCGTCTGTGGATCACGCGTCCCACGCTGATGGGTTCACGGGGAAGAATTCCTCCGTGTTGGGAGTCCGCCAAGGGACGGGCAGGTATTCCCAGCAATAATAGGTAGGTACTCCAAAGACCCGCTACAACAAAAGTTACGCGTCATTAGCAATCAGCACGCACTTCACAGACCGCGATTATTACAAGGTCTATCTAGCTTATAAATACCTTTTTGCGGGTCCTGTGATGGTACGAATTGCTCTTGAAGAGACACCTTACGGGTCTTCTCGCTCGAGAGAAAAAAATGCCGACTGCCTCCATCTTTGCTTTTCGTCTCTTCCCCTTCCCACCAAGCCAAACCCGCTTGGTCAGTTACATCTACGGTCCGTTTCATTTCACTCATCCCCCACGTTCCGTTCGTGACTTTTATTCCTCCACTTCTCATACGCCATACACGATTAGGGCTTTATCGCATTAACGCCATGTCATTAACTGAAGCTAAAACTATCCTGTACATTAACCATCCTATCCTCTTAAGCGAATATTTTATCCACTATTTGACATAATGTTCTACGTTACGCGGAACGTGAATTCTGGTGTGACCACTCCGAAATTGATCCGCTCGTAAACTATATATAAATTATCATTAGTTCCAAATCTGTTTACTAATTTAATATACCTATTATTTATTCTAATCTAGATTTATTGTACACTAAATAAAACTATTTTTTTTATGTTCTTTTTTTTTATTCCTAAACTATTTCGTTGACCAGGATCAGTCATTGTTACTGTCAAAATGACAATGTCAGATTCACGACGTCTAACCTATGTGTATGTGTAGTATTGTGACTGGATGTAAACACGGAATAAAACGACAGAAAGATATCGAGTTTAATATCTTTGTGTTAATGTGCTTAATGTATGAAATCCTCGTTATCACGAGACAAAAAGAGAGTATTATATTAGAACGTATGGATAATGTGTTGGTGAGTATTGCAGAGTGTTACAATCGTTAACACATAGATATTAATTTGGAGATGAAAATTTTTACAAAGAAATGTGAAGGACCCTGGCAGAAATACCTGACCACAATTTGTGTTGTAACTTTCCTTATACAAAAACCTATTATAGGTGTGGGAAACCGCTTACTAATTAGGGAAGCACCAGCCGATTTGTATACATAATATCTGTAGTGTACATTAGTCACCGAGTTAGTTGGCAGCGTTAGTGGGAAATATATTAATTCATAACTAGTGCGGTATGCGTTAATAGGTATACCTACTAGCTAACATCTAGGTCGCTTCGGCGCGGTTTGATGAGTTACCTAATTCCAATAATTTCTAGTTGTGTCAGTGGCATTCATCACTGTACTTATACATATTTTTAGATTAATTGCGGTCGACAACCTTTTGCCAGGCGCGGGCTGCAAAGTGACCCTGAGCGCCCGCGACCCTGACCATCTCTGATAAAACAAGACGGATTGGTCCTGACTCCTGCCTGACCTACACTAATCAGTTAGGTTAGAAGGCTCTTTGGTGCATGATTTATGTGGGCGTCAGATCTATTAAATGGAACCCGGATAAAGTGGACTAGATAAAAATAGCTCCCGCTTTCATTGTAGGGTAAAAATTAGAGATGGGCCGAGTGACACTTTTGCCGAGTAACGAGTACCGAGTTTTACTCGGTTCAATTTTTTTCCAACCGAGTACTCGGCCTAGTAACTCGGTTCAATCAAACTCCCGTTTCGGGCCTGAAAACCAGTACAAACAGGTTCACGCGGCGCGAGTGGCCAACTCGCGTTGATACACCCCTCACCCCGCCCGCGCCTTACATCTATCAGTCGCTTGCTAGTTTACAAACAAATATGTAATCAATACATATAGTAAAATCCTAACAGGTCGCTGTCAGTACATTGAAGATATAAGA
This sequence comes from Miltochrista miniata, assembly GCA_933228765.1. Lineage (NCBI taxonomy): Eukaryota > Metazoa > Arthropoda > Insecta > Lepidoptera > Erebidae > Miltochrista > Miltochrista miniata. The sequence goes on along the minus strand of OW121750.1, from coordinate 40,924,983 downwards.
AAAAACGCAATAGAACTCAAAACAATGATTTTTAGATTTTTGTCTGTTTGTCTGTACGTTTGTGCACGCTAATCTCAGCAACCGCTCAACCGATTGCAATGCGGTTTTCTTTATTGCGTTGCGGTTTGCTTCACCTAACATTTAGTGTTTGTTTCATGTCAATCGGTTCATAAATAAAAAAGTTATTTCAATCTAAAGAATTTGCAGCGTACGAAGTCGCAGGCAACAGTTAGTTAGTAATAAATACTTTTTGATTAACCCTGTTGGATTAATTATCAACCAATCAAATAAATCAGCTTCTAGCAGCCCACTGCTGGACGTAGGCCTCTCACAGTTCACGCCACAGTACACAGTCCTGTGCCGTTCGCATCCAGTCCCGGCCTGCGACCTTCACCAGGTCGTCGGTCCATCTGGCGGGTGGACGTCCTACCTTACGTTTATAGATGTCGCCCCCATTGCCACTTTAATGTCCTTATTCTGCGAGCTATGTCGACCACTTCGGTTCTCCGCCGAATAAGTTCATTTCGGAGTTTATTCCTCAGGGATACTCCAAGCATAGCTCGTTCCATAGCTCACTATGCAATTTTGAGGGCATGGACTAGCCCTACCGTAAGTGTCCACGTCTCGGCTCCGTATTTCATAACTGGTAGTACGCACTGATTGTAGACTTTCGTCTTCAGACGGTTGCCCAGCACAAACAGATTCTTCTAGCGATTTCCTTGTCCAGGTGCAATGTTTTAATTATATGCACCTAAATATATTGCTTTACTTAAACCGAGTATACTCGGCATTAAAACCGAGTTATTCGGCCGAGTACGAGTATCAAAAAACCCGCCGAGTTCGCCGAGTACCGAGTATCAACCGAGTACTCGGCCCACCTCTAGTAAAAATATTTTCAAATTTTTAGCGACAGGCAGATGAAGGGATGTGAAAGGACGAACGGACAGACGAATATAGCGAACCTAAAAGAGTTTCTATAAGTTGACTATGGAATCATTAAAATAATAAGTAGGTACTATTTACAAATATCTAAGTAGAAATGCATAAAAAAAGCTACCCAGTTTTATAAAGAGAAATGTTTGCATCGGCATCGCCGTGATATTCTCAGAAGTAAACGGTCGAATTAATTTGGGGATTACCGGCTTGTGCATGTGGCTTGTAAAATTAATGTTTATTTATGGAAATTGATGGTCAACCCGAGGCTGTGCCCGCGAAGAATTCGACGACCGGATGTAGCCAAATTCTTTAACGAGAATGTCTTAACATTGGACCTACCTAAGTAGGTACTAAACAGCTGATTCGTGAATAACTTTCGTCAACCACACGGACCACACCAGTGCTTTCCAATCTTGGCAACCACATTAAGATAGCGATAACCCAAGAGCATTATACATATACGAAAAAGCCCTTAATAAGGCCGCTGGTTCTTTTAATAAACTGTGGTACCAATAATCCTGTGCGTGCTTTTAATCGTTGCACCCTGTTGTAGTTACATGCTATGTAAGTACAATGGCTGCGTGCGTCATATAAACAAATATAGGTAAGTACGCTACGAAATAAGCTATATATAATATCTGCGATAAATTGGGCGTCTAGGAAACTCCGTCCAAAGTGGAACTACCCCGCTCGGGAAGTAGGTACCTACCTACCTCTTAGGATTTTACACGCTATTCGAATTTTACACATGTTTCAGGCTACGTATTACCACAGAGTATTACGTGCCTATTTAGCTGGTATACCTATGTTTATCAGATACAGTATGTATGTATGTCATTCCCGAAGTAATAAGGACAAATATTAATAGGCTTTTCCATTTGCTTATACCCAGGTCCAACATATATCCATAATTGGTCACGCCTTTATACCCGAAGGGGTAGGCAGAGCAGCCCCGGATCTGGGCAAGCCGGGGCCTATGCCCCGGGCGGCACAGTCAGGAGGGCGGCAAATCAGAGAGCGACAAATTCAAACTTAGCAGACAAATGCCCAACTCATCAGTTAATAACCTTGACGATAGTAGATTACCTAACTTATAATAAACACTCCAACTTAATTCAACTCTTTTCACAAGAAATAATTATGGTATTTGCTCAAATCATATCAGAAATTAACTGTAGATAGATATATGCCAAACTAGATGAGCCCGCAACTTCGTTTACGTCACATAAGGTGTATGAAAGGAAAGGTAGGTATTTCTTCATCAGAGTCATCAAGCAGCGTCTGAAACTAGAAGAAACTAGCTGAGCCCACAACTTCGTTTACGTCACATAAGGTGTATGAAAGGAAAGGTATTTCTTCATCAGAGTCATCAAGCAGCGTCTGAAACTGCCCTGTTTGCTTAATCATAAAAGAGCTTAATGATTAAGTCTATTTTAAAACACAACAATTCAGTCCACGCCTTCGGCGCGGACTGAATTGTTTAAAAATAGTCTTAATCATTAAGCTCTTTTATGATTAAGCCAACACGCCAGTTTAGGTTCACTCACATTCAAAGAAACCCCTACAATTAAAATTTTCAAAATATCTGATTCTTAAAAGTGTTATAACTCTTTTATTTCTAAACCGATTTACATAAAACAAACGTTAAATGTTAACTGGAGCAAACCTCAACACAATAAAAAAAACCGCATTGCAATCGGTTGAGCGGTTACTGAGATTAGCGTGCACTACCGTACAGACAAACAGATATACAGACATACAGACAAACAGACAAAAGTTCTAAAAATCATTGTTTTGGGTTCTATTGCGTTCATAAAGCCCCCCTATAATATTTTTTCTTATTTATCTTCCATGTACAGACAGCGACCTGTTACGATTTTATTATATGCATTGATCTTAGACCATATATCACGGGACTAGCCTTTGCGAACCACCGCATACAAAAATATTCTGCTAGTTTTCTTAGCGGGTGAAGGGGGAAACACAAAGACATATAAAATTTCATTATATTTAAAAATGTACTAGCTGATGCCCGCAGCTTCGCCCGCGATGGCGCTGTATGTGAAATTTTGCTGAATTTTCTTTGCTATAAACCTCACGGAGCCCGAGACCTTTCCAACGAATGCAAAACCGTGGAAATCGGTTCGTGCGTTCTAAAGTCATAGCGTCAGGAAGGAAAACCCGACTTATTTTTATATAATAGATTAATCGACAAACGCGTAATGGCTGTTGTGTGTTAATTTTTATTGTACAGTCAACTACAATGAAATGTACTAGTTTAATCATATAAAATGATGTACTGATGTACAGTGCTTTTTATAAAGCCAAAAGACCAAATGGTCATGTGCAATGGCAGAAAACAATGCTTAACACGTTCACGGACAGTACGTCGAGAACCGTACATCCTGACTCTCATAATATGGCACTACGGCTGTAGCCGGTGATTTTAAATGTATCAAAAGTGGAATTACGTTCACAGCCGAAGATTTTTCATTACACACATAGGAACGGCGTGACTCTGTGCCGTTTTAGGCTGTAATACAGACAGCTAGTGTCACATCAAGCACTCCGACGCGTGCACACAAGTTAAGTCTCTCACGCACACATTGCAGGACATCATGTCGGGACACTCCTTCTGTGGCCGGGCGATCTTCCTACTACCGGTTACGTCTTTGGCCGTTACTGCCGCAACACTTACTTGAAAAATCTAATAATGTGGCAGTCCGTCCGCAGGCGTGATACTATTTTGTATGGAAAATTTGTGTGTCATATCACAATTTTTTAGGAATGGTTTCTGTCCGTGAACGTGTTAAGTAAGGCGCATCCTGTGGTTAGATGATCTAAGGCATTGATGTTTGAAAGGAAAGGAAGCAATCAATTCCAAGATGCATGCATCACTTCTTTACAAACTTGCAGCATGTTGTGGAGACGGCCAACGCAGGGGCGGCGGAAAATTTGTTGTGTTGTTTTTAAAATATGTCTTGTTGCATCATACATACATCAACGGATTCCGTTATAAAGTTTCTTTTAATTATTTTCTTCTTGTCTCTTAAAAATGAAAAAAGGCTGAGCGCCATTTTTGCATACGATTAAATTGAGAATTAGGCACTTTTGCGCTGACCGTCTCAATTGTGCCGCTGGATGGCCAGTTACCTGCACCGGTGACGTATATCTACTAGTCCTCTGTGCTGGTCAGGATCCCTGCTTTCTGCAGTTTAATTCAAGAGTACCACAGGAATCAGTGTTGTCCGACACTATTTCTTCGGCAAATTATCCCGTGGGTGCACTTATTGTTATACAGATGACAGTACTCTACAGGAGAGTTAATCTGGCCGTCCAATGGAGGGGCGGCCCGACCTGGAGGAAAAGAGGCGACAGCTCGTATCGTAGTATATCTCGACCGGGTCTGACCGCATTTACTCATGCGATTTAGAAAATTTCGTAGAATAAAAATCCCAGGAAATAAAAGGCGTGTGCGTTTACAGCTGAAAAATCTCCTTTCTGTCCTGTAACCTCTCTTCACAATGCGATAATACTACTGAAGGACTATCTAGACATCCTCTGACCTTACAGAGGGGGTCGGTCCGATGTAGAAGAAAAGGGCGGCATCTCGTGGCGGATGGCAACGGCAACCTCTTCTAACGGTTGTCGCAGATGATTAGATTACTGGGCACGGTAGCTTCTGTGTGACGAATACACCGGGAAACCACAGCTGAGTGACAGCACTGCGAGGAACGCAGCCAGGACACAGCAGTGCACACATTGGAGGAGAGCACAACGTGAGCGCAATAGCGCCAGGTCCTATTAGCAGGTCTGGTCGTAGGCATTCTCTCATTATAGTGGCCATGATCGCCAGAGGTAGTAAGTGGGATGTCGCCTCGACTTTCTGCGAGCAATTCGTGCTCGTGAGAGGCGTGGCGTGGAGTATCGGGGAGGAAGCAGGAAACTAGAGATAACTGCAGCGCCCCCGCCGCAGACGTGTCTTCGCCCAAAACTCTCGCTCTCCATGACCGGGGGCCTGAGGACGGCGGGGGGCAAACAGTATGACGTGAACGTGTCACGCACGCCACACACCCAAAAAGCGGGATAACACCTGAACAACCCCCAAAGATGCGTATGAGGACACGAACCCCCTAGGTAAGGTCGCAATGGTAGCCAAAGTCTGTTGGGAATCCTACTGGGACATTCTTCCGAGGGCTTTCCCCGGGCACCAGACCGTAGGCAGTGGTAGTATTTGTGTGCTTTCAGTCGGTAAGAGTTCGGCATAGCATTCATGACGGATTTCAATACGTATATAAAAATCGATGCGATAATACTACTAATCTAGAGAATGCCTGGATTCTAGACATTCTCGGCCTAGACATCCACCGCGAGCTCCGAATTCATCTCTCGCGGAAAATAGGAGCACTGTAATGAGAAGAGGTGGTTCATTACGCGGATTACGCCACCATAGAGGTGTCTGCTGTACAAGACGCAGATTTATACCTTCGCTAATACTACTTTCAACTTTGAACTAAAGAAACTAAAAAAAATAGGTGGGGGTTTAAGGGGGGCGACATTTTCACATTTTGCCCCGCCTAAAAAAATCTCTAGATCCGGGGCTGAGGCAGAGGCGCGCGTGCAGTTACTCACGTATCTATAGGCTAGGCCTATCGAGCCACTCGAACGCCCCCTGTGTGAGCATAACCTACATATCTGATCTGTGTAACAATACAACACAAAGAACGTAATACTAGTCTCTGAACTGAAGCTTTGACTGCGTGGACACTGTCTGATAGAACCCTATGAGAAAAAAATCTACTCAACTACAGTTTAAGGGTGTTTCCCGTGTCCAGCTGACACCCTATCATGCAGAAAGGACATGATGAGCACTGTCAACATTCATACATATAGTCACGTCATTATTCTCGAAGGTGTAGGCAGGGGCATAATAAACATCATTCGTCCCGCGCCGCGTACAGATGGTGAGTTGGTGAGCCTATTGCCGTGTTGTAATGGACAGGCGCAGATTGTGACTGCTCACTGTTAACGGGCCTTACAAAGCATGGAAACGCTCACAAATAAAGATGTCACAAGGTGCTCACCCATCCGAGGACCGGCCACGTACTACAGTGATCGTTTACAGAACTTTTATGGGACTACGAACGCGTACTGTAAAGTGTCTAGTAAGCCTACATTGTAGAGCTATCTTAAACACCAGAATTGTCTTCAAAGCAAGTTCTTAATATTCTGGTATTTAAAACCTATACTCCTAATTCATTCAGCGTAATGTGACCATCGCCGTGTCGGTTATTCCTTGTTTCCTAATAAATCTACGCTACAGATGCGCACAGTTATCTGAAGAAAATGCAAAAAATTCAAGTACATTGAGCTGAACGGGTTTTACCCAAACACGAAATAAGTCCCGATTTTTGGAAACTGCAGCCGGGCTTCACCGACACCGATTACTTACTGCCCGCGGGCAGGCATCTTCCGGCCAGAGATTTTAGTACTTAGGTACTTATCTATTGGTAACGTGAAGTTCTTAACTGCATTGTGCACACACACTTCGAAAATTATTTTATCTCTACTCAACAGCATGGTTTTCAGTTGCAGGTGCATAATCAGGTCCAGGGTTGTCTTTTACTTTGTCTGTATGGCTTAGAAATCGAGATTGATCTATAGAAAACCGAAACTTACCGCTGTAATAGTGACGTGATACCTATCTGGGTGCACATAATCTTTTAAATTCTTGACCGTAATAGAAGAAAAAGCATTTGTATTTTTCTTTTGGAGTGGAAAAGGGCTGGGAGAAACATAGTGGTGTAAATTTTTTCTGAGTTGGTAGTTTCTATCGGTAGGTAGGTAGGTACCATAGTGCTTTTAAAAGCCAGTTCAAACTACCTGACTGTTCAGGTGGCATCTTAGACTATTTAACTAACAGTCTAAGGGTGGCATCTATCGAGGAAGTCTAAAACTGTGGGTGCTTCGCGATGCGTCGGTGAAATCATTATATTCATTATCATTACTAATACAGTTTCGTCTACAAATACATGATACTAATTTAAAACAATCACAATCAACAATTGTAAGTACTGGTTTTTCCTAATGATAAACAGAGTTGGAAGGTATAGGTACATATTAACATTGTGAATCTAAACACAAGCTCGGTCCACGTGCCAGTATGTTTAATGCTCGGGTTTTCCACTACAGTAACCCTCCATACGTTTATTTGTTTTCAATTACACGAAACAAGGACTTTCCTTTAGCCCTCGTCCATTTTAAAATAATAGTGAAACGGCTATTTCGGAGTTGTAGGTACCAAAATGCGTTTGTTGTTTTAACTTCGCTTAGAACAGAATGAATTACGGGTTTACCGCTTTTCCGTAGTTTTCAAATTAACATAAGTTTTTTTCTTGTAGATAATAATATTTATTACAATATTTTTCAATATGGGACGAGGTACACCTACCCTTTCAAAGATGATTCACGATGTAACTGCGTGGCTCGCCTGGTGCAAAAAATGTTGTTGGGAATCGGGAAAAACCTCACATTTCTCTAATATCATAGGATTCATAGGTCTATTCCGTGTCGGGAGTTGACCCCCGTATTGTCTGAACCAGCCAAACTAGCCTTATTTTATCCACTGCAGGGACTACGGTTTTTCTTACATTATGTTGATCTGAAGCTGTAGTACCTACCTAGTTAGATTTTTCTTCGCTTTGGTCACGACGGTGAACATGAGTTCAAGGACCAAAGGCAAACATCGTACATAAAGGTATTGAAGAAAGCCTTTGTAAAGTTTTACCAGAGGCTGGGTGTACCTACGGATTCTGAGTAGCACAGGTTAGTAACATCACAGGCTACAGATTGTATTCTAACAGACGCGGTACAACTAGATATTTTATATTGAGCTATGCTATGCTATATATTATAATTATTGTACTATACTGGGAGTACTTGGGCCAGCTGAAGCCTAAGATGATGGGTCGGTATTCGGGGCCATAGTCCACCTCACCGTCAAATCTGCTGACCAATAGAGCTTATTGATATTAGGGGCCTTTTTTCAAGTATTTTCACAATTTCATAAATTTTAATCGACTCTCTATAGGAAACTACAGTAATAGGGTTGAGAAAATCCCCATGAAGTGAATCGTGCTTACCTCCTGCGAAGTGCATAGCTTAGTCATATGTAATCAATAATAGTGTGTTAAAGTCCAATGTGGTTTAATTTGGGTATTTATGAATATTTATAAATACCCAGACTGAATGGAGTTTATATAAGGATGTGGTGGTGACGCACCCCTGTGGAAAACCACATTAGGAATTGGTGGTTGGGCAACGGTTTGTCCAACCAAATGTGTTATTGTGAATGCATTCCCATTCATTTTTGAGGCAAAGATTGCGAATAACCTAATTAATGTGACTTCCTCGGAGGCTGAGGTCACTGTTGAGGTTTTGGTCCAAAAGCGAGCCAGGACAAATATCTTTATTTAAGAATTAATTGTTTTGAAAATTGTCCATAAAGCTTTGTACTAAAATAAACAAAGCTGAAGAGTTTGTATAACGAAGCTGAAGAGTTTTCCCAAAACAGTGCCGACGCGATGAAAGAATGTCACGCTTATGTTCGTGTCAAGAAGCAGGGTAACACCGAAACCCTTTGGCGAGGTCTCGGTGGTAAGTCCGCTAGGAACCTTGGCGTTGGAACATCCTTCCAAAGAATTATCCGGGCACCTAGCACCTAGCGATAGACGGCTAGGTGATGGCGAGCTTGGCGTGGCTTCACGTGAGCCACACTGACATCGGTTGTTATTTTCACACGTTAAAAAAGCTGAAGAGTTTCATTGTTTCCAAAAATTACTGGCTGGAATTGAAAAAAAAAATAGTCCAGCAATTTGCCTCTTCTGAAAAGTGATCACCACCTTAGCGTAAGACCATCAGAAGTATGCAAATAGAAATAATGATAATACGATGATGTGATTAGATGACGTTAGATCCGCTTCAACGGTTTGATCTGATGATCAATACCATGATGTAATGGGTCGTCGATTGACACGATGTGATCAAACTGGTTGTGGAGTACGCTCGAATATGTAGGTACTATTCTTGCGGTATGATTCAACTTTGGTGTTATGTAATATGTGTTTATGTTACACTATGGCTGCTTAGATAGAACACAATAAATGACGTCATTTTCTTTTGAAACAAGCGTAAGTATGCAGTTTACTCGAAATATTATCTCATCACATCCTGAGCCCCCGATTCATGTGGAATATACCTAGTCTGCCGGAGAGGGAGAGAAGCTACTAAGTAGTAGCAGTTCGGGGTTGACGTCATGAAGGACGAAAGAGGATATTTATTATGTTACTAGCTGTTCCCTGAGGCTTCAACCGCGTAGAAGTCGTTATCGCGTAAGAGTCGTTATATTGTTATATCATAACCCTCCTTTTGAGCAGTCGGTTAAAAAGTAGGCCATGTCCTTCCAAGGGCCTCGAACTATCCCTATACCAAATTTCATCTAAATCGCTCCAGCCGTTTAGGCGTGAAAGCTAACAGACAGACAGACAGACAGAGTTACTTTCGCATTAATTTATAATATTAGTAGGGATGGTCTCAAGGGTAACCTACTGAATGCTGTGTGAAGTGGACAAACCAAAGCAGAAAAGTAAATCTTAGTGTAGAAAGTGGGGACTTTGATGTTTTTGATACATGGACTTGGTGACTTTGCTGGCTACATGGTCACGCCTTTATCCCCGAAGGGGTAGGCAAAGACAAATTTTATGACCACAATTCCACATGGATGGTCACCCACCCAAGAACTGGCTATAGTGAAAGTTGCTTACTGCAGTGATCGTTTACAGAACACGGAGTCCGCGGGGCCACGAGCGCTTCAACACTTTGCTAGATGATCATGAAAAAAGAAACAAGTGAAAATATGACTGGCGCCATGCGAAATAAAGGGAATTTTCATGTAATTTTTTATTTCTAGTGAAAAAAGACATTTTTTTTCAGATGGGACCTGAACTTGTGGCCTTTCCCAATCAAAGGCAATGCTTTGACCTCTTGATCTTTAGAACAGTATGTAGGTACTGAACAAATGAAATTCTTACCAAACTGACCCCACCCTCCGCGATCCGCCATCTGGCAATCTCCTTTTTAGAGTCGGGCCAGTTTCCCAAGAGTCTCTCCCAACTGTTACTGTTGGGCCGGAGGACTGGCGGCCTTCCCTGGTATTAGATCTACTGCCCGATAGATGGCTCTGGAGTCTTCTATCGTAGGTACTGAATAACTTCAGAATCAATGAATGGTTACAATGATTTAGTTCTATACATTGATGCGATGCCACTTAACCCATTGATATAAATCTACACATTTTTAAAGCAAGTAGTATGATATTATTCAAATATAAATTCTCTATCTGTCGGTCGTTATGCTGTCGAAGAGCCCTAACCCAGTTTTTTCCGACGAATGTATGCAACTAGATAATGACGTGTACGATGACGCGACGCGACGTCCTTTGTAGAGCGTCGATATGTAGATTATACGTCATAATCATCTGTAAACAAAATCTACATAATATTAGTCATAGTGACAGTTCCATTTCATCATCAGATTTTAAGAACCACGACATCCCCAAGTAGTGAGTTGGTGACGTCGTCAGTATATTTATTTAAACTTCTCAGAACAACTTGTGACGTGTTTAGCGTCATTTTAGGTGTGTGGTTACGTTTTGGTAGGTAGGTATACGTCATGACTCCACTTCCACTGACTAAAATTTTGGTTGGAATTTACGCATGCAAGCCTTTTACTTAATACTTATGTTCTTGGAAAAGTAATGCGACCATATTGGAAATGGAAGCGGGGAACTCCTTCAGCGACCAGCTCATTGTTCAAGCGAATGCTACGAAGGTCCGCAATCAAGGTTAGCTTTTGAATTAATGAGGGAAGGCTCTGATTTGCAGCCAGGTTTTCCGGCAACATTCACATGTAAAGTAGCACCGTATTAATAATAAATAAATAAATATTCACCGACATTTCTCACAACGCTATCTGATCCCAAAGTAAGCTAGGAATAACCTGCTTGTGTTATGGGTATCAGACCGCGGATATTAATACTTATATACTTTTAAATGCATACATATTATACACATAGAAACACCCAGACTCTTGAGACAAACATTTATGGGTCGCACAAATATTTGTCTCCGGTGGGAATCGAACCCACGACCTCCAGGGCCGCAGGCGGTATCACTACCGACTGCGTCACAGAGGCAGTAATTATTGTTTCGACACTACGGTGTGAGTTGATCCATGGTGGCCATGGTGGGGTTCCAAATATGAATACTGTGTATTGGTCACGGCCATACATAGATACGCAGATCCCACCGTACGAGTATCACCAAATCACCACAAGCTCCGTTGCTGTCAGTTAATACTTGATTGATCTGGTTTACAAAGTACATGTAGTTTGTATTATGTAAATGTACCTAATTGAATCAGAAATACCTAATATTATCTGTTGTTATCTATATGATTTAATGCCTTTATGTATCGTCAGGAATTTCTGATGAATAATAGCAAAGTGTAAATACTACTTAGGTATATTCTAGATAAATGAGTTTATATCTATAAAAGTCTCTATCTGTAGTACCTACCTATGTGTTTACATTAAGAGGTTATTTGCTCATTTGCTGCATTTTGGGTTTTCTTCACATTTTTCGCAGAGAAACTAAACCTGTTTCTGTATGCTAAAAATTAGGTTTGGAAGTCTGCCCGACATACTAATACCGACCAGTTTAACATAATTTGCACGCCTTAGGGTGGAATGTGGTTGTGATTTTATCTATTATTGATTTATTGTAACACCTTTTTTTGTACCCATATTCGCAAAATAAAGAAATTGAAAAATTGAAAAACTATATTACTGCATTATTAATAGTGTGCTGAAATTAGACTTCAATTAATAACGGAAAAAGAAATTTGTTTTAAACAAGATAAATTGTTGCTGAGATTATGGCCCTCAAATAAAGGATATCTACTTTTCATAATAAAAGTAGTAGTTTATTATCATAATATCATTATACATTTTAGCCCCTCTATAAAATAGATTGCAGGGGGGCTCATGGCGGGACTTGTGTCTTTAGTCTGTGACTCTGTTGCATTAAATTACGTCACTAGTTCATGTGGATTATCTGTTCAAAGTTTGAAGTAAAACAAAAATGACAACGTCAATCGGATTGAACTTTCACTTTTACTATAAACGTTAGAGGGGCAGTCGGGTGAGACCGTCTCACGGATTCTTGTCTTTGAAGCTCAGAACTAATTGATTAACAAACAATGAACAACTTAGCATTTCGTTATAGAACGCAAACGACAGCCTGGCTATTTTATATTATCTAGACCAGTGATGGGCAAAGTACGGCCCGCGGGCCAGCTCCGGCCCGCGGAAGTATTTAATCCGGCCCGCCGACGGTCCTTCTGCACCTGGTATATGGCCCGCGATAATTATATTTTGACGGTCCAGAAGTATTATGTAGATTCTACTTTGTAGAGCATTAAACACATTGGTGAAGACGGTGAAGTGAACAGACTTTTTCGACCATGAAATTGCTGAACAACTCAATCGCAAACTGACTTACTATTGAACACCTTTTAGCGCTGCTAAAGTTACTTCGTCACAACACGAACTTGCATTTGAAATATGGCACATAAGAAGCAATTTCCTACGTCCTACACGCCTACCATGGCATGGCAGGGCCTTGCAAATATCAATTAAATTCTAATTTTTAACGTTTGTGCAAGTGTGTAAGTTTACTATTTTTTTATATCTTATGATTAAAAGTTTAGCAAAAAATACATTTTTAGGGTTCAGTACCCGAAGGGTAAAAACGATCTTACTCTTGAGACTTCGCCATCCATCTATCTGTTCGTCTGTCCGTCACGAGGCTGTTTCTCAAGAACCGTGATAGCTAGAGAGCTGAAATTTTCCCAGATGATGTATTTTTGTTGCCGCTATAACAACAAATACCAAAATCAGAAAAAAGGATGAAATTATGGCGGGCTCCCATACAAAAAATGAGTTTTTTTTGTACGGAATTTTCTGAGCAAGAGTCCGATTCGCACTTGGCCGGTTTTCTATAATTCTGGCCCTCACCTGATATTTCTTAATTTTTCTGGCCCCCCGTTAAAAAAGTTTGCCCACCACTGATCTAGACCAACTTGATGGTCAATTTAAGACAATGGCGCGTTAAATAGCAATAACTGAGAATACACTCGTGGAGTCAAAATAGCAGATTGGTATCAATGTCAAACAAACAAGTACATACAAGTACAGGTAATATTTGCGAGGTAGGTACTATAGGTAGGTAGGTACCTACTCGACTTCTGGAACAATGAGTTTTACGGCTGCAGTAGATACAAGTGCATCCAAAAGTACAGAGGTAACTTTGTAGGACAATCACAATCCTGCTTACCACCTACCACTATGTACCTAATACCCAAGGAACTTAGTATAAGTTCCTTGGTAATACCGTAATACCTACCACAGATAATATAATATATTCTACATTGATACTACGGGTATCATATTATCTTTGCTACGACATCCATAACAACTATAATTAGGGTGTAAAAATGGTATTATTCCCAGTAGTTCCGTGGCGGAACTAGTGAGATATTTTTACCCAGTAATCCCGCGGAACAACGCATTTCAGTTCCCATTAGTTCCGCGAAACAAAGTATTGTCCTGCCACGATTTTACAAACGTTTAACTACACTACGGAGCTTTTCTAAACATAACGAACAATTCGTCCTGGGGAATCCTTCGTCCTGGGGTATCTTTCATCCTGGGATATCCTTCCGAGGGCTTACCCGGGACTCCTCACCGCAGGCTGTCAGGCAGGATACGTGAGGTTTTAGTGTGTGTTTGCGCGTATGTGTGTCTTAAATTTCCCGTATTTTGGTATTAACGTATAAGTAGATATACCTACCTATCTACCGTTAGGTAATAATGCCGTCAGGATATTTTTACGTCGTAGATTATTGCGAGTCATTAAATGGCTTCCTGTAAACAGGAAAAATACGATCGCTGTAGATTACTCCCAGGTCAATAGACGAGTTCCTTGATAAACATTATCATGAAATTTGCAGTTTAACCTAATACTAGGGCAGACGAAATTTAACTGTAATTCATTAAAAATATTTATTGAAAACTACGTAAAGTGAAAACCACAATACAGATCAAATTTTGATTATATTTCTGTGTGAAACTAAAATTTTCAAAAAAGAACGGTACTCCTACCTAGTACTTCTTTTGAAAACTTTATTTCCGAATTAACTCAGATTTTAAATAAAATTAAACAGATTATAAAATCTGAAATAAAATTTCAGATTTTATAATCTTCCGAATAACAGAGAAACATAATTATTACATATCTATATTTACATTATTACTATCTAAACTAAACCTAAATAAGGCCCCCGTGGCATTGTGCCCAAAAGACTAGCAGCATTCCCCCTTTGAATAGCAATGCCTATTCGTTGAGCGAGAAAACTGCCAGCCCTTGGGTCACCAGTTGACTCCACAAGGCGCTTTTTCAAATTCTTGAAAAATTTTTGCGCATTGGGACCCCATGGACCTAGGGTCTCGACACCGACCGGACAAAAACGATACGATGAGTCGAGACCCTTATATTTATTAATTTTAATATTTTCGGCCGCTTCCGCTGCTGCACTGGCTTTTAATTTTGTTTTAGGAAGATGGGACGGGGCTAGAGTGTCAACACAAGTTGCATCCCACACCAGGACCCGACCCATCTCCCACGGTATCAAAGTTATACCATCCGGTCTCTTGCCATCGTCCCTGAAAACGCCGTTTGGCTCTAAGAGCGCAGGCACATTGGCGGTGGCAAGAGCACGGCGGATGATGTCATTCAGCGCAGCGTGGCGTGAGAAGCGGCCTGCGCTCTTTAAACATGAAAGACCATGATGCCCCAAAGTGTCAACGTTAAAACCGCAGGGGCATCGATGTAGAGCGCAAAGCGTGACGCCAAGTCTCAAACCAACTGAAATTCTTAGGATGTCCGGTTCCAAAAAAGTTCCGGTGTTGGCTGTAGGGAAAGCTTTCAACCAATCACCGGATTCCTTTCTACTGAGCGCTAATAATCTGGCCCGATCCGGGCCTAAGCTAGCATTTAAAAAGGAGTCAAAGGTTAATTTTGACATAGCGTCGTCCCAGCTCCGTTGTAAATTTGGATGGGTGGGTAAATTTTGTCCCGGACAAGCCATTAGCCAAGCATTCTTGGCATCTGTAAGGCCAGTCGTCTCATAGTCTGTAAGACAATTCGTCAGAATTTTACCTACGAGACTCGACGTGGCATGTACAGATGACAAAAAGGCTGGCAAAGCCACACTAGAAATTTTGCGGATCCCTAGCCCACTATATTTAATGGGAAGAGATGCCTGGGACCAAGATTGTTCGCTCAGTTGTATATTGAGAATCGATTCCAAAGAAGATTTGATTAGCGAATCAATAGAAAATAAATGACTTTGATGTTTCCATAAAGGACAACAGCGAAGCAAATAAATAGATTTGGGAACAAACATACAAAATTTCAGAATTGTGATTGCGTAATGTGAACTAATAGAATGTAGCCGATCTACATTGGATTCAAATTTTGAAATTTTTTGTGCTATTAACTCGGGAATAGCATCTTCAAATATAGGGGACCCTAGGCACAGTATAAAGAGTACTACTAACCAGTATTGTAGCTCCCTACAAACGGACGAAGCGCAAGCTATACCTACGATTCTCGTTTTCGGCACGCCTTTCAGCACGTTAGCAGGCGATTGTGCCGAGTAGACGAATGGACGGTGTGTCGTTTTTTAGATAGTAACCGCGCGTGTTTTAATTACTAAAAATATTTAATATGACAACTAGAGTCTATTGTGCTTGTTTTGGTTGCATGAATTCGTCAATACCCAGAGATAACGTTTTTTAGATTACCTGGAAACTCCGAAAGGTAAGACTATAAATTGATTTTACTTAAGTACTAATTAGTACTATACTACTAGTTGACTAAAGTTAAACAAAGTGATTGACACGAGTGACCTGGGTAGTTACATGAAGTAGGTATGTTTGTGTTTAAAACTAGACTTGTGCTTGCTCAGTCAGTGAACGGTGCGATGCAATATAGTACAATATCCAAAAAAAAACTAGTTCAGAACTCTAGTACGTGTAGGTAGTACATTTAGTTCCGTTGTCAGTTCGTAGTTATTTAATTGAGAGCAATGATTTAGGTATGTTTCAAGAGTATTCATTCACACTTAGCGTGTACTGTAACATCGGTAATCCACAAAGAAACAAACCGTATGACTTTGATTGACAGCATTTTTGTTACCTTTGATTTTTATTACACGCATAGAGACAAATATGAACTTCCACAATTTAACACAACTTGATAATGTACGAAAAGTACTAGTATACAAGAGACTGACTAGTACTTTCAAATCGAAAAATAGTTTTAATTTTGTAAATCAAAAATTTAACGCAATGATTATAAAGACTAGAATTCCGTGATTCTATCACTGACGAAACATGTGATGAGCCGATTATTATTGTCTACGCCGCTTACTCGTTTTTAAATTTCTATACCCGTCTCACTCCATCGTTAGTAGATAACGGTAGTACGGTTAGTGGGTAACGCCACGCCGCCGCCGCCGCCCCGCGCCGCCAGCCGTTGCGGGGATATTATATTATTATTATAGTATTTTTTTGTTTAAATAAAAAAGGTACATATTTACTCGAAATTGAAGCCGGTTGTCAGTAAAACGGCAATCCTTAATACAGATGAAGGCCTTGTGGGCGGATTGAAAAAATTGAATTGCATTATGCTCACTATATACTGGGTGTTTCTTTTAGGGTGTCAAGCCACCACTAGCTAGTAGCAGGGTTCCATACCTATCGATTTAACCCCCATGTATGTTCTACGATTTTTTGTAGTTTTCGAGATATAGTTTTTTTTCGTTATTTTTTATAATTACGTGTCCACGTGGCTTTCTTGTTTTTGGTTCGACTTTTCTTGGATATTTCTTTATTATTATAATGCCTATTGATTGAAGTATTATGGACAAAATAATCTCCTTCCTAACTTTGATACAAGATGTAAAAATTTTAATCGATAATAAAAAAATAGGGAATTATGCAGAACATTATATCTCGAAAACTACAAAAAATCGTAGAACATACATGGGGGTTAAATCGATAGGTATGGAACCCTGCTACCAGCTAGTGGCGGCTTGACACCCTAAAAGAAACACCGTGTATACGCGTACGTAAAACTAAAAAGTAAAATGTGGGCGTATACTATGCCTCTGCCTACACCTTCAGGGATAAAGGCGTGACTATATGAATGTATGTATGCACATATTTACAATCGCAATACTAAATAGAAAATCAAAGTAGGCACATAAAGGGTGTTTTTTTTAGAGGTATAGAACTTTGAAATGAAATAAAACGAAGGTGATTATTTTTATTAATAAGAAAATGACTTTATTCGAAAGAAAATCTTCTGGCATTATAATTTAAATATGATTTCTGGCATATAACCGCCACGGCTGGCTCGGACGTAGTCTAATCTAGAGGTCCAATTTTCGATAACTTTCCCAACATTTGTGACCGTATATCGGCAATAACGCGCCGAATGTTGTCCTCCAAGTGGTCAATCGTTTCGGGCTTATCGGCGTAGACGAGCGACTTCACATATCTCCACAGAAAATAGTCAAATGGCGTAAAATCGCACGACCCCGGAGGCCAATCCACGTGTCCAAAACGTGAAACTATGCGGTAACCAAACGTTTCCTTCAATAACTCAATTGTGGCACGAGCTTTGCGACATGTTGCGCCGTCTTGTTGAAACCACTACTCCTGCACATCATGGTTGTTCAATTGATGAACGAAAAAGTCAGTAATCATCGCTCTATAGCAGTCACGATTGACTGTAACGTCCTGGTCAGCATCGTTTCTAAAGAAGTACGGACCGATTATTCCACCAGCCCATAAAGCACACCACACAGTCAGTTTTTCTGGATGTAACGGTGTCTCAACATACACTTGAGGATTATCATCACCCCAAATACGGCAGTTTTGTTTATTGACGTATCCATTCAACCAAAAGTGAGCTGCACCGCTAAACAAAATTCGCTTATGAAAATCACGCTACGTATTTCGGACAGAACCATGATTTTCAAAATAAATTTGCACAATTTGGAAGCATTGTTCAGGCGTCAGTCTATTCATGTTGAAATGCCAAACCAAACTAAACACAAATGACTTTACAGATGACAAAAATACCGCCAGTTAAAACAGTTATGGCAACTTAAAGTTCTATACCTCTAAAAAAAACACCCGTTATTATTAAAATGCTGCAGGTGGGCAGCCCTATCGCATGCTTACGTACCGCGCGGCTGTAGGCATTTATTTCTAAAACCCGGCCGAGTCAAACTACAGTATACAGTGCCCTAGGAGGTAAAGATTCTCTCTGCTAACAATTTTAATATTCGGACATAGGGAATTGAATTTTTCAACGAGTTCCGAATTGATGTGATTATTATGAATATATAATTCACACTTATTAAAATTTAATTCCAAACCAATTAAATGAAATTTATTTTTAATTTCTATAAGATCTGACAGAACAGAAACTGCATCACCTCCAAGAGTCCCGTCATCTAAATACCAGACGTTAAATTTTGACTTTAAATTTTGAATGATGGGGTTAATGGCTAGGCTGAAAATGGCTGGTCCGAGAGGATCACCCTGCTGGCAACCGACTTCAGAAGAAAGTTCGTTGCATTTATACATTAATTTGGAAGGTTCGTGATAACAGTTAAGTAAATAGTTATAAATTTCAGGAACATTGCTTCTAATTTCTGACAGCAGGATGTCACGGTTTACCGAATTAAAAGCATTTTTGACATCAATTTTCAGCAAAACCTCACACTCACCTTTATTAAGGTAGGTGCGTAAGGCGTGGACCGCCGCCTCACACCCACCTTTGGTACCAAACCCTAATTGAGTCGGTTCAAATTTTTGTTGTAATTTTGACAAGATGTAACGGACAGAAATTTTGGATGCTAAACGCCTAAAAGTGGACCCAACAGCAATAGGACGGACTCCTCCGTCTTTTTTAGTGAGAGCAATGAGATTAGCTCCATAGATAACAGGAGCGATCTCAGGGTTAATGTTACCAGAGAGCATGAGGTTTACTAATTTTGTTAAACAACCGATGAGGTGCTTACCTGCATCACCCACACAGTGAGAGGTTAGGTCTTTTAGGTGTTGTGGAGAAAGACCGTCAAGACCAGCTGCTGATCCGACTTTAAAAGCATTAATCGCACTCACTGTGTCCTTATTCTGTGCAAGTAAATACACATCGGGTGATGTAGGCGGGTCCAGAACGTAGTCCGAGACTGGAGCTGAGGGATGTTTTGTCTGAAAAGGCGTAAGGGTATCTGTTGTATCTGGAGACAGTACATCACTTGAAAACAGGAGACGTGCGGCTCCTTTTAAATCTCCGTCGCTAACTTTTGCTTCTACAAGCTTGTTAACATTATAAATCTTTTTGTTATAATCTTCCGAATTAGTTCAGATTTTAAATAAAATTAAACAGATTATAAAATCCTACTAATATTATAAATGTGAAAGTTTGTATAAATGTTTGGATGTTTAGATGTTTTTTACTCAATCACGCTCTAATAGGTAAATGGATTGGGCTGAAATTTAGTACAGAGATAGCTTATAGTGTGGAATAACACATAGGCTACTTTTCATCCTGGGCATTTTATTCCAACGGGAAGCGGGAACGGGTACCAAATTTCTGAAACTGGAACTAACTAAAACAGTAGGAACCTAATAATTATGTATTAGATTCCTAGTGTTTCAGACAATTTTCTTTTATTTTTACGAGTTATACAAAATTTTCAAAAGAAAGAAGGTACACCTTACTTCTTTTGAAAATTATGAAACTCTACACACAATATAGGATCTGTATTGTGGTTTCCACTTTACGTGGTAATAAATAGATATGTTTTATAGTAGGTATTTTCAGTTACATTGTTGCTGTACCTATATGAGATATTTTACGATCGAGTATCCAACCGATTTAACTGCCGAGTTAGAAGTAGTTAGAACAAGCTTCTCATAAATATCTTAAACGGGCGTGATTCCCAACACGTGTATATTATCAATAGTATCATGTTATGAAAACAAACTGTGGAGTTTCCAGTACTTAGGTTAGTTGGCACGTATTCTTGGCTAAATTATATTCATACGTAAACTTATCGACATTTATTATAAACAAATTTAAACTACCACTAAAATGTATTTGTAGCAGTTGTAAATACGCGAGTAGGTTACATAGATGTTTCAGAAACGATTTCTTTCGAATGTTATCTACCCAGATTCCTTCTGGATGAAGAGGACTGCGAGGAGTGCCTATACCTACATTTTGCCTCGTTACACTTAAAATCGATTTTAGAATGCGACCTTTTTGAACGACGTATTTTATCTAGGTAGAAGTATCTATCTACCTATAGATATATGGTGCAAATATGCTGGCTCGCAGGTTTGCACGGTGTTCAAGAGAGGTGAAAATTACACTGTTTAGATCTTTTTGTACATCTTTCTACACGTGCGGCCTGTGGGCGGGGTACACTCGAAAAGCTTACAACGCCCTTCGTGTGCAATACAACAACGCGTTCAGGGTGCTGCTGGGGCTACCGCGCTTCTGTAGCGCATCTGGAATGTTCGCAGAGGCTCGGGTGGATTGCTTTTATGCAACCATGCGTAAGAGGTGCGCGTCCTTGGTGCGCAGGGTGCGCGAGAGCGACAACAGCGTCCTGAACATGATCGCGCGAAGACTCGACAGCCTCCACGTTAACCATTGCTGTGCCATAGCGGGGGGCGTGCTGCAGGAATGGCCTTTGTAATGTTTTAATATTGATGTGAATGTATTGTAATTTTCATTCATTGTAATTCTATTTTATTTATTCATTGTAATTTTTATTATTGTAGGTAATCGTATTTATTATAATTGTATTTATTGACATTTTAATAATTGTAATAATTGACATCTAATTATTGTAATTGTATTTTATTGACATTTTAATTATTCTAGTTGTATTTCTTGACATCTAATTATTGCAATTGTATTTATTGATATTTAATAATTGTAATTGTATTTTATTGAAATTTTAATAATTGTAATTGTATTTTATTGATATTTAATTATTGTAATTGTATTTATTGTAACTGCATTTAATTTTTACATACATTTGTTATTTTTTGGTTGCTAACCTAGATTTTTAAGCACTACTAACAAAATGTGAGCCATTGTAGCTTTATTAAATAAATTCTATTCTAAATTCTAAATAGTAAATACTAATACTTATAGAGTTCGGGACTTCAGCGTAATACTTTTTACTTACATGCACCAACTTCGATTCAAAAGAATATTCTTTAGGTACTAGCTGACCCGCGCAACTTCGTTTGCGTGAGAGAGAAGGAGAAATAAATAGAGAGGTTTCCCGTCGCGGGTACATTTTTAGCAGAAATGGTCATTGTGAGTCAGCCCTTACCTAATTAAAAACTTTTTCGCTTCTACTTTCCCGCTTCCCATAGGAACTTATTCCCGGGATAAAAAGTTGCCTATGTGTTATTCCAGACTATAATGTATCCCTATACTAAATTTCAGCTAGATCCGTTCAGCCGTTCAAGCGTGAAAGAGTAACAAACATCCACACTCACAAACTTTCGCATTTATAATATTAGTAAGAAGTAAGTTATGAGTGTTAAAAACCGCAATAGTTTAGAAAAAAAAAATTGATTTGTTTTCTCTGCATACACTGCCTCCTGCTCAAGGGGTCGTCCATTAATCGCGTGAGGTTTATTTGGGCATTTTTTGGACCCCCCCTCCTCCTTGGTGATATTTGGTGAGGTTTCAGACTACCCCTCCCCCCCAGGGCCGAATCACGTGTATTTTTTTTTAGTAACTATCTGCAAAGATTTTTATTTTATTTTATAGAAGTCTCTATTGTTATAATCTATCCATATACTTCTATACGAATACTAGCTATGGTATTAATCTATACATATAATAAAATGATAGAAAAGCCAAAACTGTACATTGGAAATATTAACAAAAAAATACTCGCTGGGTGTTCTAATTAAGATACCGAAGCTGAAAATATGGTTAGAATTTTTTTTGTCTGTTTGTCTGTTTGCTTTGCTTTGTCCGGAAGGATCTCGAAAAGTACTGAACAGATTTGGTTCAAATTTTGCACAAATATTACTTAGGGGTGTGGTCTTAAAATAGGCTATATATTATCACGCCACATATCCTAGGGGCTAAGCAGAGAGCAATGAAATGTTTAAACCGTTGGATTGATTTAACTAAAACGTAGCAGGAATATTAGTAGGAGATAGGTTTTACACTCAGACAACATATTATTACGCTAAATTTTTTAGGAGCTCGGCAGAGAATAATGAAAATCTGTTTGTATATTTTTGCAAAATACAGAAATCTATATCTATACTTATAATAAAACTGTAGAGGGTCGGGAGTCTGTACATGGAAGATGTTTTGAAAATTTTAAGTGTAGGGCGTTCTCTAATCGATACTGAAGCCGAAAATGTAATTTAAAATTTTCATGTCTGTCTGTCTGTCTGTCTGTCTGTCTGTCTGTATCCCGACTAAGTATCACGCCGAAACTACTGAACCGATTTGAATGATACTTTGTACGATCTAAGCTTATAGTCCGAGGAAGGTTCTTAGATACTTTTGATCCCGATATTTTGCGCGGTTCCTTCAGGAGAGGGGATGAAAGGCAAAATAGGTTTTTAGCTATAACTTCTCACTGCGTGGTTCGATTTCAAATATTTGTTTGGTGTCTGAAAGGGAGTACTTTAAGCATTATTCCATACAATTTTCAATATTGAGGGTTATGTAGTTCAGAAATTAGGGGCATCTCAACTTTCGGTAAATCTAGAATTCAACGTTTCTTTTGAAAGTGAGTCTAAACGGGCGTGTTGGCTTAATCATAAAACCACGCCTTCGGCGCGGACTGAATTATTTTACAATAGCCTTAATCATTAAGCTCTTTTATGATTAAGCAAACAGGGCCGTTTCACACGCTGCTTGATGAGTCTCATGAAGAAGTACTCCTCCATTCGTACACCTTATGTGACGTAAACGAAGTTGCGAGGGTCAGCTAGTATTTTAATATACTTCCCGTTGCACATACTCCCGTCGTGTTGGTATAGGTATAATATTCATAATTTTGGAACTAATAAAGAAGGTGTCAGTTTGTCAAGCTTAAAATCTTACGTTAATTTGATTGCAGGTGGCTAAATAGAAGCGAAGTTATGAACAAAGGTAGAATAATCAAGTTTGAGTTTCCATGTAATCATTATACTTTTGGTCATGACTATCGATATCCACGTGGACAGAGCTGCGTTTTTTTTGTTATGGGAGGAATTCGGTTTGGCACCATTACCCTAGCTGCGGGGGCAGTCGAGACGGTGTGTGGGGCTCCCGGTCCCGGAAAGGGACCGTCCTATCCACTAAACCCTGCGGTGTCCATCCTCATCCTACAGCCGGGCCGAAGGATATCCAAAGATTATTCACGTCGGCCCGTCCCGGCCGGGGGTCCCAACACTTCCGGGGTTCTCCTCGGGGGAGCAAGTTGTGTGGCTCCTCCGGCGCTCCCTGAGAAGCTGACAAAAACCCAAACCCGCATCGCACCGCTCTCGAGCGCTTCTCTGGAAGCAGAGAGGGTAGAGAGCGGTGATCGTGTGGGCTCTGAAAGCATCTCCGGCACAAGGTGTGGGACCTTTCCCCAAATGGTCATCGGTGGATGGGGTCCCCCGACATTCGCCCACCGGCGGACATAGCTGTGTGCACCGGCTAGTCTATACTGAAGCTAAAATAGATTTTTTTGTATGTCTTTCTGTATCACACCAAAACTATAGAGTACCATTTTAAACAATACTGACATAATTTGAGATTATTATTGATCGGATTTATGCCGATATTCTGCGCGGTTCCTTTGGAAGACACGATGAAAAACAATGACTTTTGTGTTATATAATCAACGCATAGGTATTCCGATTTCAATTAATTTCTAATGTAAGAAAGGAATTAAGTGCTTTATAAATTATTCCACACAAGTTTTAATATTGTAGGTTTTGTTTTTCAGAAATTACAGTGATCTCAAATTCAGGGTTGTAAAGTTGCTGTTCGAAATAAATACACGTGATAGCTCACTAAACCCCCCATCCCCCCTGGTGATGTTTCGTGATTTTTGTCAGACCCCCTCCCCCCCCTTTCGAGCCTCACGTGATTAATGGACGACCCCCAACAGAGTGACTAGGTACTTCCCAAACTACATAATCATTTCATAGGTAAATCTTAGCGAAGTGTGACGATGTTTTACGCGCATCTTACATAATAAAATATGAAGTATACTTGTACGAGTATACTACACCTAACACCATTTCACTACGTAATTTCATGGTCTTAGAGTTACACAAGTGGCGAGGAAATATTTTAATGAAGATTCAAAGTGGCATGTGTTTTCCAACGAAATGAAGAAAAACCCAGCCATTTAAAGTTTAATGACATCATTAGGTACAGTCAATAAGATACACAGCACGTGGGATATTTCAGAATGTAAGTCATTGTGCCTTCTCATAGTAAAATTGGAGAAGTCATTAAAAAAAAAAGAATTAAACAGCTTTTTCAGTTACCTACATACATACATACATACATATACTCACGCCTTTATCCCCGAAGGGGTAGGCAGAGGCCTATACCGGCCCACATTTCACCGTGTACAATTCGGTCCCACGTGACAGGTGGTGAGCCCATCGCCGTGTTGAAATGGACCGCCGCCGTCAGAGCCTCGTCCGTTGTTCAGCAGGTGCACGAGCTTGCACGTGAGGTTGACTTGGGCCCGATGGTGTTGGTAGGGCCCCACTACACCCCAGATCAGTTACCTACAGATAAGTATTATTCCTTTTCGATTGAAAGGCAGTTGTTCCTTTTAAAACATAATCAGATACGAGTATTCTTCATCTTGCCATGTTCTCTGTTGATTCCAAATGCTTCTTTAGATCGTAAAAATAAAAATAAAAAATTAAAATAGTAATAATTGTAACCTGAACTTAGGAAATAAGAATAAATTGACTATCGCTGGATATAGGGTAAATAAAATTATTGATTCGTTTTCGTTTCGAATGTACAATACCTACCTACATTGACAACTGACATAAAGTTTGTTTGTGTAAATACGAGCAAGTAGATAAACAAACTTAGCATTAAAGATTTGCTAAATGACGGGGCTGCCTGGCAGTGACACGAATGGGTCCTTTAAATAAAAAACTATAGGTACCTATTAGATTTTATAAGGACGATCACCCGCTAGATGGACCAATGATCTGAAGTCAAAGACTTCTATATAAACCTCAGTTTAAATAGAAGTCTTTGTCTGAAGTAGGTTGCTGAGAGGACCGTGTATTGTGGCGTACATTGGGCAGGGTTCGAAAAAATCCGATTTTTTTGATATATACCTATCCGATTTTTTTGAATATCGGATTTATATCCTTGTAACCTTGTAAAATGATCCTTATTTTAATATAATTAAGGTTTCAATTACAGTTAAAAACTGACCATACTGGTATGTGAAAAAGGATTTCCTCAACTTAAAATGAGGTTGCCATTTTGGGAAACTATCTAAAATAATTCTGAATTGTACTTTTTCGCAACGTTTTGCCCGAGTAAACAATAATCTCCAAATTTTTTGTGGTTCAGAACACAGGAATAAATCCATTGATATATATCAAGATAAAAATCAATTGATATATATCGAGATATATATAATGATATATATCCGCTGATATATATCGGCGAACCCTGAAATTGGGAGAGGTCTACGTCCACCAGTGGACTGCGATAGGCTGCCGGACTGAGTCGCTTGAGAAGTTGTTCTATTCTGGGTCTCGTAATCTCGTTGCTTTTGGAATCCTCAGTATAGTCACGATAATTTTCTTTTTATAGGCTTTCTTGTAGAAAATAAGTAACTGCCGGGTAGGCAGTAGCTAGAAGCGTAAAGATGCTAAGTAACAGCAGGAAAATGAAAGTTATGAGATATAATTTTATGCCAGTGTTAATGACATATATCCGCCCTGTAAAAAATGGCTTAATATTGTATTGGCACTAGTATTTTATTTGCTGATAGACAAAATAGCGAACACATAATATACCTACCCACTTCAGCATTAGATAGCTTTACAATACTGTGTGGAAAACCCGGTACGTGTATAATCAACGATAAATGTTATCGTACAAAGTAATACAATGCAACCGAAGGTCACACACGGTACTGCACAATGAAGAATTATGGAAACAACTCCGGGTAGACTTTGCACTGTCAAAGTGTCAACAAGGTGAGGTGGGTATTCACGTCCAAGGGACAATAGTAATGAGTAGGGTTTTTCTGTTTATAGCTATAAATTTGCCTACTAATTCTGGAATATAGTGCTTATTGTAGACTGTACTATATATTATCTGACTGTATTATATTGCCTATTGTAGACTGGTGCTTTAAGTACCTATCGATTGTTCCTAGAAAGCGGTAACAATTCATTATCAATCAATCATCATCAATCAATCAATACATATAATAAAATCGTAACAGGTCGCTGTCTGTACATGAAAGATAATTAAGAAAAAATATTATAGGGGGGCTTTATGAACGCAATAGAACCCAACACATTGATTTTTAGAATTTTTGTCTGTTTGTCTGTTTGTCTGTATGTCTGTATGTCTGTATGTCTGTATATCTGTTTGTCTGTACGGTTGTGCACGCTAATCTCAGTAACCGCTCAACCGATTGCAATGCGGTTTTTTTTATTGTGTTGAGGTTTGCTCCAGTTAACATTTAGCGTTTGTTTTATGTAAATCGGTTTAGAAATAAAAGAGTTATAACACTTTTAAGAATCAGATATTTTGAAAATTTTAATTGTAGGGGTTTCTTTGAATGTGAGTGAACCTAAACTGGCGTGTTGGCTTAATCATAAAAGAGACAATTCAGTCCACGCCTTCGGCGCGGACTGAATTGTTTAAAAATAGTCTTAATCATTAAGCTCTTTTATGATTAAGCAAACAGGGCAGTTTCAGACGCTGCTTGATGACTCTGATGAAGAAATACCTTTCCTTTCATACACCTTATGTGACGTAAACGAAGTTGCGGGCTCAGCTAGTATTACATATTTACAATCATATTTACAAGGGATTAATTTTAATACATATTTACAAATCAATCGAAGGGCTTCTTTTCTATTTTTTCAGCCATTTTCGTTGCATTTGATTTCCTTGTATTGACCTAAAAAAATATACTGCTCAATGCCACACGCAGTCCCAAAATGTGCTTCAAAGTTAAAATTTTGTAAAAAGATTTTGTTAACTTAGAAATGCGAAAGTTTGTGAGTGTATGTAGATGTGTGGATGTTTGTTACTCTTTCACGCTCGAACGGCTGAACCACGCTGAACGGATCTGACTGAAATTTGGTGCAGGGATACATTTTATCCTAGGATCCCTTTAAGAACGACCTTCACCGAGCTGGTTATTGGATGAAAAGTGTTTTATATTAAACTAAATATGTCACTAATTAATTTGCAATAGGGTTGCCTAAAAATTTTCAGTCCAGAATATGATAAATTAAGAATTTAAATATTTTTTTTTACTATTTACTGGTTTGTTTAATAGATACATTCTATACCAATTGAAAGTATAACGCCCATAGAATATGCAAATGTTAGTGTGTCGATTTTTTTCTCGTTACTTTTGTTACGCAGGTATAAACAAGTGCCTAAATTGATACTAGTAATGCAACGCCCTGGTTAATGAATTAAGTAAAATTTGCATATTCTATGGGCGTTAAACTTCCAATTGGTATGGAATTATCTAATAAGCAAACCAGTATATAGTAAAAAAAAAATATTTTTTTGATTCATACTTTATCATATTCTGGACTGAAAATTTTTAGGCAACCCTATTGCATTTTAATTTTTGACATATTTAGTTGAATATAAAACACTTTTCATCCAATAAGCAGCTCGCTGAAGGTCGTTCTTAAAGGGATCTTAGACCAAATTATAGTCTGGAATAACTCATAGATTTTTTTATCCCGCGAATTAGTTCCAATGGGAAAGAGAACAAAATTTTACGTGGGCGAAACTGCGGACATCGGCTAGTAAATTATAAACGGGAGCACAATACATAGATACAATTGATCTCTTTTCTTGGGCATAAGTGTCTGACGCGATTCGCTCGAGACCACGGTACAAGCACATGGGTCTGTTGGGAGTCCTGGGGCATCCGAAGGCTTACCCGGGGCTCCCAAACGTAGGTTGTTCGGCGTTATGTGAGGTTTTTTAGACGGTAGGAGTCCGGCATAGCATCCATGAACGATTTTCCCGCACGGCAAAAAAAGTGTCTGATGCGATTTCAAATTGTAACCCCATCCATTTCAACCTCCTTTCATGTAGGTTTCGTAATTACATAACCATTCAGCAACTAATGTTAGTCAGCAAATTCCAGAATATAAATAGTTATATTCTTAGAATGGAATCTGACTAAACTCTCTTTGGAATAAGGGAATACAGAATTGACACCAAATTAAAAAAAATATGTCCTAATAGTTATTTAATTGGTTCTCGATAGATCAATATCGATCAGGCTGCTTTGAAAGCAGTACTCGTACCTCGAGAAACACGAGCCTATTTTAATAAATACTTTATAATAAAAAAGATGAGATTATTCATGGCAAAACCCAAGAGATACGACCGTGGATACAACGGAACTGGTACCTATAGTGGCAAGTTGGCGAGGTCGGCTGACCATGACTTGCTCTTTGAAAGACGAGCTATTGACCCGATACAATATAATTATGATGGTGAGCGATAAAGTTATTATTATAGCTTCCCTTACTATCGCGGATTTGGTATGTTTTTAGGGTTAAGTATCCAAAGGGTAAAAACATGACCTTATTACTATAAAACATACCTATTATGTTATTTGTGCTAACGGAGACTCAGCTGTCCGTTGTCACCAGGCTGTATCTCTCATGAACTGTAATAGCTAGAGTGTTGAAATTTTCTCAGATGATGTATTTCTGGTGCCACTATGACTAAAAATTCTAAAACCAAATAAAATCTTTAAGGGGCTCCTCTTCCACACCACAAAATGTAATTAATTTTTAGCGGATTTTGGTACGAAACCCTCCGTGCGTGAATTCGACTTGCACTTGGGCGGTTTTTTATATCCTAGTAATGTACTTACTAGAAGCACAGCCGACAGATCATCGTTTCATCTATTTTTTCTCTTTATACTGTGTCTAGCACAACCTACCAAAGAAGGAATGCGTAGCAATTATGCTATCTCAAGCTATCGTCGGAAATTAGAACAATCAATATTTCAGTCTGACAATCTGCCGTGATTTACTGACCTCGGGCAGAGACCAGACCTCGCTCGTATCGCGCGGGTTTTACCCATGTTTTGTCCCCCTTTTTTCTCATTCACTGGTTCGATATAAATATAATTATCTAATTTCATAATATTTGGGAAGGAAGCCGCCTTTGTCTGTCTACAACGTAGATTGTAGATAGACCACAAGGCGGCTTCTAATGTAGACTCTACATACCTACTCTATCTGCTCTTTAAATACCATTACCACAGTATAAATATGTTGTTTAACCAGTATTGTAGCTCCCTACAAACGGACGAAGCGCAAGCTATACCTACGATTCTCGTTTTCGGCAGGCCTTTCAGCACGCAAGCAGCGTCCGCAGTCGCGATTGTGCCGAGTAGACGAATGGACGGTGTGTCGTTTTTTAAATAGTAACCGCGTGTGTTTTATTTACTAAAAATATTTAATATGACAACTAGAGTCTATTGTGCTTGTTTTGGTTGCCGGTAGTACATTTAGTTCCGTTGTCAGTTCGTAGTTGTTTAATTGAGAGCAATGATTTAGGTATGTTTCAGGAGTATTCATTTCTTTGTGGATGACCGATGTTACAGTACCTACACTAAGCACCGTATGACTTTGATTGACAGCATTTTTGTTACCTTTGATTTTTATTACACGCATAGAGACAAATTTGAAATTTCAAAATTTAACACAAATTGACAATGTACGAAAAGTACTAGTGTACTAGAGACTGACTAGTACTTTCAAAGCGAAAGATAGTTTTAATTTTGTAAATCAAAAATTTAACGCAATGATTATAAAGACTCGAATTCCGTGATTCTATCACTGACGAAACATGTGATGAGCCGATTATTATTGTCTACGCCGCTTACTCGTTTTCAAATTTCTATACCAGTCTCACTCAATCGTTAGTAGATAACGGGCGCTGCGCCGCCACGCCGCCGCCCCGCACCGCCAGCCGTTGCTGGGATATTATATTATTATTACTCACAAAGTATTCTGTAAAGACTGAAGCGCTCGTGGCCCCGCGGACTCAAGTGTTCTGTAAACGATCACTGCAGTAAGCAACTTTCACTATGGCCGGTCCATGGATGGGTGACCATCCATGTGATCACTTTGTGACATTTATTTGAGCGTTTCCGTGCTTCGGAAGGCACGTTAAGCCGTTGGTCCCGGTTGCCAGTAAAATGGCAGTCGTTAAGCTAAGTTGAAGGCTTTATTTTCAACAGCAGGCAGTCACAACCTGCGCCTGTCCATTTAAACACGGCAATACGGCTCACCACCTATTACGTGGGACAAATTATACAGAGGTGAAATGTGGGCATATAATATGCCTCTGCCTACCCCTTCGGGGATAAAGGCGTGACCATATGTATGTATGTATGTATGTACAAAGTATTCTTTTGTTTAAATAAAAAAGGTACATATTTACTCGAAATGAAAGACGACAATACTTAATACAAATTGAAGGCCTTGTGGGCGGATTGAAAAATTTCAAAATTCAACTGCATTAGGCTCACTATATTACGCGTACGTAAAACTATAAGGTAAAATGTGGGCGTATACTATGCCTCTGCCTACACCTTCAGGGATAAAGGCGTGACTATATGAATGTATGTATGTACATAATTTTACAATCGCAATACTAAATAGAAAGTCAAAGTAGGCACATATTATTAAAATGCTGTAGGTGGGCAGCCCTATCGCATGCTTACGTACCGCGCGGCTGTAGGCATTTATTTCTAAAATCCGGCCGAGTCAAACTACAGTATACAGTGCCATTACAAATAAGCTTTAGTTTTTACTGGCACATTTATTAAATAGCATAGGTATAATTATAGTCATTACTTTGTAAGATAGTGGCCTTTTTTTTAACGTTAGGTAAGTAAATCCCTCATGTATGCTATGCCGGACTCCTACCGACTAAAAAACCTCACGTAACGCCCAACAGCCAACGGTTGGGAGCCCCGGGTAAGCCCTCGGAAGGATGTCCCAGGACTCCCAACAGACCTACGTCTACCACTGCTGCCTTGCCTAGGGGGTGGTTCGGGTGCTATCCCGCGTCTTTGGGGGGTTTTCGGGTGTGATCCCGCTCTTTAGGGGGCCTTGAATCCCTCACGTCACGCTGCCGTCATGGGCCCGCTTCTGTAAGCACGGTGACCAGCCCACTCACCGTCCTCAGGCTCCCGGTCATGGAGGCCGATAGTCTTCGGCGAAGACACGTCGGCGGCACCTAAGCTGTCGACTGCGTAACTCGGGAGAGTTCTCTCCCACCCCGCCGCCTCTTTCACGAGCATGACCTGCTCGCAGGAACAGGCGGCGCAGTCCCAGTTACTCCCGCTGGAGACCATAGCTCGCACCATGGTCTCGAGCGAGAGAGTGTCCACGTCCAGACCTACCACGAGGACCCGGTGCCGTTGCGCCCACGCCGTGCACTTCACCAGCGTGTGGAGCGCTGTGTCATTGCTGTGGTCCTCGCAGTGCTGACACTCGGTCGTGGTTTCCTGGTGTCTTCGCCACAGATACCTACTGAAGCTACCGTGCCCGGTAAGTATCTGTGACAACCGGTCGGAGAGAGCACCGTGTCTCCTCTCCAGCCACTCGTCCATGACCGGTCTGACGGCCGCGATTGTGGCGAATCCCCCCTTTGGTTGCTCAAGTCGTACCTTACATGTCTCCACGGTTTCCTGGTGGAGTAGGGACCGCTGGGACTCGATTTCTCGAGAAGCAGGCCATTGGCCTCGATCCAGCGCCTCCTTGCGCCATCTAAATAGTGACGCAAGGGCTCTCGCTTCCAGGTCCCATGGAGGAGTCCCCCGGCTAGAAGACATGCCGCCTCACCTGAGATCGTGCGGTATCCCCTTATCACCCTGACAGCTATCGCCCTCTGCGAGCTCAGCAATCTAGCCACATTGCTGGCCGTCAGGGTCTCCGCCCATACGGGAGCCCCGTATAGGTCCATACTTCGCACGATTTCCAGGTACAGTCTCCTGATGTTGAGCATCAGCCGTGCGAGTGTGGCTGATGCTCAACATCAGGGTATCGTGTTTTCTATTTTTATTGAGAACGATTTCGTAGTACTTATACTCTTTGTACTAAGTTGTAGTAGAAAGTTTCTACAAAGAAATATGAGTGGAAAAAAGCACTATAAGAAAAGGGAGTTACAGACTATCAGAAAAGGGGATTAATAGGAACGGAACACTTTTATGTATACCATGAAGCAAATAAATTGAATTGAGTTCAATATTTTTTTGGAATAGGTATGGCATTAATTTGTCCATTATTATAACAACACTATATCTATTTTAGCTTTACTATCTTTAGTGTCAGATTTGTCAAGAGCCTGTGGTAAAACATCCTAGCAATAAAAAACCCAACGATCATTCTTGTTGACCAAGATTTTCAATAAGGGGGAGATTAAGGGGGATGATTAAGGGGGATACAACAAACTTGTTTTTCCATATTTTGGTACGGCACCCTCCGTGCGCGAGTCCGACTCGCACTTGGCCGGTTCTTTAATGGTCTTTAATGTTTAATAGTACAACCCGTTCGCTCTAACTTTGCCGCTGGCGTAGAGGCGTACACCTGAATTGTTAACTAGACGAAGTAAATTGACAGTAGCTAATGTCACTTTGTCATAGAAAATACGCAACATTGTATGAAGAAGTGACATTAGTTGCTGTCAATTTACTTCGTCTAATTAAAAATTCGACTTTAGTATGGAGCCGAGCGGCAAAGTTAGAGCGAACGAGCAGTAGTTGATTTGCATGTGTGCACATATAGGTGCATAGGTAACTGCGCAACGGCTGGGAAAACCCTAGTGCGATATAAATTGTTGATATTGTTATAATTACCGCCTAGAATTGTAAACAAATGTATTTATTCTATTGCTCCTTGGCGAGCTAGTTATTAAAAAAAAATCATGTAATTCGTACTCAGCATACTCAAAAACCCCTTAAGCGATACCCATCATGTAATTTTGTAATTCCGGCGCGCCGGCCATATTGGATTGCAAAATTATCATGAAATTCCCACTCAGCATATAAAATAACCAGGATCCTGCCGTTTGGCAGAATTTGGTTCGTCAATTTTCACTCCCCAAAAACTTATCGCATAGTTTCATTTCCTAAAAGAATCTTTAGCAAATTTATATTTCGCATTTTAATTGCTTCGTCAAATAACATCTTGCTCTATTTTTATTAAGTCAAATATACTCTTAAGATAATTATTTTCTAGTAGCAATCATTTCCATGCCGAGGATAAGCCTCAGTTCAGACACGGCGGGAATCGCGCGGTAATCGCGCGGTAACCGCGCGGTTATGTCTGAACGATTACTAACTAACTCATATAAATAAGACCCGCGCGATTTCAGAATCGCATGGAAATCGCGCGGTTCCCGCCGTGTCTGAACTGAGGCTAAGTCGCTTATGGAACAGGATTGTACAATCCCCCAGTAACGCGACGTATGCGTCGCGTTGCCGTCGCGTATTCGCCGCGCATACGTCCATCGTACGCTTACGCTGGAAAAACGCTAGTGTGAAGGCGCGCTAAGACTTATCACATTTACGTAATAGGTCCTCATAAAAATTGATACAATATTCAAAGATGGAATGTGTAAGAATAAGAGCGATGTAGCGCTTGTGACCCCGTGGACTCAGTGTTTTGTAAACGATCACTGTAGTAAGCAACATTTACTATGGCCGGTTATGGATGGGTGAACACCACGTGCCCATTTTGTGAAATTTATTTACGAGCATTTCCGTGCTTCCGAAGGCACGTTAAGCAGTCGGTCCCGGTTGTCAGTAAAATGACAGTCGTTAAGTCAAGTTGAAGGCCTTATGGGCGGCTTGAAAAATCCGTCTATTCCCAGTTATCGCCACTGGCTTTGTCGCCACTACTGATAAATGGGAAAAATATTCCCGACTGTCACCAGTGATGACGATTGACACATACTTTCCCAGTTGTTGCTACTGGCTTTGTCGCCAGTGGTGACAAATGGTAAAAAAAACATCCCCATTATCACCAGTGGGGACAAATGACACAAAAATAGTTTCAAATGTCATCTACCAAGCAGGACATACACAAGAATGAGCGGTTCGATAAGCCTTCGTGGTTTTTTTTTAACAATGAGATGGTAAAATAAAATTTAAAAAACACTACTTAAATTGTACAAGTAGGTACCAAGAAGCGCAGAATGACTTATTACTGCATGGTTATAAAAAACAATAACCACTAAGGCTTAATGCGGGAGCTAACCTAACCTAACCAAGTCAGATCGCAGCCATCACAACGAACTGTTTATCGAACCGCTCATTCTTGTGTGTGTCCTGCTTGGTAGATGACATTTGAGACTATTTTTGTGTCGTTTGTCCCCACTGGTGATAATCGGGATCTTAATTTTACCATTTGTCCCCACTGGTGATAATCGGGATCTTTTTTTTACCATTTGTCACCACTGGCGACAAAGTATGTGTTAATCGTCATCACTGGTGACAGTCGGGAATATTTTTCCCATTTATCAGTAGTGGCGACAAAGCCAGTGGCGACAACTAGGAATAGACGGAAAAATCTCAACTGTGAGTCGTCACAACCTGCGCCAGGGTCAGCAGCGCGTATATAGAGCTTCTGGTGCTGCAAACGTCCATAGGCTACGGTTACAAACCTTCCGTTAGGCCGTAATAAGCTTGTCTGCTGCCTAAATAGTAAAAACAACGAAAGAAAACTATGTAGGTATACACAAATGCTATGCGGTCTAGCTACGAATGGTTGATGATGAAGATGACAATTCATATATAGGTCGTGAATGCGTCTATGGAACAGTGAACTGTCATTGCTAAGGTCGCCAGTTCATATCCCGGTTCAGAACAAATATTGGCAGATTGCCTCTGTGGCGCAGTCGGTAGTGATACCGACTGCGGCGCTGGAGGTCGTGGGTTCGATTCCCACCGGAGACAAATATTTGTGTGACCCATTAATGTTTGTCTCAAGAGTCTGGGTGTTTCTATGTATAATATGTATGTATTTAAAAGTAGGTATATAAGTATTAATATCCGTGGTCTGATACCCATAACACAAGCAGGTTACTTTGGGACCTATAGTATATATATAGGGGGTTACCTAGCTTACTTTGGGATCAGAAAGCGTTGTGTGAAATGTCCGTGAATATTTATTTAATATTTATTATTGGCGTGATCTGAAATTGTTTTATTTAAAGTTTGGCTGCTTCTATGTAGGTAGAGGTATCAATTATATATAGGGTGTAACAAAATTACCTCTCCAAATTTCGTCACGTGACATGGTATCAGTCAAGAAACATTACAAAAATGAAGAAATAAAAATCACATGAATACTTTAACCGTAAAGCCGTTTTAAAGGTCCTATAAATTGTCATTTTCACCCTTTCTATCGCTACTGAGCGGCAGTAGAAAGCGACAACGACAGCCAGACGGGTGCTTTGTGTTTGTTTTGCCACGGCGACCATGTTACCTCGAGTTGCCGCGGTAAAAAATGAATTCTTAATGTGCGAAAAAAAAATTAAAAAAAAAATGAAAAAATGTACCCCCCTTTTTTATTAAATATTTGTATTGGATTTCCGATGCCAAGTCATCTCATGAAATTTGGAGAGGTAATTTTGTTACACCCAGTATTAGTTTACATCATATCCCGCAAGCTTATTATTAGCTCACAAACTTGGAATTTGATACTTAGATGGGTCACAATTACAACGTTATTTTAGCTTGTGTTATGAGATGAAGACATTTCTTTTCCTTCAAAAATAAATACCTGCCTACACGGACACCTAAGTTTCCCAAAAGAAACGCACGCCTTGTAATATTCGTGGCCGCTTAGTTCCATAGATATTTCAAAAATATGTTAGCATTGTGAATATTTGATAGGGCCAATAGACGATTATTTATACTGCTGGTTGATGGCACTTGGTGGAATCTGCTACACATATTGAATAACACCGCTTGTACTGTTCCACAACATTTATTTACTTTACACCTGACCGGTTTCGCCTCTCGGCATTCTTAAAGGTACAAAACAACTAACTTAAAGACCACTACATCATGTAAATAATGTTTAGTGGTCGTCAAGTTAGTCGAGAGGCGAAACCGGTCAGGTGAAAAGTAAATAAATGTTGTGGAACCATCGATCTATATGTACGTGGAATAGAACAAGTGGTGATTCAATATGTACAATTATAGACGATGGCGTTTTCCAATATTTTTCTTACAAGGATACTAAAAATTACCGTTTCTGAAACCTAAACATATTAATGTACCTACGTAAAGTGTAATTGCCAGTAATTGGGTTTTATAATAAGTACAATGTGGGC
The DNA here is from genome assembly GCA_933228765.1 of Miltochrista miniata. Taxonomy (NCBI): domain Eukaryota; kingdom Metazoa; phylum Arthropoda; class Insecta; order Lepidoptera; family Erebidae; genus Miltochrista; species Miltochrista miniata. The sequence continues at coordinate 40,888,183 of OW121750.1, read as the reverse complement.
TTCCATAGTAGCCGAAACAATAGATTTTGAAACTTTTTAGAATTTATTATTTTTCCTGTAGCGTTGAATTGGTGGGAAAACCGAACAAGTTTCATGTGAATGGGAACATACCGACCGACTAACCTAACGGGGACGTCTGGAGTAGGTACCAACGTTTCACAGAAATGTTCAATACTACTACAACACTTTTAGTTCTAGTTTTGTAGTAATTAGAAATAAATAGGCACTACACTAGCGAAGCCTATAATTTCAAACCGCACCTTATTTAGAAGGTATTCTTCATTCACTTTAGTCACAACACTATTTGTTGTAAGTGAAGCGCTCGTGGCCCCGCGGACTCAGTGGTCTGTAAACGATCACTGCAGTAAGCAACTTTCACTATGGCCGGTCCATGGATGGGTGACCATCCATGTGATGACTTTGTGACATTTATTTGAGCGTTTCCGTGCTTCGGAAGGCACGTTAAGCCGTTGGTCCCGGTTGCCAGTAAAATGGCAGTCGTTAAGCTAAGTTGAAGGCTTTATTTCAACAGCAGGCAGTCACAACCTGCGCCTGTCCATTAAACACGGCAATACGGCTCACCACCTATTACGTGGGACAAATTATACAAAAAGGTGAAATGTGGGCATATAATATGCCTCTGCCTACCCCTTCGGGGATAAAGGTGTGACCATATGTATGTATGTATGTACTATTTGTTTAAAAAAAAGGTACGATATTGGCTAATGGTACCTACCTACCTACCATCTAGTTCCTGGCAAAGTAAGATAAGAGGTTGAATCATAATTATATCCTCCTGGTGAGTTCCATTACATTGTATATCTGCCACTGGGAATCCCATATAACATTGATTGTAGGTTTTGCTAGATGCAACTGCACCTCACAATCTCTTACTCAGCAGAGGCATCTCTTGTGAACATAACTTGAATACCAAGAATCTCCATGCAACCGCACAATAAAGGAAATTCCATAGAATACAAAAAAATATAAAATTACTGTCTATTTAAGGAAATTCACAAGTTATGGGAAACACTATTTCCAAATAGGTATTTCACTTTTACTTACTCGTAACACTCAATCTCCTAAACAGGAAAAAGGAACTTTGGAGATTTTTGTGAGTGATATTTTTATTTGATTTCGTAAGTTTATTGATGAGACTAATCTACGAAAATAGGGAGGCAACACCATATTAGGATCGCCCTTGCCTTATAGTATAGCAAACGATTGCTATGTGGTGTCGATTAGGCGGCCGTGTGCGGGCCATATATTTTCGTCTGCCACCTCTCGGGGGCGGCGCCGGCGGGGCGGTGTAAAAAAATATTAAAATAAACGCCTGCACTAATTTTGTAGCTGTACCGCTACAAAATAAAATATGTTTTTGAGTAGGTACTACGTACAATAATGGCTTAGAGCTGTAGGCAGATGATCGCAGTGTGATCGGAGAATTCCAGAAATTGAGAATCCCCTTTTCCGTCAACACGACGTATTGATTTCAATTGTAATCGAATACAAAAGGTCGATTCTCGGTAAACGACAGACTTCCAGGCTTTAATTAGAACGGGTGACGCTTAAAATACTAGCGTTTGATAAACCATTCTACATCTACTATTTAATTGACATGTAAATTCCTTTAACCATATTATCTTTAATTCATGTCTGGTAAAGATTTAATAAATAATTTAGTAATTAACATTAATTAATTCCAAAGTACTTTGCTATACATATATCTAAATATTTATCTGTTATTTTGTAAGGAAATATTGTAAACATTATGAACACAGAAGCATTCATTATATTTTTTTCATAAGCACAATACCTACTGAAAGGCGGCCTCTGACCTTATTTAGCGCGGATGTGACGTGCATCGGCTGAAACTGTGAACGGGAAAATCTGAGAAGAATATCAATGCTAGTCTTTGATTAGTACACTGATGATATTTTATTATAGAACTAGCGGTACCCTGCCACGCTTCGCCGTGACTTTTTTATGGTGGTTTTATGTACCTATGGGAAATGAGTAACAAACCAAATGATGAGTACATTTAAAAAAAAATGTGTGCGTGTACTATTGTACATACGTAAGAAGTGAAACTTCTTCATAACCTTATTTTTCGAAAAAATATCATGAAATTAGTAGTTAGCTTAGTTTAGTAACGGAGTTAGTAGTCCAAAAGTTCAAAAGTCCAAAGTCAAAAAGTCAAAAAGTCAAAAAGTCAAAAAGTCGAAAAGTCAAAAAGTCAAAAAGTCAAAAATTCAAAAGTCAAAGTCAAAAAGTCAAAAAGTCCAATAGTCCAAAAGTCAAAAGGTCCAAAATATCAAAGTCTAAAAGTCCAAAACTACAAAGTCTAAAATTCTAAAAGTCCAAAAGTCCAAAAGTCTAAAAGTCCAAAACTCCAAAAGTATAAAAGTCCAAAAGTCCAAAGTTCAAAAGTTCAAAGTCCAATGTCTAAAGTCCAAAACTCCAAAACTCCAAAACGCCAAAACTCCAAAATTCCAAAAGTTTAAATTCTAAAGTCCAAAACTCCAAAATTCCAAAAGACCAAAACTCCATAACTTTAAAAGTCCAAAGTTAAAAAGTTCAAAGCTCCAAGAGTTCAAAGTCCAAAACTCCAAAACTCTACAACTCTACAACTCCAAAACTCCAAAACTCTAACTCCAAAAGTCCAAAAAGTCAAAAGCCCAGAACTCCAAAACTCCAAAAGTCCAAAAGTCTAAGTCCAAAAGTACAAAAGTACAAAAGTACGTAAGAAGTCCGATAGTCCAAAAGTCCAAAAGTCCGAAGTCCAAAAGTCCAAAACTCCAAAGTCTAAAAGTCTAAAGTTCTAAAAGTCCAAAAGTCCAAAAATCCAAAAGTCCAAAACTCCATAACTCCAAAACTCCAAAATTCCGAAAGTCCAAAAAGTTCAAAAATAGCATGCAAAACATATCTGACCTCTAAGTAAGTACTCTCTTTTATTATTCTGTATGCAAGGAGGCCGCAATCAAACTTCTTTGAAAAAACATCAATCTGGTAGGTACCTTCTAAATAGGTTGTTTATAATATTTTGTTCTGAAACTGGCAGAATATGATTTAAAAAAAAAAACAACCAGCGCCATCTATTGGTAAAATCACTTTCTAAAGCTATTTTATTTTTATTGCTGTTAAGATAAAAGTGTATAAAGTAGCCTAAAACCATCTCTGAATCCTATTGTATATCGTGTCCAATTTGGAGCTCAGTTGATTCAGTAAATTTTGAGTTTTTAATAGATACTTAAACGCACACAACATTTTTATATATATATAGATTTTAATTGTTTTTTACCCAGTGGGAGCCAGTTGAAAACCAGCGCCGGGTACTTATATTGGCAATATGCTGAACTGGATCCCATTTTTAGGGTTTCGTAGCCAAATGGCAAAAACGGAACCCTTATGGATTCGTCATGTCTGTCTGTCTGTCTGTCCGTCTGTCTGTTCGTCCGTGTGTCACAGCCACTTTTCTCCAAAACTATAAGACCTATGCTATTGAAACTTGGTAACTAGATGTATTCTGTGAACCGCATCAAGATTCTTATACAAAACTAGAAAAAAAGCAGTAAATTTTGGGGGTCCCCATACTCAGAACTGAAACTCAAAATTTTTTTTTTCATCAATATTATACGTGTGGGGTATCTATAGATAGGTCTTCAAAAATGCTATTGAGGTTTCTAACATCATTTTTTTCTAAGGTGAATAGTTTGCGCAAGAGTCACTTCCAAAGTGGAAAAATGTGTGTCCCCCCCTCTAACTTCTAAACTAAAAGAATGATAAAGCTAAAATAAATATATGATTTACATTGCCATAAAAACTACCAACGAAAATTAGTTTGAACCAGATAGAGCTGGTAGTTTTTTTTTAATACGTCGTAAACCGCAATTTTCAGTTAGAAAAATCACTACCACTGCGAACGTGTTAAATAATCAATCAAAGTTACAACGAACGACAAGAACTTTTATACTATGTTACTTGCTGCTACGAAACCCTTCATGGGCGAGTCCAACTCGCACTTGGCCGGCTTTATTAAATATTAAATAAATATTCACGAACATTTCACACAACGCTATCTGATCCCAAAGTAAGCTGGGAATAACCTGCTTGTGTTATGGGTAACAGACCACGGATATTAATACTTATATACTTTTTAAATACATAGATACATATACATAGAAACACGGAAACACCCAGACTCTTGACGCAAACTCTAAATATGTTTGGTGCAACGGCGTACCTATTTTTTATTTTATTATTATTATTGTGTATGTTTGTATTTGTTTAGTAATTAAGCCAGTACTATTGTTGCAGAAAAAATAAATTTTTGAAGTAAAATTTCTTTAGGCGCGACCTAGGGAGTTACTTACTCAGAATTTTTTTGAAGGAAGTAAACTATTTGAAACTACGTTTCCGCTATTCAAAATTCGAATAAATAATATTAATAAAACATTTGATGCCGTCAATGGCAAAGAAGTTTACTTCAATCGCGCGTAAAGGTTACACGCACACTTTTTTTTTCTTTCTTTCTTGATGACAATTTTAGTACGTCTCTTGATATTCTCTCCATACTTCGAATCTCGTCTATCATAAAGCTAGCGGGTGTTAGCTGTGTCGTCGGGCTAAGCGATTTACGAGCAGAGACCAAGTGCCTCTATAAACTTTATGCACACTATTGATCACATCTGTTATTTGATTGCACCTGACCTTGGGATGACTTGGGACGTTTGCAGACAAAAAGACGGAGTTAGCTGAGCGTCGCAATATCTCAATCTAACTAAGTAGCATTCTAGTTCTTATAAATCAATACTACAGCAGGTACCGTACCAAAGCGCCTGTATATTTCAACATGGCAATACGATAACCTGAAGCGTTTGTTTAAATGTTAGGATCAGTGATGATGATGAGTCCCATTCACTAGCGGTCCTCACTCGGTTTCACCCGCCGTAGAATAAGTAAATAATACCTATAGCCTAGGACCTAGGCTATATATTTTGACCTAGGCCCTAGGTCACCCTGGGATAGTGATTTTTTTAAATCGGTTCGGTAGTTTCGGAGCCTATTTTAGTCAATGCAAAATTAAATAAATAAACAAACAAATTTTTCCTTTGCATAATTTAGTATAGCTAGTCTTATTTACTCATGCGTCGTTACCCACTTCCCGTACAACAATATACGCATAACACAAACGACTACGAGTGTTCTACATTCAAGGCTGAATCATTAGCATTCAAAAATATTTGGAAATTCAGAATTTCGAATGGTTATTCATTGACATTTTCCTGTAGTCAGTGATTTATTCTATCAAATTGTTTGTCACGTAATTAAATAAACCGCCAATCCGTAATCAGGGTTTTTTTTAAATTAATTGTTTCCGTAGAATTTCGGAAGGTTTCAATTGATAACAATATTAATTAATTCATGTGCATTATGTGTGTCAAGGTAAATCCCTATGTTTGGGGAAGTTTTAAACTTTAGCACATGATTAGTGTCTAGTGCTTTACTAAACATAGTAATAATTATAGTACTACATTTCACATTTCAAACTTACCTGTGTTGTATTTTAGTTGCATTTTATGTACATAGGTATATATTATAATATTAACTGAGGAACGTTAAAAGTGGAGGAAGTTGGTTGGAGAACAGCTTTGCATATAAATTGTATAGGTACATACCTATATGAATGAGGTACCTATGTGAATATGAATGCGATCTTTGTCCCAACAATTTTCTTTCCAGGTTTTAACAGGTTTTCTGGCTACAAACAAACAAACAAAAATATATTTATTTCACTGAGGCATTATACAGATGCACTTGTAAAACTTCCAGTTTATAAACCAAAAACCTCTACCATCAGTTTACAACGCGAGCCACTTGAGAAGAACTGGCTAGTACGCCAAATTGACGTCGCCACTAGCCTGATGGAAGCCGTGGCGCATCTAGCGATTGGGGCCACTTCTGACAGTGGTCCTCAAGTTGGCGGCCCTGTGATGTGCCTCTTCACGCTCCTCTTGAAGAACCCGGGATTGTAAGATGAGGGAAACACGTGTGGTTTTACTCCATTCGGGCCCGACGTGCTACGACACCTCGTCGTTAGTTCCACTGTTGCAGTGGGGTCAAATCAAAAGAAGGTATCGAGTGCTACGGGAGTTCCGTTAGTTGTCAAATTTTATCGAAATTTCCTTTTCCCCTATACCAAATCTACTTTAGTGAATTTGTATTTTCATCTTAAGTTTTCCTTTTTAATTTTCCTGTTTCCCATTTATGTAATCTTGGTAGCCTCATCCTTATTCAATCAAGAATCGTTAAAGCCATTTAACACGGGGGTAATACCCTACTTTCACGGTTTCACTTACCGATCACTGTTTTGTTACACGACGTTATGTACTCACATTGAGTGGCTTTAGGTTTTTTCCTCTTTTCAATTCAAGGAAATTCAAGGCGCGCTGTTAAAAGAATCTCCAATAACCTCCATTATCTTCAAGGAAATTGAATATCTCTCCCTTCGATGGTCGTTGACCTTATAATAGTAAGAAGTTTCCAGAGCTGTAAAAATATTATCCATAAGAATTTATCGTTTAATCGTACTGTCTGATATCCACGATATCCTCTACTAAGTGATATTGTAATCTAGTTCTTTCCTTGAACTCCAGAAATTCATTGTTCAAATTTAAAAACCACTGTATTAGTAGCCTTATGGAAATGGAAGTCCTCAGCGGAATGAAGGAATCATCATCAGGAGCAGGCCAGTGAGGAGTACCGTATAATGTTAACAGTCAGCTTGAGTCTAATCCGCTATCAACTATAGTAGTAGTACCTACCTATTGTTGATCGAAGAGTCTTTTTTTTTAAGTTAGGAAAATCCTACATGGATGCTATGCCGGACTACTACCGAATAAAAACCACGCTTATCCTGCTTAACAACCTACTGTTGGGAGCCCTGGGTGAGCCCTCGGAAGGATACCCCAGGACTCCCAACAGTGATCGAAGAGTCTAATCTATCAATCTTATAGAAGAACGTTTTGGAGGTGTGGGTCCATTCGTTCGCTGTTTATTCGAGCCAGTGAAGTTACAACATTATTATTTTTCAAATGTAAAATGTATCAAGCAAGCAGAAATTTTCAACATTATGTTTCATGTAACTAATTTCAATAGTCAAATAATTCAATTGTATGTTATCGCCGTACAGGAGCGATAACACAAAAACTTGGCAAGCGGGCATAGTTACACAGAAACTGCTGACTCAGTCATCTCCAAGATTGGACACAAGCCAAAGTAAAAAGCGGGCGTCACGCGAATTATGATGAGACAGCGTTCCACTGGACTATAACACAACTCTGACAAATGGGACTAGCCCGCATACGATGGCTTATTTAATGCTCACATTTGTCAAAATACGGAACAGAATTTTTCAGTTACATTGGTATTTTGTGCTGTGTAATATTGTTCACAGTCATGTGTAATATGTCGTTAGTGGTATAAAAAACAATTCCTGATGTTTTTGATGATGATTGAGATGTTTTTCATACCATTAGCATGGCAGACAAACATAGAGCTCATCTAATCAAAAGTGTACGTTTGCAGCACCAGAGGTATTAAGTACACAGGCATGTCTACGTCAAATTCTTTAGCTCTCACTTTAAAATAAGTAGGAATTGCGGGCTGCATAATTATTAAAATCTGTTCTGGTTGTTGGAATTTTGGTTCGGATTACAAAATGGTTTTAGACTTTCTCATATCACGAACACCTACATGAGATCAACAAAACAATAACTAGCTAATATCGTACAAGACACGAGGTTTATAATCATTACTAAAACTTCGGATAAAGATCTACGTTGGTGAACTGTTGCCATTAGCATAAGCATGGGCGCTTGTGTACGCTCTGGTTTATCTATGGGCAAGCGTCTAATAAAAACAACAACAACAACACAAAAAATATATTTTTTTGTTTTGATACAACCCCGGAAAATCCGAAGCAATCCATGAATCAGCAGTTACAGTCGGTACTGAGACACATCGCGTACCTATTGCGTAAGGTGACAGAAACAAGCTTCGAAAGCACAAAGCGCCGCAACACGTGGCCTGAACCAAACTAGGTCAGGAAATACCGTTTTGATTGTGTGGTGTGTATGTATGCAGTTTTATGAACAACTACAGGAACCTCGCGGCTGCGTCCGCGTGCATATCTGTTCCCGTTTCCGCAAATTATGGGAACTTATTCTGTGGGTAAAATTTGCTTTTGCAGATTAACCTATTTGTTATTCCAGACTGCAATCAATCGATGTACTAAATATTAGGCATTTTTGTTCAGTCACTAGAGCTGATTCTGCTATGGTTTAAGCTGATTCTACTATAGTTAGAGCTGATTCTACTATGGTTACAGCTGATTCTACTACGGTTAGAGCTGATTCTACTATGGTTACAGCTGATTCTACTATGGTTAGAGCGTGTAAGCATAGTAGATCAGGTGTAAGAGTAACAAACATCCATATTTCGGTAGTTTGTATTAAGAGATTTTGCAGTCAGAAGGAAAGTTCATGGTATATTCATCCTACACGGTTGTAGTTGTGTGTTTTCCGTGCCACGACCATACATATCGTGATTTATTTTCCATTTGGAATATCATTTTAATTAGGTAATCAATGTGTAAGCGGGTATTTTTACTGTAAACTTCACACAGGAAACTAGTTACATTCCGAAGTGCCTAAACATCTGGCGTTGGAGATTCCTACCGGCGACCGGAGGAAAATATTTGTTTAGGCTTTGGGTACACTTTGTATTGGGTGATTTTGTTTGCGTTTGATCTTGCCCTCAATACTGAATTAGAATATTAGTAAATAACGCCCTACAGACCCTTTGAAGCCGTCAAATTGAGTGCTTTGATTTTTACTAGTTTGTTTGGAATTTTGATGATAGCATTCATTCATCTTTATCGGTTTTGGATCACGACCGAGGTGAAATTTCAAGCATTCCTTTTCAGTCCCACAGCACAGGACTTATGCTATGGGATTGAAGTCAAAGAATAGTTCTTTAAAAAGGTATGAGTTATGCCATAAATCATACCATTTTAAAGAATTAGTCTTCGATCTTCTAACCAATTAAGAGTCAGTACCTACCTGCGTCAGTCTGGTCCTGTCATCAAGTGCCCCTTGCGGGTGACATTGATTTGGTTCCCAAGGGTCTAGCTGGTGCCCCATTACACCTTCGTAATTTCTATTTAAATTCATTCGGTAGTTTTCGTGTGAAAGAGTAGGTAACAAGTATCCACATGGCCATTCTCACATTTATGTGCAAAATTTTATCAAAACCCGTTGGGTATTTTGAGTTGCGCGTTAATTAATTATTCAGTTAGTCAGTCAGGGTAAATAATTTCATACCTACTGCAGACGATAAAAAGCGTAGAGAAGAAAGTTCCCACATACAATTTTCATAAGTAGGGGAAATATCTCTTTAATGCTATTTTCTTAACATAGGTACCTATAGCCGCATCTTTTCCCATAAGAGTAGATAGAGTCACTATCTTAGATCATCTAAACACAGGATGCGCCTTACTTAAGCATTGTTTTCTGCCAAGCCAATAGACCATTTGGTCTTTTGGCTTTATCAAAAGCACTGTACATCAGTACATCATTTTATATGATTAAACTAGTACATTTCATTGTAGTTGACTGTACAATAAAAATTAACACACAACAGCCATTACGCGTTTGTCGATTCATACATTTTTAAATATAATGAAATTTTATATGTCTTTGTGTTTCCCCCTTCACCCGCTATGAAAACTAGCCGAATATTTTTGTATGCGGTGGTTCGCAAAGGCTAGTCCCGTGATATATGGTCTAAGGCCATATTTCAGCAGCTGTATTTTGTCTGTAGTAATCTCACGTGACTTCTTTATTGAAGAATCCAAAAATAGCTTACCTCAATTCGTGAAGCTATTGTATTTTTATTATTTAGTCATTGATCCATGACTCAGAATGACATTTATCTAAATAAAGCTCGTGCTACGTGACAAATGAACTATAAATAGCTATACCGCTAACCACAGTAAAAGTTCAGCCTAAAACAGATGACAATGGCAGGAAATACATTTGGCTATCAACGAAATTTCCGTAGGTATTATTGTGTCGAATACGAAATGAACTGTACACAGTATTTACCTGCCTTTACCTTACACGGAAATATAAATATATGTAAAAGCTTTCCCTTTATTTTCTTTGGTGCTCCTTGCAGGTTATTACCACGTTACTTTTTATAATTACCAGGATGCACCAGGAAATTTATAAAATATAGACATTTTTTAAATGTTACCTACCTACTGTCAAAAATTTCAAAAGGCCTTCAACCTAGCTTCACTACTGGTATGATATAAAAAGAAAATGGTTTTGTTATAAATTCTATATTTTAGTTATAATGTGTAAAAAGATCATACGATACTCAACGACGAGAAAAAGAAAATGTCTTGTTCAGAGATGTTTGTTGTACAAGACTCTGTAGGCGAGGTACTTAGGTACTAGACGCGCTTGACGCTATGCAGGCAGAGATGTGCTATCCGAATTATTGGCCTGTGCCTCAGGACAACCCCTGAGGTGATGGGAGGCCTCAAACCGGTGGCGCAGCGAAGAACCATAGCGTCCTTTGTAGCCTTCTACCGATTGTATCACGACGAGTGTTCTGAAGAGCTATTCAACCTGATCCCACCCTCTCCTTACCGATCCCGAACAACCCGTGCCGGGCGGAGGTGCCACTCATACACAGTGGAGAGAATCTTTGCCAGAACTGAGCGTTTTAAAAGAACCTTTTCTTTTTCCTTTGTCGAACATGATAGGACGAACTATAAATACTTGGAACGACCTGCCCGCACACGTGTTCTTCAAGAGGAGCGTGAAGAGGCACATCACAGGGCCACTGTCAGAAGACTCACGGACTGTGAGAGTGGCCCCTAATCGCTGGATGCGCCACGGCTTTCCGGCTAGCGACTTTAATTTGGCGAGCTTTAAAAAAAATGTTGATATGTGAAGAAAACTTATACCTATAGATTGCTTTTTTTTTCGATTTTGAATAAGTAGGTATGAGTATTTACTTAAGCCATAAGATACCATATTTATTTGTTTGGAGGACATCCATAAGATACCATATTTATTTGTTTGGAGGACATGTGTTTTGTATGGGTCAATGTCGTTAGTCCTATCCACGGCCTGACGCACTGAGTTGACGGGAATACAAGCCATTAGTACAGATGGTTACATATTATTATGCCAGAAATGAGAATTGCATGCCTTAACTCAAAATGCATTAGCCCAAAATCGAAATGTGCAGATAATTATAATTATTCACGGACATCTCACACAACGCTATCTGATCCCAAAGTAAGCTAGGAATAACCTGCTTGTGTTATGGGTATCAGACCACGGATATTAATACTTATATACTTTTTAAATACATACATATTATACATAGAAACACCCAGACTCTTGAGACAAACATTTATGGGTCACACAAATATTTGTCTCCGGTGGGAATCGAACCCACGACCTCCAGCACCGCAGGCGGTATCACTACCGACTGCGCCACAGAGGCAGTCAATGCAGAAATTATAATTCAATCTGCTCTCGTAGTGACATTTTTCATAATAGCTTCTATGAATTTAAAAGGATCATGCGTGGTGAAGAGTTTAAGCATGTATGACTTCTTCTTGTTTTTCTTTTTTGTTAACTTTTTGTTGTTCTTAAATTTAATTTCATTTTATTTTAGTTAATTTTATGTAGTTAGCACTGAAGTTACCACACAATTGTTGTGTATAGATTAAATTGGACTTCAGGTTTAAGAATGTCATTTAACTGTAGGAACTTTTTGTCAGTACTGAAAGATCTGATGTCTGTTTCTGTACCTATATTTAAATAAAATAAAATAAAAAATACCAATATTGAAAAGGCCAAGTATGTATAATATAAATAATTTAAAATGCCTTACGGTCGAATAAACAAAACCCAAAAATTAAATTTACTATACTTAACGTTAACCCTAAAATATTCAACCATAAAATACTTTTTTTAACGTGAGGCAAATCCTACATGGGTGCTATGCCGGACTCCTATCGACTAAAAACCACACGACGTATCTTACCTAACAGCCTACGGTTGGGAGCCCCGGGTACATCCTCGGAAAGATATCCAAGGACTCCCAACCTTAGATCATCTAACCACAGGATGCGCCTTAGCTTACTTAAGCATTGTTTTCTGCCAAGCCAATAGACCATTTGGTCTTTTGGCTGTATAAAAAGCACTGTACATCAGTACATCATTTTATATGATTAAACTAGTACATTTCATTGTAGTTGACTGTACAATAAAAATTAACACGCCAAGCCATTACGCGTTTGTCGATTAATACATTTTTAAATACTTATAATGAAATTTTATATGTCTTTGTCCCCCTTCACCCGCTATGAAAACTAGCAGAATATTTTTGTATGCGGTGGTTCGCAAAGGCTAGTCCCGTGATATATGGTCTAAGCTCCCAACAGACCTACGGCTACCACTGCTGCTTCATTTAGTGGGATGGGGGAGGGGTAAATAAGTTAAAGCAAAATAAAAAAAAACCATAACCTACTGGGTAGTACAAGCAGGTTATGTTTTTTTTCTTTCTACATTTTTCAGTTTTCTTATTGAAGTGAAACTTCTTTATCGGCGTTGGAAAAAATTTAGCGTCACGTCACGTTGTTTCGTTACGCGCCATCTTTGTTTTCGTCCCCACCACGGTGGATTCGAATTAAGAGTACTTTATCCAGGGATAGCATGTCGTTTGTAGATTTTTGGACTTTTGTACTTTGGGACTTTGAGCTTTTGGACTTTTGGGCTTTTGGGCTTTAGGGCTTTTCGGCTTTTGAGCTTTTCGGCTTTTGGGCTTTTCGGCTTTTCGGCTTTCGGACTTTTCGGCTTTTCGGCTTTTGGGCTCTTGGGCTTTTCGGCTTTTCGGCTTTTGGATTTTTGGACTTTTGGGCTTTAGGGCTTTTCGGCTTTTGAGCTTTTCGGCTTTTCGGCTTTTGGGCTTTTCGGCTTTTCGGCTTTTGGGCTTTTCGGCTTTCGGGCTTTTCGGCTTTTCGGCTTTTGGGCTCTTGGGCTTTTCGGCTTTTCGGCTTTTGGGTTTTTGGGCTTTTGGACTTTTGGACTTTTGGACTTTTGGACTTTTGGGCTTTTGGGCTTTTGGGCTTGAAAAATAAGGTTATGAAGAAGTTTCACTTCTTACGTGTGTACACTAGTACACGCACACATTTTTTGTTTAAGGATAATGGATTTTTTTTAAAATTTAGGCATTGTACGGTAAGATGTAAGGTATTTTAAATATTAAGTTATTTCGATTTTGGGTATTTTGGGCTAATATATTTTAAGTTATTATTATTTCTGACGTTGTGATAGGTAACCGTGCGGATATACTAAATAGGCCGTAAACAATACATTTTTGTTTGTTTGTTTGTTAACAAATATTAACAATGCACGGGGAATTATCAGTTATTATAGATTCCCATTTATTTACAAAATAAGTAATTTCCTACTGAAATAATAGGTGCACTGATATGCAACGATAACTAAAAAATAATGGCTATTAGTGGTATTAATAGCTACCACCTATCCTATCTAACACCTACATTAAATTATTTTAACGCATTTTTGCAAAATAAGTAGTTACTATACTAGGAATACCTTACAACAAATGTATCTTCTGGTAAATTTACGAGTACTTACCTACATTTGTTGGAGGAAAATCCGTAAGTATTTAACTTTGTTCCTCATTTTTTTTTAAATGTCATTTCCGGTTGCATCGGAAGGTCTCGGAATCTGACTTTCACTTTCCTGTAATTACTTCCACTTCTCTTTAGAGAACATGTTGTTCTCTATGAGGCCATGACTTTTTTAGTCATGTCAGTCCGTTTGCACATTTTTTTTATTAAAATTTTTCGTATTTTGTTGATGTCAACGTGTTTGTAAAATCTGTTAGATTTTAATCTCAGAGATGGTAAACAGTCGGGATTCTACAATCTAACGAATTATTTTCATTTAGATTTTGAAAATACTAGGGCGTCAGGTGGTCGACGACCGCTGTCACGGCAGGCTCGCTCGGCCCACTCGCCTTCTAAATCTAAATTTTAGAGTGACAGAGACATATCGTTTCAAAATAATCGTCGTTTTGTTGAATGGGAGCCCCCATAATCCCCCCTTTTTCTGATTTTAGTATTTGTTATTATAGCGGCAACGGAAATACATCATCTGTGAATTTCAGCTCTCTAGCTTCAGCCTCATGACGGACAGACAGACAGACAGAGAGACAGGCAGACGGACGTCAAAATATCACGAACAATAGGGTAGCGTTTTTCCCTGTTGGGTACGGAACTCTGAGAATGAGCGCATCCACATCAATTAACGAATTGTGGTTTATAAAGCATGCAGTAAGTAATTGCATTTCTGTGTAATGCTATAAATTTATGTGGTAGGAGTCCGGTTTAGCATCCATGTAGGATTTTCCTCACGTTAAAAAAGCCTTCTTAACTTCAATTTGAAATTTGAATTTTTTTGTGGGGTGTCTCTTCTATCTTCTACTTCCTAGCATAATTCGTTGTTTACCTTCTTTAACTTACTAAGCGAATTTGCCTTGTGTCGCCCGATCGAAATACAGTAGGTACACTAGTTATTTGATGTACACAAAAACTTCAGGTATCTTTGCAATGCAATAATGTAATTGTGCCTATTGTACACATTTTGTACCCTATCAGTGATGTTCACAGGAAACTGTGTACCTACCTATTGGCTTGATTCTGTAGCGGGGGATTTCCAACATGTTGACCTAACCCTAGGTAGGTAAGGCCTCCTACAACACTCCTATAGATTGTATTCTGTTATTCAACATTTAAATCAAGATTGTAGCTGACTCTTGAGCACGGCGAGACTTGTGCAACCAATATTTTGGTTCAAAATCCATAGGGCTTAAAATGGCTAGGTTTGGTAAAAAAATCTAGACAGTTTTCTATAAATTCTTCATAGCAATAAGCTCGCTAGCGTTAGCTGCTTTGCAAAAATGGGTACCATAATTGCAAAATTTTCGCACGATATTGCAAAAAGACGGAAATCTGGTCGTGACAGTAAAAATTTGGCAGTGCTTATTGTTTCATTGGGAACACAAACTGTTTTGTAATGTGTAATTCACATTTGTGCCATTCACTTTGTGTTCCCAATCGAAGACGAACATTGGGCTATCAGGTATCCGTGTCTGGACCAGAAACCCGAAGGTTTACCCGGGACTCCCGACCGTCCGTCGTGTCACCGTCGGCAATAGAAGGCCGGTGGGACTCAGGAACAGCATCTACGAGGATTTTCACACCTTTGACAAAAGTTATTATTTATTGGAAAACTCGAAATGAAACCCGTTTGTCAGTAAAATGACAATCGATAAGCCGGGTTGAAGGCCTTATGGGCGGCTTGAAAATTTTCAACTGCGGGTCGCGGCGACCTGCGCCTGTCCATTTCAACACGGCAATGGGCTCACCACCTATTACGTGGGACATAAAACTACAAGGTGAAATGTGGGCGTAATGCCTCTGCCTACCCCTTCGGGGATAAAGGCGTGACTATTATTTATGTATGTATTATTTATTGCAAGGAAAAATAGACCTTGTTGTTTCGTTAAAAACCTCAACCGCAGGGACCACATTTTTTATAATAATAATATAATAATAATAATAAATTTATTTCAGAAAAATACTTTTGTACATACTCGTAGTTGTAAAATATAGACCTTACGTTTACAATGGTATTAAAATATAGACCTTACGTTTACAATGGTATTAAAAATTTGATTGTACGCATAGTTATTACATATTAAGTTTACATTACATATTAATTTTGACTAACTTGACTACTTATATTTATAATTTTCCTGATCTGGAAGGGAAACGAGATAACAAGCAGTTTATTACCTATGCGCCAAGAAAACTCCTAAATATCTGTGCATCAGTTCACCGATTGCTAACGGTTTGTCCACAATTTATCCATTTATCCTTGATGTAATAATTACGTAATTTGGATATTTAAATTACGTGGCAATTGCTCACTGTAAGTTTTGTATTAATTCTGTGTCATGTTTTGTTTAGGGAAATATTCTACTGGACAATATGACAAGTATGATGCATTGTTTAGTGACACATCTTCTGTATATACATTTGTATGTTTACTTGCATGTTACCTATGTTTCAAAATTAACTTATTGTTCGATTACTAGGTAGGTATGTTATTGATCTACCTATTTCCACCAATATCAGAATAACAATAAGTAAGTACCTAAGTATGACAAATATTTGGATTGAATTCTATGAGTCAATTTTTATTTCACAGTTCTGATAACTTGAGGAATTGATAAAAGTCCTCTGTTAACTTTTAATTTAGCAAACATATTAGTTTAGCAATAAACTAGCTGTTGCCTGTGACTTCGTACGCGTGAAAATTATCTTATAATGCTAATTTGATTGCTCTCTGCTTAGCCCCTAGTATATGTAGCGTGATAATATATAGCCTATTTGAAGACCCTACCCCTATTTAATATTTGTGTAAAATTTGAATCAAATCTATTGAGTACTTTTCGAGATCCTTCCGGACAAAGCAAAGCCAACAAACAAAAAAATTTTTAACTATGTTTTTGGCTTCGGTATCTTATGTTGAACACCCAGCGACGATTTTTTTGAAACGGTTCCAATGTACAGTTTTGGCTTTTCTATTATTTTATTATATGCAGCAATATAATAATAGCCTTTTTTTAAATTCTTGTTTATTTCCAAATATGCTGCCTTTTGTTGTAACACAGTATCTATGATCTACATATTGTACATTATTACTTAAAAAAATCATATTATTTTATACCCATCAAACAATTGTTAACTGTAAATAATTACTAAATATAAGCAATAAACTTATTTTAATGCAAAAATAATCTTTTTAAGTTAGGTACCGTAGAAGAACTTCATACTGAAACCAATGTACGAGAAATGTGGGCTTGAAATACCTTACTAAAAAGACAGCAAGAAAACCAGCCCGATAATTATGATCAATAATACATATTATTGACTCGATATAGTATGTGCAACCAATCGAATAGAAATTCCCGATTATGATTACGTCCCAGTTCTGCTGACCATATTGTCAATACAGTAGATAATTTGGATGATTACCTCAATTTAACCGGTTAAGACTGAAGATAAATAAGGCAAGGCAGAGTCATACCCGGGGCGCCCGTGCCCGGCGATGTGAGGATAGATACGAGTAGGGACCTTGTGGTTTTAATTTGTTGAAGTCCGGCTAATGACAGCTGTGGGGATTTTTACATGTAATAAAAATGGACAGACAGACAGACATACAGACGGAAGGCGAAGTCTGTTGATAGGGTCCCGCTTTTACCCTTTGGGTACGGAACCCTAAAAATGCAGACTAATCGTAGTTTACAGAGAAAAAGTTAGATAGTTTTCGTCCTTACACATAAACTTGACCGGTATGACTTTGTAAATAGTGCACAAAAAGAATAGCCCGCCGAGTTTGTACTAACTTTGATTTGTAATCATATTATACGTTTTGCAAGTGCCTAAATAAATGATTTTGGTGCATATAAATCCTATAAGAAATCTCTCTGGTCTTGATTCATGCAAATGTTGGTTTCTTGGGGTCAACCACTGAGAAACACTGACGATTCAAGACGCATTCTAGGTGACCGGGGTGTATTGAGGGAGTCCTCTATAGTAAATGAGTCACTGCAGTTACTATCTAACGTGCCTTACGAGGGTTCCGCAACTTCGCATCAATAGATTGTGGTCAGCTTTTGTTATTTCGGAACAATTTAGCGTCTATGTATTATGGTTACGACAGTGTTTATCGTTACAAGTAATAGGACTTTCTATTATGTCTGTTAATTGGATTATGACGCTGGAAAAGCTTTCTGACCTATTTTCGGGCAAAATACTTATTTATTTCAATATTGCTTTGAATCATACGTATTATTGTACTTTATTTGTTACAATAAGTTTGTCCTTGAGTGTTTTGATTATTTCCAATATTTTATTTACGTCTATTTAACTTGTTGTGCCCAAGGCATTGTCTGTAACATACCTACTACAAATCCCGTTGCACAAATTTAACTCATAGGCACTATGGGAAAACTGAAATATTTTTCGAGGTATAAAGTACCTACATAATACTAGCGGACGACACACGGTTTCACCTGCGTGACTCCCGTTCCCGTGGAAATGTGGGAATAAAATATAGCATATGTTCACCAGGAATAGTGAATCTTGTAGCCTCCCAACAGTGAAATAATTTTTGAAATCGGTTCAATAGTTTCGGAGCCTATTCGATGCAAACAAACATATCGTCGTCAAAGACATAGCACATCAGATGCGTCACGTGGAATGTTGATTTCCTTGATGATGGTGCCGCGGCCATGGTAGTGGCTGCGGACATCCCCATGATAATGTTGCCAGTTGAAATAAATGTAAGTATTGGGTATGTAATTGTAACATCGTGTATTTTCTGCTGGGGTATCTCCGACCCCGACCGCACGATACTTACCTATAGTATCAGGGCTGTCACTTTTAGTTTATTCAATCGTCGTAAATGACAGGTTAGGTTAAACAATTGGACATTCTCATACAACATCATCTAGTCCAAATTAGGCCAGTTTAAGCTTGTGCTATGGGATCTAGACAACTGATAGACATATGTACTTATATATTTCTAAATAAATACATAGTAGGTATACAAAAACATCAAAACTCTGATACAAAACTTTGAGGAACACACAATTTATTCGATTCCACCCGAATCCAACCTGGGACCTCAGCACAACATTCCCATATTAATGATGGCAACATTTTATGGATCACAGAATTAATGTGAAAATTTCAGCTTTCTAACTATCACGGTTCCTGAGATACAGTCTCATGACGGAAGGACAGACAAAGTTCAAAGACAGACAGACGGACAACGTAGTCTCATAAATAGACTCCCGTTTTTATCCTTTGGGTAGGGAACCTTAAAAACGACCGAAATTCTAGAATATTTTAGCTTTTCCTTAATTCATACACTAAACACTATAAATTTGCATTCTTTTGAAGGTTCTATATTCGTTTGAAGTGCCACCAAAGTAAAGTTTCGATTATCAGTCAGTCAGTGTTCACTCACTGCATACATACATATAGTCACGCCTTTATCCCAAAAGGGGTAGTCAGAGGCGTAGTATACGCCCACGTCTCACCTTTTAGTTTCATGTCCCGCGAAATAGGTGGTGAGCCTATTGCCGTGTTGAAATGGACGGGTAGTGTTCTGTTAAAAGATACTTAATTTACTTCAAACTTCTAGTTTTATCCACAAAGAAATTATAAGGGGTCGAAAACGAACTGAGTGGGTTCGAAGCAGTGGGAGTAGAACTCGCGCAGCGAGGGTTCCGTACCAAAAAACGGCAAAAATTCATGTTTGTTGTATTCCATGCAACAAACGTTCCCCTAATACAATATTATTTTTCTGATTTTAGTATTTGTTGTTATAGCGGCAACAGAAATACATCATCTGTAAAAATTCAGTTCTCTAGCTATCACGGTTCCTGCGATACACACATTTTGTGGGACAGACAGACAGACGTACAGCGAAGGGTCATGTATTGGGTCCTGTTTTTCACTCTTTGGGTACGGAACCCTAATAAATACGAAGTCTAATAGGTATTGAACGAATTCGTACGTAAGCATTGAACTTATATTACTACGTCCATAATAATCTCAAGGTGCCTACCTTGAGAGTATTATGGACGTAGCAGGTACGTAAGTGAATTATTCAAACTCACCTTTCTTCTTCTTTTGTTACCTATCGTGAATTCGTGAATAACGATAGATAATGAGGGAGTTCAAAAATTACTGTTGAGGCATCCAAAAAACAGAGCAATATATATCGTCCTTACTTCTTTATAGGCATTGTCATATTTATCTAATGGCGACAGGTTGTGGCGACGAGGTCCCGTGTTGCGACAGGTAAGAGTACAAAATGTCGCCACCCCAATACATCCCAAGGGTGTCGTAAGAGGCGACTAAGGGAACACCTTCGCAAAAAGATCCATTACGTAGAGAAGGAAATCTCAAAATGTAACCCGGTTGTCAGTAAAATGACAATCGTTAAGCCAAGTTGAAGGATTTATGCTTGGCTTGAAAATTTTCAACTGCGGGTCGTGGCGACCTGCGCCTGTCCATCTACTCATCTCAGGCTCATCACCTATTACGTGAGTCATAAAACTAAAATGAGAAATGGGGGCGTATACTATGCCTCTGTCTACTCCAACGGGGATAAAGGCGTGATTATATGTATGTATGTAAATCACAGAGCAACGCGCGCCTCTACAGAGGGAGGGGCCAAAGCTTTCAAACCCCCTCTGGCAATAATGTGACACATAATGTGACATATCGACGACAAAAAGTGCCCAGTTCCATACAAACTGAAGGAAGATTTCCCCCCGCCACCCGCAAAATATGACAGAAAATTTTGTACCGAGCAATCGTTCTATGCCGTCTCCCCTCAGACAGTTCGCGTTGCTCTATGATGTAAATAAAGATAGCAGGCATATGACACATACATTTTACGTAATCACGCGCACGCGGTTCGCGGCAACACTGATTGAACGCTTGGTTTACCTGCTGGGACTCTGGGAGCGTTCCGACTAGTACTGATTTTTAAATGTGTGCGTGACGCGCGGCTCGTTCTGACGCGACTAGAGATGGGCAGAAGGTTTAAACCCAATGGGTGGAAATGGGTTTAAACCGGGTCTTTTGGGAGGAAACGGATTTAAACCCAGGTAAAAACCCAAATATAGGGTTAAAATCAGCGATACTTTCATTTTGAATTGAATTATTTAGTGTTCAATTCTACATGAAAGTACCACTCGCCATTCGCCAGTTTCATTGTCTAAACAAGTTAAATACTTATTTTTTATTATACAGGATGGAATTTAGACGCTAGTTGGACGTAAAGTATCCTTAATATTGATAATAGCAAGTTTTGCTGAAAGGAAACATTCCTTTATTTTCAAAAGTTAGTCGAACTGCATTTAAAGAGTTTTGAAAAATCACCTGCTTGAGCCGGGAATCGAACCAGGGAGATGTAAAAAAGAACACATGTATTTTTTGATACCAACCGAAAGTGTCTGTATACCGGTCAGGTTTATAAATAAATATTGTGGAACAGAACAGTCAAGTACAATGAAATGTACTAGTTTGATCTTACAAAATGATGTATCCCTGCGAGTGCCATAATGAACTTACCAAAGATTGTGACAAACATATTGGTATATAGTCCACCGAACTTGACAATATCATGTATGCGTATAAAGAGCAATTATGACCCCAAATACACTTCTTTTTTTTTATAAAGAAAAGAAAGAAAGGAAAGCGGAAAGCCAGTGGTCCTGATGGCATTCCGGCGGTGGTGCTGAGGAAGTGTGCAGCCGAATTGTCTCCAACGCTAACACGCCTGTATCGCCTTTCCTATTCGTGAGGAGAAGTGCCGGAGGCTTAAAAGGAGGCGAACGTCCAGCCGATTCCCAAGAAAGGGGATCGGTCGGATCCGGTCGACTATCGCCCCATAGCCGTAACCACCGTCATCTGCAAGGTGTTCGAGCTGATTATTAACAAGCAGCTCATGCGCTATCTAGAGGATCACTCGCTAATTAGCGCTCGTCAATACGGCTTTAGGCCGAAACGATCAACGGGTGGCCTCCTATATAGCGTATATATCACACACCTGGGATGAGGCTATGGAGAGGCACGGCGAATCTCTGGCTATTAGCCTAGACATCTCTAAAGCCTTTGATAGGGTATGGCATGCGTCACTTCTTTCCAAACTGCCCGCATACGGTCTGTCGCCTCAGTTGTGCCGCTGGTTGGTCAGTTTCCTCACGGGCGACGTATACGGGTTCTCTGTGATGGTCAGGCTTCCGGCTTCTTGCAGGTAAATGCCGGAGTACCACAGGGATCGGTATTGTCCCCAAATCTCTTTCTTCTGCATATCAATGACATGCTGTCCCTTGGGTGCAGTCATTGTTATGCGAATGATAGTACCAGAGTACTATCATCCACATGGGAGCTATTCTGGCCGTCCAGTGGATGGGCGACACGACGTGGAAGAGAAGAGACAGCAACTCGTGGCGGATCTCGACCGGGAACTGGGTCACATTGCCCAATGGGGTTTAGACAACCTGGTCCCTAAGGTCACAGGGGGACAGTACTGTTTGAGGTGGAGTTCGCTAACATCCGCGGACTCCATGCCAACCTCAACGTCGTCCATCACTATCTAGAGACGGCACGGCCAGCTGTGTTGTTCCTAACGGAGACGCAAATACGCCGCCCTGCCGATCAGTCGTACTTTATGCTACCCTGGCTATATCATCGAGGAACAATTTCGAGATAAAGCCAGGGTGTGCGCGTTCGTTAGGGCGTATGTTTGCTGTCGCAGGCTGCGCTGCCTTAAGAACCCTTCCTTCCCCGTTCTTTGGCTGCACGTGGATCACGGCTCCATGAGTCAGATCTACGTGTGTGTCTATCGCCCCCACACAGGGACAGCTGAGATGACAAGGCTGTTTCAGCACCTCAGCGATGGGGCTGATGACGCGCAGGTGCGGTTCCCGAACGCTGAAGTGGTTTTTCTGGGGTACTTCAACGGTCACCACACTGAGTGGCTGGGGTCCCGCAGAATCGATCCACAGGGACCGGCCGCTCACGCGTTCGCACTCTCTCACGGTCTGACCCAAGTGGTGCGCGGGATTACACGCATACCGGACAGGTCAGACCATGAACCCGCCCTGCTGGACTTACTGCTGACGAGTTATCCAGCACAGTACAGTGTGTCGGTTAGCGCCCCACTGGGTCAATCCGACCACTGTGTTGTGCGTGCCCGCCTGCAGGTGTCATCTCCTGCAAGAGCAGTAGAGGTGACGCGGCGATTGTGGCACTACTCGTCAGCAGATTGGGACGAACTACGAGAATACTTTGCAGCCGTCCCGTGGAGTCAGCGCTGCTTTGCAGGGAGGACTTCATCTGCGGTTGCTGGTGAGATTACATAAGGTATGGAATACTAAATTTCATACACTGATGTCGCCAGCATCTGCAAAGCCCACCCCTGGTTCGGGCGTGAGTGCGCCGTAGCTGTTCAACAAAAACAGGCGGCTTACCGCGCCTGGATCAGGGCTCGGGCTGTGCGCGACTCGAATGTGGCCCGCCTCAAAGCAGCGTACAACAGAGCCACTAGGTCCAGTAAGAGAGCCTCCAAGAGAGCGGACACCCAGCGCGTCACGCGGCTTGGTCAGAAGCACACGTCACATCTGACGGGCAGCCGTGGATACTGGCAACTGGCCAAAGCCGTGCAGTGCAGGCCACGCTGCCGCCTGATCACTGGGTCACAAGGCCCAAGAGAAAGCAGAAATGCTGGCCAATCTCTTTTCGGCTAATTCCCGGGTCGATGACTATGGCAGGCAACTTCCCACTATCGCCGACTGTGGAACCGCGATGCCGGATATTGTAATCCGGCACTGCGATGTGCGAGCGGTGCTAAGGTCACTCGACACACGGAAAGCCAGTGGTCCTGATGGCATTCTGGCAGTGGTGCTAAAGAAGTGTGCAGCTGAATTATCTCCAACACTAACACGCCTGTATCGCCTTTCCTATTCGTCGGGAGAAGTGCCGGAGGCGAACGTCCAGCCGATCCCCAGGAAAGGGGATCAATCGGATCCGGCCAACTATCGCCCCATAGCCGTAACCACCGTCATCTGCAAGGTGTTCGAGCTAATCATCAACAAACAGCTCATGCGCTACTTGGAGGATCACTCGTTAATTAACTCACACCTGTGGTGAGGCTATAGAGAGGCACGGCGAATCTCTGGCTATTGGCCTAGACATCTCTAAAGCCTTTGATAGGGTATGGCATGCGTCGCTTCTTTCCAAGCTGCCGACATATGGTTTATCGCCCCAGTTGTGCCTTTGGGTGGCCAGCTCTCTGCACGGGCGACGTATACGGGTTCTCTGTGATGGTCAGGCTTCCTGCTTTTTGCAGATAAATGCCGGAGTACCACAGGGATCGGTATTGTCCCCAACTCTCTTTCTTCTGCATATCAATGACATGCTGTCTCTTGGGTGCATTCATTGTTATGCGGATGATAGTACTCTGCATGGGAGCTATTCTGGCCGTCCAGCGGAGATGGCAACTCGTGGCGGGTCTCGACCGGGACCTGGGTCACATTACCCAATGGGGCTCAGACAACCTGGTCGAGTTCATTGCCAGAAAAACACAGGCGTGTGTGTTTACAGCTAAGAAGTCGGCATTCCTACCCCTACCCCCTCTTCAGAGCATTACGGTTCCACTAAAGAACAACCTGGAGATCCTCGGTATAGACATCCGGCGTGAGCTCAACCATAAAAACTACATAGAGAGTTGTATTGGGCTGGCCTCGCGGAAACTTGGAGTCCTAAATAAGGTGAGATGGTACTTCACGCCACATCAGAGATGTTTACTGTACAAGACGCAGATTCGCCCCTGCGACGAATACTGTTCTCATCTTATGGATGACTCCGCGAAGTACTTGCTAGACTCGCTTGAGGCTATGCAGAGACGTGCTATCCGAATAATTGGTTGTCCCGAGGTGACGGGAGACCTCGAACCGTTGGCGCAGCGAAGATCCAAAGCGTCCTTGGCTGCCTTCTGAATGTATCATGGCGAATGTTCTGAAGAGCTCTTCAATCTGATCCCACCATCTCCTTTCCGATCCTGAACAACGCGTGCTGGGCAGAGATGCCACTCATACACAGTGAAGAGAATTTTCGCCAGAACCGAGCGTTTCAAAATATCGTTCCTCTGTCGAACTATAAAAACTTGGAACGACCTGCCTGCACACCTATTTCCCTCATCTTACAATCCCGGGTTCTTTAAGAGGAGCGTGAAGAGGCACATCACAGGGCCACCAACTTGAGGACCACTGTCAGAAGTTGCCCCCCAATCGCTGGATGCGCCACGGCTTTCCATCAGGCTGGTGGCGACGTCAATTTGGCGAGCTGAACATTATTAAAAAAAATTAAAATAAAAAATGACGCAATTAAAGGTCATGTTTTTTTGTTGTTGTTATAATTTGATGTTGTAGGTTGGTACTTTGCGAAAAGACGAAAACACCTAAATTAAAATAACAAATAACCTTAAAGAAAAAGAAAAAAGATGACATTAGTCACTGTGCAGTTTAAAATTTCAAATGTTTAAGAGTATGTTTTACAAAATTATAAACACCCAAATAAAATCCCTATCGGGAGGAATCATATGGGTTTAAACCGGGTTTAAACTCAATTTGGGTTTAAACCGGGAGGATTGCCCATCACTAGACGCGACGCGTCCGTAGGCACTGCGCACGCACACAAGTATACCGCGCTCGGTACCTTTGATATAATTTTGTTTGAAGATGCCTAACTCTATTAAACTCTGATACAACGGATAGTTAAGTGAAATTTTTGGATACAGCTGAACCTTAATATCACAATAGGTATCACTCTCTCTTATAGGGGATAAGAGAGAGTCTATTTTGTAGATACCTATGTAAAGTTCTATCATTTTTAAACAATTTTGAAGGATTTAGGTGGATTTACTCTTTGTAGAAATAGCCCGTTCAAATTATACGGCCTCCATCCGCGTTTAATAATATTATACTTACATAACTTATTCCTTGTTTGTATTTTCATCATACTAATATAATAAAGATGAAAGTAAGTTTGTTTGCTTTGCCTTCTTTCATGATGTAGGTACGGAAGCCAAGTGGTTGTTGGTAGAAAACTCAATATCGAGTTAATTCGCTTCTTTGTTACAGCAATTGGTTTATTATGTACCTCTACCTACATAATCTCATTTTATATTCACTTGTTAAAATCTTCTTTACATAGTATAAAATCAAAACGCTTTTTTAGGGTTCCGTACCTTAAGGATAAAAACGGGACCCTATTCATGAGAGTTCGCCGTCCGTCTGTCTGTCTGTCTGTCACGAGGCTGTATCGCAACAACCGTTATAGCTATAGCTTATAGAGAGCTGAATTTTCACCCATACCTAATGTACCTATTTCTGTTGCCGCTACAACAAATAAAATCAGAAAAAAAGGGGGCCGTTTTTCGTTTTTGCCGTTTATTGGTATGGAACCCTCCGTGTGAGAGTCCGACTAGTGTAACGTTGTGAAACAACGGGTGCAAATAGGGGTTCAACAGTAGGGTTTTTAAAATAAAAACGTAGATTAATAAATGAAAGCGCCATCTACCGAGTTATTGTCGCAACGGCGGAAGCCTCATTCGTATTTAAAAAGCGGTCTTGACGTTTAGTAGTTTCGAGTGGTGCCGCTAGAGGCGCTGTACAAAAATATAAAAACAACCGCGCGCGAATTTCGAAGCCCCCATTACTCAAATAATCTAAATATAAGACACTGTGCGTAGGTGCATCAGAGTATAATTTCAAAGTGAAAAAATATTATAGGGAGCCAAGTACTCCCAAAGTGATCAGCGATTTAGCTGCGAGCGTCAATAACCCCATCATTGGGTGAGTCAAATTAATTATAATGAATTTAGATTTTTAAAACAGTGAAAATTAACGGCTGTTGGTCAACCCTGTTATGGGAGGGTAGATTACAGGGGTGTGAAAAAAAGGTCTCTGTAAACTTAGCAAATAACCAAACATTGTAAGGCAGCCGACTCCTGACAGGTTTAACGGGGACCGGCTGTCTTAGCAATGGGCGGGAAAAAGGGTTCCAGCTAACCCGTCATCTGGAACATTCCAGGGTCCACCCTACGGGTTGAAGAAATCCACCCTACGGGTTGAAGAAATCCACCCTACGGGTTGAAGAAATCCACCCTACGGGTTGTCAACGTCCACCCTACGGGTTGTCAGCATCCACCCTACGGGCTATAGAAGTCCACCTTCGGGTTCCACGAAGGTGAAGACGCACCCTTCAAGTCTACGAGCAGTCACCCACCCTGCGGGTCGAAAACACCGTGCCAGCCGAATTTGTGGACGGCACGGCTACGTCGCGGACTGCATCAGCCTTGAGAACCACTAAGATAAGTCGGAACCCTGCGAAGGCCTTCGGAGATCGCACTTGCTGCCCGAAATTACCACGACCCCGAGCTTAGATTATAATACACCATCATTTGAAATTTTAATTCTATCTTTTTATTTCTCTCTTCTCCTTTTCTGAAAGCCTTCAGCTTTTCAGTGGCGCCCAACGTGGTTTCGGGTAGCGAGAAAGCGATTTCCGACGGGAGTCGGAGGTCATAATTATAAGATTATTCAATTTGTGTAAAATAGTCTTAAGAGTGCCCGTTAGCGGGGTAGTTTCCCTCCAAATTATCATAACTACCCAGGAATTTGGCTCTCCTGACCTCTGCTGCCAACTTGTTCTTTCCGGCTTATTTTCTGTGTTTTTTTAGTGATTTTAGACAGATTTCGGCATAAACAAGAACAAGGCAAAATTTGAATTTTTCTCAACGTAAATTGTAATTTTTCCAAATTTTAACGGTCCCCAAATTTATTTTTCACACCCTCAAATAGTTATTTTATGGTGGAAAATTTTTAAGTAAATTTAAAGTAAAAGTTTTTTTTGTTTTGTTCCAATTTTAAATAGTACTTCGTTAAAGTCTGAAGTAAAACTTCTCATTTGAAACGCTTACATTAATTTTAGTAAGTGAATTAATTGCCTATATTCATCGTAAAAAGTAGTCAAAGGATATCACCACCACAATTTTTATTTTTTTTTACGGCGTCAAACCGCCTCAATTTGTGTATTATTTTGTTGTATTTCCCATATGTGAATTTACAGCGAGACCAACAGCCGATAATCACACGTCTGGGTAACAATCCCTATTGAAATTTCACTCTAGTAAAACGGTAGAACAAAGATTTTACGAATTTCACTTCACGTAAATTATAAAAGAATCATAATTGTTTCACTATTCGAACTACGTCGAATTCCAATACACTGAAATACAACTGTAAGAAAAAACATTCCAAGCGTAGATCACGCAGCGAAAACATTCTTGCCGAAAAACAATAGTAAACTCTTAACTCTGATTCGTGTTCTGAATAAACAACGGCAGATGTTGCTTTCATAACGTTTACGAGTAAGTTGAATTACTAGCTCGATAGTAGAAGAAATTTTTTTTCCATATAAACTGTGGGTGGAAGTGAATATAATACACTCCGGGCACCAACAGTCTCATACAAAACATTTCCAGAATCGTCCAAGTACGAATCGGTTTTCAAACAATTCGAAATATTCAAGGGTTCCGTAGTGGTGAGGAACAATTTACATAAAAGGTTGGTTACTACCATATAGTTTATTTCAAGAACCGTCCAAGTGCGAATCGTCTTTGACACAGTTCAGAATAATTAAGGGTTCCGTAGTAGTAAGGAACGATTTAAAGAAAAAAATAGTGGTACGAGTTAAAATACAATTAACTCGTAGTACGTTCGTGTGAATAGTTACATTTCAATAAAAATAATAGCAGCGTCGAAAATTGCATTATTCGAGTAAAGCTGTAAAACACTTAGTTAATTTCATCAACCCATCATCACACACTTCACTTTCACTACTCACTGCTTAGGATTAGATTACATTTAAACACAGACAGACAGACAGACAATTAATTTCTAGAAGGGTCCAATCTATTAATTGAGTGAAGGAACCCTAAAAGGTACTATTTCCAAACTTAAGTATTTCCTAAAGCAAATACTAAGTTTTATAAAGGTTCAATTTATAATTCGGTTCAACGAACCCTAAAAAGTAGAATTTATTTTTCGTTATTCGGCGGGTGGATCGAAAAATATTCACATTCCTTAACATTCAACAAGACGTAAACAGACAACGATAAGGGCCGTCGTTCACTACAACAGAATTCGTTAGCGAATATAGCGAACATTCGTTGTTTACATAAAATTAACTTTTCATATAAAATTAAGTAGCAGATAAACACACTATACATTGGTAAATAATCATCATCACTAAAGATTCCCGGCTATAGTAATTGAAATAGTCAGTACAATGGCATTCAAATCAAATTTCACATCGCTTCCAAAAGCGGAACTTGCATATGAAGTTAAGATCCGGGGAGAGGAACCTGGTTCAACGGTGGCGGCCCTCAGGCAATTACACTGCATTAAAATGCATTCACTAACAGTTTATATAGTACATCAGTACAGTTACACAATAGGTTTTGATAATTATTTTTTTGGAAAATATAAGGGTGTTAGCACACCGTCATATAACTTTAGTACATAGGTGGCACATATAGGTACCAATTTTCATGTCATGTCACACGCATACATATTATCATACGGAAGTTCACAATTACACTTACATAATAATTAAGTAGTGTATAGTCATCACATATTCATCACACTTGTCTTCACACACAATTCCAAGCACTTAACAATCAGTTTTTTTTTGTTTGTTTACATAGTGACACTTGCATTTCATGGTGTGTGACCCCCAAAGGCGGAAGTAGGGGGCAAACTAGCTACAGGCGAGTCACTTTCGTAGATTAGAGAGAGTGACTCAAATGTCCTAAGTTTTGTTCCCGACCAAAGCTGACGGGTGGTTATATGGCATGGAATGTAGTGTGACACTGGCCTTAGACGCAACGACGAATAACACGTTTGCATCAACACGATTACGTCAGCAGCTTACGCGCAAACAAAATAAAACTTGCACAGGGGAGATTTCATACGTACATACATACACATTATTTATTTAAATACTTTTTACACTGACATGGTGGCAAACAAGGGCACCATATTTTGTTTAGATATTTGGCAGAATGGCCAAAGATCAATGATCTTCGTCATTTATTAAGGTTGACATAATAGTCATAGTCAACATTCTTCTACTAAAGTTGAGAATAAGCATTTGTCTTTTGTTATTCATACTAAGATTGCGAATATGCACTTGGTTTTTTATTTTATTTGGTTAAAGGGCTAAATAGCCTAGTAATTAGTTAGGGACACTACACACTACACACTACACACGACTTTCAAATAAGTACACAGAACAACGTGACAAACACATGCCGTGTTCGTCATGGGGACATAAGGGTTAATTAGCAACACGAAGGATTCTGCAAGTAAATTATTTTCTATCACTTTTCTGTTTCTTGGTTTGGTTGGGAGTTTTCTGTTAGTTGGAAGCATGAGTCTATCCCTAACAGAGTTCGTCGTTTACTGTTAGTTGGCAGCATGGTCTTGCCCTAACAGAATTATGGTGTAGGTTTGTTACTGTTACGAGGAAGCATGAGGCTTACCCGAACAGAATTATGGTACTGTTATTTGGCAGCATTTGTCTTGCCCTAACAGTCGTAGGTGTAGATCACCGTTATGTTTATTTTCGTCATATGGCTAATCCTACCACTCGGAAGCTAGAGGCTTGCCCTGGGGGATAGTCCATCCTATGAGTCGGAAGTGTT
The DNA here is from genome assembly GCA_933228765.1 of Miltochrista miniata. NCBI lineage: Eukaryota > Metazoa > Arthropoda > Insecta > Lepidoptera > Erebidae > Miltochrista > Miltochrista miniata. The sequence continues at coordinate 40,857,641 of OW121750.1, read as the reverse complement.
ACACTAGCCCTAGTAGGATGTTCTTCTCTGGGACGGTTGTATAAATCCCAGCCTTCAGCAAAAAGCCTTATTATACACACCCCACTTTCAGGCGGTGCGTATTACCTGAACCTTCAACCCAAAGCCTCAAATACGTCTTTTCTCTTTCTGTCCCATAAGTTCCTTCAGAATCACCTAAATACATCCTGCGAGTTGGTTTCAGTAAAGTTAAGGTCGACTCTTCGCTACACCCAGCATCACCTCATTCACACAACACACTAACATACACACACACATAGACGAGTAGTAGTTATTATGTTAGGGGCGTTCGAGGACGAACGCAGCATTTGACGCGTTAGAGTACGTCAAACGCTCACTGGGGAGGGGGAGTATGTAACGTTGTGAAACAACGGGTGCAAATAGGGGTTCAACAGTAGGGTTTTTAAAATAAAAACGTAGATTAATAAATGAAAGCGCCATCTACCGAGTTATTGTCGCAACGGCGGAAGCCTCATTCGTATTTAAAAAGCGGTCTTGACGTTTAGTAGTTTCGAGTGGTGCCGCTAGAGGCGCTGTACAAAAATATAAAAACAACCGCGCGCGAATTTCGAAGCCCCCATTACTCAAATAATCTAAATATAAGACACTGTGCGTAGGTGCATCAGAGTATAATTTCAAAGTGAAAAAATATTATAGGGAGCCAAGTACTCCCAAAGTGATCAGCGATTTAGCTGCGAGCGTCAATAACCCCATCATTGGGTGAGTCAAATTAATTATAATGAATTTAGATTTTTAAAACAGTGAAAATTAACGGCTGTTGGTCAACCCTGTTATGGGAGGGTAGATTACAGGGGTGTGAAAAAAAGGTCTCTGTAAACTTAGCAAATAACCAAACATTGTAAGGCAGCCGACTCCTGACAGGTTTAACGGGGACCGGCTGTCTTAGCAATGGGCGGGAAAAAGGGTTCCAGCTAACCCGTCATCTGGAACATTCCAGGGTCCACCCTACGGGTTGAAGAAATCCACCCTACGGGTTGAAGAAATCCACCCTACGGGTTGAAGAAATCCACCCTACGGGTTGTCAACGTCCACCCTACGGGTTGTCAGCATCCACCCTACGGGCTATAGAAGTCCACCTTCGGGTTCCACGAAGGTGAAGACGCACCCTTCAAGTCTACGAGCAGTCACCCACCCTGCGGGTCGAAAACACCGTGCCAGCCGAATTTGTGGACGGCACGGCTACGTCGCGGACTGCATCAGCCTTGAGAACCACTAAGATAAGTCGGAACCCTGCGAAGGCCTTCGGAGATCGCACTTGCTGCCCGAAATTACCACGACCCCGAGCTTAGATTATAATACACCATCATTTGAAATTTTAATTCTATCTTTTTATTTCTCTCTTCTCCTTTTCTGAAAGCCTTCAGCTTTTCACTAGCACTTAGCCGGTTTTTTTAGTCTGTGCGTTTAGATATTTTAAACTAATTATCAGATTTTAATGTTAAACAGATTACGGGGGTTTGATTCCCATTACGGAACAAGATTTGTGTGCCCCACAAATATTATAGTCTTAGGGGTAAGTGTTTCTATGTAATATAAGTTGTCTATAACGCAAGCAAGTTCATCCTTACTATGGAACCATATAACACTGTAAAAAAAATCGTGAAGTGCTTCAAAATCTTCAGCCCATAGTCTCATACTCTTATTCACTCTTGAGATTGGTTAATTTAAGTGAGCAACGTCGTAAGGCTCTGGGACAAAAAAATGGCGTCTTTATTTCAAAGCCTGCGACATAATAGCTCTGTATTGTTCCGGAAATGAATCGTAGGTGATGTGGGGAGGGGCGGCGGCGAACGGGAAGGTTGCATTGTGATGAGACGATGTCTAAGTTACTCGGTGGATTAGACCGGCTTTTTCGTCACATATGTTACTATTAAATATTTGTCCCAGGAAGTCTATTGTACCTAGAGTATTTTCTACATGTATCTTTCTATATTAATAACTAGTCGATGTTCGCGGCTCCGCTCGCGTTGAAGTCGGTTATCGCGACCAAAATAATAACTATCGCACGGAAACACAATCTTGATAAGGGATTAAAAATCCTAATTCCTATTTGGGTGCGTCGTATGCTTGCTGTTTTAAAGTTTAGTAGATTGACGAATACAGATAAAGGCAACACTTCTAGATTTTATGATGCTGTGTGAAATAAAGGGGAAATCCCTAACTGTGTCGGTAAGTTTATTCAATGTGTCAGTAGCAGAGTAGGAGGATGGATAATGTAGTTAGGTAAAGATACCTACACAACATATCTACTTATCGCTCTTGCGTTATATGTAGTATTGTAGGTAGGTATAAGAGATGTCTCCCTAAATATGGGGACGACAGGTGTCTTCATTGTGTAAGAAATAGGGCTTCACGAACTTGTGCGTTAAATGATGTTAAAAGATATTTTAGGTACTTCTTACTAAATGTTTTATCGATAAATGCTTACGAAAGTTCGTGAGTGTAGATGTCAGAATGTCTGAATTTTTGTTACTTGTTTTCACGTTCCAATGGCTGAAATTTCGTTGAGAGATAGAGCACATAACACATAGGTCACAATAAGTTCCCACGGGGAGCTGGAACAGTAATAAAATACCTAACACACGGTCAGAGCCGCGAGAATCATCTCGTAATTTGTGACATGTCACAATCTAAGGATTCAGTAACATGATAGATAGTCGGTAAGCCAAGTAAGAGACCTGATAGGAGATCTGAAAAGTATCAAGAACGGATAGCCACGATCTGCCCCTGTCAGTTTCAACATGGCAACAGGCTTACTTACCACTTATTTATTTAAACTGGTGAAATAATAAGAATAAATATTCACGGACATTTCACACAACGCTATCTGATCCCAAAGTAAGCTAGGAATAACCTGCTTGTGTTATGGGCATCAGACCACGGATATTAATACTTATATACCTACTTTTTGTTTTTGTAATGTTGGAATATGTATGCAATTGCCTCCCCCTTTGCAAACAAAGGTGAGAATATAATGAATACTTACTTGTATTATTCTTCCAATCGGTGTCGAGACAATAGGTCCATGGGGTCTCAATGCCAAAAGATTTTTAAGAATTCGAAAAAGCGCATAGTAGAGTCGACTAATGATCCAAGGGCTGGCAGTTTTCTCTCTCAGAGAATAAGTATTGCTGTTCAAAGGGCTGCCAGACTTTTGGGAACAATGCGACGGGAGCCTTATTTAGGTTAGTTTAGATAGTAATAATATAAATATAATATTATGTTTCTCTGTATACTTACGTACGTAACATCTGGCAATGTGTGGAAACAAATATTGCTATTGATATTGTTACAGGCGTCTGGCGTTTTTTTTAAATACTCAATTATTGTGCACTGACGTCATTGTTGTGCAAACCTTTTTGAACTGAAATTGACAATCGTTAGGCCAAGTTGAAGGCCTATATGGGCCGCTTGAAAAAAATCATTAGCAGGCAGTCACAACCTGCGCCTGTCCTGTCCATACCAACACCGCAATACGGTTCACCACCTATTACGTGGGACAAAATCTAAAAGGTGAAATGTAATATGCCTCTGCCTACCCCTTCGGGGATAAAAGGCCCGATCATATTATGTATGTACCTATGTACCTATATTCTGGGATACAATTTAATTGTACAATACTTCTTTTTTTGCACCAGTGGTTAAAAAATCAAGGAAATTCATCAGCAATACCTCAGATAAAAAGTGTTGAATTATTGAAATCCAAAGATATCATGCCAGCCACGTCTATAGTCCCATTATATCCCTTATCCCAGCTTCTCGAAAACTAAGAAACTCAACCATCTAACAAAGAGAAAAAAAAAAAAAAAGCCACGTCTATAGTAAGTTTATACCTACGGCACGTAAGGGGTCCGAGGTATCGCGGTTGGAGGTTCGACGTGCGATACTTCACAAGTTTGTTGTTAAAATAAATGGGCCGCTGAAAAATTGATGGTTTGAACATTAGGATTTTGGTGAATCGTGTTGTAGAATTCGAGAAATGAGCTGTGTTTGGAATATTTTATTAGTTTGTGTGGGGTTTAAGTCTATGTATGAACGGGTAGGGTTGATTTAAGTCTCTGTATGACTGGGCAGGGTGGCAGAGTTAGTAGACTCTCTTTTAAAAAAAAAAATCGTAATCGAAGCGTTATTTTTAAGCAAATCAAGGTCTAAACAGAGGAATATTCTCGATTCGTTCTGTAAATGAGAAGAATTACATTTTATGGAAGGGTCAAAATGAGTAATATCTAAAAAGTCATAAACTTTAAAAAGGCTCTAATGTCTCTATAAAAGCGGCCACAAAAATGTATTTTATTCAATAAAACAGCGGACTAGGTTAAACGTGTTTAATTACTTCCTTATAAAACTTTTTACACGACATTTTGTTGTTCATTTTAGTAGCGAAATGAGATCTTTTGGGGTCGGTATAATTTTCTTATTTAAATTTTCAGAAAGTGTAAGTACTTTGAAATGTTTAGAGTTTATTGGTAAGAGCCAATTACCATAATAAAATGACACAGGTGCCTGAGCGTTAGGTAAGATTTCAGGGTATTTTCAAAATTATTTTCTTGGTATTTGCACTTCTTATGTATCTGTACGAGTTCTACGTGTATAGTGTATTTTTTTTTATACCACCCAGGTGGCAGACAAGCTTACGGCTCACCGGAAGGTTGGTAACCGTAGCCTATAGACGCTTTTTGCAACACCAGAGGCGCCACACACGCGCTGCCGACCGGGCGCAGGTTGTGACGACCCACAGTTGAATTTTTTCAAGCCGCCCGTAAGGCTTTCAACTTGGCTTAACGACTGTCATTTTACTGACAACCGGGACCAACGGCTTATCGTGCCTTCCGAAGCACGGAAACGCTCGTAAATAAATGTCACAAAGTGGTCCACGTGGTGGTCACCCATCCATATTCGGCCATAGTAAATGTTGCTTACTGCAGTGATCGTTTACAGAACACTGAGTCCGCGGGGCCACGAGCGCTTTTGCGCTTTTCGACGCAAAAATTTATGTGTATACGACTATCTATGCGCTAAATTTTTCGAATAATATCACCGTCACCCTCTGTGTAGACTGTGTTCTTCAATTTGACAATAAAATTTGGTTTATTGATCCAAACGCAATGGGTACCTACAATAAGTTTGACAGAATTAGATTTTTACATAACTCCCATTCTCTACCTTCTTGTATTCCGTGCGGTGGTTGTGTTATGTAGCTCCCACACGGTTTGACCGATCCAGAAACTTGATACGGTGCACATAGGAGTATTTTCATGTAAAATCCGGTGAAAATTATTTAATGGCTTATTTAATAATAAAACATGGTAATATTATATACTGTTATCAATACATCAATACATAATAATAAAATCGTAACAGGTCGCTGTCTGTACATGGAAGATAAATGAAAAGACTGCCTCTGTGGCGCAGTCGGTAGTGATACCGCCTGCGGCGCTGGAGGTCGTGGGTTCGATTCCCACCGGAGACGAATAATTGTGTGACCCATAAATATTTGTTTCAAGAGTCTGGGTGTTTCTATGTATAATATGTATGTATTTAAAAAAAAGTATATAAGTATTAATATCCGTGGTCTGATACCCATAACACAAGCAGGTTACTCCTAGCTTACTTTGGGATCAGATAGCGTTGTGTGAAATGTAAGTGAATATTTAATATGTAAGTGAATATTTAATAAATAAGAAAAAATATTATAGGGGGGCTTTATGAACGCAATAGAACCCAAAACAATGATTTTTAGAATTTTTGTCTGTTTGTCTGTATGTCTGTATGTCTGTATGTCTGTATATCTGTTTGTCTGTACGGTTGTGCACGCTAATCTCAGTAACCGCTCAACCGATTGCAATGCGGTTTTTTTATTGTGTTGAGGTTTGCTCCAGTTAACATTTAGCGTTTGTTTTATGTAAATCGGTTTAGAAATAAAAGAGTTGTAACACTTTTAAGAATCAGATATTTTGAAAATTTTAATTGTAGGGGTTTCTTTGAATGTAAGTGAACCTAAACTGGCGTGTTGGCTTAATCATAAAAGAGCTTAATGATTAAGACTATTATTAAACAATTCAGTCCGATTAAGACTATTATTAAACAATTCAGTCCGCGCCGAAGGCGTGGACTGAATTGTACATTAAGCTCTTTTATGATTAAGCAAACAGGGCAGTTTCAGACGCAGCTTGATGACTCTGATGAAGAAATACCTTTCCTTTCATACACCTTATGTGACGTAAACGAAGTTGCGGGCTCAGCTAGTGTTTAATAATAGTAAAATGTACAAAACATGTATATTTTTCACTTTTTTTTTTTTTATTTCGCATCGTCTTCCTCTGTGTTTTCGTAGCTGTTTATATTCTGTTGTTGATGTTAGTGGTAAAGATGGTAAAAAACTGTTGATGGTGGCTCAATTGCGACCATCAGATCATGCGCCTCTTTCGAGAATCTTTCCGTAATTGTGGTTTGGGCCTAGTTCTTGTTGGCGTTGAAACTATTGCTTTTATGATTACTGAAGTATCAGTGTTTCCATTAATGCGTTGCCTGACGCTAGCTTCATATATTATGTAAGTTAGTCAGCGGATATTTGCCTCCACAATTCGTCGCTTACAACGCTTAATTAAGCTTTCAGGTGTTTTTGCTGACCAAACAGATTTGATGTTAGCTCTGTACCTACTAATATTCAGTAAATGGATGGATGATGTTTGCCATTTACTGTTAATACGCAGAAAATGCTCCTTTTTGCCAATGGCTTTGTTTAAATTCGATCTTAAAATACCTGAGAGCACGTGAAGGGCATTTGAATCGTGAAGGGCATTCACTGATTTCAAATAACTTTATTTCTATTTTTTTTTCACATTTTCTTCGATTTTATTACTTTTGCAGTTACGCATAATGTCAAACAAAGCTCTTCTGATGAAAATAACATTAGATTCTACAAAATCTGAAAATAAAAATGAAAACAACATTCAAGTCAAATATAATATCCATATTTCACAATGCAAATCATTGAAAACAAAAATGGTGAACATAAGTGAAGCAAAATCTAATTGTGTTTATTAAAAAAAACCCTAGGCAATATATCAATCGTAAAATAAAAGCCCGACAAGTTCCGACAAATAAACAAAAACACAATTTAAAAAACCATATATTCTGAAATTTATATCAAATATTCTGATTACCTTTCTGATTTTTTTAATCATAAACACGAAACATAAATAAATTAATTTTTATTTTAAAATCATCTACATACCTTGCACTTTCATATTAGCAATGTTGTTTTTCCATAGTAAATCACACAAAAGTGTAGTTTACAGTTCAAATACGGTTAAAAATTACGAACGCCGAGAATTAAGACATACGGTTTACATAACGACTGGGTTCCGACTGCTAGTACGAGACGGCACTAGGCGATAGACCGGCTAATAAGCTGCAAAAATATGTTAAATTTGTACTACCTTTATTTAATTTTTAAATTAGACTTTTGACCGGATTTTACACGAAAATACTCCTATGTGCGGTGTATGGATCAGGTGAATTAAATGAGGTGCTACGGCAGTACGTTCTGTACGGGATGATTTAGATGATGCTGTGTTTATACAATAGTCATTTACAGGTAGTGATGATTGGTAATGCGGTTATTGGAAATTACTTACACAGACTAATTGACCTAGTTTTAATAACACTCCAGCTTACAAAGAACTTAAAACAAAATTAGTTTCTATAACCATGCCACTTTAGCAAGTGAAAACTCTTAAAGCAAATTTGTGTAGATAATGGCGAGGGTGGAAGTTCCCGGGAAGCAAGTAACTCGCTCAAGTAGTGGGTGTCTTGAAAGTTTAACGTGAAAAAGTTTGATTGGTCGGTTTGACCCTGGGCCGGAGGGGGTCCATTTAACAGAGTGGCTGCATCTATTGGCCGCTCACGTCTTGAGGAGTCGAGGTATAAGCTAAGAGCGGAATGTGCAAGTATTGCAACATCAAGCCAATGGGGGGTCACTCTCACAAACCACAAGACTATATAGTGGCCCTCAAGTTGGCGCTTACGTTTCGGAAATTCGGAATTTTATGAAGAGGGAGCACGTGTGCTGCTAGAGCTTCAGTAGAGATTTAGAAAATCCTTTTAATCCGAAAAGAGATTTAGAAAATCCTTATAAAGTTATTAAGAGTTTCCCGCTTCAGTCCACATTTTGCAACCCTCTAACAGGCAGAATACAAATTCATCAGTTAGGTATGTTTGTTACTAACTTTGTTCTCGAGATAGCTATAAATTGTAGAGGCGACGCCAGTGCTATGGGCGAATCGGTCTGATTGAATGTTGGGTCAAAATTCGTGTGCTTCAAGCTGTAATCCTCACCTTTGAAATTTCAATGAAAACTAATTTTGACAACGCCAAAAAATAGTCGTGAAATAGTCGTAAATAGTCGTACATGTAAAAAAAATAGTCGTATTATAGTTTCGACGTTATAGCTATAGGTTAGTGAGGATTATGGCTTGAACGTCAAGCTGTAATCCTCACCACTGGTGCAAGCAAACGGCTAATGCTACCGAATTGGTTTAGGTTCCAAAAAATAGTCGTAAAATAGTCGTAAAGACCTGCCAAATCTCAGAAATAGTCCATAAGCGGTTTCCGAGATGTGAAGGTACCCTGGTGAGGATTATGGCTTGAACCTTTGAAAACTTCAAATTTCTCCGGAACGCCTGCGAGTTTCGGTTCAAAGTTTGTGCCAAAAAATAGTCGTGAAATAGTCGTAAGAAGCTATAATAAATTTGAGTTGATTTAATGTGAAAATAAAAACTTTTTATTTTCCCTACATTTCTATTGATGTACAGTCGTGTACAAAATTTGTAACTTCCAATGATACTAGAGGAAGTCACGCGGTTTTATCCGTGTAGTTCCCGTTCCCATGGGAATGCGGGAATAAAATAAAGCCTATGTTTACCGGGAAGAGTGTAGCTTCCCAACAGTGAAAGAATTTTTCAAATCGGTGAAGTAGTTTCGGAGCCTATTCGATGCAAACAAACAAACAATCAAATCTTCTCTCGTTATAATATTGGTACAGAATTAGGTTATTGGGAAATATTCCGCTTAATATAATAATATTTCTTTGAATGAGACGTTTTCCATACCAGCAGTTATAATTCAACAAAAAACAAACATTTATGATTTGTATCCTTATTTATTACAACCGAAAGCTTGCAAATACGTACATTTGTTTAAATCTCTCTGTATGTTTATAACACAGCAATTAGTTTTGATCACAATTGTCATGTCAGTTCAATACCTGTTGGTGTTTCAAGAAAAGTTCTAGATGGCATTGGTAGGTTGAGTCACAGACTAATAAATAGCTACTACGTAACAGATACATCGATCCCATACAAAAGCGAAAATACGTATGCTATATTAGCCTACAAAATTTTAATAATAATACCTGCTGCTCAGAACGAGAAGAATTGTACCTTAAACACGTGTTCATAGCGTCGAGGCTATGTTGCCCGCCCTGCGAATGACGTCATCGTAAGAATGCGCTAGGGTTGTTATTGTAATACAACGAATGTTACGAATCAACCATGTTTTTTATTAATCAATCAAATAAGTTTTAGTTTTGTATTTTTGTTCCCTTGTTCGGAATTAAAAATTTCATAGTGTAAAATATAATAAATAATTTAAATAAATAATCATAAGGAAAACAGGAGCAAAGCGATGGAAAATCAACGGTTTTTAACATTTGTAGTACGGCAATGAATAAAAAAATTCCTTTGTTTTTTGACTTTTACACCCATCTGCTGTACAACAGTTACTTAATTCTTCTCGTTCTGAGACTTTATTTTATTCCCGCATTCCCATGGGAACGGGAACTACGCGGATAAAACCACGTGACTTCCTCTAGTATCATTGGAAGTTACAAATTTTGTACACGACTGTACATCAATAGAAATGTAGGGAAAATAAAAAGTTTTTATTTTCACATTAAATCAACTCAAATTTATTATAGCTTCTTACGACTATTTCACGACTATTTTTTGGCACAAACTTTGAACCGAAACTCGCAGGCGTTCCGGAGAAATTTGAAGTTTTCAAAGGTTCAAGCCATAATCCTCACCAGGGTACCTTCACATCTCGGAAACCGCTTATGGACTATTTCTGAGATTTGGCAGGTCTTTACGACTATTTTACGACTATTTTTTGGAACCTAAACCAATTCGATAGCATTAGCCGTTTGCTTGCACCAGTGGTGAGGATTACAGCTTGACGTTCAAGCCATAATCCTCACTAACCTATAGCTATAACGCCGAAACTATAAAACGACTATTTTTTTTACATGTACGACTATTTACGACTATTTCACGACTATTTTTTGGCGTTGTCAAAATTCGTTTTCATTGAGATTTCAAAGGTGAGGATTACAGCTTGAAGCACACCAAAATTCGGCTCGTAAACGTACGGCTATACGTGTAGAAGGCGGGTATTGAACACGGTGAAAGTTACGTTCTATGTTGAATTTTTTTACATTCGACGCAAAAAGTTGAATGTGAAAAGTTCGTCAGAAAAAAGCTGTTTCTATCGTACTCGTAGATGTTTTGTACCGATTTGGATGTGCTTTTTTATGAAATTTGGTTTAGCCGTTTACTCTCTATAGGTATTTTTCTGCTTTTTAACTACCGAACAGTGCAAAACTCGTTAAAATGATCCGTAAACGAATCAATCACTACCTACTATACATATGCACTGCCTACCTTTTTGGAGACAAATACGTGACTGTATGAATGAACATATTAGCACAAAAGCAAATCCAATTATGGTAAGATATTTGCAAGTAGAGCCCATTCATGAGAACCGAACCGCACACAGACGTGAACATGTAGCGAGCGATAGTTTGTGCTGTGACTCGCAAGCGTAAGCACATTGAATATATCCATCTCACCAAACACGAATTTCACTTAAACACTGTACACGCAACATATTAATACAAGCTGTGTAGTCATGGACTAAATTCAATCATTTCCTGCATTAAATTCATACATGCTTTATAAACATTACAAGTTATTTATAGATGATCGAGCGACTTTGCTGGCAAAGATTTGACATATCGACAACAGACTTAAACGGTTTTTAAAATAGGCCAAGGGCGAGTCGGTATGGCGCACAGAGGGTTCCGTATAAAAAAACAACAATAAAACACTTTTGTTGTATGGGAGCCCCCTTAATCCCCCCATTTTTCCTGATTTTAGTATTTGTTGTCATAGCGGCAACAGAAGAATAATAATAATAATAATAATAATCTGTAATAATCTCTGTCAACATTTAGCTCCATGGTTTTAATTCATTTTCGGTATAAATATACATAATTACAACTACTTTTTCATAAAATATTATAGAAAACTGATATTAAGTGCATATTTTATAAAATGATGGGCAAATTTTGGAAGAAAATAAAAATCATGAAATTTATTAATAGAGAAGGATGTGAAGCCTGTGACAGCAGTTGTCAAGGCATACAAATTATGATGTAAAATGGATATAAAATGCTAATATAAATTATACAACAATGTTGACAAGATCCAAGACACGAGCAGCACGCCTAACACCTCCGGACTCATCACTCAGCTCCGCCTCTCTTCCCCTTGAATGTGTTCCAGCGCCAACGGGAATCGTAGAGGCGTCGAGCTCAACATCGAGTGATGAGTATTTCTCTCCGCCGACGTCGCCAACACCCGTACGTCGGCCGGGGAGAGGCCGGCCACCGTCTCGCTTGGGACCCCGAGGCCCACCGGCTTCGAATAGGGCCCCCGCCTCCGGTGGTGATGTGCACCGCATGCGATGGTCCAATTCATTGAATGAGAACGTCATGCGGGCATATTTCATGGCTACAGAGGGGGGAATTAACCTCACCGCGTATCGTGTGAGAATGCTGCCTCTGTTTCGGGAACTTGAGCCATCAGTCAACGTGTCAGCACAGCGTCTATCGGATCAAGTGCGGGCAATTCAACGATGTCATCTGTTGGATTCTACCGTACTTGAGAGGCTACGTTCGGACGTGTGTAGCAGTCTCGGTCCGTCATCAACGTCATCGCTACCTGAGACACAAATTTCAACTCCTATTGTACAATTAAATAACGGTAGCGATGATGTGATGAATACCAGTGCTACAAATGTAAGTACCCATTGCAATGAACAATTATTACGGAGTGCTTTGGAGTGTGCCATGCGAGAATATCGATCTATTCCAGCACAAATTAGGCCACGACTACCACGTTTGCCCACACATAGAAAAAATATAGCTTTAGTGTGTGCCCTGGATTCGCTATTATCGGATTATTTCGATAATAGCGAAGATCTCGGTGATACACACTCAGTTCTGTATTGCGGAGCCGTTGCTGCTTGTCGTATAGCAAATGTTACATTTGCGAATGATAGCATTGTTATACGACCAAAACCAGCAGTGCCGGCCTGGCAGGGTAGAATTGAGCGTCGTATTTCCGAGACTAGGGCACTCATTGGCAGGCTGATTTGCTTCAGGTTGGGAAATACTCGCCCCAGAGTCATGCGATTTGTGACCCGGGCTTTCTCGGGGACTAACATTAGACCTCGAGATTTTTTAGCCCGAGTCACAGAACGCATAGACTACCTGAAGCAAAAAATTTATGCGTGGGCAAATCGTGTACGTAGATATAAAAAAAGAGTAGATCGATATTCTCAAAATCGCACATTCCGGAGGGACAAAAGATGGGTCTACAGAGATTGGGAGCATCGTGACTCTAATGGGGCCGAAGTGCGTCGACCGGATGATGATGTCACTACTTCATTCTGGCGCAACATCTGGTCGATGCCCGTTGGTCACACTGAGGGTGATTGGATGCGAGATGTTGAACGTTTATGTGAGCCAATTAAGACCATGGAGCCAATTAATGTATCACCAAATGATGTCGCCAGTGCAGTCCGCCCGCTGCCGAATTGGAAGTCGGCGGGGCCAGACGGATTGCACAACTTTTGGCTCAAATGGTTTAAGAGCTCACATGAACGTTTGGCATCTCAATTCGAATCATGCCTGGAGTCGGGGTCATTGCCTAATTTCGTCACTACTGGTGTGACCAATCTTTTGTATAAGTCTGGTAGTGCCACAGACCCTAAGAATTATAGACCAATTACATGTCTTCCTACCATCTACAAACTTCTAACATCTATTCTGAGAGAGAAAATATCGTCGCAATTCTATCCTGTCCACCTCTCAGAATGGATGCAGAAGTGGGTCACGTGGCACTAAAGAGCTCCTAATAATTGATATGGCCATTAGCCAACAGACACGCCGTAACCGCAAGAATCTGGCGACATGCTGGATAGACTACAAGAAAGCTTTTGACTCCGTGCCGCATACATGGCTTTTGAGGGTACTGGAGTTGTATAAAATTGATGCAACTCTATGTGCCTTCATTAAGGCATGTATGGGGCAATGGAAGACAGTCTTGTGCTATCCAGGATGTCGACAGATTTGTGGGAATAGCGTGCCTATAAGGATTGAGCGGGGTATATTCCAGGGTGACAGTCTCAGTCCATTATGGTTTTGCCTAGCATTGAATCCTTTAAGTACTATCTTGGAGAATTCAGGGCTAGGCTTTCGGTTGCGAAGGGATGGCCAAGTTATATCCCACCTCCTTTACATGGATGACTTGAAGCTATTTGCATCCAACAAACTGCAACTGACGGAATTACTAAAGATAACAGAAGTTTTTAGTAATTCTATCAGGATGGAGTTTGGTGTTGACAAATGTGCGGTCATGCATGTAAACAGAGGCGAGATAATAGAATCTGAAGGAATAGAACTTTCAGATTCTACAAGACTTGGATGTCTTTCCGCAACCGAATCATATAAATACCTGGGTATGTCGCAGGCGTTAGGCATCTGTGAAGTTGGCATGAAACAATCGTTAAAGGAGCGCTTCTTTGGCCGCTTGAAAAAAGTACTAAAAAGTCTTTTATCAGGTGGTAACAAGGTGCGCGCCTGTAACGATTGGGTCATGCCAGTTTTGATGTACTCCTTTGGCATACTCAGGTGGACTCAGACAGAACTTGAAGCCCTGGATAGGAAAGTCCGTACGTTACTCACCACATACCGCATGCATCATCCGCGTTCTTCAGTGATGAGGTTGTACATACCGCGGAAGTGTGGGGGTCGTGGTTTACTTAATGCCAAGACCCTCCATAACCGTGAGGTGTGCAACCTCAGGGAATATTTCCTTAACGCTGACGCGGATGTGCATCGTGATGTGGTTATGGTTGACAACGGACTTACCCCGCTTGCTCTGGCTAAAGAGAATTGGCATAAACCTGTGATACAGAGTCTCAATGATCGTAAGGATATATGGATGAGTAAAGAGTTGCATGGTCGTTTTTATCGGGCCCTGCATGGGCCAGATATAGATTTAACATCTTCTGTGTCCTGGCTACGATTCGGTGACCTCTTTGGAGAAACTGAAGGTTTTGTTTTTGCAATTACTGATGAAGTGGTGATGACTAATAATTACCGAAAGTATATCCTAAAGGATGGTACGGTTGACATATGTCGGGCGTGTCGCCGTCCCGGAGAATCCCTTAGGCATATTATTTCAGGTTGTTCTAGTCTTGCCAATAGTGAGTATTTGCATGGACACAACCAAGTAGCTAGGATTATCCATCAACAACTTGCTTTAAAGTATAACCTTATTGAATCAGAGGTACCGTATTATAGATATGTGCCTGACCCAGTTCTCGAAAGTGACCATATCACGTTGTACTGGGACCGATCTATTATCACTGATAGGACTATTATTGCAAATAAACCTGACATAGTGATAATAGATCGGCTAGAACGCCTTGCAATAATAGTTGATATCACTGTTCCGCATGACGACAATCTCGTGAAGGCTGAGATAGATAAACAAGCTAAGTATTTGGACTTAGCCCACGAGATGGTGGACATGTGGAGTATTGATTCAGCTATTATTGTACCGATAGTAATCTCTGTGCATGGACTAATAGCCAAAAGCCTCGACCAACACCTTAAGAGGCTTGCGGTGGGCAGTTGGGTCAAGGGCTTGATGCAAAAGGCAGTTCTTCTGAGCACGGCACGTATTGTGAGGAAGTTCCTGTCTCTGAAGTCCTGACCACCGGTAGCTTGGTCCCTGTACCCGATACCGGTGGGACACTATTTTTTATATTTTTAAATGTACCTCTTTTTATATGTATATTTAAAAATGTAATTTATAAGTTATGTATTTAAATAAAGAGAAATAATAATAATAATAAATATTCACGGACATCTCACACAAACGCTATCTGATCCCAAAGTAAGCTAGGAATAACCTGCTTGTGTTATGGGTATCAGACCACGGATATTAATACTTATATACTTTTAAATACATACATATTATACATAGAAACACCCAGACTCTTGAGACAAACATTTATGGGTCACACAAATATTTGTCTCCGGTGGGAATCGAACCCACGACCTCCAGCGCCGCAAGCGGTATCACTACCGACTGCGCCACAGAGGCAGTCAAGAAATACATCATGTGTTAATATTTCAGCTCTCTAGCTATCACGGTTCTTGAGATACAGCCTCATGACGGGCAGACAAACAGACAGACAGACAGACAGACAGACAGCGAAGTCTCATGAATAGGGTCCCATTTTTACCCTTTGGGTACGAAACCCTAAAAACCATCTTAAGATCTACTCGGAGTCTCGGACCCATACAAAATATCATAAAAATTGGTCCAGCTTTTCTTGATCTTGAGTTTTGTATTACATTCTGTATTACATTTAGATATTCTATTTCTCGAAAGGCGCAGGACCGTGTATTGTGGCGTCAGTAGGGAGAGGCCTCCGTAACAGTTCAGTATTTATAATTTAGTTTTTATTTGTGCCTGGTTTAATACGATTCGGTAAAAAATGTAGGCTTATAACGAAAAATCTTAAGAAATGGTGGAAAAGGAATAGATACTGATTTTTTTTTTCATTTTCAATGAGGTGTGCCGTATGCTTGTCTGTCTTGCTTTTTAATAATAATATAAAAATAAGACATTTTTCTAAAAGTACCTAGGTATTCACCCGTCACTCATTTGAAGAACGTCTAGGTATGCAAGCCTTGTCAAAGAACGCCATTACGGTTACAGTTACGACTACTGTAAATTCCTTGATATTCAACTGGATGGAAACTTAATAAACAGTTCTCATTAAGTGAAGACAGACATTCGAGGACTTGAGTAAAGCAGGAAAAGGTTAATTATCTCAAAGCGAATAGGACAGAGTCGCTCCGAATGTCAAAGCAAGTACAGATCATGAAAGTACGAAATGCATCGCCGCCGCCCGCCGTTAACTTTGTTAGTAGTGGGTATATAATACATATTAATAACTAGCTGATGCCCACAGCTTCCTCGTAGGATGCTATGCCGGACTTTTACCGACTAAAAAACCTCACGTAACGCCCAACAGCCTATGGTTGAAAGCCCCGAGTAAGCCCTCAGGAAGGACGTCCCGTGACTCCCAACAGACCTACTATATTTAGAAATAGGTATGTATACTATGTATGTTGGTTTAACAGTTGTCGAATTTGAGTTAGACGGTGATACGTAAAGAAATTAGCCAACAAAATATTTTTTTTTTTTTTTTTAACGTGAGGGAAAATCCTCGTAGGATGCTATGCCGGACTTTTACCGACTAAAAAACCTCACGTAACGCCCAACAGCCTATGGTTGAGAGGTAAGCCCTCAGGAAGGATGTCCCGTGACTCCCAACAGACCTACGGCCGCCAATGCGGCCTCGCCCAGGGGGTGGTTCGGGTGCAATCCCGCGTCTATGGGGGGTTGCGGGTGTGACCCCGCTTCTAAGGGGGGGCGTGCGTGAGTTGCTCACGTCACGCTGCCGTCATGGGCCTGCTTCTGTAAGGACGGTGAGCGGCCCTCTCACAGTCCTCAGACCCCCGGTCATGGAGGCCGATAGTCCTCGGCGAAGACACGTCGGCGGCGCCCAGGGCGCCGACTGCGGAACTCGGGTGGGAGAGTTCTCTCCCGCACCCGGCCCGCCGCCTCCTTCGCGAGCATGACCTGCTCGCAGAAAGAGGCGGCGCAGTCCCACTTACTCCCGCTGGAGAGCATGGGTCGCACCATGGCCTCGAGCGAGAGAGTGTCCACGCCCAGACCCACTATGAGGACCTGGCGCTGTTGTGCCCACGCCGTGCACTCCACCAGCGTGTGGAGCGCCGTGTCATCGCTGCGGTCCTCGCAGTGCTGACACTCGGCCGTGGTTTCCCGGTGTTTTCGCCACAGATACCTACCGAAGCTACCGTGCCCGGTAAGCATCTGTGTCAACCGGTAGGAGAGAGCACCGTGTCTTCTCTCCAGCCACTCGTCCATGACCGGTCTGACGGCCGCGATTGTGGCGAATCCCCCCTTTGGTTGCTCAAGTCGCATCTTCCATGTCTCCACGGTTTCCTGGTGGAGCAGGGTCCGCTGGGCCTCGATTTCTCGAGACGCAGGCCTTTGGCCCCGCTCCAGCGCCTCCTTGCGCCATCTGAACAGTGACGCAAGGGCTCTCGCTTTCAGGTCCCATGGAGGGGTCCCGGCTAGGAGACATGCCGCCTCACCGGAGATAGTGCGGTATCCTCTTATCACCCTGACGGCCATCACTCTCTGCGGGCTTAGCAGTCTAGCCTCATTGCTGGCCGTCAGGGTCTCCACCCATACGGGAACCCCGTACAGGGCCATGCTTCGCACGATCCCCAGGTACAGCCTCCTGTAGGGAGCGTTGGGTCCCCTGATGTTGGGCATCAGCCGCGCGAGTGCGGCCGATGCTCCCCTCAGTTTTGGGACCAAACTTCGGAAGTGATGTCCGAAGTTCCACCGGCCATCGAGTACGAGCCCCAGATACTTCATCGAGGGCTCGATGCCGATGCTGACGCCCCCTACCTGTAGGCTGGATCCCGCAGCGTGCCCCATCCGAGGTCCGTGGAAGCACAGAGCCTCGGATTTGTGACGGGCGACCTCGAGACCCAGCCGCCGAATCCGACCCACGACCTGAGCAACCCCTGCCGTGGCCTTAAGTGCTGCGGCACGGTGCGTTGCTCCCCGCGCCGTAACGAGGGTGTCGTCGGCGTAGTCTCAAGTATTATTACTAAAACTTTAATTATCACCGTCTTAACTAATCAGGTAGTCGAATGTTCTCCATCCTAGTAATTTGCTTAGTTGTCTGGTTTAATACCGTTCAGAGAACTAGGTAATCGGCGCCTCCATCGCTTTGTACATAGCCTAGACAGTTAATTAAATTTCAAATTAACTAGGCTGCTAGATATCCAAATCAATTGCTCCCTTGAAGATTTATACGACAGTATCATACTCGTAGCAACCTGGAACACAAAATAAAGTAAGTACTTATAGAGAGACTTGTAAGGAATACTCGTGCCAGTGGTTATGACTTATGAAGTTGCATGAAGTACAATACCATTTTTATACAACTAATGTGGCAGGCAAGTTTACGCAGGCTTGGAACAAACAGGTAGGTAGCTTAGAACATCTGAAATATTATAAATGCGAAAGTAGCTCTATCCGCTTGTTACACTATCACGCTGCTGAAAATATTTAGATGAAAATTGGTATAGATATAGTTCGAGTCCCTGAAAAGAACATAAAATAATTTTTAACCGACTCCAGAAAAGCGTATCAGGTGATAAGGTAAGATGAGAAGAATAAAGAAGAAAGTACGAATAGGAGGGTATTGTGCTTTCGCGATGAAGATTTCTACGCATACGAAACCGCGGGGAACAGGTAGTATTTCATGTGGAGCACTCGTTTTTTTTCCTATCTCTCATGCGTCTTCACAGAGGTACATGAGGACAGTTAGATTGTTTCCTTTATAGGTACCTTCTTTGTAGGTATTGCTGGACCACTAACGGATGCATTTTCATAAGGAAGCAGGAAGGTGATAAGCCTATAAAAATAAGCTCCGAGAAATGTATCGTTAAGCTGGAAAGTGGAAGGCAGTGACTATGCATTTGGGTACCACATAACCACTTTTTAATTTTAATTTTGATAATGACTTTGAAGTCGATTTTAATATTGTTAATATTGTATTTGATTGTAATTCTAATCCTCTTTTTATCTGTAGTTTTAGTTTTGTATTTTATATTGATTGTCATTTTAATTTTGATTCTTCATTCTCACTTTTTGAATTTAATTTTGTTTTTAATTTTGATGATGTTTTTAACGTCTAATTTAATTTTGATTTTAATTGTAATTTTAACTACCTTTTTAATTGTGTGTTTGATTATGATTCTGATTTTGAATTTTATTTCGATTTTAATTTTAATTTTGCATTCGATTTTTATTCTGATTGTGAGTGTGATTATAATTATAATGTTTGCTTTGTATTACTTAACTTGCAATGGAGAAAGCTTTGTTAATTTATTTGCTGAGTCATGTTTAGAAAATCTTAATGCAATTTTTTACCGGGATAATTTGTATGCAATTTGGATCCAGATGGAAATATTGTACACTACACCTACACTTGCAAATTTGTACAATTCTTATGACATTCATTACTACACTCTCATTACAACACACTCGGCATATATTGTCATAGTTTTGATCGATCGTTTGCTCAAATATTGTGAACAAAAATGGCTGCAATAAACTTCATTAATGACGAGCTAGATTCCAGACCAGAAAGCTATAACTGTAACCCAGATGAGTGTCTCAGCTTTCGCAACGTGTCACAAAATAATTTAAATATAATCCAACAAAATATACGTAGCATAAAAAAGAATTTTGATGATCTTCTAACATTGAGTTGTAATACAAAAGTTGAAATGGACGTTGTAGTTCTGACTGAATGTTGGTTAAGTTCATCAAATATAATCCCTACAATGACGGGCTTTCAGACATACTCTACTAGAATGAATTCAAACCAGAATGACGGTGTTGTGGTCTACGTCAAATCGGATCTGAAACATAGAGTATGGGAACCTACTATTCAGTATGGAAGTTGCCTGGCGTGCGTAATAGACGACAAAATGGCTATTCTAACAATATACCGTTCTCCGTCATATTCCACTAAGGAACATTTCCGGGACTTTGTGTGTAGTCTGGACGCTGTTTACCAGCAATTGGCGAAATACTCTAATATTGCTCTCACTGGGGACCTTAACGTGGACATAGCCCAAACAAACGAAGATTATCGTGTATTGGACTATCTAACTGTTAACGCCACCCACGGACTATTACCAACACATTTGATTCCGACCAGGAGGAATAAATGTTACGATCATGTAATTCTAAAGTCTAACCTACCCTCCACTACACTAGTGCTGGAGTCAACAATTACTGACCATAAATCTGTCCTGTTATCTATCGCTAACTTAGATCCAATAAGAAAAAAAAATAACTTCATATCTATATTAAATTATGAAGCGGTAAAGATGGAACTGCAGCATACCGACTTCTCTGCTATCTACAGCATTCAATGTGCAAGTGCGGGGATGGACGAGTTTGTGAGAGTGGTAGGGTCGGTTGTGGCTAAACATACAACACAAAGAAAAATCCCAAGACTCAAAAAAGTTATAAAACCATGGCTTACAACAGGGTTACTGAGATGCATTAGAAACCGTGATAAAATGCATAAAAAAGCTACTAAATCTCCTGACAATCTTATCTTGAAACTGACCTATACCCGTTACCGTAACTTTTGTAATGAACTACTGAGAAAACTTAAAAAAGCTTACGAACAGAGGGAACTTGAAAAGGCAAAAAATAACCCCAAGGCCTTATGGAAAGCCATCAAAGGAATTACAAACACAGAAAAAACACAGAATAGCCCTACAGAGCTATTAAGTGTTTGTAGTAATCCGAATCTTTCCGCCAATAAAGTCTGCCAGTTTTTTACCAACATGGGGAGAAAAATTGCCGAACAGATTACACATCCTGCTACCCGCTCGTCCACAGTCGACAATGTTTCCCAACATACCCCGGTTAACTCACTTACTATTCTTCCCGTCGATGGAAGTGAAGTTGAGCTCCTAATTTTACAGCTGCGTGACGATTGCGCGATAGGTTATGATGGAATAGCACCTAGAATACTGAAAGAATCCCGAAATACACTGGTGCCACCCCTGACTTTTTTGATTAATCGTTGTCTGGAAACGGGAACTTTCCCCACCGCCCTAAAGAGAGCAATCATTCACCCAATTCATAAAGGGGGGTCCAGGGACTGTGTTGATAACTATAGACCCATCTCTGTATTGACGACACTCTCCAAGCTGCTTGAAAAAGTCCTCAACAAAAGCCTGAGAATTTTCTTAGATAAACATCAGGCTATAGCAAAAAATCAGTTTGGTTTCCGGCCCGGAGTATCCACGGAGGACGCGGTAAATGAGCTGGCTCAATTCGTAGCCAAGCAGCTTGACTCACAGACTAAGTGTTTGGCTATATTCTTAGATCTAGCCAAGGCCTTCGACACGGTTTCTATTCCCCTGCTCATCTCGAAACTTGAAGCACTCGGAATACGCGGCATACCACTCGAAATATTCAAGGACTACCTGCAAGGTCGAACACAACAGGTGAAAATAGATGCTCACCTGAGTGATGAGGAAAATGTAACACACGGCATTCCTCAGGGTAGTATTTTGGGCCCCACATTGTTCCAGATCTACATTAATAGCTTGTGTAAGATTACTCTTCCAGAATGTAGATTATACGCCTATGCTGATGATACAGCGATTGTGGTCTGTGGTGCTACATGGGACCTAGTGAAGGCTAGAGCCGAATCCGCATTAAGCAGGGTAATGAACTGGCTAAATGTAAACCGCCTCAGCCTGAATCTACAAAAAACCACATATGTTCCCTTCGCGATCCGTCAAAATACCTCTGCGCCCAGCACTTTCACGATAACTGCCCATACATGTGGCGACCGTCGGTTGCCCTGTAATTGCTCGACACTAAACCGTACTGACTGTGCCAAATACCTCGGAGTATTTATTGACTGTGGCTTGAGGTGGGACAAGCAGATCGACTCACTCACATCCAGAACACTACGCCTGATTCATATCTTCAAGCAACTAAGGACATCTGCAAACCTCGATACTGTCAAAATGGTTTACTACGCTCTATGTCAGTCGGTGATTGGCTACTGCATAACGGTATGGGGGGGTGCTGGGAAAACTTATCTTTTAAAACTAGAAAGGGCTCAACGTGCGATATTAAAGGTAATGACCAGAAAAAACTTCAGACACCCAACAACACAACTGTACAAGGAGTGTAGGGTTCTCACTGTGCGACAACTATTTGTCCTACAAGCAATCCTGAGATATCACAGTACTCTGCCTCCCTTGGATTCTAGAAAGCGACGCAACAATCCCTCCGGTGTCAGACACAAAACATCCTTCGCTAAACATCAATTCTACACGCTAGGCCCATACATTTATAAAAACATAAATAAAAAACTAAATATTCGGGGATTGTGTAGATATAACGTCAAAGTCAGACTAACTGAATGGCTGCTACAGAAAGATTATTTAACTACTGAATCTCTGATACAATTTATTACATAAACGTATACAACTCACACACACACACACACACACACACACACACACACACACACACACACACACACACACACACACAACCACATACTAACGCGCACTTAACTAGTAGTTATAAACTTGTCAACAGACTTGCTCAAACAAAATACACCCACTGACTAATGTAATGTACATCGAATGGCCGAAGACTGTCTCTCAAGATACAGGTATAACCTAGTTTGGGAGACAGGACTTATAGCTACATAAATTATGTCAACTGTGTCTACTATGTTATATTTTACTAAATGTAGTTAGGAACATGTGCAACTCTGAATCTCAATAAAGTATTTATTATTAAGTATTTATTACCTACTTTTCCTTTAAAAGTAATCTAACCACCATTTTACAAATTAGTAAAATGTATTGCTTTTCTTAAAGTGATAAAGTCCACCCATCAATATTAATGTGTGTCCGTCTAGTTTCAACACGAAGTAACCAATATTTATTGAAAAGGTATCTCGCTTCTTTGTGAGGCGACAAAAGAGTCCAAAAAATAAATAGAGATGGGTTGGTAATCATGTTTAGTAAGGTAGTAGACAAAACATACGAGATAATTAAAAACTTATATTTTCATAGTGTTTTCTGCGTCTTAAAACACAAACGAAATCATATCAGAAATTCGCTATTATTGCACTTCTGAGGAATATTTTTTTTGTAAAATTTGTATGTTGCGTGCGCTCGTGCGTCCGCACTATTTGGCCAAGTAAATGTAAAACGGCTTGAAGGATCCTCGCAATGAAGGAAAATTATTTATTTGGAACATGGCTGAGGAATACGCCTCCTAAGGAAGGTTTTTAGTCACTTGAATGAACAAAAAGTACGAGGTGAATTTCTCAACATCCGATAATTGCAGAAATACATGAGTGTGAGGGAGAAAAATAATTATTATTGTGTGACACAGAAAAGACTGACCGAACTTGACAACGTTCGTAGTTTCCTTGTTAAAGAATTACACAACAATTGAAAGTTGTTGAGATAAAGGGTGTCTCAATAAGAGTGCACTTTTTAAATTTAGTGCTATTTTTTTTGTGCATATGGCAACTCTGAGATTTGACAGCTTACACATTTATTTGTTCCGATTAATAAAAATGGAGCGCTTTTCAAAAGAACAACGCGTAATAATTGTGAAAACTTAATACAAAAATTTGGAAAGTTATGCTGAGACCGCTCGCAAACTACGAACAATTTTCAGTCGAGAAAGTGCACCTAATGGGTGAACCATTTGAAGAGTTCTCAAAAAAAATGAAGAAACTGGGTCGGTAATGGACAGTAAGACTCCTGTGCTTCCGTTGTGTGCGGACGGCATGTGGTTTCAGCAAGACGGCGCGGCGCCACCTGCTACACCGCGCATGAAACAATCCATTGCAGCAACGATTGCCGGAAAAAAATTCTCAATAAATTCTGATGTGAACTGGCCACCAAGATTTAACGCAGTGCGATTTTTTTCTTTGGGGTTTTCTCTAATCGCAAGTTTAAGCGAATAAACCAGAAACAATGTCTAAGCTGAAATCCGAGATTCAACGAGTCATCGGTGCGAAACAGCCTCATCTCTGTGAAAAAGTCATGAAAATTTTCATGAATAGAGTAATGGCCTGCCATCAGAGCCGTGGAGGCCATTTGACGGATATTTTGTTCCATACTTAATCGGAACATGTCTTTTTGACAATGCAATAAAAAAATCACAACTCTCTCAAAAAAATATGTTTTTTTACATTAAAATGAAAAAGTGCACTCTTACTGAGACACCGATTATCTTCTAAACAACTTTATGCTGACTTAAAAAAATGTTGTTATTTTCCTGACCTGTCTTTATTCTTGTGGTTGAGTATTTACAATTCCGGTTATCTCTAGGGCTTTCAAACCGAAGTTTGTGAAATAAAAACACATCTACATTAGGCCAGTAGGCATTATCAAAAAAGCCGCTCATATTTTAGACCCAATCGTTTTCCAATAAAAAGTTTTCTCCCAAGGGACACAATAAAGCTGCTGGTCTGATATCACGTGCCCTGTCCGGTCGTATCGCCTTTTTGCATTCACCCAAACCACACAATAAATTTGTATAAACGAATGATATGGAGCTTATACAGAGATGTAAGCCTGTAGTATTCTTTTTAAAACACTAACTAGCTGACGCTCATAACTTTGTTTGTGTTACATTTTTTATTGCTGCTCAGATCCTATTCATTGTAGCGTGATGATTTATAGTCTATGACACTCCACAATAACGCAGCTTTCTATTGGTGGAATAATTTTGAAAATCGGTTCAGTAGATTCTGAGATTACCCCTTACAACGTCACAAACTGACAACCTCAGAAGCGTTACCTCTTTATACATATTAGTGTGGATGTGTGATATATTATTGTGGGGCTTATTATTATTATGGGGCTCTACCATAAGCCCCGCGGGGCCTGTAAATTCAAAAAAAAAATGATCACATTAAAGCAGCTTAGCTTCTACGTCGTGGTTGAAATGTTAGATGAGATTGTCACGCAGAAAATTACAGGTTAAGGTTACACTAACGTTATAGAATATTATACATACATCTTTTCACGGAAAGCTTAAAACAGATCTCAACAAGTAAAGTTAACCCAGTAAAATAGAGTGGTCGAGTAATTGGGTAAATCGCTCTATGTACGTCAGTGGAAGATAGCAGATCCTGCGTCGGTAAGGCACCGGCCGTAGTTCCGCCATCATATCTCCGAGGATTACGCTGCTTGTGAGAGACACACCATCGCTGTGCGCAATCAGGGACGGATTTAGAATCTATTTAATATTGTTGATCTTGTCTAGTATTTAATTTTATAAACACCTTTTTATACTACTATGTAAATTAATGAAGAAATTTATTACGAAAAGTATTGATGTGGAAAATATGATTACGCGTTAAGATTTCCTAAACATAATTTTAGAGCTGATTCGGGATTAAGATAGAGTGTCAGCTGAACTTATTCTCCCTGAGCCTGGTAGACCAATACAATGTGGGTTAAAAAATGATACTTAAAATCGTCCGAATCAATGAGTTATTGGCAAAGTCAGAGCCATAAGTAAAGAATGTCCCTATTTACAATAACAAAAATGCACCTAGCCGAGAGATCTCATATACCTAATTAAGATTCAATTAAGTTGTAAGACCTCTAAGCCTCGTTAGCTCTGTGTTCTATTAATGATCAATTTACGCTTTAGTAATTTTGAAAGCATGTTATGTTGTTGGTTCCGGGTGCCAGTAACAAACCAGCCATAAATAGGAGTCCGTTTAAATATCTGAAGTTGTAAACGTTCATAGGGGTGTCGTTCTTTTCTTTGCCACCACATTAGTATGAAAAGTGATTTCATCTGACCGCTAAGTGCTCGAGCCAGTTTCAGTCCGGCCCTGCTTTTATGTTATAAAGCGACGCGGAAAGCTCTTAAAGGATTTGAATTAATAATTTTATTGTTTTTTTCTCGGATGGAATGTAGAAAAGGTTGAAGCGAATCACCACTTTACGGGTTTTAAATATTCATGTTCAAGGATATTGTTATATATTATGGAATGTATCTTTATTAACAAATGCATTGTTCAAAATCAATACATATAATAAAATCGTAACAGGTCGCTGTCTGTACATGGAAGATAAATAAGAAAAAATATTATAGGGGGGCGTTATGAACGCAATAGAACCCAAAACAATGATTTTTAGAATTTTTGTCTGTTTGTCTGTATGTCTGTATGTCTGTATATCTGTTTGTCTGTACGGTTGTGCACGCTAATCTCAATAACCGCTCAACCGATTGCAATGCGGTTTTTTTTATTGTGTTGAGGTTTGCTCCAGTTAACATTTAGCGTTTGTTTTATGTAAATCGGTTTAGAAATAAAAGAGTTATAACACTTTTAAGAATCAGATATTTTGAAAATTTTAATTGTAGGGGTTTCTTTGAATGTGAGTGCACCTAAACTGGCGTGTTGGCTTAATCATAAAAGAGCTTAATGATTAAGACTGGAGAGAAGTTTTAAAATAGACTTAATCATTAAGCTCTTTTATGATTAAGCAAACAGGGCAATTTCAGACGCTGCTTGATGACTCTGATGAAGAAATACCTTTCCTTTCATACACCTTATACGACGTAAACGAAGTTGCGGGCTCAGCTAGTGTATAGAATAATAATGGTTTTCTCAAATGCCTACAGTATAGGGTTCTTCAAAAGGAGTCTTAGAAAGCTTTTACAGGGTCGGCAGCGCAAGTGTAGCGCCTCCAGTGCTGCAAACGTCCATAGGCTGCGGTGACCACCAGTACATCTGGTGGTCACCACAGCCTTCATACTTATAGAATTCGGGACTTCACGCGAAACACATAAACTTACATTTTCACACCGACGTTTCGAGCACGTTGCAGCGCCCGTGGTCGCGGTTGGACTGAGGCGAGAATCGACGTAAACCATGAAGTAACTTCTTGCCAAACTACCCTCCGCTATTGTCACAACGAAGGATAAGGCCGGCGACACACTACACTCACTACGTCAGTTTTAATTGGCACAGTTTTACTTTTGGGGGGGATGTAGTGTGCCTTCACGAAGAGCGTTACCTGTGCTCGGGCCCTCTCCGTAAGTAGCGGCGAAAGCGAAAACGCGAAACCAATCACTACCGATGAGTGCCGACAGGGCTAGGGCGTCCCCCCAAGGCGACGCGTACCGGTATGCCCCCGTCGGTACGACTGCATGCGCACGCGGCGAAGGGGGCCGCCACCCTTCACGCAGCGCCAACTCTGGCGGGATGCGAGGAGCCGAGTGCCGGATAGGCACGTGGAATGTGCGTGGTGGTATGGAAGGTAAGATGAATGAATTGATGGATGTAATGAAAGAGCGATGCCTGGATGTATTGTGTGTCACAGAGACTAAGCGGAAGGGGAGCGGCATCGACGATCTTCCTGGCGGAATAATTGCTTTGTGGTCCGGAGTGGACCAAGAGGATCATGCCAGTAAGGGAGTGGGTGTCTTGCTCTCCTCCCGTTTGGCCTCTGGAGTGAAAGATTATGGATTGGTAGGCCCAAGACTCCTGTGGGTACGTATAAAACTGGGGATCACGAGAGTTTTTTTGGTCGCAGCCTATGCTCCCGTCAGCTCGGCTAATCCCCAGGTGCTCGCGGAGTTCTGGGAATCCGTTAGGGACGTCCTCGATTTGGCTGACGGGAATGAAAAGTTGATCATGTGTGGTGATTTGAATGGATGGGTGGGGACCAAGCGAGATGGCTTCGATGCTGTCCTTGGTCCGTATGGAGATAAGAGAGCGAATGATGCTGGTAAGTCAATCTTAGACGTATGCTTAGAACGAGACCTCCTTGTGGCGAACAGTTTATTCCGTCACAAAGATATCCACACGTATACATGGAGACGGAAGGAAGAAAAAAGTGTGATTGATTTGATTTTGATAGACAGTCGTCTTCGACAGGCTATAAGGGATACAAGAGCCTACAGAGGCCCCACTCTTGAAACTGATCACTACCTGGTGGTAAGCCGGTTTGTTGGTCTTTTCAAGAAGTGGAGGCACTGGCGAGTGCGTGTCCCTTTCGGAGACTATGAAAGGATAAAGAGTGAAAAACTGGAAGATGAAAGCGTAAGGAGTATGTATGTTGGCTTAGTCAGTGAAAGGCTTGCAAACGCGAGCCTTTCCGACTTAGATGTGGATGAATGCTGGAATATTATGAAAGAAAGTATAGTGGATAGTGCAAAAGAAGCATGTGGGAGTGCAAAGAGACATGAACATTCGAAAGGTGATGCCTGGTGGGATGCAGAAGTTCAATACTGCGTAGCAAAAAAGAAGAAAGCGTGGTTGGATTATGTCTCATCTTTGCAACTGAATGACAGTATGAAAGACACGAAGAAAGAAATTTACCGCCTCTGCAAGAATGAAGCCAAAGTTTTAGTGAAAGAGAAGCGTGAAAGAATAAATATGATTGCGGAAGAGAAGCTGACGATGAACTTCGAGACGAATACCAAACTCTTTTGGAGGTAGGTCAAGAAGTCTCGGAGCTGTTCGTCAGTTTCCAGAATGGATAAGATAAAGAGTAAAGCTGGGGACATTCTTGCGGACCCCTTAGAGGTGTTAGAGCGGTGGAATGAGTACTTTGGAGAAATGTATGAATATCTCCCGGATGCGAGCACTGCGAGGGAGGCGATGACTGATCTTGCGGTGCAAGCATCAAGCGGAGATATTACTTTGGAAGAGATTGAATGGTCGATACGAAGCTTGAAAAATGGAAAGTCTGCGGGAATTGATAGGATATCTGCTGAAATGATCAAATTAGGTGGTCCTTGCGTCCGGGACGCCTTCTGGTCATTGAGCAATCTATGCTGGAAGACTGGAAGGGTCCCAATGGACTGGAAGCGTGCTATCGTCGTGCCCTTGTATAAAGGCAAGGGCTCACGTATGGAGTGCGCCAACTATAGGGCCATCAGTTTGATCAGTATAGCAGCTAAAGTGTATGGCAAAATTATTGAAAGGAGAATGAGGGTGGAATCTGACGGATTACTGTGGGAGGCGCAGGGTGGTTTCCGAAATGGAAGGGGATGTATGGACCAAGTTTTCTCGCTCCGCAACATTGTAGAGAAGCAGCTTGCTGTAGGCCGGAAGGTTTTCTGCGGTTTTGTGGACATGGAGAAAGCATTTGACAGAGTTGTACGAAAGGATCTCTGGGATATATTGCCAGGATACGGGATTGATGGTGCGCTGCTTCGTGCTGTGCAGTCTACATATGTGGGATGTACGGCATGTGTGCGGGTGGGCGGCAGCCTGTCTCCCTGGTTTGACGTCAACATTGGCGTCAGACAGGGTTGCGTGCTGTCGGCTTTGCTGTTTGTCCTGTACCTGGACGATTGTCTTAAGAGAGTAAGATCGATGAATGTTGGATTGCGAATGGGTGACTTACTTGTGAACTGTTTGCTGTATGCAGATGATGCCGTGCTCATAGCCGAATCGCCATCAGAACTACAGTCACTAGTCACAACGATGAAAGATGATTGTCTAATGAGAGGCTTACATTTGAACGCGTCTAAAACGAAAGTGATGGTATTCGAAAGAGAAGAGGACAGAACGAATGCCAGGATAACTGTAAATGATGTAGTGCTGGAACAGGTGGATGAGTTTGTATATCTTGGATGTGCATTTAGCAGGGATGGACGGTATACCGCTGATGTAGAAAAGAGGGTAACTGCGGGAAATAGTGTGAATGGAGCGTTAGGCAAACTTTTAGGTACCAAGGCCTTAAGTCAAAAGGCCCAGCTCGCAGTACACAATGCGGTGCTGATACCTACGCTAACGTATGGAAGCGAGAGTTGGGTATGGCAGGAAACGCATGAAAGTAGAATAAACGCGGTCGAGATGCGCGCGCTACGCAAAATCTGCGGAGTAACGCTCGCAGATCGCGTTCGGAATGAAGATGTAAGAAAGAGAGTTGGTCTGAAAGAGAGTGTCGGTGTTAAAGTAAGGAAGGGCATGCTACGATGGTTCGGGCATGTGGAACGAATGGGAGATGAAAGAATGACAAAACAGATATACAACGCGAAAGTGGATGGACGTAGGAGTCGGGGAAGGCCACGACACACCTACCACGACCAAATTAATCATGTGTTAGTGGAGGGTGGTGTCAAGAGCCGTAGGAACCGACGTGCATGCATGAAAAGAAAAATGAAAGTTGAAGAGGCGAGTGAGGTGTGTATGGACCGTGCCGTGTGGCGCTCGGTTCTTTCTGCCTACCCCGCAAGGGATTTGGCGTGAAGATAGTATAGTATAGTATAGTATACAGTTTTACGTTCAAGTTTATTAATCACTGCATTCCACATGAAGTTCGATCCAGTCAAATCGGCAATAGCAGAACACCTCGATACGGGCAGTAATCACTGGATCGAACTTCACCAACCAAAAGTCCTCTCCACTGATCGCCACTATTATCCACGTATGCACGTAAGTGACACAAAAATTTCAATAGGGATGATGGATATAAGCTCTTCGGGATGTGGAATGCAGTGATTAATAAACTTGAACGTAAAACTGTGCCAATTAAAACTGACGTAGTGAGTGTAGTGTGTCGCCGGCCTTATCCTTCGTTGTGACAATAGCGGAGGGTAGTTTGGCAAGAAGTTACTTCATGGTTTACGTCGATTCTCGCCTCAGTCCAACCGTGACCACGGGCGCTGCAACGTGCTCGAAACGTCGGTGTGAAAATGTAAGTTTATGTGTTTCGCGTGAAGTCCCGAATTCTATAAGTATGAGTGTAGAAAACCGCGATAGTTTAAAAATAACATTAGCAAACCACAGCCTTGTCTGCCACCTCGGGGGTATAAAAAATAGATTACGCTGATAAAAAAACAAATAATGATGTACTTAGGTAATCTTATCACTAAAGTAAAAATACAGACGAATTGAGAACCTCCCCCCCCTTTTTTTGGAAGTCGGTTATAAATCAGTAGGCCTTTGCAGTCGGGACTTTGCTTACATTCTGTTGCAAGTTGAAGGCCTTAAAAATGTCAATAGCAGATAGTCACAAGCTGTGATTGTCTATTTCAACAGGGCATTTGGCTCACCACCTATTTCGTGGGATCAAAGCAAATAGTCAAATGCTCACATTTCAACAGTAATGCTTTTGCTTACCCCTCCAGGGCTTGACTACATTTATGTATTCAAGAAAAGCGATTCTAAGAAAATGGAATCCTGTTACTTAAACTTAACTAGATTAATATAGATTGCCTCTGTGGCGCAGTCGGTAGTGATACCGCCTGCGGCGCTGGAGGTCGTGGGTTCGATTCCCACCGGAGACAAATATTTGTGTGACCCATAAATATTTGTCTCAAGAGTCTGGGTGTTTCTATGTATATTATGTATGTATTTAAAAGTATATAAGTATTAATATCCGTGGTTTGATACCCATAACACAAGCAGGTTATTCCTAGCTTACTTTGGGATCAGATAGCGTTGTGTGAAGTGTCCGAGAATATTTATTTATTTATATTTATAGATGAATTATTACATTTAAGTAATTTTAGAGTTCCTTGCTAAAATAACTCAAGTCGTTAAGTTAAAAGTTGTTGTTACTTAAAGAGCAATTAGTTACTTAACAGTGTTTTTAAAGCCATTGAAGACCTTCAAAATTGTATTGATGATTGTCTATTTCAACAGGGCATTTGGCTCACCACCTATTTCGTGGGATCAAAGCAAATAGTCAAATGCTCACATTTCAACAGTAATGCTTTTGCTTACCCCTCCAGGGCTTGACTACAATTATGTATTCAAGAAAAGCGATTCTAAGAAAATGGAATCCTGTTACTTAAACTTAACTAGATTAATATAGACTGCCTCTGTGGCGCAGTCGGTAGTGATACCGCCTGCGGCGCTGGAGGTCGTGGGTTCGATTCCCACCGGAGACAAATATTTGTGTGACCCATAAATATTTGTCTCAAGAGTCTGGGTGTTTCTATGTATATTATGTATGTATTTAAAAGTATATAAGTATTAATATCCGTGGTTTGATACCCATAACACAAGCAGGTTATTCCTAGCTTACTTTGGGATCAGATAGCGTTGTGTGAAGTGTCCGAGAATATTTATTTATTTATATTTATAGATGAATTATTACATTTAAGTAATTTTAGAGTTCCTTGCTCAAGTCGTTAAGTTAAAAGTTGTTGTTACTTAAAGAGCAATTAGTTACTTAACAGTGTTTTTAAAGCCATTGAAGACCTTCAAAATTGTAATTTTTACATAGATATTGTAAATGTCAGACTACGGTGACGCTGTATTTTGGTAACAGTAAATAGCTATCGCGAGTTTCCATCCGAAAATCCAAAAAGCTCGCAAAAACACTGGTGGCCGAAGATAGGCGGTTTTGTTGAGAAGGCGCCATTGTTTGCTAAATTAGGGAGGATCGATTATTGACATCGTCATTATTCACTCCTAAAAAGATTTTGAAAGCAGTTTTTTGGTAGAAAGTGTAATAAAAATAAGTTTGGGGTTTTAATGCACAATAATAATCTGTTTCTTTGAGATGATTCTCCCCCAGTTATAAATAGACAACTTGGTAGGATGCTAATATTATGTAGGTTTAATTTTCATTTCAGAATTGATAAAAGCTAATGCTTCGGCGATCTTTGTTAGAAGTTTAAAGGTACTAAAAGTATTAGTTTATTTTTCCTACACACATTATGATTAAACCCAGCAGTGTGCGTCAATTTATTGAGATGGGAGTGATGATGAAAGGGATGCTAAGATTGTTCGAAGATTAGCATCGTCGCCTTCGCAGGTCTGCGGGATTTTACTTTTTTAGACAAGCCAAAGAATAAAGATTCATGTAATAACATGGCAATAGAAATAAAACATGAACTACTACAAAATTTGTTTCATTAAAAATTACATTGCTTGGTTTGGTTAATATGCGGAAACAACGGCTGTACCTAGTATAAAAAACTAGGTTTTAAATAAAAGTGAGTTTAGTAGTTAACATGCTGAACTATCCAGCTGCTCCCCAAGAGCTCGACTCGGCTTCAGTCTGACGCTGCTTTTGAAAACATTGATAAGGTGAAAATTGAAACTGCTCTACCGCGTCCTAAGGCACGGTAATACTATCTATTACCGTGCCTTGGGGAAAGTAGTACGTATACCAACATTTTATGAACTATTTTCTTAGTTCGGTATTCTTTGCTAATCTTTAATTTTTTATCTTTTTTATTAATTGTATAGATTGTGTTGATATAGACAACGTTAACAAATAGGTATTTATTAGTTTTGTACACATCATTTCTAGGTCAGCAATCGTAAATTATTCGATAGATCGGGCAATCAGTGGAAATTCACCTACCCCATTCCACTCGATCCGATGCCGTTTGAGTTTGTTTGTTGAGGTGTATGAGCTCTAACCTTAGTAGATGTTGGGAGGGTCGAGGTTTGGTTCTTGACCTGAGTTGCCTTTTATGTATTGAAGTAAATGAGTGTGCGTAATGTACTAAATCGTATTGTTTGCGTCGCCTGTTGCTTCAATATGGCTTCATGAAAACATGGTTCATGGGCCAACACACATACATATAGTCACGCCTTTATCCACGAAAGAGTAAGTAAGTAAAACTTTATTGTACATCAATATTACTAGTTTACCAAAGAAACAAGAGCACAAATATGTACAAATGGCTGCCAATACGCTCACATTTTGCAAAGGTGTACAAATAAACTGTGGGCCATGGGTGATTTTCAAGACTTCCTACTAAACACATCTCTGGGATGGCTATAGCTTAGCGGGGAGTATATAATGGCCTTTATGACTAAAGTCTATAAACATAAATATCAATAAAATAAGCTGCAAATTGATTTCCTGAACAATCAGACAGAGGTCGCCTCGTAGCTCGCGTTAACGAGTTTTTGTCGCACCTAATTTGTCGCACAATGATTCAATTATCGAAAGCCAGCCAATGCAATTAATGTTGAAATGGAAAGGATTTAAGAGTGTAATTTATTCGAACGTTTGAGCTGAAAATGGACCAACAAGAATTTGATTACTGATGGTGTTTGTGCTTTTGAACTGTAAATGGTTCAGTCTATTGCCTTTTTAATTATTGTCTACACAATACCGATGTTGTGTATGTATGTGTTTTTTTAACAAGTTAAAGTGACTTTGGTTTTAGGTCGGGAGGCATACTACTTTATTTTGTGTAAAAAAGCAGATGATTTAACATCAACGTAGGCATAAATTTGGATTTTCATAATATTATTCAAATAACCTTTAATAACAATCAATCAAATCAGCCTGTGGCAGTTTACTGCTGGACGTAGCCACAATACACGGTCACTGCTACCTTCTTCAGGTCGTCGGTTCATCTGGCGAGGGTTGTCCTACCCCACGTGTAACAAGTCGCGGTCTCTACTCCAGGAACAGTTTGCTCCACCGGTCATCGGTTCTTCGACAGATTCGGCCAGCTCACTGCTACTTCAAAACGCACTCTGCGAGCTACGTATGCAATTTTAATCTCGTCATTATCGTAGTATAGGTATGAATGATAATGTATAAAGTTGAAGAAGCGAAAGTTATTATGTCAGCATCGTAGCAAGATGTAGACATGTGCCTACCTTCGTAATCACAGTTTTATTTATTAAACAAATCCCTCAAGTCACACTAAGTAAAACCGTCAAACGATTTGTAAATCCACTTCACAAAAAGAAATAGTTGATCTCCATGGCGTAACTAATGACGTAAACTAATGTTGAGTCTGAATCGCACTTGACCTGTTTTATTTTGAATTTTACATTTAAGTTCCCACCATTGTAATAAGCAGAATCCACCGGATGTTGACACTTGACACGTTAAGTTCAACAAAAGTTTAATATAAATTTAAAAAAATTATTGGGTTGTTTAGAGATGAGGATGCAACCCGGAGTTCGAAGTATATCACGGGCGAAGCCGTGGGCTACAGTTATAGTATAGAGTGATTTTGTGTAAATTTGAGCTCAATTATGAAAGAGGCGATGCGAATACGATGCCCAACAACATCAACAACTTGTTATGCAAATGTTATTCAAATGATTAATGGGCTGTCTGAATTGCTTCGTCAATTTTAACCCTCGAAGGAAAACCGAGGTCTTATTAAGTTTAATTTGTGTTTCTGTGGGTTGGTTTATCTGTCAATCTGTGACGTCATAGCTCCTGAATGAATGGACTAATTTGGCAGCAGACTGTTCTTAAGTGTTCTCGTATGTGGTGACACTGGTGTCACGTTGTAGGACAGATAGGTGTAGCCCGTGTAGCCCTTTGTGAGAATAAGAAGAACTACGCGACAAGTTTTACAACTCCGATTATAGAACTTTTGCAATATTTTTTTCCCACACCTCTGAGTATCGAAAGTTATTAAACTTGAAAACATCTATACTAATATAATAAAGAGGAAAGATTTGATTGTTTGTTTGCATCGAATAGACTCCGAAACTAATGAACCGATTTGATAAATTCTTTCACTGTTGGAAAGGCCCACTATTCCCGGTAAACATGGCTAGATATATGTTATTCCCGTAGTCTCATGGGAACGGGCACTACGCGGGTAAACCGTATTACGTCCTCTAGTCGCAAAATAATTGTGAAGACTAGAAAGATCAAAATACAAAACATAAGCTTAATGAGGTAATCATTTAGGTTTTCACTGTTATTTGCATTATTATTTTCCAGAATGCTCTTTATGTGTAACTAGAATTACTGCAGGCATATACGAGTACTTATCTACGTATCTAGCTCCCTCTGGCTAGACTATGCACATGACTGAAACGAATAATAATAATAATAAACTTTTATTTTCTTTACCACCATGCTTCACATTTGTTGTTGCAACGCTAAACCCTATTGTAAAAATGCGAAAATAAGTTTGTATGTTACGATTTCATGATTTAAAGCCCTGAACAGAATAAGCAGATTACCTGTTTTATAAAATGGTAGCTAGAGATATAGAATAGAGCTTGGGAAAGAACGTATGGGAACTAAGTAGTTACTTTGAGCAACGGGCATAGTTTTATTGGCACTCTGTAGTTTTTAAAACATAGCATTATTTAGATAAATTATTAATTTGGAAAATTGAGAGCCGAATTGAGCTCAAATTTTGACGTGATATATCATACACAACATACCTACTTCAGATTTGGGTTTGATTCCCACCCAAGACAAATTTGTTCCTTGTCTGGGTGTAATTTATCTTTATAATATGTATTTAGAAATATATAAGTATGTATATCAGTCGTCTAGATCCCATAGCACAAGCTTAGGTATATTAGCTTAATTTGGGGCTAGAGGATGTTGTGTGAAAATGTCCACAAATATTTATTTATTACTTCAGAAATAGTTTAAGGCTACATTACACCCCTTTCCACGGGTACTGGAACTACTCTTTCACAAAGCTAAAGCTACAGAACTACATCACATCACAGGTCATATTTTGAATTTTCAGAAAATGTATCTAATAATACAAACAAACCCGATCTCATTACCGCCTACAGCCGCATAACTTCCGTCTCAAGTTCCACTGACATTGATAACAGAACTTAAAGCTCGAAGTTGTTCATTATCAGCCTGTCAGTTCAGTGTGCCTTCCTCGACATCTGTGACGCCCACACAGACGTCGTATGACATATTGGAACTTCAAGTAATCCACGATATTATTAATCTAATCTCAAGTTTAAATTAATATGAGAGCCGTTTTACGAAATGACAGCTCAAGTTCAAGAAACAAGACTGACAAACGGAGGGAGACGGTTTGTTGGACGAACGGATGTACGGAACCCTCGGTGGGCGTTTCCGACGCTTACTTGTCCGGGTCTTTTTTAAAGTAAAGTCATATAGCAAGCGAATACAATTAGTGGCTATTAGAAAGGAGTGGCTATGAATTTTTATTGCCTTGTTATTTTCTCACAGCCTTTACTATCTATTGCGTTGTGAATCTGGCAGCAAATATAAATGTAGAGTCAATAATGTTGACGTTCATAAATTTTATTTTGTGACCTACATTTCTATTCCAAAAGCAAAGATTGTTATAAACATTCATCACGAAACTCGAAGTTATCGTGAGACCCCAACCCGCGTCCATCACAACTTTACGGTTGATTAAGACCACGACAGCAGTACAATCAACGAGTGAAAATGTTCCCTAGGGATAATAAATTGAACGATCAACACAGAATTTTAGATTACTCAAATTTGTAAAACCAAGTATCTGAAGCATAGAGCAACACGACCTATAGCTATGTATCGGGAGCGGAGGCGCCATACGGAGATGAGACGAATTGAAACATATTTGCGTGTATCTGAAATGAGTTACAGAGTTATTTTCAATGTTGTGTGTAGGTTGCAGCATAGTGACAGCCAATTTCTTTTGTAGTGGTATAAAATAATAAGATTTCCCCCCGCTACATAATATAAAACAGATAATTATGTAGTAATAGAGCAAACATGCTGTCTACTCCCCTTGAACTGGTCGCGTTGCTCTATGGTCTCAAGAAACATCTCTCTAGGCTTCAATGGCAACCATCTTGATCTTTCGGTGTTTAATAAAGAGTATTTGTCTTACAGATTATATTATTAAGATTTAGAAACCCAACTGTTTTGTAAAATAAATTGTGATGACAAAAGTGGTTAGATAGGGTTTTGTGTAATGCCATATTGTATTTTATGGAATTAATAAATCCATTGTTTTGTATAATTATAATCTTGTGTCAGTGTTTAAAACGATGCCGATGTATATTTTGTGTGGTCACGGACGGTTAGGGACTTTTAAGCTTCTTACTGATGAGCAGATGAGGGGTAGAATGTTTTTATAGGGTCACCGATGTCAAAAGCACATCAGTTTTTAATGTCCATAGCATATAGTGATACCACTTACTTGGTACTACAGCTTGGTAGTGAAGTAGGCTGCTTTTATACTACCAAAATAGTAAATAATTTTATTCTTGCTTCTTTAACTCTTCCAACAAGGTTCAGGTTTTGACAGCCCTGTAAAATGTCCCCCTTTAACCATTTTTCTGTAAATACTTCGTAGTTTATAAATAAAACGACTGCAACTTCACTTCAACTTCGTCAATCACTTCATAATTTTAAAGTTTGATGCTGCAATTATCAGGCGTCATATTTCACCGTCAACGGAGAAAACTCCAAGTTACCTGAATAGTTCGACCCACTTCGTAACTTCCTCACTTATTAGAAGACGGCACGATTTGAATATTTAACCTGCGTACTTTGAAAAATGATTTGATTCATGGTTGAAAATATGTAAAAGTTTCAGCTGATATTTAAACTTTCAGCTGTGTCGTTCGATATTTTTAAATTTGTTAGATTTTAGCTATTCAAGTACCTGTACAATGCTTGATATAGCTATACCTACTTTATTACTTTCTCTGATATAGCCCAAGGTTTTAGCCACGTACAAAATGGGTTGCTGTTAGACCCGTAACAAAAGCTGATGAATTACAGGAGCGGGCTATAATAGTGTATAATTTAACCAACACACGTAGGTATCACAAAGTTGGTCTGTTGGGAAATTTCTTTATAGGCTGACTAAAAGATGCCCTTTAGCTCGTATTATTAACATGAGTTAAAATGTAGACCACGATATTTTATTGTATTATCCTATCGACGCGATATCAGCACCACGGTCATAACAACAACATAAAATGAGTTTGTAACAGGGTTGCCAAAAGAAAAAAGATTCTAACTCCGTAGTTGGGACAGTAAAAATAAAAATATGAAGCTTCCTGAACTTTTCTGTAACGGTTCAATTATATCTAACCGAATGTACCTAGTTGCCAGTGTTGCCAAACTCTATTGGCATTTACTTTTTATAATATTTTTTAACGAACGTCTGATCATAAAAGACGCGCCTCATTGTATTTATTCCATTACGTAGGATAATAAATAAAAATAATATTTATAATGGATTGATTCAATAAATAATAGGAACATTCTTTTAATGTCACATTCTCAATATTTCCTTCCTGTTGACAAAGCTATAATGTTCGTGTCTCCACGTTTTTACGAGCCATTCCAAGTTGTTGTACTAGACATCGTGGTGTGATGTTTACGAGCAAACATATTAGTGGTTATCAAATAAAACGTTTACTACATTCTCTTTGAAAATTATATTTATGTCCTTACTTGGTGTAGTCCGCGATTTGGTTTAGCGTGATATGGGAGCAATTTATATTGCTCTCTAGCTAGCCCCTAGTCAAAATAGCCTAATAATAGGGGCTAATTGCCTTTGACCCAGGAGCTTGGTAATTTTTATACAAGACTAGAGAACGTCACGCGGTTTTACCCGCGTAGTTCCCGTTCCCGTGGGAATACAATATTTTTTCTTCCATAAGAACCTTCTCCTGACAATACCTTACACAACAAAAAAAGAATTAGTGAAATCAGTCCACCCGTTCTGAAGTTATGCTCTTACCAACACATTTTGCGATTCATTTTTGTATATAAGATTATTATGAAATCTATCTATCTATTCCGGACATACAAACAAACAACAAAATTGCAGTGTGGGGAAGGATTTTTTAAGAAATATATGAGATTCAATATACTAAGCTAATTTTTTACTTAGTGATAATAAATATTTTATTACATTGATATAATTCGCGATCCAAATACAAATTGCCTTGATAACAGAAATAAGGATTACTGCAGAGTGGCTTGTTAATGGATTGTCTATTGGTTTATTGTGTTTGTTCCGTCCCATCCCAGTACGAAGTGGTTAATCCGGTCCGAAAGGGTACACAAATAAAAATGGCTGACCTCTGGACAATTTTTCTCATGTAAACGGGATTGCTGATGAATGACGCTTGCTAATGGAGTAATAAATAATAAACATTCACGGACATTTTCACACAGCGCTATTTGATCTCAAATTAAGCTAGGAATTACCTGCTTGAGTTAAGGGTATCAGACCACGGATATTAATACATAAGATATGCCTTTAAATACAAACTTATCATACATAGAATCACCCAGACTCTTGAGACAAACATTTATGGATCACACAAATTCTTGTCTCTCCGGTGGGAATCGAACCCACGACCTCGTGATCCGCAGTCGCACATTTCGACCTCAAGATCAACGAGGTTGCGAGACCAACTAGGACCAACCATTATCTTTTATTGTTTGACTGTGTGGAAATCCGCCGCATAAACTGATGTAACTGATGTATCCAGGGTTTGAACCCGACTCTTAATTTCATTAATGAGCCTCAAAGCCAGCGCTGAACACTTTTCCACAGTCCAAAGTTTTTTGCTCATTAAACTAATTACTACGTTAAACTGAATAAACTAAGCGACTGTTGTGTATTTGTTAACAATATTATCCTACTTCTGCGAGAAGCAGTGTACTGTCTAGAAAAGACAAGTTAAAGTATTTTCTAGTTATTATTAAGTTTATTCACTTAAATATAATAAGAAATCCTTCATTTTAATTCATTTGTACACGCGTTCTTGTGGAATGCAACCTAGGCTCTAATCCTACTGCTTTGTATTATTATATTTTTTATTGGTTGTAATCTGTTACGTGTGATAAATAAATAAAAATAAAATAAAATAAAGAAAGAATTCGCTTTTGGGAGCTCAGGCCAACATCTGAATGATTCAGTAGTTTAATTAAAGTTGAAAAGTTTCTATTTATAAAGAATGAGTTCACGAATTTTGGGAGAGGGGTTTAATAGATTTTTGATCAGAAAACATTTTACGCTTTAAAATAAAGATTTTGTATTTTTTTCAACAGAGTAATGATGTGTGTCTTTATCCTAATCTAAAGTGTATACATTTAGCTATAGCTGGTGGCAGCGGATTATACCGCGTGAATTTTTGTTCCCACTCCCATGTCCCTGGGACCATACTTATTTCAGGGATAAACAGTAGCCTATGTATTTTTCCAGACTATACTATATTCTAAGGTTACATATTAAAATACCAGAAATCAAAATGCCTTTACTTAAAATGCATTAGACCAAAATACCCGAATTCGAAATACCTTAACATTCAAAATACCTTATTTCAGTACACCTTACCTTAAAATGTCTAAATTTAAAATACAAATAAAACTTATTTACACCCCCCCCCCCCTACCTAAGTGAAGCCGCAGTTGTAGCCGTAGGTCTGTTGGTCCTTGGGTATCCTTCTGAGGGCTTACCCGGGGCTCCCAACTGTAGGCTGTTATGTAGGATACGTGTGGTTTTTAGTCAGTAGGAGTCAGGCATAGTATCCATATAGGATTTACCTCATGTTAAAACACTTTGATACAGAGTTACAAAAGTACTACAGTGGGCTAACGAAAAAAAAAAAACCACGAAGGCTAAGGCGGGAGCTCCGCTTCGCTTCGCTCCCGCCTTAGACTTCTAACCTAACCTATCCGAGTCGGGATACTCTGAGTCGGGGTGTTAACCATTCACAGATGTATAGCATCCATGTAGGATTTAAACCATGTTTAAAAAAAAGGTATTTTGTGTTTCAACATTTTAGGATAAGGTATTTGATAAATTATTTTTTTGGGTTTCGGTTATTCGACCGTAAGGCATTTTAAATTATTTATATTATAAATATTTGCCTTTTGAATATTGATATTTCGATTTCGGGTATTTTGGGCTACGATATTTTGAGTTAAGGCATTATAATTTCTGGTATTGTGACGGTATACCATATTCTAACCCGTTCAGCTGTTAGAGTAACAAACATGCAGACACTATCCAGATGAAGGGCTCATACAAAAATTATAATACTTACCTAGTTATATCAATTTTTATACAAAACATATCGTTAATTACTTTTAAACATTTATCCAAGATTGTTCAAATTTGACTTACTAATTTTATAGACCTATATCAGATTACTGCTCATATTCAGCTACAGTACAGCTCTGCTACTTTATCTTTCATCTGTGGCTTAGCCTAAATTTCCGCGTCGTATGCAACGTGTGATTTAACTTAGAAACATCCACTTTAGTTCTAAAATACACTGTATTGCTAAAAGCTTACGGTTTATATTGCCTTAACGCGTATAACAAAAGCAAAATCTTCCTTATTTTATGTCGTGTAGTCAAGAAGAGTGACAGAGAACGTCGCCTGAGGTTAAAAACGTAATCACACCTTGGTCCTACCCGTTCGCTCTAAGTTTGCCAGTTGCGTCCCGTGCTCAAAGACTTCTATATAAAGAGGACTTCTATATATTCTATAGAAGGACTTCTATGGAGAGACTTCTATATATTCTATAGAAAGACTTCTATGGAGAGACTTCTATATATTCTATAGAAATCTTTGCCCGTGCTACGCCTCTACACCAGCCTCTACGCCAGCGGCAAACGTAAGTTTGCCGGGCCATATCCTTCAATATAATATGGGTAAGGTGTAAAGTGTATAATGATTACGTAGCGGCACTCATAAGTGATTGAGATATAAGGTTCCCTCTTGTTATATTTAAAAGTTTTAACCTCATTTATATAATATCTTTCTTTTTATTTTGAGATTTTTGGTACATTTTTTTAATTGCTCAAAAACCTTAGAAATTTCTAAGAAATAAATAAATAATAAAAATTTGAGAACATTTACAAACAACATCTTCTAGCTCAAATTAAGCTAATATATAAGCTTGTGCTATGGAATCTAGACGACTGATAAACATACTTATATATTTCCAAATACATACATACATAGAAAACACCCAAACTCCGAAACAAACATTTGTGGGTCACATAAATTTTTGAACCGACCCAGGAATCAAACCCAGGACCACCAGTGCCGCAGGCGGTGTCACTACCTACTGCCATAGAGGCAGTCCAATACCAAATAAGTAAAACGGGTAGATCTAGATATCCAATATTTAGGGCTGTCTTTGCTTATCGCGGCTTATGAATAAATTGGTATTGCTATAGTAGCTAGCTAGGCAGAATATTGTCGAATTTACCACGGCGATTGTGATGAATATATCGATATATTTTCACCCTCTACTTTTCAATTTCCGATAACAATTATTATAATACGAAAGTAGCACCTCTGATATTGTAAAGGTCCAATTAATTAATTAATTAATTGGTTATTTAGTATTTAAACCAATTAAAACCAATATCATCGCATTAATAGTGTTCTAAAATAGTCAGATTAATATAATAAAAGTGTTCTGTCCGTGTATTTTGATGTAAAAAGTGACGAGTCAGGTACCCGTTTTTTTCGAATGTTAAATGTTTTCTTTTTCACGTAAATACATAATAAATCGACTGTTTCTCGTGAGTAGAATTATTATACTTGTATAAGCGTTTACTCGACGTTGACGTCGGTCGGTGTATTTGCGTAAGTACATAAAAATATTAAGTATAATTTATTGCCGGTACATAACCTTGTTACTTCTTACCATAAACTGTACAAGGAGCTCCATCATATAATTCGCTTTTAATTGCACTTACTTATTAATAATATGAAGACCCGTAGTCGCAGAGCTCTTGGCCGCCAGCAGGAAGAGCCCAAACTTCAGTTGGTGTTGCTGGAGCTTAAATCTAAAACGGAGCTCTGTGTACAGTTGGAAAAGGAAAGAGAGGAAAATGAAAACCTATTGATAAACGCTCTGAATGACACAAAAAAATTAAAATGCGAATTATCAAGACTTCATGTTAGTTACGATGACATTGTTGCGGAGCGGGACCACCTTCAGTCAATTGTAGATAGGTTCCAAGAGTGCAGTGACGAGTATGAGAAAACCTTGAGGAGGACTACCTTTCTGGAACAGGAGCTAAGGGATGCCCAGGGACAGATCTCACACCTGGAAGAAGCTGCTGAGAAAGTTACTGCCCAACAAACTGATAATCTTTTTAGTGAGTTAATGAGTGGTATCCCGCAGTTTATTCCTTCTGCAAATTCTCAAAACCTGGACTTGACTACTATAGATCTTACAGGTGACAGTCCATATCAACGGGACAAGTCGGTTTTGTTTTGCAGCAGAAATAAACTAAAAAAATATCTAAAAATTAAAAAGTTTATACAAAAATCAAAAAAGCAATTAAAATTCCATAAAATGTTAATCAAGAAGTGTAAAAATATAGGTTCTTGTTTAAAATTTAGAGAACAAGCTAAATTGTCAATGTTAGAGCTGGAACAAAGCCATTTAAAATATTGCACTGACACACAAAAATTAGAGTCAAAAATACAAAGTTTGCAATTTGAGCTACAATATATGACTAAAAAATATGAATGGTCCCTTAAGGACTTTACTAAATGTTCTTTAACAATAGACAAGGTACTCAAAACATCAAATGATAACACTGAGCGCCTTAATTGTTTCCTAAATGACCACTTATGCAATATTAACTGCCCTAAAGCAATTGAGCCGGTGGAGGCCCAGGGCGAACCGGTTACCGCTGAGCCCCTAGCTCCCATTACCACATGCTCGCCCAGTCCATCAGTGGATATATTGTGTGA
The DNA here is from genome assembly GCA_933228765.1 of Miltochrista miniata. NCBI lineage: Eukaryota > Metazoa > Arthropoda > Insecta > Lepidoptera > Erebidae > Miltochrista > Miltochrista miniata. The sequence continues at coordinate 40,813,083 of OW121750.1, read as the reverse complement.
CAGTGTAAATAATAGTAATAGTTGTACTAAATTAATTGTATTTAGTGATGATATTGGTACCAATCTAAGTTCATTTTTAAAACAAAACTCAAATTCAAGTTATTACTCGGTTATTAATAATTGCTATCCGGGTGCTTCATTAAGTGGTATTATGCAAAAGATATTAGAATATAAATTTGAAGCTAACAGTAAAATAATAATTTTCTGTGCAAACAGGGGCAATATTAGCAATGATGATTTTGTCCCTATACATGAATTATATCTTAAACTTAAATGTCATACAAGTTGTAATGTTCACACTTCCATTTATAAAAGATGTGCCAGATTCGGAAAATTCATTTAGATATAAGATGAATTTACGTTTAAATTTAATAAGTCAGTATAATAATAAATTTAATATAATTGACTTTAATTCTGTATTTAACACTAACTTCTCACATAGCAAGTTTATAGTCTATAATAATCACAAGGGTAGGTATTGTCTACCCAAATATTATAAAAGACAAATAGCAAGTTTGCTATTTAATTATTTTTATTCTGTAGCCAAAAACTTGGCTGACAACACTGCTTTATTTGAGCAGAGTAGATTTAGGACTTTGGAATCTGTTCCAAGTAATTTAAATTAACTGCTGGGACAACAGAGGAATTATCCTCTAGCCAAAATTGTAAATTAATAGAGTTAAATTTAATTTCAAACCATAATTTTATCGGAAACTGTCCTCCGAACAAATCTAAATTAAAAAATGTAGATTACATCAGCCTGGTGCATTATAATATTGCAACATTAACGCAGGTCAAAGAGTTTGAATTGGAGCTGTTCACGAGCTCAGAAAATATTGAAATTGTTTGTCTTACAGAACATATGCGTAAGGAGTATGAGCTCATGTTCAGTTTCAGTAGCCACCGGGTTGGTAGTGCATTCTGCAGGGTCAACACAACACGGGGGGGTTCGTTGATTTTATTAAATAAGAAATTAAAATATAAGGAACGGAAAGATGTTGTGTCCCTCTCTGTAGAGTGTACAGTTGAAATATCGTGCGTAGAATTGGAGCAATTCATAGTAGTATGCGTATATAAACCTGGAGTCTCACCCTTTTGTGAGTTTGAGGAAGTAATGGATAAAGTGCTATTTAAACTTGGAAAAACTAATAAACACCTAATAGTGTGCGGTGATTTTAATGTTAATATACTTATAAATACGCGTCAGACCAATGATATCTTAAATTTATTTAAATCACACAATCTCACTAACTTATTTTTAGAGCCTACTAGATATTGTGATACAACAGCTACTTGTCTGGACAATATATACAGTGATATGTTGCCAGAAAGTAAGAGTATTATAAATAAGATAAAATCAGATCATACTGGGCAAATAGCATCTTTCAAGATCACAAGAGAAAAAGTTAAAAGACATAAAATATTATGTAGACCAGTAACTAGTGACCGCTTGGAACGTATGCGAGTTGGACTTTACAATAAACTTCCATTTTTAGACACTGGCTTAGATCCAAATGTAATGTATAAGTTATTTTTTGATTCCTTTTACAATGAGTTCAACTCCGTATTCAAGTCTAAGGAAGTCACAATCGGTGATAGGCCAGCCTTCAGTGAATGGGCCACTGAGGATATACATAAAAGTTTAAAAACGGAAGTGACACATATTAATAAAAATGACTATTTGCCTAGTCATTTTAATGATCCTGACAAAATCAACTTGGCCCTTCCAAAGGTCAATAATCCAACCACATTCAAAGATCTTAGGCCAGTGAGCATACTTCCTACCATATCTAAAATATTGGAAAGGGTGGTATGCAATCAATTGGTTGATTACCTGGAAAGTAACAATATACTTCCAGACTTACAATCTGGTTTTAGGAAGGGACGTGGGACTGCAACCGCCCTTTCCGATGTGATTGGGAATATTTTGGAGGCAAGAGATAGGGGGGAGGGCTCTATGCTTGCCCTGCTGGATTTCTCTCGCGCTTTTGATGCCATAAGTCCTTCACTTTTGCTTTCCAAGCTGGCATTCTACGGATTTGCATGGGAAACAGTTCAGTGGTTTAACAGTTACCTATTAAATAGATCGCAGTATGTTGAGATCCAACAGGAGGATGGACTGACTCTTAAATCTCTTCCTAGATATGTCCTGAGAGGGGTGCCGCAGGGCTCTATATTGGGACCTATTTTATACATTTTGTATAGTGCTGATATAGTGTCATCATTCCAAAATTGCAAATATCATATGTATGCAGATGATATTCAAGTATTCATATCATTTAAACCTGAGGACATCACTAGCGCTACAAAACAGATTCAGGATGATCTCAATAGGGTGGCACTGTGGTCAGAGAGTAACTCCTTGATCCTTAACCCAGCTAAGTCCAAGTATATGATGCTTGGAAGTAAGGATCAAATTAGCAAAATATTGGCTGCCAATCCAGTAATTGAGATCCAAGGAAAAAGAATTGAGCGAGTGGAGCTGGCCTGTAACCTGGGACTAACAATGGATCCGGAACTGCACTTTGAAGCCCATGTATCTAATGCAATGCGCAACTGCTTCTATAGACTTAAAGTATTGTATAAGATAAGGGATTATCTTAGTATTACTGTAAGGAAAAGACTGGTGGATAGTTTGATTATGTCAAAATTGAACTACTGTGATACTGTATATGGGCCATGCTTGCTGGCACGAACAGTACGGCTGATACAGCGTATACAGAATGCATGTACTAGATTCTGTGTCAGTATTCCCAGAAGAAGTCATGTTACTCCGTATATGAATGAGATAAATATATTAAAAATGGCAGCTAGAAGACAGGTGCACTTGGCAAGTTTGCTATTTGGAATAATAAAATCAAAAAAGCCTAAATACCTGTATGATAGACTAAATTGGAGAGTGGGCTATGCAGGATATATAAGGTCTAAAACTGCTCCACTGTCTGTGCCAAGGCACAGGACTTGTGCCTTCAGAGGAAGCTTCTCTTACTGTGCTACTCGCTGTTGGAATAATATTCCGCCTCCGCTTCGATCCCTGAAATCAAAAAAGTACTTTATTCTTAAACTTAAAAATTACTACATGTTACAACAAAAAATAACATAGTCCTTAAAAACAATGTAAAAATAATAATATTACACTTTACATACTTACATTTGGAGATATGTTCCACAGCGAGACAGCGCAGTGGCTGAACTGCATCGGTGAATGACTTCTTCTGGTTTCTTGATATCTAGGTTTGGGTGGGTAGCAGTATATTATAGTGTACGGTTTGTTGTGGTATTTTGGATTCTATGCACTTTTCATTTTAAATTTTAAATTATGTACTAAATAGCGTAGTAGAAATGGGGTTGCAATTGTTTTCTTGGTATGTTTTCGTTGGAAGACTTAAATATTGTGCATAAGTGGAGAATATTTTTTTTGTTAATTGTGGGTCTCTACCTCTGTTTTTTCTTTCTTGCAAAAAATAAAACTTTCAAAAGTAGGTAGGTAATAATCACTGCTGCAATGCACTTAATTGTATTCTCTCACGGGTTATTTGTATTGTAAGACGCCGCTCTTGAAACATTTCATGTAAGGAAGCCTTTTTTTATCTCGGGTTTGGGATGGATGACGCCATTTACACGATATCTAAGGTTGTTGATGAAAATCAGCGCTTGGTGTGGAAAATCTCTGCATCACAGCATTATGCTGAGAAACGACCTGCTTTCACCAGTTGCAGTGGCTATCGACTTGGTTTGTTGTAAAGTATGATACTGTATTTACGCCTATTAATGTTCTTGTAAGAGTATTATTTAATGTAGGCGGTAAGATTTAAAACTTATGTATAAAACTCTACAAATTTCTCTACATTTTGAGTGACGTATGTTGACAATATTGACAACTTTTGATGTGACAATGACAAGATAAATGTAACACTGTTGACAGTCACAGTCAGTCATGCTTTTTTTTTTATGTACACTTTTGTTACTGCAGCTGGCAGAAATAAATTGATTTTTCTTTCTTTCTTTCTTTCTAAAAGTAGACAAAAACTGTATGAACTATACTCAGAAAGACAGCTTAATAGAACAGATGAATTTCTAAATTATGTTAAAACTTATTCAAAAAAGTTTAAAGCAGACTGCTTAGCAGCCAAAAGAAAGTATATAAGTAATAAAATTCTCAATAGTGCAGACAAAGTTAAATCTACTTGGAAAATAATTAACGCAGAAAGAGGCCAAACAAAATCGAATGATAATAATTTTAAACTTAAAGTAAATGGTAACATAATTACAACAGATGCCGAAGGCGCTAGCGAATTTGAACAATTTTTTTCCCGAATTCCAGTAGATTTGACCAGAACCCTAGGTTCTTCTACCCCAATAGCAGAATCCTTGTTAAAAGCAAATGTTCCTTGCTGTAATGAAATATTCAAATTCAGTAAAATTAGTATACACACTATAATAAAAACATTTAAATCTTTAAATATTAAGAAAACGGCTGGCCTCTGGGGAATTTCTGTACATTTAGTTAATTCGTTAATTGAAATGGTTGCCCCTGAATTATCAATAATATTTAATAATTGTGTTGATAGTGGTGTGTTTCCTGACTTAATGAAGTTTAGTAAAATAACTCCTCTGTTTAAATCGGGTAGCACCTCAGATCCGTCCAATTTTCGTCCTATTTCTGTACTACCCACGTTTAGTAAAATCTTTGAAAAGGTAATGCTTAATCAAATGCAAAATCATTTTAGTACAAATAAACTATTCCATACTAAACAATTCGGTTTCACGCGCGGTCGGTCTACCACGGATGCTGGAATCAAATTGTTAGAGTGTATATATGAGGCCTGGGAGGAGTCGTATGATGCTTATGGTGTATTCTGCGACTTATCTAAGGCCTTCGATTGCGTCCAGCATCAGACTTTAATTCAAAAACTTGATCATTATGGAATCCGGGGGACGGCCTTGGATTTAATTAGTTCTTACCTTAGAGATAGAGTACAGAGAGTAGTTATAAATGGTAAACAGTCAAATGGTTCTGCTGTAACAATGGGGGTGCCTCAGGGTTCAATTCTGGGACCTTTTCTATTTTTAGTGTACATAAATGATCTCCCTCACCTTATTAGAGACGATCACGAGGTAGTTTTGTTTGCTGATGACACATCTTTAATATTTAAAGTTGAACGTGGACAACGCGATCTTGACGAAGTAAACAATGCCCTCTCTAGGGTAGTCCACTGGTTTAACGCTAATAATTTATTGTTAAATGAAACTAAAACAAAATGTATTAGATTCACCTTGCCGAATGTTAGGCTCGTTAACACCAGTATTAAGATTAGGGATGATCAAGTAGAATTGGTCGATGAAACTGTCTTTCTGGGCATTAAGTTAGACTCCAACTTGCAGTGGGGGCCTCATATCGAGAAAGTCTCGGGCAGACTGAGCTCTGCAGCCTATGCCGTTAAAAAGATCCGACAACTGACAGACATTAGAACAGCGCGTCTTGTCTACTTTAGCTATTTCCACAGTGTCATGACCTATGGCATACTATTATGGGGTAACGCTGCCGACATCGAATGTATCTTTGTGTTGCAGAAAAGGGCTGTCCGGGCTATCTATGGTATGGGGTTTCGGGAGTCATTAAGAGAAAAGTTTAAGGATATCAACATACTTACTGTGTATTCACAGTACATATATGAAAACTTATTATATACTCATAAAAATAACAGTAAATTTATGAAAAATAGTGATATCCATAACCTAAACTTAAGAAATAACCTAACCTATTCAAGTCGAGGTGTTAACCATAATAAGTGAATGATTAACACCCCGACTCGGATAGGTTAGGTTAGAAGGCTAAGGCGGGAGCGAAGCGGAGCGGAGCTCCCGTTTTAGCCTTCGTGGTTATTTTTTTTTGTTTTGTCGTTTGCCTTCCACTCACTTGGAAATAATATTTTCGGTAGTTAGACTTGACTATACTTTATTAAAAAAACGGATGGAATCGGGAACATAAATAATCGTCTTTAATGACAAGTTTTCGGGTTGAAACAGGAACGGGTGGAAACGACATTCACCTTTCGTATTTATGATATTTCGGATTTTTGATAATCGGAGTTCGTATTTATAATATTGCGGATTTTTAATGATTCGGAATTCAACGGTTCGGTTTCTTGAAATTCGGCATTCTAACAGTCGAAATTGTAAACATTCGGAATTTTAAAATTATGACTAATAATAAAAAGGATTTATGAAACATCGGATTTTTGACTTTCGGGATTTCGAATCATTCGGACTTATGAAATTCGGAATTATGAAATTCGTGATTGTGACTTTCGGAATTAAGTTTTTCGTATTAATGTAGTGTACCCGCCTGAAAAGCCATAATATATCTTTGGTTTGTCAATCTAAAACTGACCAACCGTTTTTGGGTTAAGTCAAAGAAAGCGAGGGGGCGAGGCGAGACAACCATCCACACTCTCACGCTCGCTCATTAACTTTTCCGTTTTATTTGTTAGTTAAATGATATAAATGCATGATAATATCGATAGCCAGATAAAGCCGCTAACGCAGTCAATTGAATCACGTCCATTTTGTTAAAGACGGAACGGGCAACTGTATTCATCGAGAGTGTCAAGAACCTCCAGAAAGGCGCCTCGCGAGAGTCTGGATAAGCTATAACACTCTATAACACCCTGAACACCGTGAACTAAACCCTATCAAGCGGGCAAAAATGACCTCATCTAAATAAATAAATAAATAAATAAATATTCACGGACATCTCACACAACGCTATCTGATCCCAAAGTAAGCTAGGTATAACCTGCTTGTGTTATGGGTATCAGACCACGGATATTAATACTTATATACTTTTAAATACATACATATTATACATAGAAACACCCAGACTCTTGAGACAAACATTTTTGGGTCACACAAATATTTGTCTGCGGTGGGAATCGAACCCACGACCTCCAGCGCCGCAGGCGGTATCACTACCGACTGCGCCACAGAGGCAGTCAATCTAAGGCAGTATAGTTTCAATAAAATTCAAGCTATAAATGGTTGAGGTATTATTTAGCAACATACACGAACTTAATTGAAAGTAAAATACAAAGGTACAATTAAATGGTGAACATTTACATTAAAGTGCGCGTACATTTATTGTACTACCATCTCATTAATTTAACTCAGGCTTAAGCGTTAGTTGAATTACTCCAAATTAATTAGTGCTTAGACTATTTAGCTGGTTAGTAGGAACATTACAGTCTTTGTTGTAACTTATTTGTGTGAAACGTACACTTGGGCTTATGGGCATAGCAATATTGTGTCATGTATTTTTTTTGTATTGGCAACAACGGCTTAGTATGCTTCGGAAAACACGTTAAGCCCTTGGTCCCGGTAGTCAATAAAATGGCAGTCTTTCAACCAAGTTGAATGCCTTATGTGCGGCTTAAAAAATTTCAACAGTAGGCAGTCACAATCTGCGCCTGTTCATTTCAACACGGCAATACTCAGGCTCACCACCTAGTACGTGGGACAAACTCTAAAAAGGAGAAATGAGGGCATTTAATATGCCTCTGTCTACCACTTTTAGGGGCTAAGGCGTGACCATATGTATTTATATTGAAAATTAATTATGCTCGTGGCTCGAATTTGAGACATATATGTACCTATAGTGCTTTCAGAGCCAGAATTGCATTCTTGTGGCAATCAGACGTAACTCAGTATAACCCTTTCAGGCTTAGACCTCAACGGTGAGCGGGCTGAGTACCGTCCTTACAGAAGCAGGCCCTAGGGCCTAGACGACAGCGTGACGTGAGGGATTCACGCACGCTCCCTATAAGAAGTGGTGTAAAACTCGAACAACCCCCAAAGACGCGGGATAGCACCCGAACCCCCGCAATGGTAGCCGTGGGTCTATTGGGAGTCTTGGGGTATCCTTCCGAGGGCTTACCCGGGGCTCCCGACTGTAGACTGTTAGGTAGGACACTTGTGGTTTTTAGTCGGTAGGAGTCCGGCATAGCATCCCGGTAGGATTTTATTCACGTTAAAAAAAAAAGAAAGGCTTAGACATCAAACCTAACAAACATAAAACTTCTCAATTTTTAAACAGGGGTGTAATCGCCATGGCGGTAATATAGCCTCGCATCAGACAAGGAGTTATTGAGCGGTGTGCCTGGCGACCGGCCATATTAACCCTAGAACCGTACCCTGGGGTACATCTGAAAAAAAAAATATAATATTGGCTATAACTTTTTTGTTTTAAAACGGATCTTTTCGCACCTCCACGTATTTACGGGGGACGGGGGATCGTGTCGAAGAATCGGCCGGGCGCGAGTCCTGTTAGCGTGCAATCGTGGCAAGCCTGAGTGGAGTACTACAGCACCCCTGGGTATGCATCTTAAAAATGCATGCACAAATAAGTATTGGTGGTATTTTAAAAAAGCATGACCTTCTAGTGCTCCATCCTCTTCAGATTCAAAATCTGGTAGATGTTCCTTTTGTCCCAGGTCAAAAGACCGTAAATCAAGCACTCGATGTGAAAAATGTAAAAATTTTATATGTTTAGAGCACCAATGGAAGATTTGCCAAAACTGTTAATATAAGTTTGGTAATTTTTTGTTTAATTATGTAACGTGAGACTGAAATAAGTGCCATAAAAGTCTATGTATGTTAATTATATTAATAAATGTCTATTCTCATCAAAAAATGTTTTCTTTAACGGGGTACACTAGTACCCCTGGGTACTGTTAATTAAAGTCTATGATGGGTACGGTTCTAGGGTTAATTACAAGAGTTTTGAAACATTATAGGTGCACCTAATAACGGAGCCCTAAAAAAATGCTGTTTTGTATATATGTTAATAATTATAAAATATTTAAAATGAATAGGAACATTAGTAAATTTTTAAATATGGAAAAAGAATTGGTTCCATTTATGATCATAGCATACTAATTGCTTTTCAAAAAATAATCGTAAGGAACATTAGTGTCTATATCATTATAAGAAAAGCCTTTGAATAGAGTGTTTTTCAAATTTTGCTAATAATGATTCTCAAAAGCGTCAAAGTATGTAAACATGTATATATGTATAATACTTTTCAGAATGAGTCCATTTGTATCGTTCCTGTTAAGAATATAAATGACAAAACCCGTTGCCGGTTACGGAGGTGTGGATGAATCGATTTACATTTAATGGGCCGTCAAAATTTACCAAAACGAATGATCGTAGAAAAATGCGAAATAAAAGGGTACAACGTTAAGGAGCAGCCAATAACTACGCCAAATTGGTGCGAATTCTCTAACCTCTTTTAATGAAAAAACTAGCTTTCTATAATGACTACACTAATGTCAACATAGATTTCTCCGCTACCAAAAGTATTAAGTACGCTGAAGCTCTACACTGTAGAAGCATATGCTGCGAACCCATTGTTAATCTTGTCTTAGTGTTTATTATTCAGGAAAATGCAGGTACTATTTTCCAGGCGAAAACCAAATTAATTTTAATTATATTACTGACCTAAAATTATATGCCTTAAAAACGTTTATAAGATAAAAATATAAAACAAAAATGATTTAATCGAAACGTAAGTTATGGCTGTACCTCACGTAATCTTCACCATTTGCAAATGGCGGGAGGAGGGCCAGGGCGCGACCCTGCGATCTATCATCCACCTCCACTGCTTCTCCTGTCGCAATGAAATGAATATCGGAGCCTAATTTGCCCACCGTTCCGTGGCCCACAGCCCACAAATCTTTTTTATACATTTTTCAATGCCCTCGAAAGGTCAGTTAGAGGTTTCTTGTTATTTACTTTGTTAGGTAACGATTGGTTTTTAGGAGATCGGAGGCTGTGATTAAGTGCTTACCTAAAAGTTTTGTATTTGCGGACTATTTCTCTTATAATAAAAAGTGAAAAACAGAAACCTATTACTGATACTTCGTTGTCTGTCTGTCTGCAAGTGTGACAGCTAGAGTGTTGAAATTTTCACTAATAATGCATTTCTGTTGCCGCTCAACAAATACTAAAATTAGAAAAAAATTAAAGGGTTGGGGGGCTGCCATACAACAACCGTGACGTTGACATTTTTTGGTACGAAACTATTCCGCTATGCGCGAAGCCGATTCGCACTTGGCAGGTCTTTTAAGTTGTTGTAAGAGAAAATGTACTTGAAACCTTCATACTATAAAATTAACGCTAATAATATTTAATTTATTTTTTTGTTTTGCGTAAGGAAAATTTAAAGATAAATTTTATGAGAGAAGTTTTATAAATTTTACGAAGAAAATACTGGCTGTTCCCGCTGGAATTTATCTTAATTACAATCCTAGGGACATAATTACAAAAATATAATTTACAATTTTAGAAGAACGTTGTAGATAAAAATTATGTGTGCAATATAAGGCAGGATCTCATGCCCTGGACAACATGCCACTGTATTTATGCTAGTATAATTAAAAGTAAAGTAAAATAAAATACGGACCTTCATCGAAGTAATTTGCAACTACTGTACAGTCAAGAGCAATAATATGTATACATTGTCAAAGCTCCTAAAATATGTAAACACCTTCGGCTCCAAAACGAAGTACTCAACGTGAAGAGCATAAAATTGTAACCACGAGTTCACACCATAAATATATATACACTATTGCTTCATTAACATGTATTCACGCGTTGATTCATAAGGTGTACTCATCTTATATTCCATTAAATTATATTTAACTTCTCCGCCAAAAACATGTATCTGAACGGTGCTGCATAAATATGTATCCACTTTTGATGAAAACCTCCAAATTAGATATATTTGATTTAATATCTAAATAGAACCTTAGACAAAAAGAATACTGAACTGAAAAAATAATGTGTGCTCAAAATTGCATAGGTTTATATTGATATTTTGCTGGCACCGACTCTTAAAAATATTTTTTAATAATTTGATGTTGTAAATCCCTACTAATATTATAAATGCGAAAGTAGCTCTGTCTGTCTGTCTGTTACGCTTTCACGCCTAAGCGGGTGGAGTGATTGAGATGAAATTTGAAATAGGGATAGTTTGAGGCCCTGGGAAGTACATAGGCTACTTTTTAACCGACTCGCAAAATGGTGGTTATGATTTTACGCGATAACGGCTTCTACGCAGTCGAAGCCGCGGGGAACAGCTAGTATTTGATAAATACAAAAATCGTCATATGTGTACCTATAATGTTTGAGGAGTTCCCTCAAGTCCTCATAAACTTTTTTTTCACAAGGAGAGCTCCGCTTATAGACTACCCACACTGGCGAGGCATGGGCTCGTGTGAGGGGCGCCTGGAAATACTCACTAAAACTCCTTGACACCGATCTGCCTCTGTGACGGTGTTCTGTGATCTGTCTAATGCACCAAAATACTGAAGTCCTCATAAAGCTACCCATCAGAACACAATTTTGAAAAAAAATTATACCAATCTGGAAATATATCCTTTATTTCGGTTTATTCCGGTCTGTAAATGTCGGAGTTATGAGGTAACAAAAATTTAAAAAAAACCTCCTCTTTTTTTTGGAGTCTGTTAAAACACATTCGGGTTTGTGATACCAAATAACCCGTGCAAATGTTTCAGATCGATTAACTAAAACTAATATTATAATACGGCACTTTAAAGAAAACAAACAAACAAACTTTGTCATTTTCATACACATATATAAGCCCCACAAATTATAATAAAGAATTTTTCTGAGAAAATAGATCGGTGATATTCGTATGGTTCGCGAAGGTGCCCGACCTACAGACAGGAACTCTAGCATGCATTCGTTTCTCACAATTTTAAAGAATTTGTTTGTATACAGAGTTATGAAATTTTACTTGTATACTTATTATTGGTGGAGTGTGTATATATATTTATGATGTGAACTCGTGGTTACAATTTTATGCTCTTCACGTTGAGTACTTCGTTTTGGAGCCCAAGGTGTTTACATATTTTAGGAGCCTTGACAATGTATACATATTATTGCTCTTGACTGTACTAAATAAGACTGGTTTTTTACACAATAACTTTTCCACATTTCCAAGTTTTCGAATGTTCCAAGCAAAAAAAAACCAAAGCAACAAAAAAAATATTTTTATAATGAGATTTTAATTAGGTTTTACTCCACTTCCTCCTTGGCTATGTATAAGCTATCCCGCGTTTCATACAAAAAATCTAACTTCTTAATGCTTATATTGGCCAAATTTTAATTTGTGGAAGCGTCCTTTTTTACATTATAACTAATGATTTTAAAAAATTGTATGTTTATTGTCTAGTTTTAGTATTATTGTACAAGTGAAATGAGTGTGTAAATTTTATATCGATCCCCTATCACCTAAAAACCACACGTTCCCTTCCTAATGCCTACAGTTGGGAATCCCGGGCAAACCCTCGAAAGGATGATGATGATGATGATGATTTATTCTGTTAAGGAACGCATAATACACCTAGGTATTTTATGGTTAAGTATTAATCCCCAAAGACGTAGAGTCATTATACGCTTTTTATTTCTTTTTGTAACACGTAGGAGGTAAGCCCATTGTCGAGTTGAAATGGACAAGCGCAAATTGTATGGGCTACAATTGTACTATAGTACCTGCACCCAAGATGACGGCGTGACGTGAGAGTAAACTCTCACACGCCTCGCGTCCCAAGAAGCGGAATAACACCCAAACCAACCCCCAAAGACGAGGGTTTAGTACGTGAACCCCTAGGTATAGCTGCAGTGGCAGCTAAAGTCTGTTGGGAACCCTGGGACATCCTTCAAGTCCAGCATTACATCCATGAGAATTTGCACACGTAAAAAGAACTACACTCCAGCTCATGAGATCTTATGTTACCACAGTCATGAAGAAACCAGTGCCTTATCGTAAGTATCAACCAAACTTTGCAATGTATCTGCAAATAAGTTAGCTTGTTTGTTTGTTTGTTGCCGCATTCAATTAATTACTCGCGAATATTGAGCTGACTTCATTAATCAAGTTCCTACTCCGTGCCTGACTTAGAAGTTTGCGTTTAGTTTAACTGAATTCAAAGGAAGGTTTTGTTTCTTACAATTGTTGAGCATTTCTTCTCCATTTTAGTGAAAACTCTTAATGGATTTTGAGCTCGTGCATTGTCCGTAGGTATATGTAGAAGCAACATTTTTAAGAATCTGCTAAAATATCTTTAACATGTTTAGTCAAGGATTATTTTTTTTTATTAGGTACGTACTTCCTTCAGTTGTATGCTTCATAATTGTATGCTACTACTGCCTACTACTTTCACGATGCATAGATAATGGACAAAAATAGCAAATGAAATAGTCCATCAAAGTCAATCAAAACTGACATAGTGGAGTGCCGGCATCGTCGCTTCAGTTCGTCGGAATGACATAGACGGGCGGTGACATGTACAGCATGTACGGAATCCCCACAACAGTATGTCCAGTTTCCGGTCCCGCTCGCGTGTGTGACATTTCTGATATTCCACACAGCAAAATGGTAATGATGGCAATCGGGATTTGGCAGTTAGTTTTCAGGTTAAGCAAAATGCTTAGTGCATTTTCGATACGAAGTTGTCAGCAGCGCATGTTGGAGTAGTGCTTTGACTATTAACTATTGCAGCTGCACCTGTAATTGCCTCTTTACCTATTGAAAAAAATATTTGATATGCGTTGTCAATTCTATCAATTTAACAATTTTGTAATTTAAATTACTTATAGGTACTCGTATAGTCTGCGGCGTACAAAGAGACCGCTTGGCGCCCATTGACTATACCTAGCAGATTGTACACAGACTGTTCGTCACGGATAGTCGATGATGATGCACTTTATCGTCACGCCTTTTATGCACGAAAAGATACGCAGAGCTACCTGTACTAATACGTCACGTTCACAATATTATGTTTTTATTATATTGCCGTATTTAAATGGACAGGCGCAGGTTGCGCTACTACTGTTTTTGAACTTAGAAAGAATTGACAGCAAGGAAGGTCTTGACTCATGTCACACATCAAAATTCACGACACACGGTAAGCATTGTCCCTATCGGCTACAGATATGACGGTGAGATCAATCAATATGAACCACCCAACGTCTGAATAAGAATTGCGAATAATCTCAATATATTTTAAAAAAGGTCCTCAGTTTTATTCCATAAATCTCCGGTGCAAAGTTTTTAACCGACTTCAAAAAAAGGAGGAGGTTCTCAATTCGTACGCTATGTTTTTTTTTTTTTTTTTGTATGTATGTTACGCGATAGCGGCGCCAATTATGGATGGATTTTGAAAATTTTTTTTTTGTTTGAAAGAGGCTACTTCTGAGGTAGTCCCATATCCAGGGTATCAGGATCTGATGCTGGAATCTAGGAGAAATCGAGCAACCACCGAAAATTGTAGGGACAACTAGTGCGTTAGTTAACTTTTTGATTAAGTGCTTTAATGTACTAAAATTTAATGAAGGTCTGGAGTCGATCTGATGATGGAACCGAAAGAGGGAATTCCTTAACGGTTTACAGCAGTTACCTTGTGTTTCGGCTTGATTGATTTGTGTTGATGAGAACTTTACACCTAAATAGAATTACTTTTCAGTCTACCCGTCACTTAAAATAAAAAAATAAAAATTTTAAATAAAAAATAGAACCGACTTCATATAAATCCTTAAAAATAAAATTTACCTAGCACATAGTAATATGTATTTTGATTTATCCGATTTTATTTAATATAATATTGAAGTTGGTGCCATTAATAATACCTACCTAAACCTATGGGTTTACTTGGCGCCGACTTCAATATGATATTGAATAAAATCTGATAAATCAAAATACGTATTACTATGTGCTAGGTAAATTTTATTTTTAAGGATTTATATGAAGTCGGTTCTATTTTTTATTTAAAATTTTTTTATGTCCCAACTCCCAGGCCGATAAGTAGCCACGTCTCTCAGGTATACTTACAAAGACATATTTTTATTGATTGTCTACGGATTTATAGATGCAAGTTGGTTTTATCTTTACTAGAAAACGTTATTTTGGTTCTAAGATAACTTTTGAATACTTTTAGCGCCCCCTTACTGGAGTAATTGAAGTGATGCTTTTACGGATGAGAAAAAACAAAAATTCCTTTAGGCGTCCCTTTATGTATCTACCAGTTAAATATTAATATTGTGGGATTTGTACTAATTAAAAAAAAGTATTTTTCAATCACTAAGAATCTATCCCTAAATAAACTTGACACGATTAAAAGCTCAAAACCAATTTCAAATTGCTATTCTTTTGCAAATAAGAACGATATTAAAATTTGTACAACCCTTTATTTCATACGTCTTTGAATCTAATTTTATTTGATAAAAAATTTTAATTGCTAAGTAACTTGTGACAAAAATGTAAATTGTGGTATAATTTTTTTTATTTATTTTATGTTTGGTGGTAGTCGAAGTCTTTTTAATATGAATTGGAAATGTAGGTACCTAATTAAGATGCTGCATGTGAATATTTATTATTTTTTATTAATTTAATACCTATTGACCTAAGCATTAATTTCAAACACAATGTAAGTTGTTAATGAAATAAATAAATCAAATCAAAATCTATTATAATCATATTTTATTTTTCAAAGATTGTGACAGTGTTGACTGAAAGTCATTTATAAAGTGCAAAGAGTCAATACGAACTTTAAGCATTTTGAGCTGGGTTAACATTTCTCAAGAAGCAACAGTGTTAGAATACGAAACGAAATGTTCTTTTATTGATATTTTTGTTGAGTTGACACCTCTGAAGGAATATTTTTAAGTGTCAAAGTTTCTAAAGCAATTTCAGAGAAAGTTTTAAGTGAAAGGAAAGGTTCGAATGTCCCTGTAAGTGACGCCCCTGGAGCATTTGTCTGGAATTGGTAACATTTTAGACGAGGTGGGCTATTTGCCGTTTGAATGGTATATTATAATGGCTGGAAAAAAATATTTGTTTAATTATGAACATTTCGTTCGCTGTGATAGGGTTGGGTTATAGATATGCAATGTAAGTATAAGATATGTAAGGATATACTTGTTTAATAATGTTTTTTATACCTAAGATTTTAGGTCTCAAAACTTTTTTTATGCGTGGAAATCCTCATGGAAGCTACACCCGACTCTTACTGACTAGAACCACGTGATAACCCCTCGGAAGGATAACCCCTGGTCTCCTTAGTCTTATTGTTGTACTTCTAGAACAATCATTGAAATTTAAGCTTTTTTTATACCACTAAGGTGGCAGTCAAGCGTAGGGCCCACCAGATGTCCTGTAAGAACCTTCTAAGACCCATTGGTTTTGTAACTAAAATTAATTCGGCAAACAAGGAAAAAATATATTTAAATTGTTATTGTCTTTGATTGTGGTTTTCCCTGAGACTGAAATTTTATTCCATAAACCTAATAGTAGGTGTCTGCGGTGCTATTAAAAAGTTTCTAAGCTTCGTGGTCTTACCTCAATTGGGAGGAAATTTAATCTACCTTTTAACATGCAAAAATATCCTCAATATCATACATAAATGTTGTAACTCAGAGATTGCGCAATGTTTCCACTTGGGTTATTGCCGTCGTTGGTTTATCTAATGACACCTTGTATTCGCCAAAAGGGTCATGAAATTAATAAATGGGAATCATTTATATTTTCTTTTGTGTGTTTTCTTTTCTATTTTTTACAATCTCAGAGTATCGTGTACACTTAGATCTTTAGGCAGAAAGACTTTTTTTTACTTACAAAATATTAGAGACACATTTTTTAAACTGATTTTACAGAGTAACTATAAGATCGAAAGTGGATACCGTAGTTTACGGTCGTTGATCAATGCAGAGGTGTTACACTAATGCAGCCGATGCTTTATTCCAAGGGAGTGCTTCTTATGCACCATGCCCTCCGTTGTGGAGCGTCCATTTACCCACTAAGCCCCGTGACGGCCTATATCGACCAAAGGGGACGCCCCAGGAATCATCAGCAGCCTTTGGACTTCTTCCTGCCTTGCTCCATGGCTGGGACGCTGTCACCATTAAGTTTGACACTATCTCAGAGTCTCACTGAACAAAACAGACGGCCCAAGATGAAGAGCCACGAGCCCTATCTTGTACATCATAAATAAGAAGTAAATTCATAAAACACGATTTGTAAACTACGTCATTGTCCGCCTTAAACTGGTAAAAAAAATTGTACAACGAAGTAGCGTCCGCTTCTCTCCGATTTCCCGCCAGAACTCCTATCGTAAGTTTATTGCATTTACGTAAGCTATACTGCCACATAATAAATTTCAGCAGTACTAACCATTTTTTTTTGTAGTAGTAGCAGCTACATACAGCAAACATCTGTTTCCTCTGTAACAATCTCATTTAAGTTTTATGTCCTCTTTGGTATAAGGAGACGCTCCTGATACGGAGCTATTATTCTTAGTGTTGTGGCGGATTAAAATGGTTCTCGTGGGACCTGGTGTGTTTGCTTTGGTAATAGTGTAGCTATTTACTTTGTAATTGTCTCTATAAATAGTCCTTTGTACTTAAAAGCATACTCCAGCTAATGGCGGTCAGCTATTGGTGACTAGGGATGCAAGGATCGAGAATATACGAGGAAGGAAGGACTCGTAGCACCGCTAGCTCAGTGTTCTGTAAACGATCCCAGGCTGTCATGGGCCTGTAAGGCATTTGCAAGCATTTCATGTTTCAATCACAATTGACGCTGTCCATTTCAACATG
This sequence comes from Miltochrista miniata, assembly GCA_933228765.1. Lineage (NCBI taxonomy): Eukaryota > Metazoa > Arthropoda > Insecta > Lepidoptera > Erebidae > Miltochrista > Miltochrista miniata. The sequence continues at coordinate 40,795,407 of OW121750.1, read as the reverse complement.
AAATTAGGCTAACCAATTACCTGGAACGAAATACACCTGGTGAAATATGGGTGTAAGCCTCTGCCTACCTACTGTAATAATTAGTGACTAAGTATTATGTATATGTATGTATGTCGGATACGCTCGGTACTTAAATTGGTTTAAATATGTATCAATTGATTTCCTTGCAAAACATTTTTATGTGTAACCGGTAGCTTTATTTTTATGAGCGGAATCTACAATTTGCTAATCAAACTGCAGTATTTATAAACGTAATAAAAGACGTTCGTTATCGAATCACGTTCTACAAAGTATCGAGCAAAGAGATTGCTCCACAGAGTAATATAGTGGATAGAGTAAACACACATCGACAAAATGAAGTGGATACGATAGAACATCCCACTCCCTGATGCAATGAATACGATATGATTTTCTCTTTGACGTCGGACAAATATAAACATGTATTAGAGCCTGCAGAATTCAATGCATCGTATTATATCTCTTCATCTCAGAGTATCCCCAGTGGCTTTTAAACTTTGGAGCCAGTAGTCAACTTTTATTTAATTTCTTTGATCAGCTATATGATTTTCCGTTTTTCCAACCCCGTATGAATGCCTGCGGTCGTTGCCTCGTCCACTAGTTAGCAGAAGCAGCACCGCTAGCAGGTGAGGTCACTTGGGACCTGGAGATCTTGTAGGTTATGTAATAAATATTTCAAATATAATATTTAACCTAAGGCCACGTCGCGGACCAACGCGATGAAACGGTTATGTATCATGGAAAGGTATTGAACTACAGCGCGACAAGTCGGTAGATTCACGTGTTTCACTCATTCTACAACCCCGGGTTCATTAAGTGAAGTGTAAAGTGAAACATCATTGGATTAGCGGCTTGAGGGCTGCTTTCATTTCAATAGTCTTCTGGTCTCTAAGAGTGGCCCCCAATCACTTCGGGCAGCGTCATTTGTCAAGCTAAATATATATAAAAAACCGCAAAAAATCGGCCAAGTGCTAGTCGACTCGCGCACGGAGGGTAACGTACCAAAAAAACGTAAGTAAAACGGCATATTGTCATGTTTTTTGTATGGGAAGCCCTTAATTTTTTTCTGATTTACTTTGTTGTCATAGCGGCTTCAGAAATACATCATCTGTGAAAATTTCAGCTCTCTAGCTATTACGGTTCTTACGGTACAGCCTCGTGACGAACAGACAGATAGAGAGACAGATTTTTAACCTTTCGGTAGGGAACCCTAAAAATGCATGAATAAAAATATTCTCAGTCAAGCGTTGTCAATCGCTGACACAAATCTAATTCATTTATTATTACAGCTCCAGCCTTCGTCGCTTTAGCGCCGCCTATTAATTCCGCTCTCCGCTACGCCCGTCGCTCCAGTCCAGGACGTGGCCTGAAAGTTCCACCAAACCTTTTTATTTTGAAAACTTTTTACTGCGCGCTGTGTGGTAATAAATTACAAGAGCATGTTAAACTTGGAAAGAAGTGTTTTCACACAGTTTTATTTGTGCACAAGAGTTTGTTTAAGAAATTGCTCAAGAATGTATGTAAGCATTGTTCATCTATTCCTTTTAAGATTAGAAAGATCTTAAATAAAGTTTGTTGAACGATTTTTAAGCTAAGGTTTTGATTAACACTGCAGTACACGCACCCCTAATTTGACCATAAGCGCACGCGCGGGGCACAGGTGTAGCCCACTAACAATGAAGTAAATTATAAGTATATATCAAAAATGAATAATTTAAACACAGCGTATATTTTAAACATGTTTATTTTTATTATAATTGTTTATAAAACTAGGTAAATTTAACTTTTTATTTGTAATTTTGAACAAAAATAGAAAGTTCTTAAAAATCAACTAGTATTTGGCAGGCTTGAGATCACTAGGTCATATTATCAATTAGGAACGTAACAATCAGTAGAAAATTATGCTGGACCTATTGGGCCTGGTGGACAAGCTAAAATATTATGGCACCTTGTTCTTGAAGTAGGTGGTGGACACTTACTCCACTTGGTTCTATTTCAAGATTGGTAGGAAACCAATGTCGTCAAAAGCACGTCGTCGTCTGCCTCATCGACTAATTGGTACGTATCAGAATGATGAGGTGATCCCAGTGCGTCACTTGGTCTTGCAATTTCTTCCTCTTCTTCTTCGCTTTCGATCAAAATATCTTCACCTTCACTAACTTCATCAAGCCATCGTTCGTTTTGTTCGGACACCACCATTTGCGAAAAATAAACAAATACCAATAAAATAAATAATGCATACTTACTATTAATATGTTTTTAATTAGATAATATCGTAATATGCATAATTATATAATATAGTTATGTTACAATAGAGTATATTTACCTCAATTTTGTCACTTGTACACTTTCACGATATTATTCCTCGAACGCACGCGCGGGGCACAGGTGTAGCCCAGCAACTTTAAGGACGTATATTTTAAAGGTCTGTGCGCCGCAGGTGGCGACGCACTATGGTGTGTGTGCAGGGGGTAGTAGTCGAGGAATACACGAGGCGATAGATCTATAGCGCGCCCAGGTACGATAATATACGGCAATATTACACATTGGGCTACATATTATGTAACCCGCGCGTGCACTCTAGTGTTAAGATTGCATTCTTACGAAATATCAATAGAACCACGATTTGACAAATTCACGGCGTGAGTGAACTACTTACGAGTATAAAACAACTAGCTGGCCCGCGCAACTTCGTTTGCGCCACAAAGAGAGAGTATTACCTGTTCCCGTCGCATTTACTCCCGTCGCGTTGCGTTTACTCCCGTCGCGTCTCGTCGTTAATATTCAATACTACGTGAGAGAGAGAGAGAGAGAAAGGTTTCTCGTCGCGTGTGTTCCCGTCGCATTATTTTTAAGAACAATTTCGTTTATGAAAGAGGTATCCCGTGGCAATATTGTAGAAAAAAATTGATTGCCATTAAAATGGTTATTGTGCACCAACCCAAAGATAGAAACATGCTATCGCGCAATTTTTTTAGAACTTTTTTAAGAGAAGCAATTTTGTAGTACATATTTTTTACATAAGTAACTATAAATATTTACGCAGCACACGCAACGAAGCTCTCAAAAGAAATAACTTTTCCCCCGTTTTGAAACAGTTACTATTACTGCTCCGCTCCTATTCGTTATAGCGTGATGCTATATAGCCTATGACACTCCACAATAACGTAGCTTTCTATTGGTGAAAGAATTTTTAAAATCGGTTCTGTAGATCCCGAGATTACCCCTTACAATTTAACAAACACACAAATTTTACTTCTTTATAATATTAGTTTAGATGTATTTATTTACAACTCGCTTCTGCCCGCGACTTCGATTGCAATGTGATTTTAATTATTAACCAAACGACTTTGACCTGTCCAATGCAAAGGGTATCTAATAAAACATAGTTCAGCTGTATTATCATTTTCGCTCAACCGATTTTGATGAAATATACAGCAATATTTAAGTTATAAATTGCGTGTACTTAGTGTACACACGTAAGAAGTGAAACTTCTTCATAAACTTAATTTTCACCTCACCTTAAATTAAGTCAAAAAGTACAAAAGTACAAAAGTCCAAAAGTCCAAAAGTCCAAAAGTCCAAAAGTCCAAAAGTCCAAAAGTCCAAAAGTCCAAAAGTCCAAAAGTCCAAAGTCCAAAAGTAAAAAAGGCCAAAAGTCCAAAAGTCCCGAAGTCCCAAAGTCCCGAAGTCCCAAAGTCCCAAAGTCCCAAAGTCCCAAAGTCCCAAAGTCCCAAAGTCCCAAAGTCCCAAAGTCCCAAAGTCCCAAAGTCCCAAAGTCCCAAAGTCCCAAAGTCCCAAAGTCCCAAAGTCCCAAAGTCCCAAAGTCCCAAAGTCCCAAAGTCCCAAAGTCCCAAAGTCCCAAAGTCCCAAAGTCCCAAAGTCCCAAAGTCCCAAAGTCCCAAAGTCCCAAAGTCCCAAAGTCCCAAAGTCCCAAAGTCCCAAAGTCCCAAAGTCCCAAAGTCCCAAAGTCCCAAAGTCCCAAAGTCCCAAAGTCCCAAAGTCCCAAAGTCCCAAAGTCCCAAAGTCCCAAAGTCCCAAAGTCCCAAAGTCCCAAAGTCCCAAAGTCCCAAAGTCCCAAAGTCCCAAAGTCCCAAAGTCCCAAAGTCCCAAAGTCCCAAAGTCCCAAAGTCCCAAAGTCCCAAAGTCCCAAAGTCCCAAAGTCCCAAAGTCCCAAAGTCCCAAAGTCCCAAAGTCCCAAAGTCCCAAAGTCCCAAAGTCCCAAAGTCCCAAAGTCCCAAAGTCCCAAAGTCCCAAAGTCCCAAAGTCCCAAAGTCCCAAAGTCCCAAAGTCCCAAAGTCCCAAAGTCCCAAAGTCCCAAAGTCCCAAAGTCCCAAAGTCCCAAAGTCCCAAAGTCCCAAAGTCCCAAAGTCCCAAAGTCCCAAAGTCCCAAAGTCCCAAAGTCCCAAAGTCCCAAAGTCCCAAAGTCCCAAAGTCCCAAAGTCCCAAAGTCCCAAAGTCCCAAAGTCCCAAAGTCCCAAAGTCCCAAAGTCCCAAAAGTCCAAAAGTCCAAAAGTCCAAAAGTCCAAAAGTCCAAAAGTCCCAAAGTCCCAAAGACCCAAAGTACCAAGGTCCCATCCAAAAGTCCAAAAGTCCAAAAACCCTTAAATGACATGCTATGCTATCCCTGGATAAAGTACTCTTAATTCGAATCCACCGTGGTGGGGAACAGAACAAAGATGGCGCGTAACCAAAAATCGTGACGTGACGTGACGCAAATTTTTTTCCAACGCCGATAAAGAAGTTTCACTTCAAAAATACCTACAAAATCATAATAGTAATTAGAATCAAGCTACTGAATTTTTCTCCAACCCCGAACAAATAAACCAACAAACAAAGAAAAAAAATAGATTTGAACTCCGAAGCCTTTTTTTTTTTTTTTTTAACGTGAGGGAAAATCCGCGTAGGATGCTATGCCGGACTCTTACCGACTAAAAAACCTCACGTAACGCCCAACAGCCTATGGTTGAGAGCCCCGGGTAAGCCCTCAGGAAGGATGTCCCGTGACTCCCAACAGACCTACGGCCGCCACTGCGGCCTCGCCCAGGGGGTGGTTCGGGTGCAATCCCGCGTCTATGGGGGGGTTTCGGGTGTGATCCCGCTTCTAAGGGGGGGCGTGTGTGAGTTGCTCACGTCACGCTGCCGTCATGGGCCTGCTTCTGTAAGGACGGTGAGCGGCCTTCTCACCGTCCTCAGACCCCCGGTCATGGAGGCCGATAGTCCTCGGCGAAGACACGTCGGCGGCGCCCAGGGCGCCGACTGCGGAACTCGGGTGGGAGAGTTCTCTCCCGCACCCGGCCCGCCGCCTCTTTCGCGAGCATGACCTGCTCGCAGAAAGAGGCGGCGCAGTCCCACTTACTCCCGCTGGAGAGCATGGCTCGCACCATGGCCTCGAGCGAGAGAGTGTCCACGCCCAGACCCACTACGAGGACCTGGCGCTGTTGTGCCCACGCCGTGCACTCCACCAGAGTGTGGAGCGCTGTGTCATCGCTGCGGTCCTCGCAGTGCTGACACTCGGCCGTGGTTTCCCGGTGTTTTCGCCACAGATACCTACCGAAGCTACCGTGCCCGGCAAGTATCTGTGTCAACCGGTAGGAGAGAGCACCGTGTCTTCTCTCCAGCCACTCGTCCATGACCGGTCTGACGGCCGCGTGAACTCCGAAGCCTTAAATAAATCGATTACATCTATTATATAAAAATAAGTCGGGTTTTCCTTCCTGACGCTATAACTCCAGAACGCATGAACCGATTTTCACGGTTTTGCATTCGTTGGAAAGGTCTCGGGCTCCGTGAGGTTTATAGCAAAGAAAATTCAGGAAAATTTTCAACAGAAAAGCGGGAAAATCATTTTTCACATACAGCGCCATCGCGGGCGAAGCTGCGGGCATCAGCTAGTTTTTTATAAAATTTGTCTTGAATGTACCGTCACAGCTATTTTAACAATTTTATAATAGTAGAGATAGGTTGTACTTTGTGGGTACCTATAAGTACTAAGAAAGTTTTAGAGGAAAGTTATGTTCCTTTACTAAACTTTACCCTCAAAAAATCTTATTCATTCATATCGCAGGTCATCTTTCATGGATGTCACTCTCCATGGATTATTAATTTTATTTGACTTCAAACCTAGTCACTCTGTCTGTCACACTTTCACTCCTGAACCGCTAAAGAGATTTTGATGAAAATAAAAAGGATGCTGGCTACTTTGTACAGACTGCGCAAAAGGAGGGTAATGATTTTCCGCGATAACGACATCCAAGAGGCCGAAGCCGCGGGGAGCGCTAGTGTACCTGTATAAACACAACTCAACCGGATCTACGCGTGCGTGTACAGGTCTCACAGCGGTAATACGGACATAATTCGCCTTTATGACCACCTGCAGCAATCGACTGACAGGGTGATTGAGCAGTGTCCCTCCGCTGAGATCGTGATTTTGGGAGATTTCAACGGTCATCATGTTGACTGGTTGGGCTCCCGGACCACCGACTTTGCGGGAAAAGCTGCTCACGAATTTGCCTTGACCTATGGGTTCTCCCAGCTGGTTAAATCCCATACAAGGATACCAGACAAGGAGAACGAGCATAGTGCATTGCTGGATCTCCTGCTGACAACGCGTCCGGACGGATACAACGTTTCAGTGGATGCTCCGCTAGGATCGTCGGACCACTGTGTCGTTCGGACGCATGTGCCTCTCGCAAGGCCTGAACCACCTCGGCCCAAGGAGTGGCGACATGTGTGGCACTACAAGTCAGCAGACTGGGATGGACTGCGAGAGTTCTATGCGTCGTACCCGTGGTGGCGGCTTTGTTTTGCCTCAGAGGATCTGGATTCTTGTGCTGTAGCTGTCGCTGAGGGGATCTTGGAGGGTATGGAATGCTACATTCCCAACCGCTGGATCCCTGTAGGTGCAAAAAAGCGACCGTGGTTCAATCGGATCTGCAGAGAAGCTCTAATGCAGAAAGAATCTGCCTACAGAGCTTGGACCACGGCTCGTGCAAATTCAGATCCAAACATCTCTGAGGTGAAACGCAAATTAAATGCCGCCTCGAGGTCCAGTAAAAGAGCAATTGTCAAGGCCAAGTTCGATTTCGTCGGCAGAATTGGCGAACGGCTAGCAGGCTTCCCCTCAGGAATTCGTGAATTTTGGTCGCTTGCCAAAGCTGCCGAGGGAAACTTCTGTCGATCAGGATTACCACCCTTGCTTAAACCCGACGGTAGTTTGGCCCAGAGTGCCAAGGAGAAAGCCGACCTTTTGGGTAATCTCTTTGCCTCTAACTCGACCATGAGCGACGGGGGTGCTTTACCGCCGGGCATTCCGAGTTGTGGCACTTCCATGCCGGAAGTCAAATTTACACAGCGGAATGTCCGGCGGGAGCTTCAATCCCTGGACGTTCATAAGTCGAGCGGGCCAGACGGCATTCCCGCGGTGGTACTTAAGCATTGTGGTCCAGAGTTGTGTCCGGTACTTACACGTCTTTTCACACTTTCCTATTCCATGCAACAAGTCCCAGCGTCGTGGAAGATCGCGTATGTACATCCTGTACCCAAGAAGGGTGACAGGACCGACCCGGCCAATTACAGGCCTATAGCCGTCACCTCCCTTTTATCCAAGGTGATGGAGCGTGTAATTAATACACAGCTCCTGGGGTACCTTGAGGAACACGACCTTCTCAGCGACCGGCAGTACGGTTTCCGTCACGGTCGCTCGACGGGCGATCTTCTTGTGTACCTAACACACCGATGGGCGGCGGCTATCGAGAGTAAGGGTGAGGCTCTAGCAGTGAGCCTCGACATCTCTAAAGCCTTTGACCGGGTCTGGCACCGTGGTCTTCTTACGAAATTGCCCTCATATGGACTACCCGAGAGATTATGCGGATGGGTGTCCAGCTTTTTGTCCGGTAGAAGCATCAGGGCCGTCGTTGACGGCAGCTGTTCAGACTGCATGGCCATTAACGCTGGAGTACCGCAGGGCTCAGTGTTGTCCCCTACTCTGTTTCTGCTGCATATCAATGACATGTTGTCTATTGACGGCATTCATTGTTATGCGGACGACAGTACGGGGGACACTTGTTACACGGGCCGCCCCGGTATCTCTCGGGACACAGTGGAGGAAAATCGTGAACAGCTTGTGTCTGAAATCGAGGCTACTCTTACTAGAGTGTCCGATTGGGGTGGACAAAATCTTGTCCAGTTCAACCCTTCCAAGACACAAGCGTGTTTTTTCACCGCTAAGCAAACCCCAATTACTGTAGCGCCGCAATTTCAGGGCACATCTCTTTCCATCTCCAAGAGTATAGGGATCCTTGGTGTTGACATCTCCAGTGACGTTCAGTTCCGTAGTGATTTGGAGGACAAGGCTAAGCTGGCGTCCAAGAAGCTAGGTGTGCTCAACAGGGCGCGGCGGTACTTCACTGCGGCGCAAACACTGCTTCTCTATAAATCGCAAGTGCGGCCGCATATGGAGTACTGCTGTCACCTCTGGGCGGGAGCACCTGAATATCAGCTTCGTCCATTTGACTCGGTGCAAAGACGAGCTGTAAGAATTGTCAACGATCCTGTACTTACAGCTGGTGTGGAACCTCTTCGCGACAGGAGAGACTTTGCCTCCTTATGCGTGTTCTACCGCCTGTACAATGGTACGTGCTCTGAGGAATTGTTTGATATGATGCCCACGGCTACGTTCTATCATCGCACCGCTCGCCACAGACAGGGAGTTCATCCTCACACGCTGCGTCCGGTGCGTTCCAGCACGGTTAGATCCGATAGGTATTTTCTTCCGCGCACGCTTAGGTTGTGGAATGACCTCCCTGCCTCGGTTTTCCCAAACGCCTACAGTATGGGGTTCTTCAAAAGGGGTCTTAGAAGGTTTTTACAGGGTCGGCAGCGCGAGTGTGGCACCTCTGGTGTTGCAAACGTTCATAGGCTGCGGTGACCACCGGTCCTTCTGGTGGGCCGTATGCTTGTCTGCCACCTTAGTGGTATAAAAAAAAAAAAAAAAAAAAAAACAGTAGTGCGTGTGGGGGCGGGAGTTCAACGTCTCAGGAACTGATAAACTCATTGCTGTTTAGCTGCAGGCGATTGAGGTTACTTCAAAGATGTATGCACTTTGGAACTGATACCATTTGGTTTGGTAAAAGTAAGATAACACTGTTTACTTATTACTTTTAGTTATACTAGTTGAAATTTTACCACAAGGTTCAATAAGGTTTGGAGGGATGGAATAGGTTTCAGAATTTTACTTTGCTACAAAAGTCTCGAAGCATTTTCCACCTATTGTTTCTGTTTTTGAAATGAATCGCTTGAGACTGGCAAAATATGGAATTATAATTTAACTATCTGACCCGCGCAACTTCGTTTGCGCCACATAAGAGAGAGTATTACCTGTTCCCGTCGCATTTACTCCCGTCGCGTTGCGTTTACTCCCGTAGCGTCTCGTCGTTAATATTCAATACTACGTGAGAGAGAGAGAGAGAGAGAGAGAGAGAGGTTTCTGGTCGCGTTTATTCCCGTCACATTATTTTTAAGAACAATTTCGTGGCATTATTGTAGAAAAAAATTGATTGCCATTAAAATGGTTAATATGCACCAACCCAAAGATAGACACATGCTATCGCGCAATTTTTTAAGAACTTTTTTAAGAGACACAATGTTGTAGTACATATTTTTTACATAACTATAAATATTTACGCAGCACACGCAACGAAGCTCTCAAAAGGAATAACTTTTCCCCCGTTTTTGAAACATTTACTATTACTGCTCCGCTCCTATTCGTCATAGCGTGATGCTATATAGCCTATGACACTCCACAATAACGTAGCTTTCTATTGGTGAAAGAATTTTTAAAATCGGTTTAGTAGATTCCGAGATTACCCCTTACAATTTAACAAACACACAAACTTTACCTCTTTATAATATGAGTATAGATGACAAAATCGTGGCTAGAGCATACCTACTAGAAATACGACCGCTGTGTAGTGCGAATAATTACGGATCACAATTTTTTTATTATAGTAGAGAAATCAACGTGCTAATCAGACGACGATAAATGGGTGGTTAAACCTACAATTTTCCGTTTCTTAGTCAGATACTCTAACCATTAGCCAAGAGGCCAGTGGAGCTGATCGCTACATTTCTATTTTCTATCGCTCATCCAGTACCATTCTATATCCGAGAATGAAAGGTAGCACCATTCCGAGGAGTATCGCTGCTAATGTTCGTGGAGGTATCGGAGCGAACCTCACCACGAGAACACGTAACGTGCAGTACTTAAACACGGTATGTACTATTTAGAAGTATTTACTTATGTGGAGAGAAAGGTGTAAGAGTTTGTATAAGTAAGTTTACTGCAAGACTGGACCGGACATTAAGGTGATCTTTGGTGGAGGCTATAATTATCTGGACCAGATGGTAAAGTGGTAGAGGCTATGTTAATTCAAGTTGATTATGATGAAATTTGGGATACATAATTCCAAAACAGTTTTAGTTAGAACAGTACTGCGTCCATTTCACTTTCTATAATCAAATCATAGTTTTTAGGGTTTCGTACCCAAAGGGTAAAAACGGGACCTTATTGATGAGACTTCGCTGTCCGTCTGTCTGTCTGTCTGTTTGTCCGTCACAAGGCTGTATCTCATGAACGGTGAGAGCTAGAGAGCTGAAATTTTCCCAGTTTGTTTCTGTTGCCGCTATAATAAAAAATACTTACAAAAAAAAATTAACAAAAAAGAAACTGACTTCAAACAAAACTAAAAACTGAAAATTAAAATTTTCTTAGCACAAAGTTAGTATATTCTGATTTATCAGATATCATTAAATATAATACAGAAATTGGTGCCCAGTAAAACTATGACGTAGGCTTAGGTACTTAGACATTATTAATCTCTCTCATAGTCATATTGGCACCGTGTAGTCCGTCAAACTTAAGTGGTACCTGTATCATAGAACTTCACCTCCGAATTCATACACGATAAGAGTTCATATTAATTACAAACCCGCATTGGGACCCCGCTAATTAACCAGTTTTAAATTACTTATATAGCAAGTTAGCGGCGAATACAGAATACCTTTTACATCAAGTTTATTTGCGAAAATAAACTTTGTTTTGATTCGTGAATATTAATTTGTAAATATGTCAAGAAGCGCTCGTGGCCCCGTGGACTCGGTGTCAGTGTTCTGTAAACGATCACTGCAGTAAGCAATTTTCACTGTGGCCAGCCCTTGAATGGGTGACCATCCATGTGACCACTGTGTGACATTTATTTTGAGCGTTTTCATGCTTCGGAAGGCACATTAAGCCGTTGGTTCCGGTTGCCAGTAAAATGGCAAGGCCCTTTGCACATGCACTTACTTATTTTGTTTTATTCTGGAATTCGTTTTTGTGTTTTTATTTTGTATTTTTATAAGTTTTCTATACTTGTTTATTACCAAATTATCTCGAATTCGCTGTCCTACGGGAGCCCGTTGAAAACCAGCGCCTGGTATTCGTACTCGGCATTATGCTGAACGGGCTCCTATTTTGGTGCAACGGCGGGATAATTATAATCTAGCTAATAATATTTTTTTTAACTTTGTCAGTGTTGTTGCATTTAAAATAAAGAGATTTTTCTTTCTTTTCTTCTTTCTTCTTCTTTCCTTTTAGGCATCTTGAAAATTTCAACAGCAGGCAGTCACAACCTGCACCTGTCCATCTCAACACTGCAATACGGATTACCACGTGTTACGTGTGGGATACATTCTAAAAAGGTGAAATGTGGGCATGTAATATGCCTCTGACTACCCCTTCGGGGATAGAGGCGTGATCGTATGTATGTATGTTTTTTGACGTATATAAGTATTAATGTCCGTGGTCTAATACCTATAACACAAGCAGGTTATTCCTAGCTTCTATGGGATCAGATAGCAATGTGTGAGATGTCCGTGAATATTTATTATTTAGTTTAAGAATAACGGTATCTATTTTAAAATAAAAAAAAAATAAAAAAAAAAGTTAAATCAGTGTATGGCAGTTCACTGCTGGACATTACGTCACACACAATACACGGTCCTGGTCCTGCGCCTTCCGGACACAGTCACTCCACCTTATTCAGATCGCCATAATTTGTAAACAATAGCGGCAAATTTATAAACAATAGCGGCAAAGCATCAAGGCATTCCGCTTAGAATAATACTTTTCAATTGCATATATGAAGTAGTATTTTTTGGTTGTTTTGTTACAATCCTAGACGCCAATAGTTTTATTCGTGACTAGCTGAGCCCGCAACTTCGTTTACGTCACATAAGGTGTATGAAAGGAAAGGTATTTCTTCATCAGAGTCATCAAGCAGCGTCTGAAACTGCCCTGTTTGCTTGCCAACACGCCAGTTTAGGTTCACTCACATTCAAAGAAACCCCTACAATTAAAAATTTCAAAATATCTGATTCTTAGAAGTGTTATAACTCTTTTATTTCTAAACCGATTTACATAAAACAAACGCTAAATGTTAACTGGAGCAAACCTTAACACAATAAAAAAAACCGCATTACAATCGGTTGAGCGGTTACTGAGATTAGCGTGCACAACCGTACAGACAAACAGATATACAGACATACAGACAAACAGACAAAAATTCTAAAAATCATTGTTTTGGGTTCTATTGCGTTCATAAAGCCCCCCTATAATATTTTTTCTTATTTATCTTCCATGTACAGACAGCGACCTGTTACGATTTTATTATATGTATTGATTGATTTAGTTGAGATACTATTAAACTGTAAATCAATTCAAAATTTTATCTTTTTAATTTTAACTATCTTATGACGAATACAAACTAAAATGATAAGGTAAAATTTGCGCGTGAAGAATTTAAAAATTAAAAGGTGTTTTCATTTGCGTTTAGTGGAATACTTTTACACCCACGTGGCACAACCCCAATCCTCACCGATCAAAGTGTCATAGCATCATAATCTAAAAACCGGCCAAGTGCGAGTTGGACTCGCCCATGAAGGGTTCCTTAGCAGCCAGTAACATAATGTAAAAGTTTTTGTAGTTCGTTGTAACTTTGATTGATGTTTTAACACGTTCTTTGATTGATGTTTTAACACGTTCGCAGTTCGTAGTGATTTTCACAGGCTAAAAGTGCAGTTTATGACGTATTAAAAAAAACTACCAACTCGATCTCGTTCAACCTAATTTTCGTTGGTAGTTTTTATGGCAATGTACATTATATATATTTTTTAGATTTATCATTCTCTTAGTTTAGAAGTTAGAGGGGGGGGGGGGGGGACACACATTTTTCCACTTTAGAAGTGTCTCTTTCGCAAACTATTCAGTTTAGAAAAAAATGATGTTAGAATCTTATATAGCATTTTTGAAGATCTACTTATAGAAACTCCACACGTATGGGTTTGACGAAAAAAAATTTTTCAGTTTCAGTTCTGAGTATGGGGACCCCCAAAATTTACTGCTTTTTTTTCTAGTTTTATGTAAAAATCCTAATGCTGTTTACAGAATACATCTACTTACCAAGTTTCAATGGCATAGGTCTTATAGTTTCGGAGAAAAATGGCTGTGACACACGGACGGACAGACATACAAACATGACCAATCTATAAGGGTTCCGTTTTTTGCCATTCGGCTACAGAACCCTAAAAACCTCCAACCGCGACTATCATACAGATAGAAACAGGCACCATCATCGATATTGTGACCAGATTTTACGAGAATAAGGGATAGAGATCCTTCCTAAAAGTACCAATACCCCCTAAGTCAAAAAGTATAGAGCTTAACTCGAGTCGAGTGACACAACAGTTAATATATTTTACAGAACAGATTGTCACCCTACTCACTGGCCATCTAGCGTAGTAATCACAAGTGTAATTACCAATTACAAGTTAATTACAATACCATAGTCCACTGAGATGTAGCTACAAGGTCAAATAATTGGTGCTTTGTTATGATTGTGGGTTTGAGGTTATGTATATAGTACAAGTGATAGGGTTTTGATAATTGTGTGGGTATTTGGATATTGGGAGAGGCTGTCTTGATTATCATTATTTTTATAGTTATGTTTAAATAATCTATTCCAAGGTCAGTTAGCATTCAGCAAATTAAGTACTACTTCAAGTAATGTGTGGTATTAATTTCATATTCTTATAGCGATATATCGGGCGATGAAAACAAATAAATACGACCTACGGTGTCGCTTTAGCTTTATGCGTTCTAGAGTGTATACAAACTACGAAAACAAATAGAATGTTTGACATAGCTTAGAGTAAGTGCTTTAAAATAGCAATGGGCTGGACACATCTATTCATCTACAGATGTGGGAAGCCCATTCCAAATTTACAGTCAAAAGAACTTAAAAAATCTATACAGTAAGTTTTTTAGTAGCCCGAATAAAAACATAATCATTCATAATTATTATCTTCTTCTTTGTAGCTGGAGGCAATATAGTAATATTCCCACGCTTCTCTATTTAGTCTCATTTAATAAAAAATAAAAAAATCACAACATATTCACACAATCATACATTACAATCTCTGCCAAACTGCATAACAGTTTGTTGACATAATGATTAAGCTCCATTACAAATTATCATTAAATTAATTCATTCTTACCTACAATTTAATTAAAAAATAACGATTAAAATAATTCATGCATTTATATCTATAAAGAACAATGGCAGAAAATTGTCTGATAATATAAAAACGCCCATAAAAATGAGTTACGCCAAAGTAATTAATTGTTTATTTTGTGATTTTACTAGCATCTAAATGTTCAAATAAAAGCTGGAGTTAAATCTACATTTTAAAAGATTTTCAACGATTATTCACAGCCATGAGGCGTGTGAGCTAGCCAATCAAACCGTGCGTTCGTACCTTGTCAGTTTGACATGACAGATTACAGAATACTCCGCGCTGTTTGTCGAAAGTGTTGTTTTGTGTGCTTTTTCTGATTTTCTTCAATAATAACTGACCCTGGACTGTTTTATGTACTCTGATTATTTCCTCGTGTGACTAGTGCGTGCCCAAAGGACTCTTGATATAGCTTTTGAGTGACCTTGTGCTATTCCCTACTGGACTGTTTATTTGTGAATTGGATTTGTTGTTCATCGATAATGGAAGATCGTGGGAGACAATCGAGGCCTACGGGCATTGTTTGTGTTAATTGCATTATATGTGTGAACATATTGCGCCGATTTGAAATGTTATACAAGTGAAATAAAAGAAATGAAAAAATAGTGGTTTTATTTTTCTTTCTTGACATGACTCTCAATAATATTGTCAACAAATCTATACCCTACTCCTGTATATGTACCTACTAAAAGTTTCTAACGGTTAGATCTGTAGCAACTTGTTTACCTACTGCACGTTCTATTTTATATAGGTAAGTAATAGATTTTTTATTAGAGTTAGTCAAAACGTGATACATTCAATAAAATAATAGTTCTGACATATCAGTATGACCATTGAGAAACACTCCAGTCGGTTACAATACTGTAGTCTGTAGTCACCATAGTTTTTGAACATTTATATGTATAGGTAAGTAGGTATGGCGGGACTAAGTATGACAACATAACCTAACGATAAATATACAATATCTTTATTTTCCGGCTTTCTCGATGGAAAATGAATTCATTTATGGAATCTACTAGCAAAACTGAAACGTTTGACATATTTTTCACTTATGTGCGCTCATCTTTTATGTCAGACAATTGCTATTATGGAAACCTGCCATTGTTCTTATCCATAAGTATAATAAAATAATTGAAACATTACTCTATACCTATTATTATTAATACATTTAAAATAAAATAGAAGATGTCGATAAATAATTGTAAAATAGTTTATAAAACTAAAAAACACGCTTCAAACCCTTTTATTTAACACCCATATCATAGGGGTGCATTTCAAATAGCCAATCCGCCATCTTGGATGTCCGCCATGTTGGATTTAAGTCACGTGACAATTTTTTTCGTATTCCTAACAGCAACCCCTTTCATTTGATACCGATATCATGGAGGTGCATTTCAAATAGCCTGTCCGCCATCTTGGACGTCCGCCAGATTGAATTTAAGTCACGTGGCTATTTTTTTCGTATTTCTGACAGCAAACCCTTTCATTCGATACCCATATCATAGGGGTGGATTTCAAACAGCCAGTCCGCCATTTTGGGGAGGCAGCTATATTGGATTTGTAATGACGTTTTTTAGCTAGTCATGTATTGTCATCAGAACTCAGAGCGTGTTCAAAATTTCAGCCTGAAGGAAGGGCGGGAAGTGGGTCAAATTAACATTCCAAGATTTTCTTACATACATAGTTACATGTGAAGCTAATAAAAGCGTGTTAAAAAGAATGCTGACAAGTCTATTACCGTGATAAAACAGAGACAGACAAATTGCGACAACAAACTACGAGTAACAAAATACATTATATTACTGTACGCGTAAACTGAAGTTAAATCTGAAACTACATTATTAGATTTACTCAACAACACATATTGTGAGATAATCATGTCAGGTTTACCAAGCACTAAACTGTAAAATAGTATTAAGGCTCTTTATGAAATTGTACTGAAATTCAGCCAAACAAAGTTTGTTGTATTCAGTAAATGAATATTATCATTGCGTTGACACTAGAGCTTACTTTGTTTTATCGTACTGATTACTGCCGAGCACTCAGTTTACGATATTTATTGCTCTAAGCAGTTTTAGCATTTTCGTGCCTCAGAACGCACTTAATCCACCAAAAATCCACCAGAGCAACTTTTGAGATGGGTATGTCGAAGTTGAACTAAGCAAACCACGTGGTATTGAATCGTGACCATCCCTGGGCCTATACCTTCGAATGACAAAATTGCCAAACTTAGCAGCAGAACACATCGCGTACTCATCTCGAGCTGGACTGGCCGGTGACAGTAGGTTTAAACAGTTAAGTGTCTTTTAAAAGACAAAAAAAAACATTGTACTATACAAATATAATATAATAGTTTAAAAAACTAAAAAACACGCTTAGGGATTTAAGTCACGTGACTATTTTTTTAGTATTCCTGACAGCAAACCCTTTCACTTGATACCCATATCATGGAGGTGCATTTCAAATAGCCTGTCCGCCATCTTGGACGTCCGCCATATTGGATTTAAGTCACGTGACAATTTTTTTTCGTATTCCTGACAGCAAACCCTTTCATTTGATACCCATATCATGGGGGTGGATTTCAAACAGCCAGTCCGCCATTTTGGGGAGGCTGCCATATTGGATTTGTAATGACGTCTTTTAGCTAGTCATGTATTGTCATCAGAACTCAGAGCGTGTGCAAAATTTCAGCCTGATCGAAAGACGGGAAGTAGGTCAAATTTACATTCCAAGATTTTCTTACATACATAGTGACAAGTGAAGCTAACAAAAGCGTGTTAAAAACAAACAAACAATACCTAAGATTACCTACAGATACTGTGATTCTGCTTGTGTGCACAAGACGTGTTCTATCTCACGTCAAGTTTAGATAACGCATATCAAGTCTCGGTATGTTGCTCCCAAACAAGCAACGTCTTGTTAACGCTACGCCGTAGCCGATACGCTGACTCAGGTGCTACGTATCACGTAGACTTGCTACGATCTAAATATTTTGGTTGTAATTTGAATATAAAAATAAGAAATAATCGTCTTTTGAGGTAGGAAGATACAGAATGTCGATTATTTTATGTTAACAAAATCTCATTCTGAATTTAGTATGGCATACATTGCTTAGAATTCGAAGTAGTCACTGCGCTAAGAGACTATCTCGTTATCTGAGCTAAATGTAATTGCTCTGGATAGTCGAATTGTTAACAAAATACGTCTCAGACAATCACACAAGTGGGATATATATTATTTAAGCAGAGCTGGGTCGCTTTACATTATAACGACTTTATCTCTTGGCTTCTTGCTTAGATAGATTGTAATATTGAACTGTTCCATGTAAAAATTCATCCTCCATCCCTTTCTGTATCAATTACAAGGACTATTTTCAAAAAAAAATCGAATATAAAAAAAAATCGGTCCGGTTTGAGAGGTCGCAATCAACAGTGGTTGCTCCCTCTGTGCACTTGACACTTTGAACATAGACGCTTAGACGTGGAAGCGACAGAGCCTCCGTGGTCGCTTTGTGACTGTTCAAATAGCTTATTGACGATATTTTACATATGTACTGTGTTTGAATAGTATTTTGTGTTATTATCATTAAACCTTTATTACCCGCGACGCAACGGAGACGGTATATGCGTTTGGGTTGAGAGGTTCTGTGTCAAAACCCATTTTGTTATTTTTCTTCAAAACTACTTGTCCGATTATAATTTAAGATTATCTTATCTCTCCAATCAATTCCTCTGGAATCGAACTGAACTCCTTTGCAATCATTTGCAACAATAATTGTGTGTAACTTTGCGAAGGAGTCTTCGGTACAATATTGTGATTTTAATACTCTCATTTTTAACTGCCACTGTGTGTTGTGTGTGCCTGCAACAATTCTGAAAATATCAGAAACACTGAAATACTTATATCTATGAGGCGTATGCTGAAGATATGCTACAGCAGCACGTGACCCATTTTTAGATGAAATCCAGAACTTTCAGGTAACTCTTATACTTCTACATTAAATTTGTCTCATTTGATTTACCACCTCAACAGCAAAACTGGATTATTAGCGTCCTGCGCCCCAGAGACATATAGCCTTTAGCTGATGCAAATCTCCTAAAGTAAACCTTGATACCACTTCCATATTTTCTCTAGCTTGTGCCACCAGTAACGAGCGTAGATCGTCAGTGAACCGTGCAATCTGCTCCGATTCGACATTTTATTTTACATTTTTCACCGAACTAACTCCGAGTGGCGCGGCGGGCGGCGGCGCGCTGCTTGTGACGGCCAATCATTTTACGATTTGTATATATCGTCTGAGGGGAACGGACTTACTGTATTACATGACTAGTTGTAGTTGTGTCCACGATTTTCCTTAGCACCCTATTAACGTAGTAAACTAGTGATTTATTAGTTTTAGTCTTAGAAAATGTAAACTCTTTATTTATTTTTGAGGCAGTTTCTTTACGTGTGAAAATCCATCATGAATGCTATGCCGCACTCTTACCGAGCAAAAACCATACGTTCCCTACCTACTGCCTACGGTTGGGAGTCCCGGATAAGCCCTCGGAAAGATGTCACCAGGATTCTCAACAGACTTTGGGTACCACTGCGTGAATCTTCTGCGTCACGCTGTCGTCATGCGCCTGCTTCTGTAAGGGCAGTGAACCTTCCTCAGGCTCATGGAGTTTTAGGCAGTCAGGGGCGCCCCCGCTACAGACTGCGGAACATGAGTGGGAAGGTACTCTCCCGCCCCCTCTTCGCTGCCACTTTCATGAGCATGACCTACTTCCGTGCCTGGTAATCATCTGTCACAACCGGTAGGAGAGAGTGACGTGGCTCCTCTCTAGCCAGTCGTCCATGAACGGTCTGACCGCCCCGATGCTGGTGTATCCTCCCTTTGGTTGCTAAAGTCGCGGCTTCCAAGACTCCACGGTTTCCTAGTGGAGCAGGGAAGGACGAGCCTCAAATAGGGTATCCGTCTATATGGGGGCCTCGCCAGGAAGCGTTGGGTCCCCTTATGTTCGGCAACAATCGCGAGTGTGCGGCTGTTGCCCCCTTTTAAGATTGTTTATATTTCATCTAATCTTTCAAACAAGGTAATTTAGTGACAAGAAGTGAAATAACCTATTTATTTATTACTGTCGAATTACAAGAGCCAACGAGGAAGCAAAGCTCCGTGACAGTTATTCATCGCTGCTACATAGCAATACCTACCGGTTTACTCAGGTACATAGTACAACAAGTAAGTACCAATCAAAATAATGCAGCAGACATTTCAGAATATTTACTAAACTGAAAGTGGTGACATTGAAACTTGATTTCCCCAACCGTTTACGTCCATCAGAGGGTAGTTTGTCGCCGTGCAAAAAGTTACACACTTTTAACGGAGCCCCGGGGCACACGTCAGGCAGGCCTCAAACTGAATGTCAGCAACGAGCGGGGAGACAGCGGCAGTGACATGAGAGCGGCGCGATTTAACGTTTGGACTCTGATTTATGGAGTTTCTACGAATTATGAGTATGTGTTTAAGAAAGAAGGGTAGTATAATGTAAGTAATAATATTCGTCGTGTGATGAGTATCAGACCACTAATATTAATACTTATATACTTTTTCTGTTTGATGTGATGATGATCCCAAAGTAAGCTAGAATGTTCTTCTCATAAATACAAAATGATCTTATTTTCTACTAGCTGACCCGCGCAACTTTGTTTGCGTCACATAAAGGAGAGTTTTTCATCCGTTACCGTCGCATTTGCTCCCGTAGCGTTGCGTTTACTTCCGTAGCGTCGAGTCGTTAATATTTACTACGTGTGAGAGAGAGAGAGTGGGGAAGAGAGAGGTTTCTTGTCGCGTGTATTTCCGTGACGTGCATTCCCGTCGCCTTATCCTTAAGAACAATTTCGTTTGCGAGAGAGGTTTCCCTTCGCATCATTGTAGAAGAAATTAGATTTTCACTATAAATGGTTATTGTGAACCAACCATAAAAGATAGACACATGCTGTTGCGGACTTTTTTTAGAACTTTTAGAGGTTTAACTTTGTAGTACATTATTTTTACATAAGCCATTTACTCAAAAGGAATATTTCTATTACCCGCTTTTGAAACCTTTATCATTACTACTCCGCTCTTATTCGTTGTAACCGGATGCTATACATAAAGCCTATAACTATGATCGATAAATGAACTATCGTACTGTAAAAGATCTTTGGAATTCCAACCAGTAGTGCCTGAGATCTTTTAAACAAACAAACTCTTCAGCTTTATAATATGAGTATGGATTCCATTCATTCGCACAAACCCCACAAATCACTGTAGCTTTGTCGTGACACTATCCCAATATGCAAGTCAATATAATAGAGAGAAAGGAAAGAATATTATGTAGAAAAAAATAGTACTTAAAAACTAATCATATTCACTTTAATAGAAAATCTGATGAAAAGTTAAAGCTTTTAGTATTGTTTATAGCCGGAGTGCTTTTTCCTATAAAAATAAATCTATGTATTATTTATTTTTTTTACTTTTTGGTTCTAATGAGTATATATGTATGTAGGTATGTATAGGCGAATTATTTGACAGAAGAATTATAGTTACTTACTCAAAGATTGTTTACTCACTCGTATGAGAATATAGTGTGCAAAGAAAAACAAAGACAAATGTATTTATTACGACATAAATAAATAGGGGCACTTACCTTGTTTACGCACAGTGTTTCTAATGTTATAAATTTTCATTGGAGGGGTTAGTAGTTAAAACCACTCTAAATTAATTCTATTTTTATTTGTTTGTTGGCAGAGGCATATTATACGGTTATAGTTCACCAGTTATTTTTGTCTCACGTAATAGGTAGGTAGTGAATCTATTTGCCGTGTTGAAAAGAACAAGGGTAGGCTACTTTTACCTTCAAGTTGGCTTAACGACTAGGTATATGGTATAATATATTCTAAATCAGCTCAGCCTATACTTTCTCGCTCCCAGCTTTTCTCAAGTACACAACCTACTATCACGGAACACTATATTCAGTCGTGGAGGAACATGCAATCGACTAGTTTTACATAATCAGTTACCACAGTATTCCGCTGTCTCATGCTTCCATGTAGTGGCGAAATGAGGTGGTAGGCTTTGTAAACGATTAACGATGAAGCTCCACAAAATTTTCATATTTACATTTTTATATGACACAATTTGACTTGTTTATATCATTTTTTATAGAAATAGAAAATATGGATTTGATATACAATTGAAAATCAGTCTTGATTATATACACAGCAGAGTCAATTTATATGTAAAAATATGATGAATCTAAAGGAGGTTCTTTGTGATGTGGGAAGCGCAGAAGTATTCATGTGAGATAGCAAGAAACCGACTAGTGCGAGTCGAATTCACGCAAAGAGGGTTGCGTACCAAAGAGCGTTATACGAGCACCGAATCCAAAAAGAAAGCTGAAAAGCTTTCATAAATAGCACATAAAACATTCTTTAAGGAAGCTATAGAACTCTTGTAGTGGATTATAGCGCTATTTTTTTTTAGTATTTTTATTTCCCACGTAGCAGGGCGTTTTGCAATTGAAATATGAAATAATATAAAAAAAAAATTGCGTGTACTTAGTGTACACACGTAAGAAGTGAAACTTCTTCATAAACTTAATTTTCACCTCACCTTAAATTAAGTCAAAAAGTACAAAAGTACAAAAGTCCAAAAGTCCAAAAGTCCAAAAGTCCAAAAGTCCAAAAGTCCAAAGTCCAAAGTCCAAAGTCCAAAAGGCCAAAAGTCCAAAAGTCCCAAAGTCCCAAAGTCCCAAAGTCCCAAGGTCTCAAGGTCCCAAAGTCCCAAAGTCCCAAAGTCCCAAAGGCCAAAAGTCCCAAAGTCCCAAAGTCCCAAACTCCCAAAGTCCCAAAGTCCCAAAGTCGCAAAGTCCCAAAGTCCCAAAGTTCCAAAGTCCCAAAGACCCAAAGTACCAAGGTCCCATCTAAAAGTCCAAAAGTCCCAAAGGCCAAAAGTCCAAAAGTCCCAAAGTCTAAAAGTCTAGAAGTCCAAAACTCCAAAAGTCTAAAAGTCCCAAAGTCCCAAAGTACCAAGGTCCCATCCAAAAAGCCAAAAGCCCAAAAGTTCCAAAGTCCCAAAGTCCCAAAGTCCCAAAGTCCCAAAGTCCCAAAGTCCCAAAGTCCCAAAGTTCCAAAGTCCCAAAGACCCAAAGTACCAAGATCCCATCCAAAAGTCCAAAAGTCCCAAAGTCCCAAAGTCCCAAAGGCCCAAAGGCCAAAAGTCCAAAAGTCCAAAAGTCCCAAAGTCCCAAAGTCCAAAAGTCCAAAAGTCCCAAAGTCCCAAAGTCCCAAAGTCCCAAAGTCCCAAAGTCCCAAAGTCCCAAAGTCTAAAAATCTAAAAGTCCAAAAGTCCAAAAGTCCAAAAGTCCAAAAGTCCAAAAGTCCAAAAGTCCAAAAGTCCAAAAGTCCAAAAGTCCAAAAGTCCAAAAGTCCAAAAGTCCAAAAGTCCAAAAGTCCAAAAGTCCAAAAGTCCAAAAGTCCAAAAGTCCCAAAGTCCCAAAGTCCCAAAGGCCAAAAGTCCAAAAGTCCCAAAGTCCAAAAGTCCAAAAGTCCCAAAGTCCCAAAGTCCCATAGTCCCAAAGTCCCAAAGTCCCAAAGTCCCAAAGTCCAAAAGTCCAAAAGTCCAAAAGTCCAAAAGTCCAAAAGTCCAAAAGTCCAAAAGTCCAAAAGTCCAAAAGTCCAAAAGTCCAAAAGTCCAAAAGTCCAAAAGTCCAAAAGTCCAAAAGTCCAAAAGTCCAAAAGTCCAAAAGTCCCAAAGTCCCAAAGTTCCAAAGTCCCAAAGACCCAAAGTACCAAGGTCCCATCCAAAAGTTCAAAAGTTCAAAAGTCCAAAAGTCCAAAAGTTCAAAAGTTCAAAAGTCCCAAAGTCTCAAAGTTCCAAAAGTCCAAAAGTCCAAAAACCCTTAAATGACATGCTATCCCTGGATAAAGTACTCTTAATTCGAATCCACCGTGGTGGGGAACAGAACAAAGATGGCGCGTAACCAAAAATCGTGACGTGACGTGACGTGACGTGACGCAAATTTTTTTCCAACGCCGATAAAGAAGTTTCACTTCAATAAGTTTAATTTGTTCGCTTTGAAATGTAATAAAAAAATAAGGGTTTGTCAAAATTTTTGTGACTACTCGGAAATACTGCAAACTGCGAAGAACACCCCAAGAAACTCAATCCGGTCCCTCCCAAAATGATATACTTACCTAAGTCTATATTGACATAATTGAAATAGCTGACTCTTGAGCTCCATCCAGGTTTTCTTTAAACGTCTCACATAAATTGGATTACAGATAATCTGAACTCAGTCATTGTAATATTTGTGTAAGTCATTGTGTCTGTGGTTTCGAGGTAAAAAGTTAGATCAATTACAAAGTGACACCGGTGACCCTAAGTTATTCTGTGACATTGGGCAAAGACTCAATGTCATAATTACGAAGGTGGGTAGTTTTATTAGAATATTTGATGTTTAATCTATACTCTATACTAATATTATAAACAGGAAAGATTTGTTTTTTTGTTGGTTGGTTTGTAACGAATAGGCTCCGGAACTACTGGACCGATTTAAAAAATTCTTTCACTGTTGGGAAGCTACACTCTTTGCGGTGAACATAGGCTATATTTCATTACCGTATTTCTACGGGAACGGGAACTACGCGGGTGAAACCACGTGACGTCCGCTAGCATATAATAACTTACTAGGATACTACCTACATCTATATTTAACTAGTTGTGTTTTAGCCCACGTAAAAGGTGTTGTCATCATGAAACACATGACTGCAGGTAGTCCTGCTGTTGAAAATGTTGACCGATAACCCGTTCAATTAACTTGGCATAATGGCCAACACGTTACTGAGCCTGAACTTGCCCGCTTGTAAATGAAAATACCACAAACGATCACCTATCTTAAAAATTAATCATAATTATCATATTATTAAGATGTTTGACGCAACGATCATTTACAGAACATAATGTGAAATAGATATACATAAATGAGAAACAAGTTCCTAACTAAAAGCTAGTAAATGTTCCTCGTGTAACCTGATCACACATTATAATTGTTCGTTAAGAGCGACGCGCAAGCACTTGCCTGTTTCCTCAAGTGTACAGAAGCGTAAAATTACACACGAGCGCCAATAAACATGTAAAATAATATTGTTTCTATAGAAGACTATTATGCGTTGGATACAAACCGGCAACTTTCTGTTGCTCAAGTATTTGGGTTATACGGAGAATGTCCAAATAGTTAGGTATTTATAGAGTAACTATAAAGCATAACTTTAAGATATATCCCTACTAATTTTATAAATCCGAAATTAACTCTGTCTGATTGTTTGTCTTTCTGTCTGTCTGTCTGTTACGCTTTCACACCTAAACCGCTGAAGCGATTTAGATGAAATTTCGTATTGAGATGGTTTGAGTCCCTGGGAAGGACATAGGCTACTTATTAACTGACTACGCAAAAAGAGAAAGATAACGACTTCTACATGGACAAAGCCGCGGAGAACAGCTAGTATTTTATAAGTTCTACAAAGATTAGAAGTTGTGATGATCATCTAAGACGACGAAATCTTTTTAAAGCATAAATCATGGTTATTAAATTAAATATTCGTTCTAAAGCCTGGGGTTCGGAAGGATTTCACTTCTGAGAAACTGTCTGACTATGCCTGAGGCTATTTTACAATCACATCACTATGACAGGTCCTGTCATAGATAAGGTGAATCCTGACGTTTTTCGGGTCCGCGTCGTAAGTGTAATATCGAGTCTTTGGCGGAATATAGTATCGTCATAAAGGAAAAACAATTGCAGTAGACGAAAATAACTCTGTCTGTCGGTCTGTTACGCTTTCACGCCCAAACTGCTGAAGCGGTTAAGATGAAATTTGGTATAAAAATAGTTCGAAGCCCTGGGAAGGGCATAGGCTACTTTTTAACCGACTGCGCAAATGAAGTGTTATGATTTTCGGGATAACAACTTCTACGCGGTCGAAGCCGCTGGGAACAGCTAGTAATGTGTGTAAATTTACACCGATACATAGGTTGTGATAAACCATTATAGAAAATCTTCAAAGGTTCACAGGGCCTCCAACTTATCTTACGAATTTCAATTATGTTATTGACAACTGAGACCTACGGATTAGCGTGCTTCTCATATCAAGGAAGCGCTCGCAAGTGAAATTTTCTTTGTGCTTCCAATCCGAGGACCGGCCACAGCGAATATTGCTAACTGTAGTGATCGTTTACAGAATACTGAGTCAGCGAGGCTACGAGCGCTTTGCTGTAATGTATTACAACAATTCTTGGTGAATCGAATAAATGATGATTATACTCAGCTACTAATCAAGCTAAATCAATGTTGAACAACAAATAGTTGCCAGCTTGCAACGCTAAAACAAACTAACTTTTTCCTGGAAGATTCACGAGGCGATTTTTATTCTCGCAGCTTTGTGCGCGAGATATATTACGTCCATTTTGTGCATCCTGCTTGAACTATGACTCGGGATTAAGCTCTCCTGTATCATAACGATAAAGTTACTCTCTTTTTAAGTCCCATTATCGGACGAAAAATACACTTTAAACTTTTTTAATTGCCAAAGTTTCTGTGTAAAAGAGGTAAAACTAATTTGAGTTTGTAAACCGATGGCGAGTCAAGCGACACTTTAGTTGGCGTTGATGCGACGACAGTTGCCTTCCTGTTTGCATTATTTATAGAGGGCAGCATGTTGTGAATAAACTCTAGACTCGTTTATGTTTCAGGATTTCCTTTAATGAACACCTGCAAGGTTCAAAAGTTAAACGTATCTTCGATGTTGTTGATCTTCTCATATACTGAGAATATTAGTGTAAGTCAACTGCTTCGTTCAAAAGAACTGTTGTTATAAGCTCATGGATTAGCGGAAAGGTAAATACGACAGTCTCTTTGGGTCACATTTCAGTTGTTCGTACTGCGACTGTTATTCACGCATTGAAGAAAATGCTATTTTATTTAAGTAATTATACTTTTAAGCTAAACATTTTAATACTAAAACAACCATAAAGAGTTAAGTGAGCAAGAAAATGACGTCACATTTTATAAGTTTCTAATAGTTACGTTTCCATGCTGCGGGAATTGTTTGAGATTTAACACACAGACCAACAGAAATAGGCGGAAATATATATTATCTAATTTAGGATAAGCGAAGAAAAACATTTTTTTCATGCTGTTATGATCATAAAACACGAACTCGCTGTTGTAGATTGTATCTACAGATAATACAACCTAATAGACAACGCTTTACTGGAGTTACGCACTCACCACGCGACGTTAAGTACTGAGATTACTATACCTGCTGGCCTGTCCCTTTCTGTCTCGCTCTGTCATCAAATCAGGCGTTATTAACGTTGGACCGTTGTAATTGTCAAAGTCTGAAAGAGCCAGAACTAACTAGTCAACCACTCCTCGCACCCCACCAATATTTAGCGATTACGTTCTCACAGCGAAGTTCACCAAAGCGTTGTCTTTTAGGTTGTATTGTCTGTGATTGTTTCGCAACAATGCAACTACGAAAATAGTATATTTCAGGGCATTGAGCAGGACGGAAGAATTATGAAAATGTACTTCTGTAAGGAAATATTAATACCTAACTGTGATAGCTTATTCGCTTCTTGTTGCTTTAATAAGATTTTATTATGCAAAGTATACAACATAATTTAAAGCGAAATGGTCTACAAAGTTTATGATTGTGGCACATTATCTTTTTTATTAAACGATAAAGTTAGTCTTCTGGAAGTTTATGTGAAATAACAAAGTAAATGACGGTATATTTAATAGGTTTAAGAGGACCTGACTAAGATCTCGGTGTCCCAGCTAAATTTACCTGCAAGTTGTATTCTTCTGACTGATGGTAGTGATAGGGGTTTGAAATTCATATCCAACGAAGTTGAATGAAAAGTGTTATAGAAATTAAGCGGTGTAATAAATATTTGTGGACAATTTCGCACAACATCATCGAGCCTAAATTAAGCTTGTACTATGGGATCTAGACGACTGATAGACATACTGCTCGTTCGCTCTAACTTTGCCGCTCGGCTCCATACTAAAGCCGAACTTTTAATTAGACGAAGTAAATTGACAGCAACTAATGTCACTTCTTCATACAATGTTGGGTATTTTCTATGACGAAGTGACATTAGCTACTGTCAATTTACTTCGTCTAATTAACAATTCGGGTATACGCCTCTACGCCAGCGGCAAAGTTAAAGCGAACGGGTAGTACATAAATATTTGTAAATACATACATATTATACATAGAAAACACCCAAACTCCGAAACAAACATTTGTGGATCACACAAATATTTAAACACACCCAGGGCCTCCAGCGCGGCAACAGCATTCTGTTCAGCTAAACCCCAATTTATTCAGAATGCGATCTCTGCTGATGCACTGCTGACAAAATTAAACAATTTTCTTTCTTTCTTCTTTCTGCTATCAGATTTGTCACTAGATTTATTCTGCTTATGATTTTAAGAATCTAATCTAAATTCTAGTGCAATATTTTTTATACAGTTTTGAATGCACCGTAACAGGTACTTTTCTGTCAAACATTTCTACATGAAAACTTAAATACAGAGAAATATATTTACGGATTGTTTTAACTCTTTTCTACAATTTATGGGAACATAAAAGTCAGCTACAAGCTAGTCACGTGCACTAGTGATAAGTAGCAAGAATAAAATTCCCGTGTTCTGAAGTTTCACGGTAATAATTTAAAATAGAAATATATTAAATGATTTTTCACTGTCGAATACTTCCCAGTACATATAATGGTCTATTACGATACCTTTTATATCTATTGAAGTTTTACGATTTATATTTTTCAACTAGAGTTCGTACTATCTAGTGGTTTGGTACGTGATTTGGCAAATAACACAGTTAGATGATACGCTCCAATAGTACCTATAACTGCATGAAAAAATGTAAAGCAGTTCCATTTCCTCTGCACAACTCCACACTTCCATACAGTCACTCTCATAACTCATACAAACTACGTTCGTTACATGACTCGATTACTCGGAGTAAAGTTGAACTACGCCGCGTCTGCACTCCCTAAAATTTTATTGCGTAAGACAAAAAACTATAAGGTAAAATGTCGGCGTATACAATGCCTCTGCATACACCTTCGAATATAGTGTACAGTGTACCTTTAAAATATAGATACAACAGTATTTACTTCGTAAAAGACACTCGTGAAATAAATAAATAAATAAATAGTTGCATCGCCGTATGGTCAGCAGTAGCACTGCTACGGATGGGGTCGCTAGGACCCTGAAAATATCACGTCTTGCCAATCAGTCAAAAAGTATCATAAATAATTGTTGATACTTTTTTATATCAATAATCTGAAAACAAATTATAAGTAATCTTATACTTGAAAAACTGTAAACAATCGTTAGTATAACATACATAAGATATTTACAAACAATGTTGTTACTATAACGGGTTAAGGCTTAAAATATATTGTAGTTTTACTAAAAACTTTCTCTACTTGCATGCTCTCTAAAAACTTTGCTTTTAAAGAGAATGTAGCGGAAACACAAGCCAATGAATAGAACACTCCCACTGTTCTACTACTTAGCTGTAATAATGAAACACTAAAAAACTATTAGGTACTCTGGTAACAATTAGAGTTCTCTAAAACTTTCAAAGAGACTTTACCACTGCATAGTGAACCATTTAGAAACTCACATTATTATGTAGTATATATTTTTGTGGTAGGTGTATTTTTCTTCAAATTTGGCCAAATTAAAATAGCAATGTATATTTCTAGAGGTAAAGTTCGACTTTTCATTCGGTCTGCCACGCTTAAACCGCTGAAGTGATTTAGATAAAATTTGGTATAGAGATAGTTGGAGTTCGTGGGGTAGACATCAGCTACTTTTAACCGACTGCGCAAAGAGAGAGTCGTGGGAAGGGAATTCGCGAGTAACAGCAGAATTTACGACATTTCTGTTTTAAAAAAAGATCGAAGTCAAGGTAAAATCATTAAATTGAAGTTCACGATAAAAACGTCGCGTTAAAGTGTGAACGGTACATTTTGTATGCGTATTGCGTTTGAGTGTGGGAGACCCCACTTTGACTGAGTATATTATTATGTAGACGAGAATTTTTTAGACCTCGTTAGCGCAGAAAGGTTTCCTGTCACGTCAACTGGTGTTTAATATCCTTTCAAAGTATGTGTTTAGAAGAATTCTTACTAATTATAGATATATATCTAGGTAAATGCAAACACGCCCCCATCACAACAACTTAATTTCAAGTTAGTCTACGCAGGCTTATGAAATACTGTTTGATAGGTTTTTTATTAACGGAATTTACAATCATAACTCATTAAAAATAAAAGATCATTAACTAAAACCGTAATAGTAATAATGTTCACACACATCGATTCACTTTACCCACAATCAATTACGCGCCCACAAATAATATTAACAGTACAATATTTCATGTTCTGAAAATATTTCCAACAGATGATAAACAATCAAAACGTCGGCATTGTTTACTTTGGAAATAAAACCTAAATTGCTGACATTGAGTATACAATATTTTCTGTATAATATACAGAAAATATGTATGTAAACACATTATTTATTGTTTGCGCAAACATAATGCGTTTATTGATTTACAAAGGAAGTAAATA
The DNA here is from genome assembly GCA_933228765.1 of Miltochrista miniata. Taxonomy (NCBI): domain Eukaryota; kingdom Metazoa; phylum Arthropoda; class Insecta; order Lepidoptera; family Erebidae; genus Miltochrista; species Miltochrista miniata. Next base: position 40,765,085 of record OW121750.1, on the reverse strand, counting down.
AGTACAACATAATTCTCTGTGCAGGTAGAACTGCGGGATTTAGTAGGTATGTACTATAAATATGCTTTCACACCTGAATCAATTCTAATGAAATTTTGTATTGATATAAAATAGAGCTTGAGAAAGTTAATGGGGCTACCTTTTATTATGAAAAAAAGGCTCGAAATTCACTTTGTGTTAAGGCACTTGATAACATCATGTTTTTTTTGCCTACAACGCAATTGGTATATCAAAAACAATTTTCCTTATAAATTAAAAATACTGCCTAAAGTTCCACATGGACAAATTATTTTATGGTTAATTATACCTACCATTAATGAGAAAAATTAAAAAGTTCTCACCAACACAAGATAATTGTGCCTAGTAAGTAAGAATCGATTTAGTAGCCTGCTGCCTGCTGGAAACTTACACTAAAGATAAGGCATGAAAATTGACCACATTGTTCTGCACTTCAAAAACAAAAGGTCTCTTATAATCAGCTACCACAGTTTTAATTTTGTCAATTCTAAGTATATTGGCATTTCATGAAGAGACAGATATCTATAAGTCCGCATTTTCTTCCTCATTTGCCGAACTCCTCAGAGACTAGTTTGCTCAGATAAAATGCGTAGGTACTATACTCCGTCGTGATTAGGGAAGATCAAGATTGAAAACCACTTTTACCATCTTTCCGCGTATTTGTATTGTGGGATCAGAGATTAGGGTGGGCGCAAATATTATTTTATGCAAGTTGTATGGAAGTACTGGTAGTGGTGTTAGTTCTGTTTTCTGTAAACGATCACTGCATCAAACAACTTGTGGTAAGATGGGTGATTTTAATTTTCAGCACTTCTGTACTTTGGAATGTACGTTATATCATTGGTACCGACTGTCAGTAACCAAATAAAAGGTCTTGCGGCTCCCTTGAAAAATCCAGAACTGCAGACCACAACCTTCCTCGTATACCATGCCGGATAACTATCTACTAAATCCACACAGTGCTCGACCATTTGACTGCGGCCGAGCGTCCCGGGTAAGCCCTCGGAAGGATGGCTCCTGGGCGAGCCACTGCCTGTCCTTGCCCATTTTAACACGTACGTGTGATGTATATATGGTGAAATCACTCTAGTTTTGACGGACATTTTGAAATGTATCTCTTAAAGACACTCCAAGCAAAGCTCGCTTTATTTAGTAGCTCAATTCTAAAGGTATGAAATTACCTCTAAGTAAGGAATCCTTGAAAAATAACAGTTTAAGAAAATATTGTGCTAATGTGACAGCCCTACGTGCAATCTGTGTCTGAAGTTGTCTCTACCCGAGTGATTTGCATGATAACATCCCTCCCGCCGTACCCCATCCACCTCTATCGGGTACATTGGAGGCAAATTATGAATATTCCGGATTGTACGATTGATTTACGTATTTAAGATTATAATGTTATTCAGGAAGGGTTTAGTTTGTGTGTATTGCTTTTGTAGGTATTCTTTTGATTTAGAATCGTCGTAGGTATACTGTATTTCAATAACTTTGCGCAAAAATGTAAACAAACACATTAATTGATCCTATATATCCATAGTTACTTGCAATTGAGTATTCACCCTGATTATATTCCAGTACAGTATCCAGGAGTCATACAGTGTTCTTACAATCATTTCGACACCAAATAACTTCTTTATGACAGTTTATTTTCATTTAAAATACCTACTCCGGATAGTAAAAAAATCTATGATTTGTCATACTATATTTTTCTACTCATCTGTCTAGACAACGATTGTCAAAACATGACATGTTTACATTATTGCCAGATCGGGCAGTATTGGACTATACATATGTATATTCAAGATTATCCATAATAGTGTCTCTCAGTAATTTCAATTTCTGCTATAAATAATACTAAAACCTACTCGCCGTCGAAATTCGACAGTAATTAATGAGTTAATTAGCCTACATACACTTCTTCATTAACTTTGTTAATGAAGAAGTGTATGTAGTAACATAACACCTATTTATTCAAAAGGCGGCTCTGCTTCGGGCACCCCCCTGCAATGACCTAGTTGTTGACTAATTAGAACACATCTCAGTTTCTAATCACCTTCAGGGATTTACCTAAAATAGCCTTGTTCCCGTTACTAATTCCATTTGAACTGATCATAATAAGCTCCGGGACTAGCCTACGCTTTGGTCGCTATTAATCTCGGCAAATTGAAATTATTATTTTCCCCATTGGTGACTAAAGAATTATAAGTTGGAATAACAGAACGTCTATAAGTTAGTTTTAGTTTTTATTATCTGAATCAGCTCTTTATGGATCAACGTTCCAACTTAGAAGGGAGGTCGGTACATTCTACTGCATTACTTTCATAGAGTACCTTTCACACTGCAATAAAACAAGTAAACATACTTTGTATTATTAGTATAGATTATATCGTTACATGCACAACGACCCTTCCCCTAACCGAATATAACCAGGGCTTGTCAACTATGTAGCGATATCATAGCCGTTTAGCGCACATTGTATGGAATAGTAATTCATACTATAGTATGTGGCGAAGTGCCAAGCTCACCGTCGCTCTAGTAATCAGGTCTTACCGACTCAACTGGATTATGTTCTCGAGCTTCTAGGTCATAGATAAGTAATAAAGTGAATTTTATCATAATCTCAGACCCACTGGTATTCTCGATTGATAAAATATTCGGGCCTTGAAGTCTAAGGTTGTAGTTTTCTCGTTACGTATATCAAAACTGTATTCCTTATTTATAGTTAAATAACATGGTCTGACATAGATAGCAAACCGCAAACTTGCAAAAGATACTAAGAAAATTACAAATTAATGACCTAATTTACTGACCACGTACTTTAAATGATGAATCTCAGCAGAATTACACATGTCCATTGTTATTAACTTTATTATTATCGGTGTAATCAGGGATAATAATTTTTATAGGTTACTATCAAGTTATCAGAACAACAAACAATTTCAAATCATTCAACATCAGTAATTTTGATAAAACAAAGCACTGGAAATTATATGTGATCAATGTGATCACTTTGTGACATTTATTTTAGCGTTTCCGTGCTTCGGAAGGCACGTTAAGCCGTTGGTCCCGGTTGCCAGTAAAATGGCAGTCGTTAAGCTAAGTTGAAGGCTTTATTTCAACAGCAGGCAGTCACAACCTGCGCCTGTCCATTTAAACACGGCAATACGGCTCACCACCTATTACGTGGGACAAATTATACAAAGGTGAAATGTGGGCATATGATATGCCTCTGCCTACCCCTTCGGGGATAAAAGGCGTGACCATATGTATGTATGTATGTGGAAATTATATCAGACTGTTATAAAAAGAAGGCAAATGAAAAAATAAAAGCGCCACACATTGACATCGTTCTATTCAATTTTCGTGATTCGAGCGCAGACAGATCAAATTGTGAAAAAATGTCTGACTAGCTCCCGGACTAGGGAAATAAAAGCTGGATTCGAGATTTTTTGCCAACAATGTAGTGACTGTTTTTCAAAGCCATAATATGACTCTACGTTCGAGAATTTGTGGAACGAGACCTGGATTTTTTCTGATGTTGTAAACTTTGGTAAAGTTCACTACTTTCGAATAGATGTTTGAATGTAAAATTTACAAAGGCGTTTTGTTAACAATGAGAGTGAAACTAAATTACACTGTGACTGGAAGTGAGTGCTACAAGTTAAATTAAAGTAATTAGGTAGTAGAAGTTTATTTACTATTATTATTATATATAAGTGATTTTATTACGTCAAAAATACAACTTCAACCACTTTTATGATAGTTATGTTAATTTTTAAATGTCAGAAACATCAACTTTATAAAACCTTCTTTATAAAAAACATTAAAAGAAAACATAGGTATTCAACTAAATCGCTGAAGCCATTCTCGACTTTTAGCGGGACAAACAAACGACCTCTACTACTAAATATTCTAATAACTGTCCATCTACTTACTGCTTCAAAATACACTTCAAGCAAATTTGTTTAACGGTATGTCTGTTTTTTTTGCTTTGAATGAAACTTGGTATAATCTGAGCTTATGATCCGAGGAAGGTTCTAGGATACTTTTGATCCCGATATTTTGCGCGGTTCCTTTGGGAGGGGAGGGGATGCAAAAAAATTGACCAAAATCGTAGTTACGAGTATTAAGTTCTTCAAGTTATAAGTTATTATTTTCTATGTTACTTCTTTAGCCGAGTGGAGTGATTTATTTTTTTCAAAAAGACTTCATTACTTAGTATTTTCATGAAAATAAAAATAAATTTAATTGAAAAACTTATTTGTATCCAGTGTAGTACCTTCTAATACACGAGTGAGAAATTTCATTATAAGTGTACCTTGACAGTGGTTCTCAACATTTCCATGCCTCCCAAGGGAGTCTTCACAATTCATTATGATACCCGTGAGAGGCATTTCTAATTTAGGGGCTTGAATCGTTAATCATTTCATTATCTGAAGGGAATCAAGTAAGTATGGTTCTAATTGTCAAGAATGTATGGGTTTTGACTGCCTCTGTGGCGTAGTCGGTAGTGATACCGCCTGCGGCGCTGGAGGTCCCGGGTTCCTGGGTCAGTTCAAATATTTGTGAGATCCACATATGTTTGATTCGGAGTTTGGGTGTTTTCTATGTATAATATGTATGTATTTAGAAATATATAAGGATATATATTAGTCGTCTAGATCCCATAGCACAAGCTTATATTAGCTTAGTTTGGGCTAGATGATGTTGTGTGTAAATATCCACAAATAAAAATTAAAAACAAGTAAGTAAAATAATAATGGTGAACGTGATACTTGGTAATAAGCTAGAAAGGTGCAAAGAGCGCAAAGTTTTAACATTGTAATCATGTATTATGTTGCAAAAAATATAATTATGGGATATAATTTAAAACTTTGGTAAATTTTGTAGCACTGCATCCAAATCCACGTTTTCCCCCAATTCTGGCTCCAAAATTGAATTTAGAATGCAAGAAGTTTTCTCTCTGAAAGGCATTTATTCCCTTTGAAGGTCCGTAACTTTGACATTCTCAGACCGCATCAATGAAAATCTCATTTATCTTCGATTGACCTTATAAATCACTGACAAAGAAACATTTCGCAGGACCTCATAACTCACTGACAAGGAATCATTTCCCGAGGCCTTCCCCCGATTGATCTCAGACGTGTTTTTTGCTATTTTATTACATCCATTTGTGCCAGTCATTATATTATTTTATCGCATACGAAGTGACGCGAATTTTTTATTATATTCCCATTTGTTTGACTGTAACTTTACTCCTTTATTCGTTATGTAGAGAAAATATTGAGTTTGATACTATAGAAATCTTATGATAATTTTATTGACGGCCGGACAACAAAATACTATTATAAGGGTTCCATTTTTCCTTTTGGGGTAGGTACGTAATATTAAAAATAAAGGTCAGATTATCAAGCAATACTGCCGTTGAAAAACAGAGTATATAATTCTAGTTTCAGTAACTCGAAGCACTACCATATCTATGTAACGTAACTATTTCCAGGCGGTTCGTTGACCGTTTGACCTAAAACAAAACCTATTGTCTTTCATTCGTTAACAAGCTCTCTTTACACAAATAAAATAACCGCGCTATTAGAACTGATGCTCATGATATTGGCTGTCTTGTTTTGTGTCTATTCATTGTCTAGTATGAGCCTATCATATCGGTTTACCACACTTCGAGGCGTAATATAATAATATGGCAAATCTATCCGTCTTGTTTATAGTGAATCAAAGGTTCCCGAAATCCATTGTAATGTTCACAATAGGTTTGATGTTTAAGTCAATTATGCAAGTAGAGTAACCACCATAGATCCAACGTTATACACACCTTTAAAAAAGCTGGATCACTTTATGGTTACGAAATAGTATAATCTAAGTATGACGTTTAAGTTTTAGAAACGTGGACTTGCCCACGACTCACTTCGAATAACCCACCATAGTCACTCAAAATAGCCACCCAATACGGTGAGATTTAAAAAATGCCGGACGGTAATACAAATGTTATAAAGAGGAGAGATTTACTTATTTGTTTTGTTAAATAAAAAGATCTCCATATATTGCATAAATACCATTTCTCTAATAATAAACAAATACATTATGTAAATCAATAAAAAGGACTAGCGGACGTTACGTGGTTTCGTTGCAAACAAACAAACAATCAATTTTTTCTTGTTTATAATGTTAGTGTAGACTAAACAAATGCTTCTTAACTTGTCAAGAATGCAACAATTCAAAACAAAAATAACGTCTATTTGAAAAGTTTTCAAAAACAGTGTGGGGGCGAACTTCTCGACCTGCGCCAATGTATGGAATATTCTTGCATATTTGTAAAATTACTTTGCAAACGTAGTGCGAATGCAGTTTACGATATTTTCCGCCTGCGTGCCAAATCACCACGCATAGGGTCTCTTCATATTACCTACTATTTATATTTTTGCTTTTTAAGAGTTTTAAATAACTTTGCAAACGCATTTTAATAAACTAGCAGAAATCAGCGGCTACACCCTCAATTAATTATCTTATTATGTCTTGAACCCATGGATGATCTGTGTGATGACTTGATGAATAGTTTTTTTAGGATTCCATATCCACAGGGTGGAAACGGGACCCTATTACTGACACCCGTCCGTTTGTCCGTCCGTCTATCTGTCAACCGGCTGTATCTCACAAAGATGCCTGCTGCAGCGTGATGAAAATGTTAATAATTTACACATTAGATACTAAGACTTCTACACATCTCTCTTAGGTAAATTATGTCAGAAAATCTGTTGTGAAAACACCTTTACACACTCCCTGACGACAGAGATTCCGATAGAATATAAATATTTCATGAGACACCCAGCAAATACATTTTCATATTTCATTCCACAATTTCCATAGAGCGTACGTTTGCACTTTGCTCCCCGTCATTTAATTTTACAGCTGGATTTTCTTCTAATAGTGTTACTGTGGAGATCACGGAATAATAAAAACAAGTGGAAGTGTGTTAAGACAAATTTACTACCAGAACCGCTGTCGCCAAACTCACACATACAAACCGTGAATAATATTGTGCCCTACTAGGAAACAATTGATTTGATTCGTCGCATAATTTTAATTTCAAATTGACCTAAATCATATAAACTACAAAGCGAAAACACGTCTTTACGCCTTCAAAATAGAACTTGCTATACTATAAATAAAGAAAAGTACTTACGACGTTTTGTGATACAAATCAAACATGCTTCGATTAACGCAAAAGTTCAGCTACTCAGCGAGAGATGGCAGTGTATATCAAGCAAAATATTGTAAACCTTATTCCCTTGGAATATGTTTGACATTGCCTCAACTCATTTTAGTTTACTCGCTTATCAGCTAGTGCAGGGCAAAACATATTTACAATATCGATAAAAGGATGTTTGTAATCCAAGATCTTAGGTTTATAATTTTCAAATTTACACTTGTAACAGAAACTTTAATACACTTTGGGGTTCTTCAAAAAGTTTTTACAGGGTCGACAACGCAAGTTAGCGCCTCTGGTGTTGCAAACGTCCATAGACTGCAGTGCGGTTGGTAGTATAAAAAGACTCACTGTAAATATTCACAGGGAAGGAGGTTTCTCAATTCTATTGTACATAGGTATATGTACCTACCTACTCGCGTCTATTCTATTATAAAAAGAGATAATGGGACTGACTGACTCATAAACGTGGAGACAAACCCACTGAACATGTAAGTAATAAATTTAGGATAATAAGTAGCTTTCATTAAATAGATTATATAATAAGATTAATTTCACAGATAGTAAAATACGGTATAAACGGTTGTTTATACCTTAGAATGATTACCACCTACCGTTAAAAATTCATCATTTTCAAAGCTAGCAACATGAAATGACATGTATTCAAGTTGCATGCACCACTAACAAAATTAAAACCAAATAAAATCAAACCAAAAACTAATATGTTATGGCTAATATTTTGTTTATTTTGTACATAAAAAAATATGTCTAGCTCGTTCTTTCCTCTAACGATTGGTATAGATTAGAGCAAGATAGACACAGTGTAATGCTACGAACACTGTGCTACTAAACGCGCAAGCTGATTCAGTCTGGACAGACAAGGGGTATACTGACTGTGACCAACTAAGATTTCGTGGAGAAAATATTAGTAGACAAAACTTAAAAATACAGCTATTGCTCACTGCAGTAAGCAATAGCTGTATTTCTAAGCACACTGCAATGTGCAAAATATGATACATTTTAGGTAAGAGAACATCTTGGCAATAAAGTTTGAAAACAGAACATATACAGGCTGGAAATTAAAGGCCATGGTTGATGGAAAAGAACCCTTAATATTAATGATAACAAATTTTGCTGAAAAAAAACGGTCATTTATTTTAGAAAGTAAGTAAAACTGCATTTAGATTTTTTTGAAAAATACCTGCTTAATCCAGGAATCGAACCGGTGTGATGTGAAAAAAAAACATTCTGTATTATGTGATGCCAACTGAAAGAATCTTTCATTTATAAGGAACAATTTCTTTAAGCAACATAGTGTAGCCGGAAGTCAGAGACGACGAAATCTACATCGATATCACAGGTCAAGCTATAAATTGTCTAATGAGAAAAGGTACATTTTATTCATTCCCTTATCAATCACTTTCCAATACATAAATAAATAAATATAAGTTAGGAGAAGTGAGTAAATAGCTAGGTTACGTTTGGTCGAGTTTGCTAAAGATAGATGAAAATAAATTTTAAATAAGTCTTTTGTCTTTAAATAGTGGACCCGGCGAACTTCATCTTAACATGGAATAAAATGATATCGATGATATCGATAAGACTGCCATCTCATTTCACTACATCACTAAATGAGTAGCAGAAAAGATCCAGAAAAAATACTCTAGTGTGCGTAACCCAAAACGAGCTTTATTTCTAAAGCGATATGGTTGATTTTCGTGGCAATTTTTATTTTATTTTTGACAAATTGAATTTCTTTACGATTTCTTAGAAAAATTACTAATCTTTACTTCCCGGTGGTATAAAACACCTCCATTCCCAAGATTATTCTCCTACTATCATTTTTACACTGCAAAATGGCACAATTAGGCATATTTGCTGTAAAATAGATTTAATTTAAGAAGTTCGCATAACAAGCAACTAGACACGACTAGACACGATGTTAAACACGACTGGGCACGAATGAGCACAAGTTTGCGGTTGTGCGCTTACTGTTGACACGCGTGCCACGCCTACTTCGCACTTCTAATGTTTTTTCTTTTCTGTGGTGGAGATACTCAGAAAAGTGATTATTATAATATTTTTTATAAATTGCTTTGATCGAGAACATAAAATCTGTAATCATAGTAATGTGACAGTTATGTTGTGGTAAGAAATTTATGACCAGAGTGTTTAAATTTGTTGAAATAAGTAATATATGTACCTAGTTTTTATCATTTTAATGATGCCAAGTTCACTTTACCCGTTATTTCGTGATGCAGGCAATCGTCCTATGTAAGTGTTTCTTATAGTATTGTTTTGTAAAACGATACGATTAACAATAATTACATACAAAAAATTATTTTGTGAGTAATAAAAAAGACAAAAATATTGCTTTAGCTGGCTAAAGTAATTAAAATGCAATTTTAAAGTTCTGGTCTATTCTGCTGAGTACTGGGCTGTTAGGTAGGATACGTGTGGTTTTTAGACGGTAGGAGTCCGGCATGGCATCCATGTAAGATTTTCCTCACGTTAAAGAAAAAAGAAACAAACAAAAAAAACATTTATTCGTACTAATAGTAAAAATATGTAAAATTGCCATACTATATAACGCGATAAAAGTACTCGCCTAAATTATACGAAACAACTTCGCTAGTACACAAAATAAATCTGAAAGCAAGCACACACGCCCACTCGTTCCCCAAAGTATGTGTACATTCCTCGAAAAATATTGTTTTTGCTTAGCATCATAAACCTGGATAACGCGGCTTAACGTCGAATTGAGGGCTCTTGTTCACAGTGTGTTGTAATGTCATACTCGGTACTCCAGGTTTTGATATTATACCTATCATCTTTAATAGACAATATCTTCATAAAAGTACCATGAAGCGCTCGTGGCCTCGCTAATTTACTGTACTGTTTTGCAAACATTCACTGCATCTAAGTGACTTACGTTATGGATGATCCTATGATAGGTTACCGGTTCGTTGTATTTCCGTTAAGACGCTTGGTCGCAGTGGCAGTAATGTGGCAATCGTGAAATAAAGTTGAAGACAATTTGGATGGTTTGAAAAAAAAAAACAAATGCGGATAGCGACAACCTGCGCCTGTTCATTCAACACGATACTAAAGCTCATCACTCCACCACCATATAACATACCTTTCCCTCTCTCTTCAAGGATATAGTAGTGACAGTTTTTAAGTGACTATTATAATTAAGGTAGCCATAGCGTCATGGGCAGGAACATTTCACTTGGAACTAAAGGTTAAATGAGATCTACCTATCATTACTAACAGGCCGAACTTACTGCCAAAAGCATAAGCGCTAAGTTTTGTACTGGATAGGTAGACCTGGTAACTAGAATGAGGACTGCGTAACTAGATAGTTGTACGAGTACAACTGAAAGAAGTCTGTTACAAAGTCGTACCGACTGCCAGCACTTGCTTTTAACGAGGTCAAATAAAAAAGTTATCCAATCAAATTGAATAAAACAAACTCAAGCTGTAAAGACGTTTCTTTGGTTGCAAGTACCAAGAAACATAAAGCACATAGTTAATTTACCCAGTACTCAGTTTATTTTAGAGAGAGAATAATTTCGGAGACTGCTGCGTAAAATAGGCGTCGCTCGTAAACACCGAGTTGAACGCATATTTCTAGGACGTAATTCCCGCTCTCTGCCTGTGACTTTTATAGATAGTGTAAATAGTGACGCAGTGCCGCTCGGGTTGTTGTTATGGATTACTTTGTGGGGTTTTGTGATTTAGATGAATGCTTAATCAAATGCAAAATCATTTTAATACAAATAAACTATTCCATACTAAACAATTCGGTTTCACGCGCGGTCGGTCTACCACGGATGCTGGAATCAAATTATTAGAGTATATATATGAGGCCTGGGAGGAGTCGTATGATGCTTATGGTGTATTCTGCGACCTATCTAAGGCCTTCGATTGCGTCCAGCATCAGACTTTAATTCAAAAACTTGATCATTATGGGATCCAGGGGACGGCCTTGGATTTAATTAGTTCTTACCTAAGAGATAGAGTACAGAAAGTAGTTATAAATGGTAAACAGTCACATGGTTCTGCTGTAACAATGGGGGTGCCTCAGGGTTCAATTCTGGGACCTTTTCTATTTTTAGTGTACATAAATGATCTCCCTCACCTTATAAGAGACGATCACGAGGTAGTTTTGTTTGCTGATGACTCATCTTTAATATTTAAAGTTGAACGTGGACAACGCGATCTTGACGAAGTAAACAATGCCCTCTCTAGGGTAGTCCACTGGTTTAACGCAAATAATTTATTGTTAAATGAAACTAAAACAAAATGTATTAGATTCACCTTGCCAAATGTTAGGCTCGTTAACACCAGTATTAAGATTAGGGATGATCAAGTAGAATTGGTAGATGAAACTGTCTTTCTGGGCATAAAGTTAGACTCCAACTTGCAGTGGGGGCCTCATATCGAGAAAGTCTCGAGCAGACTGAGCTCTGCAGCCTATGCCGTTAAAAAGATCCGACAACTGACAGACATTAGAACAGCGCGTCTTGTCTACTTTAGCTATTTCCACAGTGTCATGACCTATGACATACTATTATGGGGTAACGCTGCCGACATCGAATCTATCTTTGTGTTGCAGAAAAGGGCTGTCCGGGCTATCTATGGTATGGGGATTCGATAAATTTTGACAAACCTAAATTTTTTTTTTAAAAATTTCAAAGTGAATAAATTTTATTTTATTTTATTTTTATTTTTATTTTTATTTTAGAAGTGGGGTTTTGGGCTTTGTGGGTTGATCTCAGTTAAGTAGGATACATGATGGTGGAAGGAATGATCAGAAACGAATCGAGCGGAGTGCGTATCATGCTGAGAACTGGATCTTATAAAGGCTTTGAGATATTACACATACCCAACTTGTATGAAAAGATCCGATCCACGCTTGCTACAGTTGTGTTAGAAAAGTTTGTTTTAATAATAAGACATTTACACTGAATTAAATATATTTATTTACCTGACAAAAATTTGCACCTGCTCGATATTCCTGGATTTATATACAATAGCATAAAAGAGTAGGTATTATTTATATTACTTAACTCTGAATTCTATTACTAACGGCGGATTCGAATAAAATCGAGATAATATTATAAATTAATTTATTTTATTTAAAGAATATGGAAGACTTACAGCTACATGAACATAAATGCAAAAAAAAAGTAAAGAGATCTGATAGCCAATTACAGGTCTTCACTTATAAATACAATATGGCTGAATTATACCAGAGTTACGTTGCGAATGCATGTACAAGTTATTCCGTAATTATAGTCTTACTCCGCCTTTGATCAAATCTGCCCAAAATGCCGATGTGCTAAGCGGGAGCAGAAAAACGATGAAATAAATCGTGAAAGGATTGCATTTAGATCATCCGTAAAAGATAATAATTTAGGCTACATCCAGATACTGCTATACTGTATTTCAATGGCTTTGCGCCAAAATGTAAACAAACACATTTCATCCTATATATCCATAGTTACTTGCAATTGAGTATTCACCCTGATTATATTCCAATATCCAGGAGTCATACAGTGTTCTTACAATCATTTGAACACCAAATAACTTCTTTATGATAGTTTATTTTCATTTAAAATACCTACTCTGGATAGTAAAAAATTCAATGAATTATCGTACTATATTTTTCTACTTATCTGTCTTAGACAACGATTGTCAAAACATGACATGTTTACATTATTGCCAGATCGGGCAGGATTAGACTATACCAATCAATAGCAAGCAAACATATACATTATCTCACTCATATTTGGTTTCAAATCAGCGTCTATTATTCTGACGTGTAGTTGTGTCTGAGTTTTAGGGTTGTCTCAAAATATATAAAAATAATAATACCTTCTTAATAAAATAATCAATTTAGAGAAGTAAATGTTTTTACGATAGTTTTGAAGGGCAATAATTGCAAATACTAATTATTAGTATGCTAATATATAGGCTTGTGCTATGGGATCTAGACGACTGATAGAAATACTTATATATTTGCAAATACATAAATATTATACATAGAAAACACCCAAACTCCGAAACAAACATTTGTGGATCACGAAAATATTTGAACAGACCCAGGAATCGAACCCAAGACCTGGTGCGGCAGGCAGTTACACTACCGACTACGCCACAGAGGCAGTCAAAATATGGAAAATCGGTTTCGATCAGGATTCGAACCTGTGTCTTCTTGCATACCGTGAGACGCTTTAACCAACAAAGAAAAAAAAATAACCCACCTGCGGCGCCCCATGACGTATACCTATAACGTGAAAAAAATGGTAGAGTTTGGTTAAGGCGTCGAACGTTATCACGGAAGATGCAGGTTGGAATCATCACTTCAGACTTGTGGACACACCATTTTACCACACTAGTGTGACGAACGTATAATACCTATTTACTCGTGGTCATACTTACTGATTCTTTCTTTCATATGAAATAAAAAATGGTTACTATAAATACGTGCATCACGTAGAAACGTCTCATATTTGTGAGAAATGGAAATGTTCTTATTTAAAAGAGTTTAAATTCTGGTTGCGTAAAATTTGACTAGCGCTTAGTTACTAATTAACCTTGACACGTATACCAATACAATAATTCCTACAATATTGTTCATCATAATCAGAAATTAATCCAGCGACTTATGTGACAGCCCTATACACAACACGGAATAACGATTTAGGGAAGATGAATTACGATGATTCACCAGCTAGGGTCACCACACACATTATATCAAACAAAGTGGATGTTTGTCATCTAGGGTTATGGCTCAGTAATCAGTGAGGAGCCGATTATATTTATATTCTTGCTGACCTAAGGGAGACGAGTTATTCTTACTTAAGAAAAAAAAGTAAAGTAATATTAAAATAATAGCATTTCTATCACTTCGGAGAATAATGGTATCTCTATAGTGATAAGTAGAGGCGTATAACTCTACACTCTCATGTCATTTAGCTATTATATTATATTTTGTCCATCAGTATGGTGAGTCTCCTTTAGGCGCGATTGGTCCAATGTTGTAGTATTTAAGCTTAAAAAAATTCTTCTGATAAATCATTATGGTTATCAAATTGTACGTATCGTGGAAGTTAAAAAGTGCGAGTCGGACTCACGCACGGAATGTTTCGCGTCATAAAACTGAAAATATCATGTTTGTTGTATGGAACACTTGCGAACATTTCAACTTTCTTGATATCATGGTTCATGAGATACAGTCTGTTGGCAGACAGACAGACAGAGGAGTCTCAGTAGTAGGGTCCCATTTTTACCCTTACTAACCAAGAATCAATATTAAATTGGCAGATAGAATAAATAAACTTTCAGTTCTCAATAAAGTTATAACAGAGCTCTATAGCTGCCCACCGCAGCTGTCGATGTTGTCTGAGAAGGTTCCTAATTGATTCGAACCCAAGAACAACAATAGATCTGGAGTGTTATTCTTCGTACAAGTTCTACGGACAGCCAAAACTATCAAAATATCCATTAGTCCGTCATTGTTTTAGAACTATACTTAATAAATAGTGTTTTCTATACTATCTGGGCAGTAAAATATACCGCAGATATTCTGTGAAGCATTAAGCGTGTCACACACTACGCAGATACGATAAGATATCTGTATCTGAGCGTATATCTTTCAATATCGCTCTCTATATAAATTGTACGAGTATGAACTGCCACACACAGCTATATTTTATCGTAGAGTATCTGTGGGCACCGACATATGTAGAAAGATGAACAGATTATTATCTGCATATACAAATATATCTGCAGGTAACATCTGCCGATACAAATATGGCATCATATTTTATCTGCACATAAATACAGAATGGATGCGCAAGGACAGGGTGGGTGAGACACGAAGGAGCGAAGTAAGGTCAGGTTTAAATGCAGGCAGGCAGGGAAGGTTTAAACGGTGAGAAAATATGGGAAATTGCAATTTTATTTTTATTGATTCTGAGGTGGTACGAAGTTTGCCGGGTCAGCTAGTAAAATATAAATATTACGTAAGCAAACAGCAAGTCGTTCTTCGGTAGAAAAAGACACTCGCATTTTAGTATCTGTTTATTTTTTTAAAAGATATCTTCTTTAATCAAATCGTGAATCTCCAGAAAAGTTGCTCTTGTGTTTCGGGAATAGGTGGTAAATTTCTTATCTGATACATCCTCGAAGATATTAAATTCGCCTTGGTCTTTTTTAAGCTTTATATGGCGCTCTAATCAAATTTTTCGCGTTTTAGTAAATGAAGCAACGTGCATCAAATTCAAAATCAGAATCATTTTATGACGAGCTGTCTAATAAATCCAGAACTCATTGTAACACTCTGTATAAACAATTCTTAGCAAAAAACATGTCTTTTCAGTCTGTAGGATTCCGAGTGAATGTATAATTTCGTATATTATCGTATCTGTTTAGTGTGTTTCAGATAATAAAGTTTTTATATGCAGATAAAATCTTACCGTATCTGCGTAGTGTGTGAAATGATTTTTCACGATGAAAGATAAAAAAATATTTTGCATATTCCCAGAGAAGAATAATAATTAATTACGTTAATTTTGATGAGCGTTTCACGCCCCAAAAGATATTAAAAGTTGTTGCAATTGAAAAATTAATAAATGATTAATATCGTTGAGTGCCAATATTTTACACTCCAAAATGACTATAAATTCACGAATTCTAAAACATGAATGTTATTTAATTTGTACTACTATTCTATGAAGGGATTAAAAGAAATTTCATTTTTATGCGCGCACTAATTATTTTCAGTAGAATCTGAATATTATACTTTTTGAATGAGTGATTTTAAAACTGTATTTATTTTAATGTGTGGAATTTATATAGACGTATTCAAATACACGAATACTAGTAGAGAAATAGCGTGTGGAAAACCTGCTACTCTTTACTCAGCATTTGACAGCAGCAATCGATAGAGTTGTCGGGATTTGCATTGAATTTTATCACTTGCGAAGTTAAAAGTGCAGTGCTACCCCAGAGATTTTACTGACGCATGAGTGATGTACAATGTAAAAGTAGGTGTGTCGATTTGTCTTGGCTAATTGAAACTACAAAAAATACATTATATCTTCAAAAATACAAGCCAGGAATGTGCTTTGAGTAACAATATTGCTGCATTAAATTTCAATTTTTTGAGCCAATCGACAATATTTTTCTAAAAACATTTTTCTAAAATAGGTTTCATAATACGAATATTGGATGGAATAGTTTAGTTTTATGACGAACATAGGCTAGAAAATGAAAACTCTGATGTGATCACTGTAACATCTTTTTTTGAAACTTTACACAAAAGAAGTTACAGTTTACAGTCATAGCATTCATATTTATATTAGACAACAACCACCATTGTTGTCGCTGAATCCCTGAAAATATGTCTTAATAGTATACTCTGTCTAGACTATTATAGTCTTGGGAACGATATCTCTCTATTACGAGTACTACAGCCTCTATAATGGCTCTATAATAAGAGTACCTCGTGAGGCGATCGACTTCTAAGCAGCTCGGAATTTTCGAGCCAATTTTCTTTTAACTTACGATGTTTTAAAAACTTTTCTATTCTAAGAAATTTCCATTTTAGCCTCTTTGTTGCGGAATATATAATAGATAGCAAATAATAAGTGATGAATTTCAAAATGTAGCCAAAATATGGTATAGATAGTATTTAATTTTTCCTAGGTGAAGCCGCAGTGGTACAGTAGGTCTGTTGGGTGTCCTGGGGTATTCTTCCGAGGATCTACCCGGGGCTCCCAACCGTAGGCTGTTAGGCATGATACGTGAGGTTTTTAGTCCGTAGGTGTCCAGCATAGCATTCAAGTGGAATGTTTCTCACGTTGAAAAAAAAAAAATAATTGAGGACTTTGGTATACCGCAGATCATTTTAATGTAACATCAAGTTGTCAATGCGGTGAAGCAGTCAACAACCTTGGGCATCACGGTCTATCATGCAGCAGGAGTGCAGGTCGCAGACCTCGTCATGCGTATCTTAACGACATCATCCGCCGGGCTCTTGTCACCGCTGGTGTTCCAGCCGTTCTAGAACCTAATGGTTTGGCTCGTGACGATGGCAAGAGGCCGGACGGTATGTCTTTGGTGCCATGGAAGATGGGAAGGCCTTTAGTTTGGGACGCAACCTGTGTGGACATCCTAGCTCCTTCTCATCTTCCAAGCACGGCGGGCTGCGCCTGTTCTGCTGCTGCATCTGCCGAGACTCTCAAACGGCGCAAATATAATAATTTAATAGGTAATTATATATTTGAGCCGTTTGGGGTCTAGACATTGGGCTCGTGGGGCCCAAGTGCTCGTGCGCTTTACTTTTTTTTTTTATATTCAGCTCGCCAAATTGACGTCGCCACGATGGATAGCCGTGGCGCATCTTGCGATTGGGGGCCACTTCTTACAGCGGTCCTCAAGTTGGCGGCCCTGTGGTGTGCCTCTTCACGCTCCTCTTAAAGAACCCGGGGTTGTAACATGAGGGAAACACGTGTGCGGGCAGGTCGTTCCAAGTTTTTATACTTCGACAGAGGAACGATCTTTTGAAACGCTCGGTTCTGGCGAAGATTCTCTCCACTGTGTATGAGTGGCATCTCTGCCCGGCACGCGTTGTTCGGGATCGGAAAGGTGATGGTGGGATCAGATTGAAGAGCTCTTCAGAACATTCGCCGTGATACATTCGGTAGAAGGCAGCCAAGGACGCTACGGTTCTTCGCCAACGGTTCGAGGCCTCCCGTCACCTCAGGACAACCAATTATTCGGACAGCACGTCTCTGCATAGCGTCAAGTGCGTCCAACAAGTACCTCGCGGAGTCATCCCAGAGGTGAGAACAGTACTCGACGCAGGGACGAATCTGCGTCTTGTACAGGAAGATCGCAACGCGTTTAGCTGACTCTTCTCGTGACCATAGGGCTGGCCTCTTTCTCGCTCAAAGAATTAGTATCGCAATTCAACGTGGGAATGCGGCCAGCCTTATGGGAACTTTACCGGTTGACATCGATGGGGAGGAATTCTTTGACAACTGAGAGAGGCATTGTCAGTCTTGTCACTCCCCTCCCATCTTTTTTTTGTTGTTTATTTTCTTTGTTTTTTTTTCTGTATATAACTAATAAAGTAACACAATGCCAAATATCAAAATAATTATGTGTGATACCTAGGCAGCGCCCTAGTGATCTTCAATATTAATAACTAGAATTATTTCCAGGCTTTTGAATAAAAAGTCTGCATCTAAATAAGTCCATTCGTTCCGAAACTATATTGTTGGTGACAGACAGACAAAATGAAGTGGTGAAATGTGGGCGTGAGTAATAAATGTACCTATGTTCTCGTTTATTTACTGCAATAAGTACGTTTTTTTGCATTTAAAAAGTACTGTACATTGTCTTTTTTTTTTTTTGTTTAACGTGAGGGAAAAACCTCATAGGATGTTATGCCGGACTCTTACCGACTAAAAAACCTCACGCCACGCCTAACAGCCTATGGTTGAGAGCCCCGGGTAAGCCCTCAGGAAGGATGTCCCGTGACTCCCAACAGACCTACGGCCGCCAATGCGGCCTCGTCCAGGGGGTGGTTCGGGTGCGATCCCGCGTCTATGGGGGGTTTCGGGTGTGACCACGCTTCTAAAGGGGGGGGGGGTGTGCGTGAGTTGCTCACGTCACGCTGCCGTCATGGGCCTGCCTTTGTAAGGACGGTGAGCGGCCCTCTCACCGTCCTCAGACCCCCGGTCATGGAGGCCGATAGTCCTCGGCGAAGACACGTCGGCGGCGCCCAGGGCGCCGACTGCGGAACTCGGGTGGGAGAGTTCTCTCCCGCACCCGGCCCGCCGCCTCCTTCGCGAGCATGACCTGCTCGCAGAAAGAGGCGGCGCAGTCCCACTTACTCCCGCTGGAGAGCATGGCTCGCACCATGGCCTCGAGCGAGAGAGTGTCCACGCCCAGACCCACTACGAGGACCTGGCGCTGTTGTGCCCACGCCGTGCACTCCACCAGAGTGTGGAGCGCCGTGTCATCGCTGCGGTCCTCGCAGTGCTGACACTCGGCCGTGGTTTCCCGGTGTTTTCGCCACAGATACCTACCGAAGCTACCGTGCCCGGCAAGCATCTGTGTCAACCGGTAGGAGAGAGCACCGTGTCTTCTCTCCAGCCACTCGTCCATGACCGGTCTGACGGCCGCGATTGTGGCGAATCCCTCCTTTGGTTGCTCAAGTCGCACCTTCCATGTCTCCACGGTTTCCTGGTGGAGCAGGGTCCGCTGGGCCTCGATTTCTCGAGACGCAGGCCTTTGGCCCCGCTCCAGCGCCTCCTTGCGCCATCTGAACAGTGACGCAAGGGCTCTCGCTTCCAGGTCCCATGGAAGGGTCCCGGCTAGGAGACATGCCGCCTCACCGGAGATCGTGCGGTATCCTCTTATCACCCTGACGGCCATCACTCTCTGCGGGCTCAGCAGTCGAGCCTCATTGCTGGCCGTCAGGGTCTCCGCCCATACGGGAGCCCCGTACAGGGCCATGCTTCGCACGATCCCCAGGTACAGCCTCCTGTAGGGAGCGTTGGGTCCCTTGATGTTGGGCATTAACCGCGAGAGTGCGGCCGATGCTCCCCTCAGTTTTGGGACCAAACTTCGGAAGTGATGTCCGAAGTTCCACCGGCCATCGAGTACGAGCCCCAGATACTTCATCGAGGGCTCGATGCCGATGCTGACGCCCCCTACCTGTAGGCTGGATCCCGCAGGTGGCCCCATCCGAGGTCCGTGGAAGCACAGAGCCTCGGATTTGTGAAGGGCGACCTCGAGACCCAGTCGCCGAATCCCCCCCTGCCGTGGCTTTAAGTGCTGCGTCACGGTGCGTTGCTCCCCGCGCCGTAACGAGGGTGTCGTCGGCTTAACACGTTACGCCGACCCCTCTGAGCAACGGACCACGCAGCACCCAGTCGTAACCGATGTTCCACAGGAGCGGTCCTAACACCGATACCTGTGGAACACCGCACGACACATCTCGCCGACCCGGCCCTAGCCAGCTCGGGTAAGTTATGGCTCTCTCGGAGAGATAAGCCCCGACAATTCGACGGAGGTAGGGAGGCACTCCATGATAGATAAGCGCCTCCCTGACGCAGCTCCAGGGCAAGGTGTTGAATGCGTTGGCGATGTCGAGAGACACCGCCACCACCACCTCACCCTGTGAGACTGCTTCCTGCGTCAGGCCTCTAATGCGCATGATCGCGTCCACGGTGGAGCGTCCCTGACGGAAGCCAAACTGACTATCCGCCAGATCAGGCCCCACGCGTGTGAGGTGCCCGACGAGGCGTTGTGCAATAATGCGCTCAAAGAGCTTGCACACCTCGTCGAGCAACACGATCGGCCGGTACCCTGATGGGGAATTTGCCGGCCGCCCCGCCTTTCGAATCAAGACCAGTTTTCCTGTCTTCCAGACCTTGAGAAACTGGCCTTTTTCGAGGCATGCGCTATAAAGACCCATAAGTCGAGGCCCAAGCTCCTCGTGAGCCAGGACCCATGCACGGCTTGGAATGCCGTCGGGTCCAGGGGCGGTGTTTCTGCGGGATTTAAGCCGCAGGACAGCCGCCCCTAACTCACCCTCGGTGACTACGGGCACGTCGTTCTCGCTGCCTTCCGCGTTGGGCGCCTGAGACGGACCCATGCACGGCTTGGAATGCCGTCGGGTCCAGGGGCGGTGTTTCTGCGGGATTTAAGCCGCAGGACAGCCGCCCCTAACTCACCCTCGGTGACTACGGGCACGTCGTTCTCGCTGCCTTCCGCGTTGGGCGCCTGAGACGGAGCCATGCACGGAGGAACGTGTTCCTCCGCTCTCGACGGGAACAAGGAGTCCAGGACCCCCTCCAGCCGCTCCGGCTGGAGACTCTGGGTTAGTGGGGGCGCCTTAGGGTGTAATTTGCCTCTTACCATGAGGTACGGGCGCCCCCACGGGTTCCGCTCCAGAGTCTCCATCAGCTCTTCGCGGCCCAATTTTTTGGACCGCTTGATGGCGGTCTGGAGGGCACTGTACATTGTCTTTGAACGCATTGCCATCCTTCTCTCAACTACTCTCATTTTTAGGGTTTCGTAGCCAAATGGCAAAAACGGAACCCTTATAGATTCGTCATGTCTGTCTGTCTGTCTGTCTGTCCGTCCGTGTGTCACAGCCACTTTTCTCCGAAACTATAAGGCCTATGCTATTGAAACTTGGTAACTAGATGTATTCTGTGAACCGCATTAAGATTCTTATATAAAACTAGAAAAAAGCTGTAAATTTAAGGGGTCCCCATACTCAAAACTGAAACTCAAAAATTTTTTTTTCATCAAACCCATACTTGTGGGGTATCTATAGATAGATCTATAAAAATGCTATTGACGTTCCTAAAATCATTTTTCCTTAAGTGAATAGTTTGCGCAAGAGACACTTCCAAAATGGAAAAATGTGTGCCCCCCCCCCCTCTAACTTCTAAACTAAGAGAATGATAAATCTAAAAAAAAAATGTGATGTACATTATCATAAACACTACCAACGAAAATTGGATTGAACGAGATAGAGCTAGTAGTTATTTTTTAATACGTCATTAACCGCAATTTTCGGTTAGAAAAATCACTACCACTGCGAACGTGTTATAACATCAATCAAAGTTACAATGAACTATAACAACTTTTATATTATGTTACTTGCTGCTACGAAACCCTTCATGGGCGAGTCCAACTCGCACTTGGCCGGTTTTTATTTAACTCTGTCTAAATTCAGTTACACCCAGATGTGTAAACACGTCAGCTTTTAGCTAGATTAGAAACAAGGAAACCTTTTCTTCAATATTGTTGTGCCATAACAATATTGAAGAAAAGGTTGAATGCTAAGTTTTGCTATTTTTTTAAACTGACGACTGTCTTCATATATTTATATGATGTGTTTTGAGTTTAAACTAAAGAATTTTCGGTATTCTAAAAAAACTTTGTAAAAAATTTCGATATCTTATATCTATATCGTTTAAAACGCTGTCTAAATAAGTTTAATAAAAGAAATCAAAGATTCATATATCGTTATATCCTAATGTTAACCACATTTATAAATAGACTTCAACATTATAATAATTATTCCATTTTTAACCGACTTCAAAAAAAGGAGGAGGTTCTCAATTCGTCTGTATGTATTTTTTTTTATGTATGTCAAGCGATAATTCCGTCAATTATAGACGGATTTCAAAAATTCTTTTTTTGTTGAATAGGGGTTACTTCTGAGGTGGTCCCATTTTCACCAGATCAGGATCTGATGAAGGGATCTAGGAGAAAACGAGGGCAACCACCGAAAATTGTAGGGACAACTAGTGTGCTTGTTAACTTTTTAATTAAGTGCTTTAATGTTCTACACTTTAATGAAGGTATGGCGTCGATCTGATGATAGAGTCGAAAGACAGTCGAGGGCATTCCTAAACAATTTACAGCAGTTATCTTGTGTTCGGGCTTGATTGATTTGTATTGATGAGAACTTTACACCTAGATTGATAGATCCAACTTCAAAAAAAAAAAGAAAGGTCTCAATGTTTTATGTTGTAGGTATGTATGTTAATGTTTTATGTATGTTCACCGTCAATTATAGACGGATTTCAATTTTTTTTTGTTGAATAGGTTTTACTTCTGAGGTGGTCCCATTATAACCAGGTTAAGATCTGATGATGGGATCCTGGAGAAATCGAGGGCAACCACCAAAAATTATAGGCACAACTAGTGCGTTTGTTAACTTTTTAATTCAGCGCTTTAATGTACTACCATTAATAAAGGTCTGGAGTCGATCTGATGATGGAACCAAAAGAGATTCTAGGGAATTCCTTAACGATTTACAGCAGCTACCTTGTGTTGGGGCTTGATTAATTTGTATTGATGAGAACTTTCACCTAGATAGATACATTTTTCGGTTCACCCGTCACTTAAAATAATGAAAAAAAATTTTTCAATAAAAAATACAACCGACTTCCAAGAAATCCTGAAAAATAAAATTTACTTAGCACAAAGTAATATGTAGATGATTTATCAGATTTTATTCAATATAATATTGAAGTTGGTGCCATGAATATACCTCCCTAAACCTATGAATTTACTTGGCGCCGACTTCATTATGATATTGAATAAAAAATCAGATTAATCATCTACATATTACTTTGTGCTAAGTAAATTTTATTTTTCAGGATTTCTTGGAAGTCGGTTGTATTTTTTATTGAAAAATTTTTTATTAAATAGTAAGTAGTTACCTTAGTGTTGGTGGGTTAATTAGAAACACCTACAAGTTGTAGCACCTAATAAAATTTATTTAAAGGCATAAGTTAACTTAATGATGAACTCAGGTGAATAAAATTACTATACATTTACTTACTTAATTAAGACAAGTTTAATATTTTTCTAATAGTCACTTTATATACTTTTTTTATGGCAAGAAACAACTCCAGACAGACTCTTATTCAATATTTGACTGCTGTGTATGGATCGAAGATAATTTTAACTCTAATGACCAAGATAGAAATGTTTGCTTACTAATATAAACTAGAGAGCGCACAGGTCCGCCTCTTTCTGCGAGCAGGTCAAGCTCGTGAAATAGTCGGCGGACCGGGAGCAGGAGAGAACTCACCCACCCGAGTTCCTCGAGCTCCCAACCGTAGGCTGTTGGGCTTGACGTGAGGTTTTTTAGTCAGTAGGAGTCCGGCATAGCATCAATGACGGATTTTCCTTCACGTTAAAAAAAAAGAGAGCGCACACGTATCTGCTTTGAATTTTGTTCTGGTTCACGCTTCCCACGGGAAGCATTCATGAGATAAAAAGTAACCTACGTATGATTCCAGACTATAATCTGTTCCTGAACTAAATTTGAGCCAGAACCGTTCGGTCGTTAGCACGTGATTCAGTAACAAACATCCAAACATCTTCACAAACTTTTACCTAGTGGAACAATTCCCAAACAAGTTTAATTACACAAAACAAACAGCAAGTACACTATTACTCCAGGTTACGTGCAGTCATGCAGCAAGAGTGCTTTGTGTACCCACTGCCGTGGTTCCGTACAGCTACAATTTGTAGCGTATTGCGATTGATGCAGTAATTAAATGTGGTTAGTGGTTGTGTTTGTTGCATTTAGTTACAGGTAGCTGTTTCACTAACTTCACTTTTGCTTTGAATTACCTTGGAATAGTAATAAACATTTTTTTTATGTTTTGAATTGATCCCGCCCTTCTACGTTTGTCTAATATACGATACGAAATCTCGAATCTAGACCAAAAGGTGTTTAGGTTCAATCTTTCCTTCTATCTACAAAAATTCCCCTCTTTTGTTTAATTATTGTTATTAAGGTCAAGAGTGCAAATTGTTTTGTAAATCATTTTGATACTGGATATCAATGTGCTCAGTGATGAACCTCAACTTCAACAACATTCATATCAATATCAATCTAAGCGCACGGCAGTGCGCAGGCCAAGTTCCAGCAACAGGCCGAGCGCATGCCGTACTCTATTTACACGAACCGCTTCGACCCACTTTTGAGCCCTCTGTAGCTCAGTACCTATTGCAAGTATAGAAATAAAATTGTACGTACGTATTCATATATTAGAACTAAGGCTGTCTATTAAATTTCATAGATGTAGCTTCAGTAGATCCTGAAATATGACCCTGTGAATATAGCTAATTTTGGCACTGACTGACTCACTCACTGACCGGTCATCAAAACCTCTAGGCCACTTCCAATTGTCCTAGCGTTATGAAATTTGGCACACAGATCGGGTGTTATATGTAGATTAACGGAAAATTGCGAAATTTAAGATATCGGTCAAGTGTGAGTTGGAAAAGGGTTACAAAGTTTGTATGGGACCACAGGATTCCTTGGTCGGATCTTCTTCAAATTTTGCATAAATCATCTCTAACATAATTGATGGAAGATGTGTTTCGTATTTTATTGAAATTCATTCCAGAACATAACTAAAAGGGGGTAACAATTGTTTTCTTCGGGGGGATTTGATTCGAATTTGTATCAATACTTCTTAGTGATGAGAGGACTCTTTTGATTTATTTTCCTTTTTATTTTCACACATGTCATGTTTAAAACGTCAATCAGATTTGAGAAAGATGTTGTCAATGTTTTGATTAATGTCAATCAAATACTCTATACATAGAAATTATGGAAATGTCAAAACTGCACATTGAATATTTTTATTCATATTTGTGAAATATTTGGATCAAATCTGTCCAGTAGTTTAGAGATCAGCAAGCATTCTAAAGGATGACTCATGCTGGACCGTGCCGGGTCCGACTTCCGAGCCGAGTGTCGGCCATACTACGGTTACCGAGCCGGTTGCGTTCACGACTGCTCGGGCGAAGCTCGGCGGCACTGTATCACTGTATAATGTACTCATGCAAGGGGCCGTGGCCAAGCCGAGGCGGGACCGAGTTGTTTTCGATCGTTTTCCGTAGTTCGGCTGTCACTCAGTTGCCGCTCAGTAGATTTAGCGTGAAAAATTCTAAATCTATGGTTTGACGTGAGTTTGTTCATACAAAATATATATAATAGGTACTAGATGACGTGCGCGGCTTCGCCCGCGTGAAATTCGGTACCCGTTCCCGCTTCCCGTGGGAACATATTCTCGGGATGAAAAGTAGCCAGACTATAAGCTATCTCTGAACCAAATTTTAGCCCAATCCGTTCAGCAGTTAGAGCATGATTGAGTAACAAACATCCAAACATCTAAACATCCAAACATCTTCACAATCTTTCACATTTATAATATTAGTAGGAAGTAGGAAGTAGGATTAGTTGATCTTGCTGTGGCCGGCACTCGGCTTGGACCCGGCACGGTGTAGCGTGAGTCATCCTTTTAGGGTTCCGTACCCAAAGGGTAAAGAACGGGACCCTATTCATGAGACTTCGCTGTCCGTCTGTCTGTCTGTCTGTCTGTCTGTCTGTCTCTCTGTCTGTCCGTCAGGAGGCTAGAAGAGAGTTGAAATTTTAGCAGATGATGTGTTTTTGTTGCCGCTATAACAACAAATACTGAAAACAAAAACATAATAATATTTTAGGGGGGCTTCCATGCAACAAACGTGTTTTTAGCGATTTTGTCTTATATATTCGGTAATAAGGTATCCTTCTCAATTTAAATACGTTAGCTAATTTGAACATTTCATCAAGATTATTCATTCCCTTTACACCATGCAAATCAAAAGAATACTTTAGGAGATATAGCACAATCAAATGTTGCTCAATGAAATTAATTTCGTGTCGCCATAATTGAATATTATACGGGTCACATACTAACTTATTTTTCGACTTTCATCGTAAATACGTTTTCTTTAAAAAGTGAACAACGCTTTCAGCAGATTACTTTAGGTAGGTGTAGTATTTCAAAGATAGCTATTTCATAGGAAATAGTAAACAAATAGTCCATATTTTAGATTTTTCTCCAGTTTAAACAATTTACGTACAAACACACAATTTATGTTGTAGACGTAGATATCGTGTTTATAATGTCATCATTCAAATGTCATCAATATTCTGAAAAAGAAATTAAACATGAATTCACAAACTCTTTTTTAAATATATACTGAACCTACCGTAGAGGATCAATACAAGGATAGTTAGCACTATAGAGCAACGCAAACTGCCTAAAGACGCGCGTTGTATAACACTATAGAGCAACGCGACCTGTCTAAGGCGCGCGTTGCTCTGTGTTAATAGGTAATGAGGGCAACCAGTAGACGCTTGAAATACTCACAGAATATCGAGCAGTGTATTTTCATAAAAAAATAATAATTAAAACAAGATGGACCTTTACTGGGACATCGTTTCGAGAGCTTACCCGGGGCTCCCAACCGTAGTCTGTTGGCCGTTACGTGGCGTTTTTTAGTCGGTAGGAGTCCGGCATATCATCTATTAAGGATTTTCCATTTCATTAAATAAAAAGAAAAAAGGGGGGCTCCCATGTAACAAATAGGTACGACTTTTTGTTGTTTTTTGGTACGGAACCCTCCGTGCGGGATTCTTAACATTAGCTAAACAATAATGTAATGACATTAATATAAATTTATATACAATTACACTAAATAACCTTGGGGGTAAGCAGAAGGCTAATAAACTATGTAAATTGGGGATTAACCTACTGGATTGATTAAACTAAAAATTTTGCACGAATATTATTTAGAAGTATGTAAGCTTTAAACGTGGACTTCATATTATAACGCTTGTGTTGGCTTAATCGAAAATCGAATTTCTTATAAAAATATTTATGAATCAGTGATACGATGAGGAGGGGGGAGGAGAGGAGGAGGGGGTATAAAATAATGTCATGTATACATAATGCACACTTTAAAGATAATTAGAAGAATAAAAAGAAAAAATAGGTACGGTTTCTTGAAAAAAAGTATTGAAATCCCACCAAAAACATCCCTGTTGAAAAGGAGGCCAAGTTCCTATGGGCTAATTGTTCGCCTAAAAAAGGGTTGAAATCTAATCCAATGCCAAGTTTAGATGCACTTTAAAATCAATCATAATCATCTTCATCAACAGCCTTATCCACTGGTAAACATTTGCCATTCCCAAGACTCGCCACCACACTCAGACCTCCGCCTTCCGAATCCAGCCACTACCCACCACCGCATCCACGTCAACGGTCCATCTGACCGAAATTAACTTTGCCATACACCCAACTTAAAATATGGTGTAGTTGTGAAAATACGTAGGTACTTACTTGGTTAAAAATATCTAAAATCATGATACTTCTAAATTTTAACTTCGCAGGTTAATTTAATTCATCTATATAATAAATTTATTTATACAATTAATCAAGTGTTACGTTCTGCACGAAAACCTGCCAAGTTCTAATTTAGAAGTATCATTATTTTAGATATTTTTAACCAAGTAGGTACCTACGTATTTTCACAACTACACCATATTTTAAGTTCGGTGTATGGCAAAGTTAATTTCGGTCAGATGGACCGTTGACGTGGATGCGGTGGTGGGTAGTGGCTGGATTCGGAAGGCGGAGGTCTGAGTGTGGCGGCGAGTCTTGGGAATGGCAAATGTTTACCAGTGGATAAGGCTGTTGATGAAGATGATTATGATCGATTTTAAAGTGCATCTAAACTTGGCATTGGATTAGATTTCAACCCTTTTTTAGGCGAACAATTAGCCCATAGGAACTTGGCCTCCTTTTCAACAGGGATGTTTTTGGTGGGATTCATTTTACCACATACTCTACTCGCCACACCTGCCTTAACCAAACCACTATGCTGCCGTACTATTCCTTTCAATCATCACAATGTACTAAATAAATTGATTCTACCAATAACAACGATCAGTTCAGCTATTGTTATTGACATAAAGCATAATATAATGTTTGCTATCTCAAATAACCTATTAACATCATAAGTGCTATCTGTAAACGATTTATCCAATGTAATGCTTCATGTAAACCAATCAAGTACTGAATCTGATTTCTGCGACAATTTACATAAACAAAATTATAAGCATGTAGAGGTGATAGTAAAATTTTCTGCTTTTTTTCTATCGAGTGTCGACTAAGATTTTCTGTTGTTACTATTTAGTGTAAATTTACTGAGTCTAACTAACATCCAGGCCAAAGTTGGAGCTAGGCTTCATGTGTGGCATAAAAATTTTAAAATACGTAATTATATTAACCGTTTATTAAAGCCATTTGCAATTTCTGAAAAGAAATTTTAGAAAAATTAAACATAAATAAAACGCACCATTACATTAATTTAAATACCGTTTAGTTCCCGATATAAAGCCATTTGAGTAATTGTTTTTTTTTCTGGGCATTGCAGTTTGGTGACATTATTGAAGGAGGCGCTCCGATTACTTACTTGTCATTGCGCCAAACTCATTGTATTACACAATATTACCTTTATTCCATTTTTTCGAAGCTTTACTGAAACAGATGCAGAATACACAAACTCAACTGAAAGAAAAATAAATGCGTCTTTAATTTGTTCGAAATTATTTTCTACGTGGGCAGACAGAGTTTACGTTTACGTACAATTACAAAAGTTGTCGAAGAAACCTAACAGCTACCAGTAGCTCCTTAAGGAATTTGGAGACTTTTGAACTTATTATGGTCATTTTTACTTAAGCTCGTCTTCTGGGGTATTCAATGAGGGGAGTTTTCGAAAACGGTACTTATTCTATAATTTCTTTTTGTTACGGAAAAGTTTTTGGATTTTTTTTGTTAAAATTGCGTATGTTTGCGTTTAGGTAAATAGTTAAGATAATGTCTAAAAATGGTCTTAAATAAAACCTATCAGAAAATATAGTTCATTACATTTAGTATTTGTCACGGCAGGCGTATATACCTGGGCCCCTCCATTTCCCAGAGTTGAAGCGAATCTCAAATGTAAGTCATTTTCAACATAGATGTCGGTACATTAGAGAGTAAAACGTTATTCGCCTAAAAGAATCTCAAAAACAAGGTTACATCTTGATAAGAAAAGATCTTCATGCATTCCTACTAGTGGATAAAGCTGAGTGAACGGATCGCGACCCGTTTCTTGGGTACAGTCAATTAAAATTAGCCCCGGCCACGGAGAATTATGATGAAATCAAGATTTTACACCAGCTTTAGACAAATTAATTACAACTTCATTGCACCCAATTTAGAATTTAGTACTAACAATCTTCAGAACCCCGTTAAAGTCCGTGAGAGCAGCCGTAGCCACAATTTTAAAGCACTCAATAAAAACTTTGAAACTTTAATCGAACTACTAAATCACGAAGATTTTTGCACTAAACGGGCTAATGCGAGTTCTTTCATAATATTGGAGGAAGTAGTTAATATAACTGGGAAACTTGTTTAAACTTCGCCAGTCTGGACAGGGTGTACAAACTTTGCAGAAAATGTATAAAAAATGACAACTAAGTCGCAATAGCAGTTGCTTGCATTCTCTGTTTAATCCTGCGATAATTAGTTTTAGAGCGAAAAGATTTATAGCTGTATAAATACTGGTCCAACTGTCGCTTAACTTTAATATTTATATTTTAGAACACCATTTTACTACTTTGAGTTACATTTTATCTTACTTTCTTACAATTCTTACATAATTTTTTTATACGAAAGTTTGTGAAAATGGATGAGTGGTTGTGTGAATGTTTGTTTCTCTTTCTAGCTCTTGCGACAGAACGGATCTAGCTTAAATTTGATACAGAGATAGATTATTTTAGTTTGGAATAACTTGGGGATCGTTTTATTCTCGAATTAAATTCCCATGGGATCCTGCATCCCATGATAATTTAGAGGGGAACCAAATTACTCGCGGTCAGAGGATACAACAGTTCCTGCAGTGGTAGAAATTAAGAAGCGCTGAGACATGTCCCAACTATAATATATATATTTTGGCCGTAAGCTTGTCTGCCACCTAAGTAGTATAAAAAAAAACATAATAATAACATCTTCATTGCAAGGACCCTTCAAGCTGTTCGGGAGTTTCAGTAGAGCGACCAAATAGTGCGATCCCACGCAGGCCCGTACGACTACACAAATTTACAGCATTCCACAGATATCTTCCAAGTATAGTACATAATAATAATATCTTCATTGCAAGGATACTTCAAGCTGTTTGGGAGTTACAGTACCTCGACCAAATAGTGCGATCCCACGCAGGCCCGTAACACACATTGATAGCATTCCTCATAAATGCAATTAACTTAACATTGCGAAAAATTTCTGGTTAATTAAATAAGGTTTATATGAATTCTAAAACACCACGCTCCTTTGAAATATCTACATTCCATGTTTCCACGTAATAATTATGCCACTAATATGCATATTGCATGCATTCCTTTATTGCAACCCCACTTTGAAAACAAACAGGCTAATTTGAAAAACTAAACTTTCAGTGTTTCTGTTTCGCACCATTCCCCTACCAACCCCATTATCTCCTCCCAGCCACTCAAAGGATAATCGTTTGAAAAATCAAATTCCGAGCACTTTCAGTACTTTAATATTATAATTTAGTTTGTACTCGGTATTCTATTAGCGAAGGGCGAAGGCTCTCCGATCTTTAGCGCCATTATGTAGTCACAGCTTTCAATCTATATTAATAAAATTAAAGGGGTGACTCTCTCACCTATCAACGCTCACCCCTACACCTGGACACTTAAAATATTTATGGTTAGCTTCAATGAAGAAGTGAATTTAGCAATTTTTACGGTATTTATGTCGTAAGGAACAACAAGTCTTAACTGTTACTAATGTTTGAAAACAGAATCCGCGTAAATTTTAGAGTAAGTACAAACTTGTTCCTGTTCTAGAAACTCACAGAAAATGTTGGTTACAAGCATAGAGCATTACGACCTACTATGACTTATACCGGGTAGGAAGGCGACATACGGAGACTTTCCTCTCTGTCTATGCATATTCCAAGTGGTATAATAAATAATACGTGTGTCTCTTGGCCTGTGTGGCCTCGCTCTATGTGCTACAAGTGACAACAAAAATAAAACCGTACCAATTTATTATAATTTCCTTATGAAATTGCTTCATTCATCTCTATCTATATCTATATCTATCTATATATATAAAAATCAATGCCACTTTTCGTTGTAATTTTATAACTCGAGATCAGGGTCACCTATCCAAACCAAATTTTTAGGCTTTGTTCGGACTACTTAGTAGATGGTTTATGTGAAGTTTGCACAAAATCGGTCGAGCGGTTCTTCATTTATCACGCAAACGAAGTTGCGCGGGTCAGCTAGTAATCTATAAAATTAATTGCTCGATAAGATTAGCAGGCGGATTCCAATTCCGTCGTTGATTGCGCACTGCGACAGCGGCGGTATTTCTCGCAAGGAACTTAATCCTCAAAGATATGGCTGAACTACGAATAGTGCCGAACGAGCGAGGACGTGCTATCTCTTACTGAAATATATTGAGACTTACACAATCATCCCTCCACTCTACTCCACGGGCTTAGCTACTTAGCTTAGCTAATCTGCATTCGTTCCTTCCTAATAAAATAAGGTTGAGTCTTATACTCGAAGTTTGAATGTGAACTTTACTTCTGACCTCTTGTTACTACAATTTTCTACTACTAAATGCTTGTTTAAGTTGAGAGGTCCTATGATAGTCACTCTCAAGAATGAGGTCTTTAGACGACCTAGTGTTTTAAAAGAAAAACGTCAGTGATACTACTAGAGAATAGCTAAGACTGCTGGAAAGTATGTATCAAAGTAGGTTAGGTCGGCAACAGCTAGCATAATCCATTTGAGCATAGAATAAGAACGACGATGAAGGTTTAAATTGAATTAACGGGTTTATTTCAACCAGCCTTTAGCCAGTGATGGTATTCATACAGTTCATTCTTTATAATCTGATAGAGCTTTGAACATGTAATGCAAATGTTGCCAATACGCTTTTAGCGAATACAGTTTATGTTATGGAAATCCCTAGCGATTGCAAAATTGTAAAATTTGAAATGAACGTCCATTTATTTAGCCTGAATTCAATGTCGAATCAACTTTTCTGTATAAATTTTGCTGTATTTGACTAGGGATAGTACCTAGTATACCTAGTTGTTTTATTTTCGTATCATATCATTACCACAGTACATCCTATACCTACCAATTAATGACATCGCCGCTACACCCTCGTGGAAGTCTGGCTCCCGTCCCACTTTCCACGGAAATATGTTCCCGAAATAAACAAATTGCCTATTTATTATTCTGTACTATATCTATCATTGTACAAAACTAGATCCATTCAGTCGTTAGAGCGTGATTGAGTAACAAACATCCAAGCATATTCAAAAACTAAATCTGTCTACATTTTGTAAATCTCAGTCATAAAATGCTTCGTTTACCAACCGTCAAATTTACTGCAAACCTTAAAGGCAATCTATCATTTACGTGTTTCGAAATATTTTGTACGGGCAATGGTAAAACTCATACAGCCAATGCAAAAAGCAATACAACTGACAGGAGATTTGATATGAGATAATAGTACGAGTATCTTTATTGTATCCCTTGAGGCCATGCTTTTATTGGAAAACGATTCGTCTAAAAATACTTACTAGGTACTTACTTAGGTATATGTGTGGGTAGCATGGAGCAAATATACATTTACTCCATGGTAGGTGGTAGATATTGAAAGTCCTGTTTGTTTTGTGGTTAAATTGACTTATACAATATTTTTTGAAAGATAATGTTTTATGCCTAGCTATCTCATTCTTCTTTTTGGATCCTTCTTAGTAGTCGGAACCCTATAGCGGTCTACCAAAAGGGTAAAAATGGGTTTCTATTACAGAGACAGTTGACATTTTATAGATGATGAATTGTATTTCTGTTACATTGCCTACTTAATATAGATTAAAATAAATATTTAAGTGGGGCTCCCATACAAAAAGCGTAATTATTTACACTTTTTTGTTACGGAACCCTTCGTCCGCGAGTCTGACGAGTAGGTACCTACTTGGCCGGTTTTATAGATTTTTGCTTTTAAATAATAAAGATAATATTCTAGTAAATGTAACTTACGCTGTGTTTGAACTACGTAAGTTCTTTTTTGTAATTTTGTCGTCAATGAAAATTGATGTGTGGAATTTAATAATTTTAGCTCCAGTCATCCATTTTGCAAAGTGACATGTGACATTGTGAAGAACGCTAGCTCAGCTGCAAATTGAATAACTCGTACTACATAAACTAGCTTTTTCTTAACTCGACGAATTCGATAAAATAGAACAAATCAACAGTCAAAATTTGAATTTATAAAAATTCTAATCACGTGTTGTATCGAACACTATTCTAAAGATACTTTGCTCGTTTGCATTAAACTTCTTATACTCTTATTAGTGTAAGTTTTCTTAAACTTTAAAGTCTCGTGCTTTCATTATGTTCATTCACTTAATTAGATGCTAGCTAGTTAAGAATAGCCTTTCAAGAGCTAGCAGGAATTTTTG
The DNA here is from genome assembly GCA_933228765.1 of Miltochrista miniata. Classification (NCBI taxonomy): domain Eukaryota; kingdom Metazoa; phylum Arthropoda; class Insecta; order Lepidoptera; family Erebidae; genus Miltochrista; species Miltochrista miniata. The sequence goes on along the minus strand of OW121750.1, from coordinate 40,730,887 downwards.
AGTAGGCATTTGAGACTAGCTGAAAACTTGTTTCATACCGCTCCTTATTTTACCCCTACTTAGGCGCTTCGCTTATCGTTTTTAACGGCATTATCAAATGTCTCGACGAATAAATAGGTACTACCTAGGTGTTTAACTTATATTCAGAAAGGTTATTTTGTGATGTCAAGATTGGACATTAGTCGAAAAATTTATATCTGACGTCTTTCAACACGATTTCTTACTTATATAAATTCATCCGTTGCTCAAAATGTACGTGTTTTTTTTTATACCACTAAGGTGGCAGACAAGCATACGGCCCACCAGATGCACTGGTGGTCATCGCAGCCTATGGACGTTTGCAACACCAGACTCGCCACACTCGCGCTGCCGACCCTGTAAAAACCTTCTAAGACCCCTCTTAAAGAACCCCATACTGTAGGCGTTTGGGAAAACCGAGGCATGGAGATCATTCCACAACCTAAGCGTGCGCGGTAGAAAGCCCCTATCAGATCTAACCGTGCTCGAGCGCTCCGGATGCAACATGTGAGGATGAACACCCCGTCTGTGGCGAGCAGTGCGATGATAGAATGTAGCCGTAGGCATCCTGTCAAACAATTCCTCAGAGAACAAACCGTTATACAACCGGTAGAATACACACAGCAAAGCTAAGTCTCTCCTGTCACTAAGAGGTTCCACATCACCTGCAAATATGGGATCGCTGACAACTCTCATAGCTCGCCTTTGCACCGAGTCAAATGGACGAAGCTGGTATTCAGGTGCCCCCGCCCAGAGGTGACAGCAGTACTCCATGTGAGACCGCACTTGCGACTTGTAGAGAAGCAGTGTTTGAGCTGCAATAAAGTACCGCCGCGCCCTACTGAGCGTAATACGTGTAATCAGACTAACGCCGTTGGTATTTCGGTGTGCAATTTCAGGTCGTTGATTGCTTGCGACTTGCCAGCCATCTAATCATCATCCTGAGCCTGACACTGAAACTGGGTGTTAACAAACTTTCACATTTATAATAATTGTAAGAAGTAAGATAACCTATTCTAGTTTTACCATTAGGTACTCTTATTTATTTCTGTTTCCCTAAGTGTTAAGTGCCATTCATCAGGTACTGTCGCGCATTGTCAACATATTACCACTTAAGAGTTTGCCCCAAATATCGAAGGGTGGTTCGGTAGAGTGTTCACAACACTTTTGATAAACTTGTTAGTCCCTGGATGTCCTTGATTAACTTGTTCAGCCGAGTTGCGGTGAATTTTTCCTCATTAGATCTTGTTCACAAAAAGTTTCTCTAATTTGAAGTGGCGTGAAAGAAAGAAAATAAATTAATTATTTCAATAGTTTATTGTGTACTTTAAGGTCTTTGACTTTAAGGTGTAATTAAAGTAGTTCGAGAATGGTGTCTGCTCTTATTGTTGGAATTTTGGGTCGTATTATAGAATTGTTATAATATTAAATTGTTTCCAAATTCATTGCACAGTTTCAACCCAAATACCGGATTATCAAAATTATAGTGGGTCACGGTAATTTCGAGTCATACATACATACATATACTCACGCCTTTATCCCCGAAGGGGTAGGCAGAGGCCTATACCGGCCCATATTTCACCGTGTACAATTCGGTCCCACGTGACAGGTGGTGAGCCCATCGCCGTGTTGAAATGGACCGCCGCCGTCAGAGCCTCGTCCGAATTTCGAGTCAATCCCTACTAATATTATAAATGTGAAAGTAACTCTGTCTGTCTGTCTGTTACTCTTTCACGTCTAAACCGCTGAAGCTATTTAGATGAAATTTCGTGTAGAGATAGTTTGAGTCTCTGGGAAGGACATAGGATACTTTTTAACTGACTACGCAAAAAGTGGCTAATGTTTTAACGCGGCAACGACTTCTATGTGGACGAAGCCGCAGGGAACAGCTAGTTACAAATGTGTTAAGTGCTTATTTACTTCAAGCATAATAAAAATGCTCTCATAAATAGATTGTCAGTCCAATCGTGATCACGGGCACTGCAACGTGTCCGAAACGTCGGTAAATGTAAGTAAATAGTATTTCGCGTGAAGTCCCGAATTCTATAAGTATGAGTGATAAATAGATTGTTTATTGTAATCTGGTTTAATAGGAATCGTTATGGTAATTCATTAGAATAGTCAACATCAACCGCAGTCAACAACGTAAACGCTCCAAATTCCCGCCATAATTCCTCTCTTTAACAAACAACACCATCTATAAAGACCATCACATTTAACGAGGGCCACGAGAGACCATTCTATGGCCAAAGTAACAAACTATATAAACAAAAGAAAAACTCGTTAGAAGGTTGAACTCTATTGGTATAATGGTACATTTGTATTCAGGTCGCGCCGTCATAACCACTGGCGCGAGCACTTGTGACACTTTCAAGTCTGAGGTCTGATTTGCAACGAGACGAGTTAGGTATAAAAGGGCGACTCTTACGTAGGAATTTCCTACTTTACTCTTTGTTTTATATTCACAGGGTGCTGTGAGGACCTATTGGATATATTTTCAATTTTTCAATATCGTGATGAATTGTTATAAATGTCTCGTTTATATTAGTGTCGGTAACTCCTCCTATGCAAATAAATTTAACATTTCTTGATATCATTTTTGTTGAGAGACGTTTTCATTTCTTTTATTTAGATGGTTAAATTATATTCTACAGTGATGACTGCCAATGAGGTAGTTCAATTGAGAAAAACACCGGCCAGGGTAAATTATAGGAGCTCCCCAATTATTTTGTTTCTATTTTTAGTGTTTGTGGTTACAGCGGTAACAGAATCACATCAGCTGTAAAAACATTAATTGTCTAGCTTTATGTTCATGACACATGCACAGCCTGGAGAGATATACAGACGGACGACGAAGTCTCAGTAATAGCTTTACATTTTTACCTTTTGGCTACGGAATTCTAAAAATATTACCAAAGATACTAAATTAAATGAACATAACCTAATTTCTCTTGTAACCAGATTAATATAATTATACAAACATAACTATGATACATGACCGTTGCCTCAACCCAGTTTCGTAACCAAATTAAAGCGGGAGTGTTCCACGTTTTTCATGCAAAGCAGAACCATAGCGCTGGCTAAGTGCTCCGTCGACCGTCTGCCTTGCATTACTTACCATCATCATATTACAATCTCTTGCTTCCTATTGACTTCCTTTCCTAATACTTTGCCAAAGTCATTATTTGGCAAAATATTAGGTTTCTTTATAGGCAGCAGCGTCCAGCCTGATGTGCATTCTAAAGCAGGGAAAAGCTTTTAAATTAAAATTTTCATAAATTATTAAGTATCTACCTACACGGGTACTTCAATAAGCATCTTATGCTGCGGTCGGCGTAGAGTAACTTATGGCATTGGTGGTTTACTGAACTAGCACTGCGAGTGTTCCAACAATAACATCAAAATATGAGGATAAATAGAAAATTGTGAAAGGAAATAATTGTATATCAATAGGTAGTATGTCACGTTTCACACATCAATAGGCACCCTTTACAAATCACGTATGAATATATTACATAACTTCGATATCATTATACACGTAAAATAGTTCGCAAATCCCTATTCCTTACACAATGGAGACACCTGTCGTTCAATAAATATAGGAAATAATCAACGGCGGTGTGTCGAGTATGACGTATTTTGTGTTTATTCCTCCTTACTTCCTACATTATAATATTTTGGATGAACGTTGACAAAGGATGTACGACTCAATGGAGATGATTGGAAGTATCTACCGTGACACAAGTTGTATCTGTTTATTGTCCGCCACATCGAGTTCTACTTGTACCTGACTGTACTTATATAGTTGTACTAGTGTGATAGGTTAAATAATGAATAGATGTAGATTACCGAGCATACTAGAAGTTATAGGCTAAGGTTAGCAGTGACAGCACTGATTTCTGTCGTATTAAAAGATAATGTGATTCAGCAAATGGCCAACTATTTGAACTGACAGCTAGAGTGATCTACAGCAGCGGTTAAAGTTGGCCTTTGTTTTATAAACGACTGATTAAACTATGTTATTGATTTTTAACGATGTACAAGTAATTGCTCAAAAGTTGCCAATTTACATGAAATACAAATTAGAGGCCATTCTATCTTGTGAACATAAATCAAGATGGAAAGAGCCGCTTAACTGCCTCATTTCACCTGTGAGTAATGTACCGGTTGCTTAATGGACGAGGCTATAGCATAGGTCCCGGGGATAGACGGAAATAGTCTTAAAAAATTAGTACCTAGAAGACTGAATAGCAAACGGTCAAAGTGAACAGTAGAGACGAAATAGATCTTTGAACAACTGAGACTTTTACACAAAACATACAATTTAAATACAGTCTCCCCAATCGAAGGCCAAGATATATATGTCACGATATCCACTACTGCATCGCTCCGCTCTATTACAGCTAAAAGTGGTTATCCATCATATCGATATCGATTTTCTGCTATTCGAATATTCCACTCGATACAATATTGAAGAACATCAGTCATATACGATTCGGTTAGATGCATTTCCCTGCTATCGATCCTGAAAGAAATGGTCTCGTACTGGACGTTTCAGGAAACCTAACTACAGGATCGACATACGTTGATTCTGTATCGAGTGGAGCATTCGAGAGGTAGGAATCGATACTCGTATGATGGATAACGTCTCTTAGTGGTAATGGAGCGTTGAACGTCGTTCGTGGGTATCATGAAATATATCTTGGCATTCGATTAAAGTTGTATTTAAGGTTCAATCGTCAACATAAACTCAATTGTAGGTAACAGTTAAGAAAATTACCTAATTGGCTCTTGTAGTTCCCCTATTGACCTGACCACATATAGTTCAGCACAGTTGTTTCTTCTGTCACGTAACCATTGATTGGTCACGATTGACCGGCTTACAGTAATATTAAAATAACTATGTTGTTATTGTGCACAAAATTAATCCCACAAAACAATGCACCGTCCAGACTAAAGCCTTATATAAACAATGGACAAAACATGCGTTGTTTAATACTTTTTGTTTTTTTTTTCGTCGTTTGATTAGAACAGCGTGGCTTTTAAAGTGCTCTCGTAGGATATGCCAGTACGTCAAGTTGGTTTGCATTTTCGAACGAGTTTAATTTTATTGTTCCTGTTTTATGTGCGATACTCACGGATAAACGCGTCATTATTTTACTACATGTGCCTAAGTAATTATAAATTCCCCCTTTCCCCATTTCTGTTGATAAATTTTGTAGGTATATACCTTTAAAAACACTGAGTAGATCAAATTAAACTTGACATGTTGCAATTAAAACTGCGGTATTTCTGTAGTTCCTGCCTACAGGATGAGTAAATTAAACCATCCATCGCGCAGAGCGCGTCTGAATAAAACTTTATTCCGAATGTTTGTGTACCAATATGACAGATATCTATTGATTAGGACTCTCGTATTTATTTTTGTGCCAAAATAAACGAAACAAACATTTGTTATATTTGATAACAGTAAACTATTTGTTGTTGTATTTGGATTGGGTTCTAAATGGAACTGTTGTTAGTTATGTTCATAAGTTGGTTCCAAAAATAAATTGACAAGTTATGGTGTAACTCTTTTAATTCTGAATTTGTTGAAAATTCGCTTCCTAACTTAACAACCGATAGCGAAGCGACCTCTCACTGACCCTGACCCCCACGATGGATAGTGCATAGGAATTGGAGATCCTGGTTATCATAGCTCTTTCAGACATCACAGTGGTTAGTTTCGTCCTTGTTTGATTAGAATTCCTACGAACTGGATCCCGTACCCATGCGGTAGAAGTAGAAAGACTGTCCATGAGGAAGAGCTTTGCTGCAGCAAAGCATACCTACCAAGGAGCTGTATCGAACTGCCTGTAATGTTGTTATGCATAACAGGCAGTTCAATATTCTGAAGCGCTCGTGGCCCCGCGGACTCAGTGTTCTGTAAACGATCACTGCAGTAAGCAACATTTACTGTGGCCGGATATGGATGGGTGACCACCACGTGGACCACTTTGTGACATTTATTTACGAGCGTTTCCGTGCTTCGGAAGGCACGATAAGCCGTTGGTCCCGGTTGTCAGTAAAATGACAGTCGTTAAGCCAAGTTGAAGGCCTTATGTGCGGCTTGAAAAATTTCAACTGTGGGTCGTCACAACCTGCGCCCGGGTCGGCAGCGCGTGTGTAGCACCTCCGGTGTTACAAACGTCTATAGGCTACGGTTACCAACCTTCCGGTGGGCCGTAAGCTTGTCTGCCACCTAAGTAGTATAAAAAAAATAATAATAATAAATATCACTCCTAGGTCGTAAGAGTTTGGGGCTACGAATTCGTAGGTCAAGCGATTAGTTCCCTTTTTTGTGAGTCCCACTGTGGCTGGTACCAAAATGAAAGTAACAGAAGATGAGGCTATCCCCCCAAGCCGATTGAGGGATCTAATTTTCCAATTGAAGAACTGCGCTCAGGTCCCGGTAAGGTCCCCCGGCCCCGGCCGGCATAACTTAGAAGATAATCTGTTATCTTCTAAGTTATGCCGGCACTCGAGGGTCGTCGTTATGATGAAGACTGGTAAGATCTTGCTGCTTCGGAGTTCCACACAAAATTGTCCCGAAGACTGAAAACGAAATTGTGAAGACAATGGGACAAAGTGGCAAAGTACGGCAACCGTATTGCCTAAAAAAAATACTACGTTCCATAATACATTTTGACTGTTTCTCTTTGAGACAAAAAGTAGGTGATTATTTACTTTTTCTCCCAGCGAAGCAATTTCTAAAACAAAATATGTTGTATAAATATACTCTCATGAAATATTTAACAGCAACCTGAATGCTTAGCTGATTTTGTTTCCATGGCGGGTTCCATTCTGGATGGGGAGCAGAAAACATGTATCAGACAGAATTGGGTTAATGTAATTAATGCTTTTGAAATAAAGTCAGTTTCTAGGCTTAATTTTTGGTTTATGTTTTTGATACGGACAATTATTTGATATCACACACATGATCGTAATTAACATATTATAGGGCAATACTCGTAGAAGGGCTACAGATACAGATGTCGCGCGTTCGAATCCCGGGTCAGACTATAATACCCTTTTCGGAATTTGGGTGTTGTCTTTATATTGATTTAGAAATATAAAAAAAAACCATGCCGTAAAGTTTATATTAATACTAGCTGACGCCCGCAGCTTCGCCCGCGAAAAATTTGTTCCCGTGGGAACTTATTCCCGGGATAAAAAGTATTGCCTATGTGCTATTCCAGACTATAATCTATCCTTGTACCAAATTTCAGAAAGATATGTTCAGCCGTTCGAGCGTGAAAGAGTAACAAACATCCACACTCACAAACTCTCACCTTTATAATATTAGTAAGATAAAAAGTCTTTAATAATGTTCGTAACAACTTACCGTTGTTTCAATTTTTGTAAATGTGCAGTTTGTTATGATAATAATAATGCAAAAATCTAACTTAAAATATCAAATACTGACATGAAACAACAACGGAAATTGCATTGCTCGAAAGTACTTGTCATTAAAATTGACTTTTCATAGCTCTCATCTGCGAGATTTCTACTGAAATTAAGATGCAGTTTTGCGCTTCAATCTGCTATTATTATATTTTGCATAAGGTAGAATTTTATGACGCTTCTTGATACAGTTTTATTAAATTTTATGTTTCAAATTTCTGTATTAGATATCAAAAATTCCTTGTATGAGCCATTATGATCCTGTTTAGTATGTATTACCACCCAGAGAAAGATTTTAATCAATTGTAACGTACGTTTTCGTTTATAGAATTTTCACCAGATTTGAACGATTCAGTAGAACTATAAAAGCTTGGACCACCGCACGTGTTTTCCTCTTCTTATAATTATTACAACCTCGAGTTCTTCAAGAGGAGCATGAAGATGAAGAGGCACTTTGTAGGCCCACCAGAGGGTCACTGTTTCCTCTTGCTGCCTTGAGGGTGGATCTCTATTCCACAAAATGTCACCATGACTTTTCATCAAGCGGGCGGCGCCATTTTGAAGACCTAAATATTTAAAACAGACAAGAACTTATCTATTTGACATTGCCTAATTTAGTTTGGCCCTGTCGTCGAAAATCTTTACACTAAACTAGCTTACATGAACGTAAACAGTTTAATGACAAATGTGTGAGATCGTTTAACTACTTCATCGCTTATCTGGTAGCTTGGACATAAAACGTATTATCAGTAGGTACCTGACTCTTTTTGACGTGAATACGTCTTTAAATTTACTTCATAGGGATGCAATCCAAAAAATCGAATGATAACAAAATCGGGGTATACAGTTTAGTGTTGTAGCTACATATCTATCATCTCCATCCAAATTTCATTTACACCACTGGATAGCTAAAGAATCAAAGAATTAATTACGCTAAGTAAGGACTGTAAAACATCGCACGCGGGGTAGGGGGCAGTCCGCCCCTACGTGGGTCTGGACGTGGACACTCTCTCGCTCGAGACCATGGTGCGAGCCATGCTCTCCTGCGGGAGTAAGTGGGACTGCGTCGCCTCTTTCTGCGAGCAGGTCATGCTCGTGAAAGAGGCGGCGGGGCGGGTACGGGAGAGAACTCTCCCCCCCGAGTTCCGCAGTCGGCGGCCTGGGCGCCGTCGACGTGTCTTCGCCGAGGACTATCGGCCTCCATGACCGGGGGTCTGGGGACGGTGAGAGGGTCGCTCACCGTCCTTACAGAAGCAGGCCCATGACGGCAGCGTGACGTGAGGAACTCACGCACGCCGCGCCCCCCCCCCCCCCCCCCCTTAGAAGCGGGATCACACCCAAAACCCCTCCCCCCCCCCAAAGACGCGGATTAGCGCCCGAACCACCCCCCGGGCGAGGCTGCAGAGGCGGCTGTAGGTCTGTTGGGAGTCCTGGGACATCCTTCCGAGGGCTTACCCGGGGCTCACAACCATAGGCTGTTGGGCGTTGCGTGAGGTTTTTTAGTCGGTAGGAGTCCGGCATAACATCCATGAGGATTTTTCCTCACGTATAAAAAAAAAAAAAAAGGGGGGCAGACCCGCCATTTTGAAGGTCATTTTGCTGCGTCTCGAGATTTCCATTTAGTATAACTTTCGACTCGGTAAAGCTACGACGTTCATTCAAGTTTCAATCGTCAGCTCTCGTCAAAATCTATCGATTAATATAAAACATTAGTGTAAAATTGTAACTGTGAATATAATAAGGTGTTTAAATAAAAAAATAATATCAAAAAATTTATAATGTCGGCCTATACGCGTCGAAAAGCCAAATCGAAACACAGAGATCGTATACGGTTGGAAAGGGCATCTCAACAGCAATTGAATGGTACCACTAAAACACCATTTGATCGAGTCATGGTGCGATAATGAATGCGGCTGGAATGGTTCGTTACGAGACGTATTCACGTTAAAACCAACGGCCGTGTGCCCCGACACAGCTCCACCCGTTTTTTTTCAATAGAAATAAATGACTTGATGCATAATCCAATATTCTGTCATTGAAATTCAACTCAATAATATTGAAAGTGTGGCAAAAAACTGATGAACGCTCTCAAATGAAATTTCACGAAGTGGTCAAGTGGCCCATCTAAGGACCGTCCATAGCGAATGTTGCTTACTGTAGTGATCTTTCTCAGAACACTGACTCCGCGGGACTATGAGCACTACCGAAAAGAAGGTCTTAAAAGAGACTATTTTATAGACCTGTTTCTTTAACATACAGGTTATAAATAGATACAACTTTTTACAGGCTTTTTATTAACACCGCGAGTACTAACAATATTTTTAATTACAATAATTAAATATGGCCAGGAATTTAGTTAAATTTGATAAAACAACAACTAACGTTATTTGCTAAAAAATAATAAAATTTCAAATCCAAAAAAATATTTAATAGTTTTAATACTTACATTTCATTTCAGTTGCAAATTATATTACAGCTAGCAGGTATTTCAGGAATTAAATTCACATTAATTGTTTTTTTCCATTAAAACATCATCAACGAAATTCGCCAACATAACATTACTTGTATACAATCTACAGTGGCTTTTCATGTCGTTTCATTCAGCAGGTACCTTGAATGGCTTCCCTGCGGAACCACATCTATGTCGGTACAACTCTTATTGTGTCTCTAACTCATATTAGTTCGTAATAGGAAATGTGCTTTGTATTGAATGAACACTGTTCTACATTCTTAATGCTTCCAGGTGACTTGGTTTTAAAAATAAAATCCATTTCGGAAGGAACATTTTATGAATTCTCTATATTTATGTTATGGTTAACTAGCTGTTCCCCGCGGCTTTGCCATCATTACCCTCCTTTTGCGCACTCTATTAAAAAGTAGCCTATGGCCTTATTTTTAGGCTAAACTTATTTATGGTCTCAAACTCTCTTTCTATACAAATTTCATCAAAATCGGTTCAGCAGTTTAGGCGTAAAAACGTAACAGACAGACAGAGTTACTTTCGCATTTATAATATTAGGAGGGAAGTAGGGATAAATACATTATTATTATTCAGCATTCTATACAGGCAATCCTTTTCAAAAAAGCAGGATCTTACTTATGCTGATGCGTGAATTAGTTTGTGTGATTTACAGTACTCAGGTTTTAATTATTAAACCTTCATCTTATAACACCTAAATGTAATTTCATTACGACGAAAATGCAAGCATAAACAGTACCGTGATAAGCCTAGGCTGTTCGCTAGTTTTCTATTAAAATTGCATCAAAAATCCTTTCGTTCCTTCGCCTTACATATTACCTCCGCGCTTCGGGGGCCTCCACGGCTCTTTTAACATCGTAACTTAGTTCCTTCTTCAGGCAGTCCCAGCCTACGACGCGACGTTGGGACAAACCGAACTACTGTAGACATTGTCCTCCTAACACAGATGGTCCAACCAAGACCTGGTAACGTAATAACAATGTAAATTTCATCAGATGAGCCTTCATGTTCATTGCAATGGCTCTTTTTAGTTCTGTCGAATGTAGTCTACGTAGAGGCCATTCCCGTATTTTACAAAGACTTAGTGAGTCTGTTTCCTGTCAGAATGCAGTCGGCACTAAATGTAGAATAAAGTTCATGCCTTCCATGACCGTAGATGGTAACATGCGGTGTTATTTTATTGACCAGTGGATACTACCTGAAAGGTGGTCTTTCATTTTTTTCTGGCTAGCCATCTTAGAATTTTCTTCTTCTTTTCACAAATGTATTTTCGTCACACAAAATTTGAATAAATTAGCAATAATACTTCCAAAAAGCATATTTTTTTAATATTATACCGAAATAGCGCTTTTTATTTAACTTTATGGCTATGTAGTAAAATCATCTGTTTGAAGTTTGAAATAAAACATAAATGAAAACGTCAATTGTATTGAACTTTCACAAATTATGTGTCAAAATAAAAAGTAGTTCAAGTATAAAATAAGAGTATTTAAGGAGTATTGATATAACTCCGGAGAAAATCAAGCCCAAAATAATTTACATTCCCTTTTTAGCTCGTTATAGTATACATTTCAATAAAATATGAAACACGTCTTCCATCAATTATGTTAATAATGCTATATGCCAAATTTTAAGTAGATCGGACCAAGGAATCACGTTGTCCCATACAAATTTTACCCTCCTTTTTTATACCTTTGGAGGTAGAATTTGCAAAAATGTTAAAATTACTTTTTTCAAATTGTAACAAACAACGCTCATGCTTAGTTTCATCATCGTACCATTAACCGTTTAAGCAATAATTGATAATAACTTTGGGTCTAGGGATCGAACCGCAAAATTAAGTTTGTTTTAAATTCTATATACTTTTCCGGGATAAAAAGTACCCAGTGTGGTGCCCAGGCTGTTAAAAAATAATTATACCAAGTTTCATCGTAATCGAACCGGCCCTTTTGAGCGAAGTACCTAAGTTGCACGATGCCACTGCTGCATGCTACCTAAAACGCGAAGTACCTGAAACTCGAAGTACCTAAATTGCACGATGCCTAAAAACTTAATTTGCCTACTTTTTGGTGTCGGTCTAGTAACACCCCCTGCTATTTATTTTTTTGACATTTTGAATGTACAGAATTTTGTTCACTTCTACAGATTTATTATAAGTGGTCCTTCCACCGGCAAAAATAAGTGGGAATTATTACGTCGACGGTGAAAATCAAGACTGCAAGTACCTACTTATCTACAGCTGTTCATGACGATTGACCCTCCGACACGCATCGATCTATTGTGCTGTGCCGAATTATTGCTGCTTTACTGAAGAATTTGGATATCCTGGAGTCACCTGTGGATTATTTTGGACGAGTATAAGGGTGATTTGTGAGTTCGTTCCAATCTTTCCTTTACTTTACCTATAATCCTCATTTCTGTGCCAAAAGTTTGCATTGCCAAAGTGATTTTATTTCCTTTTTCAGTTCTTGAGTTGGCATTAACCATTTTTCGCACGTATTAGTTTTGATTTCTTATTATATTGCGCAAGCGCATCGAAAGATAACGGTACAGCTATTCACTGCCGTGACCTTCACACGTACCGTTATACCGCATCAGCTGTGCGCCTATTCATTAGGAAACGCATTTATTTATCGATAATATTCATTCATATTGCATAATCATTGTGCTTTCATAACAGCTTTTAATTTATTTTTTCCATAGACTTTTTATTGTACCTACCCTTACCCACTATGTCTGATAAATTAATGAAAAAACGTAGTTCTTTAAAAGCTAAGGTTACAAACTTTTCCAATCATTTAAATATATTAAAAAGCTGTGATAAATTGTCCGAGCTACAAACACTCGAACTAGAAGGTCGCTTCACTAAATTTGAAAGCTTATACGATGAATTTAATGAATTACAGACGGAGATTGAGATGTTATCGGACAATACGGAGGATGCCTATTCCGAGCGACTCAAGTTCGAGGAGTCCTACTACCCCTTGATTGCCGTGGCGCGTAAGCTGCTGTCTGCTGGTCAACTACAGCAGGACAAAACTTCAGCAGGTTCCGTATTAAGCTCCGAGGAATCAGGTGGGACAAAGAACAATTTTATTCGCTTGCCTAAAATAGATTTACCCCGCTTTGATGGTAGCTATCAGTGTTGGTTGGAATTTAGAGACACATTTGTTTCCCTAATCCATAACAATAATTGTATCGATGGTATCAACAAGTTCCACTACTTGCGCGCATCGCTAAAGGGTTCAGCTGCCGAAATCATAAAAAATATTGATTTTAAAAGTGACAATTATGTGCTGGCCTGGGATTTGTTGTGCGATCGATATAATAATAGTCGCCTTTTAATTAACAATCACATTCAGGCATTATTCAACGCTAAACAAATTACAAGCGAGTCCAGTATTTCACTGCGTTCTCTAATAGATGTCACGAATAAGAATATACGTGCATTAAAAGCATTGAATGAGCCTGCTGAACACTGGGATACACTCATCATCTACATGATGACATTAAAATTAGACGGTACTACCAGTAGGGATTGGGAGGAGCACCGAAACACCATAAAGAATTCTCCCACACTCCTGCAATTTTGTACATTTTTGGGTCACAAGGCTGATTTATTGGAAACGTTAGAAGGTAATGATAAAAATAAAACAAACACATATAATTCCAATAAATCAAAAAGTTTTGTAGTTAATTCACACACAAAACACAACAACACAGTACAAAAGGTAGTAAGTAGTTGCCCATTATGTTCACAAAATCATCTTCTTTATGCTTGTAACGCTTTTAGATCGTTAAGCGTAGAAAGTCGGATAGAAAAGGCAAAGGACTTAAACGTATGCACGAACTGCTTACGTGTAGGTCATTTAGAAAGGCGCTGTAGATTTTCACGTTGTGTTTACTGGAAGGCTAGACATAACACCTTATTACATTTAGATCAGTCTGAGTCTCACGTAGATAACAATCCTTTACCAGTAGCTGCTTTAAATAGTGTCTCGCTTTCAGAAAATATGCAACCTAAGTCTCAGGTACGTATTTTGTTGGCCACCGCTATGGTGAAAGTTGTGTGCGACAAGGGCAATAGATATAATGCCCGAGTCCTGCTGGACAGTGGCAGCACAGCCAACTTTATGTCCGAGTCCTTGTGTGGTAAGTTGGGATTGACTCGGGTTGATGCCAGTACAAAGGTCACAGGGATTAATAACCTGGTCAGTAGCAGTGCACAATCTTGCAGCTTAACTATTATCTCTAATTATAATAATTTTTCAGCAAATCTCAACTGCCTCATTCTACCTAAAATTACTGGCACACTGCCAGCTTCCTATGTAAATATTAAGTACATACCGATTCCTGCAGGACTAAATTTAGCGGACCCATCATTTAATATTCCGTCAGACATAGACATCCTGTTAGGTGCCGAACTATTTTGGGATATTATTCAATGTAATTATATTAATCTAGGTAAAAACCTGCCTAAATTATGCGAAAGTAAATTAGGATGGATAGTTTCGGGTTCCGTACCTATTACTACAAATATTGCACAATCGCATTTTTGTAATTTTTCAAAAATAGACTCAAGTCCCGACTTAAACAAATTTTGGGAACTTGATTCAATTTCAAGTAAATATTGTTCGTCCTTAGATGAGCGCGCTTGCGAAACAAGTTTTCAATTGAATACTGTGCGCGGTGAGGACGGCCGTTTCACTGTCACTATGCCACTCAAAGCAGACCCGAGCGTTCTCGGTGATTCATACGCTATGGCTAGATGTAGGTTTTTATCATTAGAACGACGTTTTGAACGCGATCCTGTTTTTAAACGCATGTATATAAATTTTATGCATGAGTATGAGACTTTAGGTCACATGACTGAAGACAAAGCATTTTCAATTAGAGATACAAACAACATTAGTTATTTTTTGCCCCACCATGGCGTTTTACGTACATCTAGTAAGACAACCAAATTGCGGACGGTTTTCGACGCGTCAGCGAAGTCAACCTCGGGAATATCTCTAAATGACATCCAGTACGTAGGTCCTACAGTACAGGACGATTTATTTTCAATCTTATTAAGATTTAGACAACATAAATATGTTATTTCCGGTGACGTTGAGAAAATGTATAGGTCAATCAATTTGAATCCTAATCAACGTTCATTACAACGCATTTTACTTCGCAAAAATCCTTCTGCACCACTCAAGACGTACCTGTTAAATACCTTGAGTTACGGGATGGCTACGGCCCCATACCTAGCTACCAAGTGTTTAGTAAGCCTCGCTGACACTACCGACGACCCGTGCATCAAGCGGAGCATTCAGCACGACTTTTATGTCGATGACTTTTTGAGCGGGTCGGATAGTATAACTCGAACAACTGAACTTTGTCAGAAAGTTAAAGCGATATTAGCATCGGCTAAATTTAATTTAAGAAAATGGCAATCAAACAGCCCTGAAATTTTAAAACAAGTTGTAGACGTCGGCGATGAATCTAGTCTTGATTTAGATTTATCCGATGATTATTCATCTAAAACTTTAGGACTTTTATGGAACTGTAAGTCAGATAATTTGGCATTTTCTATTAATATTGATAATCTTAAAAATATAACAAAAAGACACATACTTTCAGTGATAAGTCAGATTTTTGACCCATTAGGTTTGATTGGGCCCTGTGTGGTCGAAGCTAAAATCATTCTACAGAAATTATGGCTAGCTAAGTGTGACTGGGACACTAATGTTCCACAGGATATAGCGGATGATTGGTCATCCTTTGTAAACACTTTAAAATATTTAAATAGTCTATCAATTCCACGCTGGGTTCTGTGTAATAATTATATAACTCATGAAATTCATGTTTTTACTGACAGCAGTGAGAAAGCGTATGGCTGTTGTATTTACATAAGGTCAATTGATAGCTTCAATTCAGTCACGGTTCGTTTATTAACATCAAAAAATCGCATAAGTCCTATAAAACCTACAACTATGCCCAGGTTAGAGTTGTGTGGAGCACTATTAGGTGCAAGATTGTGCACAAAGGTAAAGGAGTCACTCACTTTAACAGTTGGCCGCTGCACATTTTGGTGTGACTCGTCTATAGTGTTGTCCTGGTTATCGACTCCGTCAACTCAACTCAAACCCTTCGTACGTCATCGGGTTAACGAGATACAAGACACGACATTCGGGTCTTCGTGGAGATATGTGCCCACCAAAGAAAATCCCGCGGATCTCGTGTCGCGAGGGGTGAAGGCTGATCATATCAGCGGTTCTAGGTTGTGGTGGTCAGGCCCCACATTTTTATCCCTTGATGAACAACTTTGGCCAAAATTACCGCCAGGGATGATACAACGGAATCCGCCTGAATTGATTTGTAATTTAGTTAATGAGTCACACAATATTCAATCCTCCAAGTTATGTAATCAAGTAATTATACGCGAATTAAATTACAAATATTCTGACTTTAACAATTTACAAAGAATTTTAGCCTACGTTATGAGATATATTTACAATTTAAACAATAAAAATAATAAAATTAAGGGTTGCCTATCAATTTATGAAATAAGGGCAGCACTTATATGTATTTTGCGCACTGCTCAACAGGAAATGTTTCACGAGGAATATTACATTTTAAAATGTGGGAAATCATTGCCTAACAAAAACAGACTTATGTCATTGTCTCCGTTTTTAGACTCTGATGGTATTATTCGTGTCGGGGGACGGTTAGATAATTCCCCATACGAATATGATGTGAAACATCCTATACTTTTATGCAGCAAACATCACTTAACAAAAATACTATTTCAAACTTTCCATAGAAAACTGTTTCATGCTGGCCCACAATTACTTTTAGGAAATATCCGTCAGAACTATTGGCCCTTAGGTGGTAGGAATTTATCACGATTAACAGTTCAAAAATGCATAGTATGTTTTAGACACAAGGCACAAAGTATACAACCCATAATGGGACAACTTCCTAATTCACGAAGCAACCTTGAATTTCCTTTCCTAAATTCCAGTGTCGACTACGCCGGCCCAATACTCATCGCTGACCGCAAAGGACGAGGATGTAAGCTGGTAAAATCATACATATGTATCTTTGTCTGCCTGGCTGTTAAAGCTGTACACCTGGAGCTTGTCACGGACCTCACTAAGGAAGCTTATATGGCCGCGTTAAATAGATTTGTTGCGCGCCGTGGCAAACCCCGTAGCTTATTGTCCGATAATGCCACAACTTTCGTAGGCACATGTAATGAACTACGTCTCTTTTTACAGGAGTCAAATATTCAGTATGAGGTGGCTCAGGAAGGCATCGAATTCAATTTCGTGCCTGTTAATTCCCCACATTTTAACGGCGTAGCTGAGGCCGCCGTTCGCTCAACCAAGCATCATTTAAAACGACTGCTTAACTTAACACATTTCACGTTTGAAGAAATGGTGACGTGCCTTACTCAAATAGAATCTATTTTGAATTCCCGACCTCTCACTCCTCTATCTACCGATCCACATGATTTCTCTGCCCTGACTCCTTCACACTTTTTGATTGGACGATCACTTACATCCGTTCCTCATCCACAGGTGGCTGATTGCAGCAACATCAGTCGCCTTGAAAGATTCCAAAGGGTGGAGTACATAAAACAGCATTTTTGGAATAGGTACAATACCGAATATGTATCTCTGCTACAGCAAAAAACCAAATGGTCTACTTCATCGGGTGATATAACGGTGGGGAGCCTGGTCCTGGTCAAGGATAAGGCGCTCCCGCCTCTCTGCTGGTTGCTGGGACGCGTGGTGCAGGTCTACCCGGGCTCCGACGGCGTCGCGAGGGTCGCCGACCTGAAGACTAGAAGGGGGACAATTCGGCGTGCCTTCAACAACATATGTCCACTGCCCATTATTTGAAGTTCCCACTTCAACCCGGGGAGCATGTCTACGCATGGACATTGAGAGGAAAGCAAGACGCGCGGTGTGCGGTGCGCGCCTGCGATGACTCCGCCCGCCGCGCCGCGCGGCGGCGCGATACTAATTTACTCCTGGTTAAATCCTTAAAGCGAACGGTCATAGTAAAGCTTATATTGTATAGTACTTGTTTGTTATAGATTTTTACCGCTATTATACCTTTTTTATAAATATCATACAGTCCATTTTACTTGAAACCACCAACGAGCTATCGAGGATCAAACAGTATAGATGGTTTAGGTCACTTTAGGGTTCTATCGACTATGTTTTTTAATTTTCTTTTCCCTTTGTTCACTGCTCAGAATTTTAAAGCGCTTTTGATAAAAATGAGGTACCTATAAGTTTAACCGTCTTATCAATTTAGCTGTTCAGATAGCAGACACTTTTTCGTTGAAACGTTTTAATTTTTAGTTTTACAGTTGAATTAATATATTTAGAATACATCTTCTACTGCTCATACTTCTTTTGACTAAACTGTTATGTTTCTTTAACTATCTTCTATATAAGTTGATCCCCGATCTCTTTCCTCTTCTATCCGAATTTATGACGAATCATAGATTGATCCGAGTTATACCAATTCCAAAAAAAAACATACAATTTCATATAAACCAAAAATATGACGACAGATTTTCATACAAAAACAAAACATGAATCTTGTGCGCGACAGCCTCGTGAAAAACAGACTTCTAGTGCTTGGGCTGTGATCTAAGTGCTAACCCAGTGTTCCTAAAGTCGATATAGTGCCCAAAAAAACAGTGTTCAAAGTGATTAGAGACAATTTAAGTCAAAATAGTGTTTAAATGTCGAATTAGGCAACCTAGGACTCATGTGAGTACCTAGATAGGACTTAGGGACACTAGAATTGTAAATAAAACAATCTTTATAGTTTCATAATTTATTACGTAACTTTAGCATACAATTTTAATAGATTTTTACCGTGTTTTTATTCGTCGTTTTTGTTTTATTGATAACATGTTTTCTTGAGCCTAGATACCTAGTTATAGAGTCTAGAATGTTTTGAATTGTTTAAAGCTGTTTAAACTATAGTAATTTAACAGTTTCGAAGCGTTCCTATACCCTACAGTGTCTAGATTTGTAATAAAATTCAAATAATGGGTATAGGACGCCTAAATTTGTATAGAGTCGTACATGTTTCTTTGAGTACTAAGAAATCTAGACTTGTCACAATGATACTAGTTACAGTTTCAGAAAGGTATTGGATTAGCACTCCATTACCAGTTTTCACCATGTTTGTAACATGTTTGTGTACTTAGCTGCAACAGCTTTTATGGGTGTATGATACCGAAAATATAATAAAATTTGCGACAGATTTGGGGAGCTCTACACGGTTCTCGTTAAGGTAAAGTTTCGAAGTACCTTAGCGAACAGTTTTTTATACTTAGCTACGGTAAATCTACGGTGAACGTGAACAGTGAAAACAGTCAATAGTTAACGGTTGACGGGCTACGGGCACGGGGGAGACAGAAGACCTAGTGGGACCAGAGGGCTGTCGACGTCCATCCCACTCCGTACCGTTCTGTCTCGCGTTCGAACAAGTATTATTTTACCCGTGTCCGTGTAGAAACAGTTAGTCCGCGTCCATATAGCAACAGTTAGCCCGCGTTACGTATAGAGCTCCTCCACCGCACGTACCTTCGTAATATTTGTTTCATTCTTCATCCTCGCCACAAGGTATCGATCGGCAATCCAGGTAAGTACCCTGATCAAGTACTTACTGCAGACTTCGCCGCAGATAGTAGAACTGGGTCGGAGCCCGAACCGCCAGGCACGCGACCGGGTACAAAAGCCCAGCCGTGCGCCACCTCCGCACCCCGCACCCCCAAGTACCGGACGTGAGAGCGTTCCGTGCACGAGCGTCCGGTACATCTTCTGGTCCTTCGAGAGCCGGATCCACCCAGTTCTACCAGCATCAAGATGCCAGTGACGCGCTCGAGAGGAAGATCCGACGCCGTCGAAGTGCGTGTAGTGGAGGCGCCTGTGCGTCACGTAGAACCGCCGCGTTCACCGTCAGACGCCACCGTCGCGCTGCCTGTCCCGCTGACAGAGCAGCAATCCGAAGGGGCCCGCCCAACCGCACCGCCACCCGAGCAAGAAGGGGACTCCGGGGCGACCCCCACCGTAACCGCGCGTCATGTCCGGACGCGCACCGCGCGTACAACCTCTACACGCGCTAAGAGGGAACTCAAGGCGCGTGAAGAAATATTACGCATCCGTCTGGAGCTAGCAGAGGTAGAGTTCCAGAAAATTCAGTGTGAAGACTCCGAAGACGAATCCGACGACTACCAAGAAGATGCGCAGTCGCGGGCAAGTTTCGTCCGTTTGTGGCTCGAACGAGCACCGAAGAAATCCGGCGCCATGGGCGCCGGTGCCGTTACCCTCCGTGGGGGGAAAGAAGAATCTGCGAAGATTCGTCGCCCGTTCGATGAGGTGGATGATACAGTTCACCTCCGGGCCTCCGACGCCGGCGCTCTAGCCGCCGGTACCGTAACCCCCCGTGGGGGGACAGAATCTGCGAAGATTCGTCGCCCGTTCGATGAGGTGGATGATACAGTTCACCTGCGGGCCTCCGACGCCGCCGCTCTAGCCGCCGGTACCGTAACCCCCCGTGGGGGGACAGAAAACCCAAAGATTCGTCGCCCGTTCGAAGAAGGGGAAGAAACAGTTCACCTCCGGGCCTCCGACGCCGGCGCCTTGGACGCCGGCACCCTTACCCCCCGTGGGGGGAAAGAAGAATCGGCAAGGATCCTTCATCCGTCCGAACAGAAGGAACACGGTGACGGGGCGCTCAAGCCGTTCATCACCGAGTTAACGACCGCGATAGCCGCGCTCGCCGATAAGAGACAGGACTCTACAGTGTATCCGCATCCTGGGGCGTCAAAAGCCGTGATGACCCTACCGACGTTCGGCGGCGCGCACACCGAGTGGTTATCGTTTCGTGCTATATACGACACCACAAAGAAATTCTTCAACGATGTGGAGAATACAGCTAGGCTCCGAAGGAGCCTTAAGGGTAAAGCCCTAGAAACAGTGAACTCCGAACTCATCGCCCACGCTCAACCAGATAAGATAGTGAAGGATCTGGAATTGCAGTTTGGAAGACCGGACGCCATCGCTCAAGCAGAGATATTGAAGTTACGAGCCTTACCGCGTTGCCAGGACTCCCCTAAGGACGTGTGCAACTTCGCAGGTAAGATTAGAAGCGGTGTCGTCACCCTCCAGGCCCTTAAGAAACAGCACTATCTCCTCAACGCCGAACTTCTGCAAGCGCTCTGTGAGAAACTACCGAGCGTGCTACGCGAGAAATGGTATAGCAGGTACGTAAACAAATATAAGTCAGTGCCGGATTTGTGTTTGTTTAGCGAGTTTATTACAGAACGTGCCTGCGTACGTAGTGCATTCGCCCCGGCGGAGAACATCCGCGAAGAGAACAACACAACAAGCCGCACACGCACCACTCACAGAACGTTTACCACAGCCGAGCGAACAGAAGTGAAGTGCAAGATATGTGACCGGTACGGGCATTATCCAGTGGAATGTGACACGTACAGAAGAGCAGACTCCGACGGCAGATGGCAGTTGGCGAAGAAACACGCGCTATGCTTCCGGTGCCTACGCTCGCGTCACATCAATCCATGTAAGTCCAACAGATGTAGCGTCAACGGATGCTCCGCGACACACCACAAGACTCTGCACTATGAGAAGAGTCAACAGAAGGAGCCCCGCCCAGAAGAAACCGTCGCCAGCTCTTCTCTACGCACGAACCGTCAAGCCTTCCTCAAGATCCTACCAGTGACAGTGGTCGGACCGGCGGGAGAGGTGCCTGCCTACGCGCTTCTCGACGACGGCTCGACGGTCTCGCTCATCGACGAAGACTTGGCGGCCGACATCGGTGCGAAGGGGAAGACTGACCTCATCTCTCTACGTGCCATCGGTAATACGTCGATCGTGGTACCCAGTTCGCGTCGTGTCAGCATCTCGCTGAAAAACATCGAAGGGGATAACGTACCTATCCAGCTACGCACCGTTCCCGCGCTACACCTGTCGTCACAGGCAGTCAGCCGTAAAGATATTAACGGCTGTAAGCACCTCACCGGCATCGATCACCGACTTACATACCGCACAGGAACACCTAAGATGCTGATAGGCCAGGACAACTGGCACCTCCTACTGGCAAGTGAAGTCAGAAGAGGACCCCGGCATCAACCAGTCGCTTCGCTCACGCCCTTGGGTTGGGTGCTGCACGGTGCGCATGCGCGCGCACTCGGGCAGCAGGTACATTTCGTCAACCACATAGTGTCCGTAGATGAAAAAATTGAGCATCAACTGAAGGAGTTCTTCGCCCTCGAGTCCCTGACGATTAATCCGCGTCGTCCGGTCAGTGACCCCGAGGTGCGAGCCGAAAAGATTTTAGAAGAGACTACAGTGAAGTCTACCGACGGGCGTATAGAGACTGCGCTTCTATGGAAGAAAGAAGACGCCGCGATGCCCGACAGTTACGACACCGCCATGAAAAGGCTTGTGTCAATAGAAAAGAAGCTAGACAGGCAGCCGTTATTGAAATCGAAGTATTCCGAACAGATGAATGCCCTAGTAGAAAAGGGTTATGCCGAATTAGCCCCGAAGCAAATTAAACCGGGAAGAACGTGGTACCTGCCTCACTTCGATGTCTACAATCCGAGCAAGCCGGAGAAGCTACGCATCGTACACGACCAGAGTCCAGAGGGTCATCGCTGAATGATTACCTACTCACCGGCCCAGATCTTCTTCAATCACTCCCGGGCGTCTTAATGAGATTCCGACGTCACCGCATCGCCGTATCAGCTGACATTACTGAAATGTTTATGCAGGTACGGGTCCGAGAAGAAGACAGGGTCGCGCTACGTTACCTCTGGAGGGGGGACAGAAGAGAAGGAGTGCCTCAAGAATACCGTATGAAGTCTATAATTTTCGGCGCGGCAAGCTCTCCGTGCACCGCTATCTTCGCGAAGAATTGGAACGCGAGAAGGCATCTCTCCGACAGACCGGAGGCAGTGAAAGCCATAATAGAAAACCACTACATGGACGACTACCTCGACAGCTTCGAGAACGAGTTGGAAGCCGTACGGGTCGCTTCACTCGTCAGGGAAACACATGAAGAAGCGTGTTTCCACTTGAGAAGATGGGTCTCCAACTCCGTAGTGGTGAAACAGAACCTAGAACCGAATACCGATCAGACTGAACTCGTGGGCCTAGCAAGTAAAGGGCACGAGGAGAAAATACTCGGTCTCATGTGGGACCCGGGCACCGATACACTAAGCTTCAACCTTAAGCTCGCCCGCCTCCCACACGAATTAATAGAGAAGGCGTCACCCACCAAAAGGGAAGCCTTACGGATAGTGATGTCGTTATACGACCCCCTAGGACTAGCTTCAGTCGTCACAGTTCGAGCTAAACAGCTACTACAGGAAGCGTGGAGACTCGGCACTGAATGGGACCAACCTCTAGAAGAAGGTCTAGCTAAGCAGTGGACAGCGTAGATACAGCATTTACTTAATCTCGCGACAGTAAAGGTCGCGAGATGCTACCCTGGCTACAGTGATACAACATCTCTACAGTTACATGTGTTCACAGACGCGAGCGAGACTACCTACGCAGCTGCGGTGTACTGGAGGGCAATGACCTCAGACGGACGAGTTTACGTTTCGCTCGCCCTAGCTAAGGCGCGAGTCGCTCCGCTGAAAGTGCTCTCGATACCCCGCCTTGAACTACAAGCCGCTTTGATGGGGACACGTCTAGCCGCCTTAGTCATCGAAGAACACCGTTCCAAGCCAGAAGCCGCCGTTTATTGGACCGACAGCAAGACCGTGTTGTCCTGGATAAGAAGAGGGTCAAGACAGTACAAGCCTTTCGTCGCACACCGATTAGCAGAGATAGAGGATCACTGCCGGGTTGAAGACTGGCGTTGGGTGCCTACGAAAATGAACGTCGCCGACGTAGCCACCCGGGCCATCCCTGCCAACTTCAACTCGCAGCACGAGTGGTTCAACGGCCCCTCTTTCTTATACGAAGATCCGTCCACATGGCCCACCGAAAAACCACCCGTCAACGAAACGACCGGTGAAGAACGAGTCACCACGGTTACAGAAACTAGCCGCCTAAGGAGGACCGCCGAAACTATCCCCGACCCGTCTAGATTTTCTAGATGGGAACGATTATTATACGCTACAGCCAGAGTTCTACAGTTTATAGATAGATGTAGACAGACGAGTTTCACCGTCGCCTACAAAAGGACTCGCAAGAACCCGCAAGCAGATCCGGACTGGCGTCGTACGAAAAATAAAGAAAACGCAAGCCGCAGGAAGACCGCTACGCCTCATCCTACCATTAGCTCCCGCAACTACGTACCGCTAACCGCCGACTATCTCCGTGCCGCAGAAAAATTACTCACGAAGACGGTCCAAGAAGAATCTTTTAGCACCGAGCTATACAGTCTCCGAAGGGGGGAGAGCGTCACACCGAACAGCTGTCTACGCTTGCTCACAATAGAACTCCGAGACGACGTCGTCACACTCCGCAGTCGTATAGCCGCCACCGCAGGTGTGTCTGAACAGACAAAGAGACCGCCCATACTCGACGGCGGCCACAGAATCGTTCAGTTATACATAGACTGGACGCACCGAAGACTACATCACAGCGGTACAGAAACAATAGTCAACGAGGTCCGTCAACACTACTGGGTAGTGCGTTTACGCCCCACTACGAAGAAGGTTATCACAGAGTGCCTACAGTGCAGAATCCGCAAGGCACAACCTCCAGAACCGGCGACTGGCGATCACCCAAGAAATCGCCTCGCCCACCATAACCGACCATTTACTTTTACAGGGCTAGACTACTTCGGGCCACTTTCCGTCACCGTCGGGAAACAGCACCAGAAGCGGTACGTGGCGCTATTCACGTGCCTCACATCCCGAGCCGTACACCTCGAGATCGCCGCTAGCCTGAGCTCTGACTCGGCTATACTCGCCCTTCGAAGATTCGCAGCGCGCCGTGGGTGCCCCTCCGAAATCTACAGTGACAACGGCACCAACATGCACGGCGCCGACAGAGAGATGCGGGAAGCCGTATCTCAAGAAGCCAACCGACGCGGCATCGCCTGGCGCTACATAACGCCGAGCGCTCCCTTTATGGGGGGGGCATGGGAGAGACTGGTACGGTGCTGTAAGACGGCACTCTACACCGTCCTACACGACCGTCACCCCCACGAAGAAGTCCTGTCAACGCTACTGTGTGAGGTGGAGTTCACAGTTAACAGCCGCCCACTCACACACGTCTCCGTGAACGCCGAAGACGACGAGTCACTGACCCCGAATCACATACTGTTCGGTGGCTCGTCACGACTCCCATCACTGGGGGAGTTCACCGCATCCGACACCGACAGCAAGAAACACTGGCGGCGGGCGCAAGCGCTTGCTGACATGTTCTGGCGCCGCTGGGTACGTGAGTACCTACCCGAGCTGCAGCACCGGCGGGAGCCCCGCGGGTGCGGTGCGCCGATCGAGGTCGGCGACCCCGTCCTTATCGCTGACGGCAACCTGCCCCGCAACACGTGGCCGCGGGGGCGGGTCGCCGCTGTCTACCCCGGCGCCGACTCCCAGAGCCGGACCGTCGAGGTGCAGACCACCGCGGGCTTGTTGAAACGGCCCGCAAAGAAGATCGTCCCACTACCGAAATAGCCGCTCACCGAAGACTGCAGCATCGTGAAACCGCCGAGACACTCTGCTGCACGGCGGGAGAGATGTTCGCGACAGCCTCGTGAAAAACAGACTTCTAGTGCTTGGGCTGTGATCTAAGTGCTAACCCAGTGTTCCTAAAGTCGATATAGTGCCTAAAAAACAGTGTTCAAAGTGATTAGAGACAATTTAAGTCAAAATAGTGTTTAAATGTCGAATTAGGCAACCTAGGACTCATGTGAGTACCTAGATAGGACTAAGGGACACTAGAATTGTAAATAAAACAATCTTTATAGTTTCATAATTTATTACGTAACTTTAGTATACAGTTTTACTAGGATCAAGTATACCCTGGATTAGCTAAGCGCGTACACCCGAAAGGGACAAACACATAGTACTTGTGAAACCAGTGTTGTTAGTCCTTACCAAATTTTACCCCACGACTTTTTTAAATCCGTTAGGTATAATGAATTAATGTTTTCTGGCATTACATCCTTTAAAAAACTCAAATACATAACAATTTAGGCATATAGAATACTCATAACTGTAATTATGTTTTTTTTTTAATTAACATTATTATACAAACACGAAAGGTGGCATCAGTAAAATTTTTGATGATTATCAGCGTACTTACATTGCCCTAAAAGAGGGACGAGGTTTTACAGTGTCCTACGCGTAGGATATAGATAGGATATGATATAGACAGCGTTAGCGGTCGAGGTCCCCCGACCTTATGCCCATGGTCAAAAAACAATCGGCAGCGCGCAGGGACTCCTTACCGCGGTGCCCCCGAACTGCACGGCGGAGTGGGAGTATTTCCATTGCTCCCGCTCCCCCGCGCAGTGCACCTCCCGCCACCACCTCGTCAACTGACGATGACAAGGCGACAGCGGCCCAACACTGTTGTCGCCAGCCGCGTCTTTATTCAGGCAGGGCGGGAGCATCTACCCAAACTCCCGCCCCCGCAATGGCGGCAAAGTGCCGTTTGCCACCATCGCCCCGCTAGCAAAAGTGGCGAAACGACGGCGACCCAGCATCGCTGCTGCCGGCCGTGCCGTTACTGACGGCCCACGGGTGGGTTGCTCCCGTCTGGGCCGGAATTAGTCAGAGTAGCACAACTCTCCCACAGAGGACGGGGAGTGGCCGCTACCCTGTTGCCCAGGATGCACCACGAGGAGAATGGATCGCATTGGGGTCCTGAAGATGTTTGTAGGACCCCGCATCCCGATGGCATAGGCATTATACCCTGACCTTGACCTAAATATTTTATATGATGTGGGCTTAAAATAAAAAAAGTTGGGGACTCCTGGTCCCCAAGGAGCTGCATAGAATTTATTCAGCGTGTTTGAATAAAAAAAAACAAGTTGCTCAAATTTTCGAAGATTTTATTGTCCTTTCAATAAAATTAATTTAGTGTACATATTTCGTATGTTGTCAACTCTATTACAAAACGATTTTGTGGCATAATGAATACGTACATTCAAATAATTTTTGCATATAGCTTTAATTAAAACAAAAGAGAGTAATGGTTTTCAGCAATAGGTCGATGGACTAATAAAATGCAAATTTAACGCAAATTTGCGCATTTGAAATTTTAAAAAGTTCGTATCGCCTGAATTCATGGAGATAATAAATCTGCTGTCTCTTGATTAATTAGCCGTTTTTCTTGCAATTTTTGTACAATTTTTCACATAAGACGCTGATTTTCCGAACGTAATATCGTCAACATCTTTTTTTCGTGTCTGGGCTAAAAGCGTCTGCCGATTTAATTGCTTGAATAGTTTTTGTTTCCGTGGTGTTATCTCAACTTCCGTGGACTTTTCAGTCAATGTTGAGTGTTCAACCTAAAATTAATTAAAAAAGGGGATTTTAATAATAATAATAATTTAAATTGCAACTAATATTAATAAACATTTTCTCGATTAATTGAAACTATAAATATTACAATTATAAACATATTGAAAGAGAATTTTATGTTTACCCTTACCGAATTCGTTTTGTAATGCACTAGCTATTGCCCGCATATATACATTATATTATTCGAACTCTACATGATTATTCACTCGCCTCTCTAGAATGACCTCTAAACTCTTCGTCACTCGCCTTTATATACGACTCTACTCAACTATATCATTTCCCAATCTATCTATGTACCCAATTTCATCAGGATATCTTCAAAAAATCATAACCTATTTCCCCCCTCCTTCTACCCTTTTTTTCGCAATAAAACGTTGCTATGTCAGTTTCCATATCTGTATCAAATTGTATCAGATTATCTTCCGAAATGACAAACTTTCATCTCCTAGTCCTATACCCCCCCCCCCCACCTCTATCCCCTTTTACGCGATCAAAGGTAGTCTAGGTCCGTTTCCAAGCTCTAATCCATCTTTGTGCCAAATTTCATCAGGATATCTTCAAAAATGACAAACTTTCGTGCCCTATTTAACCCCTTTTCGCGATAAAAGGTAGCCTATGTCCATTCCCAAGCTCTAATCCAGCTCTGTGCCAAATTTCATCAAGATCGGTTCAGTGGTTTAGGCATGACAGACAGACAAAGTAACTTTCGGAATTATAATATTAGTATGGATCACCTGCGTAGATATGGACGCGATTTCGCGATGGAGGTGCACGATGTGCTTTTCCCATTACAAAGTAGGTATGTAGTTAAAAAAAAAACAAGAGTAACTACCCTCTTTGACAACATGAAGTGTAGGGATCGAGAACGCTTTTAGGTATGTCATATTGACGGCAGTTTTCCTAAAACAACTTTGTTCAAAATGTCTCGAGCATATTCGAGTGTATTTGGTCGGTTGCCAGTTTAGTCTTCCTGTGGCACGAATCTGAAACAACAGTTTCATTAATATGAAGTTTGAGAATAAATAAAAAATACCCCTCATTATGGGTAATTTACCAGTACCTCAACTGGTATCCCTAAAAAATCTATAACCTGGACAAATTAAAAAGTAGATAAAAATGGCGGACAAGTCTGGCTTTTGTTTCGAGTTCGATAATTTTAACTTACAACTTTATTTGGTTGATTAACACACCTGTTATGGTGATAATAAATCAATATTTTGAGCCATTATTTCCACTTTAAAGAACTTGTTAATGTGCTACGGCTCTTAATCTGTTATTATCTTTACAAAGCAAGGGATATTTTATCTAAAAATCGTACTTACGTATGATAGGTTATGTTTTGTGATTTCCGCTCACTACGGCTTTTGCAGCCTAAAATATAACATATTACCATGTTCAATAGATGAGTTTTAAGCAAAAATTATCTGCCTTCTTAG
Organism: Miltochrista miniata; assembly: GCA_933228765.1. Taxonomy (NCBI): domain Eukaryota; kingdom Metazoa; phylum Arthropoda; class Insecta; order Lepidoptera; family Erebidae; genus Miltochrista; species Miltochrista miniata. Next base: position 40,701,975 of record OW121750.1, on the reverse strand, counting down.
TTACACCACTTAAATTACTGTCAATTACAAAAAAACCTCACAACAATAAATGATCACAAAGACTTGTTGGTCACAACCTCAACTTGTGACCAACAAAAAAAACAGAAACTCTGACAAGGACAGAGAATACAGTTTTTGTCCTTTTCAATCCTTACAGTTTTTGAATGTTGTGTCTCGTTCATACGCGGTATTATTATTTGCGTAGCCAATCCAGGGTATACTTGATCCTAGCAGTTTTAATAGATTTTTACCGTGTTTTTATTCGTCGTTTTTGTTTTATTGATAACATGTTTTCTTGAGCCTAGATACCTAGTTATAGAGTCTAGAATGTTTTGAATTGTTTAAAGCTGTTTAAACTATAGTAATTTAACAGTTTCGAAGCGTTCCTATACCCTACAGTGTCTAGATTTGTAATAAAATTCAAATAATGGGTATAGGACGCCTAAATTTGTATAGAGTCGTACATGTTTCTTTGAGTACTAAGAAATCTAGACTTGTCACAATGATACTAGTTACAGTTTCAGAAAGGTATTGGATTAGCACTCCATTACCAGTTTTCACCATGTTTGTAACATGTTTGTGTACTTAGCTGCAACAGCTTTTATGGGTGTATGATACCGAAAATATAATAAAATTTGCGACAGATTTGGGGAGCTCTACACGGTTCTCGTTAAGGTAAAGTTTCGAAGTACCTTAGCGAACAGTTTTTTATACTTAGCTACGGTAAATCTACGGTGAACGTGAACAGTGAAAACAGTCAATAGTTAACGGTTGACGGGCTACGGGCACGGGGGAGACAGAAGACCTAGTGGGACCAGAGGGCTGTCGACGTCCATCCCACTCCGTACCGTTCTGTCTCGCGTTCGAACAAGTATTATTTTACCCGTGTCCGTGTAGAAACAGTTAGTCCGCGTCCATATAGCAACAGTTAGCCCGCGTTACGGATAGAGCTCCTCCACCGCACGTACCTTCGTAATATTTGTTTCATTCTTCATCCTCGCCACAAGGTATCGATCGGCAATCCAGGTAAGTACCCTGATCAAGTACTTACTGCAGACTTCGCCGCAGATAGTAGAACTGGGTCGGAGCCTGAACCGCCGGGCACGCGACCGGGTACAAAAGCCAAGCCGTGCGCCACCTCCGCACCCCGCACCCCCAAGTACCGGACGTGAGAGCGTTCCGTGCACGAGCGTCCGGTACAAATCTATATGCAATCAACCCTCTTCACTATAGTATGCCATCTGTTTCCGATGATACAAGGCTTTTAAGATATACAATTCGACTCAAAACACAGGGCTAGACCCATTTCTACGCTGATCGTAATACTCCATATCTGCCAATGGCTGTCATGTCTGTATGAATTTCCTTAAGAAACGGCTTGAGATACAGACAACGAAAATATTTTCCCTACGACTTTCCATACGAACAGTTTATTTTATTACATACATACATACATATGGTCACGCCTTTTATCCCCGAAGGGGTAGGCAGAGGCATATTATATGCCCACATTTCACCTTTGTATAATTTGTCCCACGTAATAGGTGGTGAGCCGTATTGCCGTGTTTAAATGGACAGGCGCAGGTTGTGACTGCCTGCTGTTGAAATAAAGCCTTCAACTTAGCTTAACGACTGCCATTTTACTGGCAACCGGGACCAACGGCTTAACGTGCCTTCCGAAGCACGGAAACGCTCACATAAATGTCACAAAGTGATCACATGGATGGTCACCCATCCATGGACCGGCCATAGTGAAAGTTGCTTACTGCAGTGATCGTTTACAGATCACTGAGTCCGCGGGGCCACGAGCGCTTCGCTTATTTTATTAGGTCTAACAATATTGTATAAAAAACAATATTTGTGGACAAAATTTTTAATCTTCCGTCCTAAAATAAATATAGGTAAGGCCAGCTGAATCGAATTTACTAAAACGTGTCAATAAATTTATGCAGAAAGTACTGCTTTCGAATAAAAGAAAACCGCATCCACGTTAACTAACGTGGATGCTGTACTAGTACAGCCATATCAGAGCTACGGTGCCACAGTAACACATATAGCAGTGAATCTTACATTATAACACTGCTCTTTTTGAGTTAGGGATTACAAAACAACCACAAATAACCGTTATAATTACAGTCCTAGTACAGTTCTTCAAATACTTCGTTCCTGTAACCCGGTACTTTAAAAAAATATTTGTCCCGGGCAGGGCTAAATACTTATCATACTGCATACTTTGCCGAGGATCATTTCGGCTTTACTCGGCTTTTGTTCTTTTGTGAAAATATAAAACTTAAAAACGTATTCGTGTGTATTGTATTTCTCTTTTTGTTTTCGTGTTTATGATGCATCTGACGATAATCTCTGAATTCTGTTAGTACAATATTAAATACTTTAGATGTTATGAAATCTAAATTCAAGAAACTGTGTTATGGCTTAATTCATAAAATGTTAATTAGAAAAGACGATACGAGTTCTAAGCTGACGAATAGGCGGGGTAAACATCAACACTAAAACCAATTGCGTATGATGTTGCAAACGTCCATAGGCTACGGTAACCATCAGGTGGGCTGTAAGCTTATCTGCCACTTTAGTAGTATAAAAGATGATTAGGAGCCAAAAGACATTGAATATTGGTAACTGCATCCGGATTTAATTTGCAGTGAATTTCCGGAATATTCTCCTTATGAATTCGTTCATCAGTTCCTCGGAGATGGAATCGTTTTAAATATTCAGCTCCTCGAAGACTGTTTCACCACTAAATATTCTAAATGCCGTGCAATGGCGTAGACAGAGATTGTGTCTGTCGCCAACACTATGTCCCAGTCTATAAATAACTACCTACCTAGTGATGCAATTATTGTATGCATAGGTACTACCTACTATTTGAATTTCAGATAATGTTCTTCCTTATAATATCTGCCAACTTTAATAACAAAAAATGTAGTACTGTTTACCCGGTTTGTGAATTTTCTTGTGAATAAATATTATGTCTTACAATAAAACTTATAGACGGGCAATCGAAATACTGCAGTAAAGTACAGGAAACGACAAACTTCTAAAACAGATTGTAACATTTGACAATAGCGAAGTACAAGTACGTTAAAGTGTAAATAGTTCACCACTTCAGTACAATATAATACTTTGAGTTTAAAGACTTCAAGCTAGAATTGCAATGGCCCATAAAATGTTAAATATTTTATCCTTTCAAAGTGAAATATATTATGGTTCTGTAATAAAATTGAGTCATAATTTTTGAAACTTTATACAATTAGGTACAGTTAGAGTTTGGGTTACACTGAACAAAATTGTGACATAAATGAAATACAAAGTATATATAAATATACGAATTTCTGGTCCAACATTTGCGCTTCTTTTATGATCTACCGATCTAGATCATTAAAGCGTAACTTTGGGCGTAGTATAAAATAAAGTTCTCAGTCACGTTTGTCCGTCTGTCTGAACCTGATTAACTTACTAAGGGCCAAATGAATTTCACACACTTTTGCCAATGGAAGTAAATACTTAGTACTTTCACATTTTGACGTACTCGAACACAAAGCTAAAGAGTATTACAGTAGAAAGTCCGAAAACGTGCATTCTACCTCCATTATCCGTTCGTAACTCACAACCCGGAATAGTCGAGAGCCAATAGCCTAATGTAAAACATCGCTCCGAAGGTTTCAAACATTGCTAGTGCCATAGTAATGAGAGTTTAGGTAAATGAAAGTCGGAATTTCCACGTATTTCAGATACTTTATGATTCATAATTTTATCTAATGGAACAAAATCTTTCTATTGCATTAGTCTTTGGCACTTTTATTCTACTTATACCTATTATTATATATTCAGCTATGTAGTATTACAATAATACGGGAATCGGAATATAGGATACAGACAAACTATTTGTACAGTTAGAACATTTATACCTTGTAGAAAATAAAATAAATACCTACTCAATAATAATAAATGGGTTTATTAATGTATGACGGTATGCTTTCTCACTATACATTTCATTTGGTATAGAGCAAGACTACTACTTGCAACAAGAATCATTAAAAGAACAGCAATGTGATATTTACCGAAAATGAGACGGTGAAACTTTGTTAACAGGCTTTATACGATGGCTTCACAGGGACCAAACCTGTGACTTCTGTACCTACAACCTTTGCATATCTAGTCGACAAGTTTGGAGCTAGTATTTTATTTGGTTATAAATGGTTGTCTTGCTCTTTTAGTTACAAAACTCATTATGAGGCAGAACAAATAAAGTGTGCTTTGACAATCTACAGTCTACATCAATTTGTTTATTGCTCACAATAAAAGGAACCGTTGGTACCTACCTTCCTCGTTGTGCACTAGACTGCAATTACAGTGTAATTGCAGCTTAAATTGAATGCAGTCGTAAGTGTGGCGCACGTACTCTTAGTCAATAAGCTGCAGCCGTTGTATGCAAGGCTTGTGTAATACAACGTAAGTTAGACAGCTATTGCGCTATTAGAAGATGTTAATTTACAAAATATTTTTTTTAAACGGCTGGACCGATTTGGTAAAACAATTCTCACCAATGTGAACGCCAAACAGTGCTTGTCGATCCCAATGGGAAATTTATTTGTATGTGTTATTGTTATGGAAAACATATACACATACATAAAGTCACACTTTTATTTCCGTACATTTCGACACAATTTTTCACTCCCAATCGTGTCGAAGTAACAACATCAATTCGACTGAATTTTAGCCTCGATGTGGTTTCAGTGTAGTTTACTCTATGTTTTCTATTACGAGAACACCAATTTAGCAACCAACTTTGAACAAATCACCACGTTACTATGATGTAAGTAGATAGATTAGGTATGTTTACAAAACGAAGCATCTTACTGCAAAATTTATCGGGCGAATTGTGGGTCACAATCTTTTGACACTGAAATAAACTGATATAAAATCTAAAATAAACACTCGGCGGTGCACTCTGAGGTAGTATGTTCAAGTCTCGGGTTAGAACTAAAATAAACTTGTATGAAGAGGCTTTCTTCCGTGCATAGGTACATTGTGCATGAACTCATGGACATTTTATTTTGTATATTAATATTAACAAGGGCAACAAATAGAAGCTTGAAATACTCAAAGAATATCGAGCTGTGTATTTTAATTGAATATCAAAAAATAAAAAGTTAAATTAAAACATAATACAGTCGGACCCGCGGTAATCCGGCCCCTGGCTAATCTTGAACCCCCTGTAATCCGAAAGGATGTAATTGTAGGTACCTACCTATTTTTTGTTGTTTTTTGGTACGAAACCGTGCTTCCGTGCGTGAGTCCTTAGCCGGAGCTATTAGCCGGTTTTTAGAAATTAGTCTACTTTTGTGTATGATCCGTACTGTTTGTTTCTGAGTCTGCAGACTACTGACTAACATAAATTATATATAGAACTTTGGACTAAATAGCGCTGTGTAAGATTATCCAATTTTATCTAAAAGAAATACATATAATTACTTCGAAGAAAAGAACTGTTCCTATATGTATAGAAGCTGCACATAAAGCTCCAGTATTTGTTAACGTCCGGTCAAGTAAACAGTGAACAACCAGCTGACACACCCGAGCCGCGGTGTTATTGACCACCGCGACCGGCGGCGCCGCGGCGCTGGCTGAGTGCTCCGTCGACCGTCTGCCTTGCATTACTTACCATCATCATATTACAATCTCTTGCTTTCTATTGACTTCCTTCCCTAATACTTTGCCAAATTCTTTATTTGGCAAAATATTAGGTTTCTTTTATAAATGCGTCGCAGGAACTCACAATGTTATTGGCAGCAACGTCCAGCCTAATGTGCATTCTGAAACAGGAAAAAGCTTTTTAATTGAAATCGCCACAAGCGGCTAGGCACCTATACGTGTACTTCATTCAGCATCATACGCTGCGGTCGGTGTAGAGTAACTTATGGCATTGGTCGTTTACTGAATTTGCACTGCGAGCGTTCCAATAATAACATCAAAATATATGAGGATAAATAGAAAATTGTGAAAGGAAATAGAAAAGTATTAAACTAAATAATTGTATTTTTTATTGAACCAGAAGAACCGGTGGTCACCGCAGCCTATGAACGTTTGTAACACCAGAGGCGCCACACTCGCGCTGCCGACCCTGTAAAAACCTTAGAATGTAATATATAATTTATTTAAATAAAGATACGTAGGTAGGGATGTCGCGTTCCACATATCGTCAGGAACCCTTTACAAATCACGTATGAATATAATACATAACTTCGATATCATTATACACGTAAAAATAGTTCGCAAATCCCTATTCCTTACACAATGGAGACACCTGTCGTTCACATAAATATAGGAAATAATCTACGGCGGTGTGTCGAGTATGACGTATTTTGTGTTTATACCTCCTTACTTCCTACATTATAATATTTTGGATGAACGTTGACAAAGGATGTACGACTCAATGGAGATGATTGGAAATATCTACCGTCACACAAGTTGTATCTGTTTATTGTCCGCCACATCGAGTTCTACTTGTACCTGACTGTACTTATATAGTTATACTAGTGTGATAGGTTAAATAATGAATAGATGTAGATTACCGAGCATACCAGAAGTTATAGGCTAAGGTTAGCAGTGACAGCACTGATTTCTGCTACCGTATTACAAGATAATGTGATTCAGCAAATGGCCAACTATTTGAACTGAAAGCTAGAGTGATCTGCAGCAGTGGTTAAAGTTGGCCTTTGTTTTATAAACGACTGATGAAACTATGTTATTGATTTTTAACGATGCACAAGTAATTGCTCAAAAGTTGCCAATTTACATGAAATACAAATTATAGGCCATTCTATCTTGTGAACATAAATCATGATGGAAAGAGCCACTTAACTGCCTCATTTCCTACTAACCTTTAATTGTAAGAATGTTGTCAGGTCTGTAGAAAATATACGAAAATTGTGTAAAACAGTGGATTTAGTAGCGCTGCAGGAGACGTGGTTACTATCACACGACCTACCTTTTTTGGGAACTATAGACGATAACTTCGCGTACACGGGAACTTCGGCGATGGACACCTCCGTTGGCGTATTGCGTGGCCGACCGTACGGAGGAGTCGCCCTCCTCTGGCGAAAAAGTGCATTCCCTATAGTCTCTGTGATCAATTGTATAAGTGCTCGTCTGGCGGCCATAAGGGCTACACTCCGCGATCGTTCAATCCTTGTGTTTACAGTATACATGCCTACGGACCGTAGTGAAAACTTACTGGAATTTACGGAGTGTTTAAGTGAAATTAATGCCTTAATTGAAAACAATAGTGTCGAGTCAGTTTTTATAATAGGCGATTTTAATGCGCACCCGGGTGAATCGTTTGCGCAAGAGCTGTTGTCATTCTGTGCGGAGCAATTATGGTCGTGCGTCGATATGAATGCGCTGCCATCAGGCACACATACATTTGTGAGCGACGCACACGGTAGCCTACGATGGCTCGATCACTGCGTGGTGACCGGCGCAGCGCTGCCCGCCGTTATCAATGTGTCGGTATTATATGACTCATACTGGTCGGATCACTTACCTGTTATGTTAGAATGCGATCTTAATACAATTCATGCTTCAATAATAAAACCTAACATGTTGTATGTAAGAAATAGGGTTATTTGGGGTGAACGTGATGCTTCTGAAGTTAATAAATATCATTATTATTGTCACTCACGTTTAAGGCAAATAGATTTTCCTACGCAATTTAATAAGTGTTGCGATACGATGTGTAATAGCTCTAGTCACTTGTCATTACTGGACGAGATGTACCGTGAAATTGAAAGTATACTTGTGAACGCATCTGAATATAGTTATTGTGATAAAATTATTGGAAAACGTAGACATGTGACAGGATGGAATAAGTACGTTCGTGATGCTCACGGGAGTGCCCGGCTGTCTTATAAAACTTGGTTACAGTGTGGTAAACCTAGATCTGGAGTAGCTTTTAGGGATATGGTTGAATCTAGAAAAATGTTTAAATCAAAATTAAAATGGTGCCAAGTCCATCAAAACCAAATAAAAATGGATATTATTGCTAAACATCATTTGAATAAAGATTTTAGTAAATTTTGGAAAGCCACTAGTAAGTTGAGTCATAGGCCGGGCATTCCCGTGAGCGTTGAGGGTGTCTATAATCCTCACGACATTGCGGGTTTGTTTCGCCAGTATTTCAGGGTGAACTCGCCAGTTATGAGTCAGCAGCAGCTGCCTGTTTCTGAGACCGTCTGCCACGAGCGCCGCGTGACTTTTTCTACAAAACAAATTGCTGAAATTATCAAAAACATGGTGAGAGGTAAATCACCCGGGCACGACGGCCTCAGCATCGAGCATCTGCAGCATGCAGGGGTTCACCTACCCCGTGTTTTAAGTATGTTTTTTAATTTATGTTTGGCTCACTCGTACTTGCCTGAAAGATTAATGTACACTCTTGTCGTACCAATTATCAAAAACAAAACTGGTGACACGTCCAGGTTGACGAATTACAGGCCTATTTCTTTGGCGACTATAATTGCTAAGATATTGGACAGTCTGCTTGTTGGCCAGCTTGAAAAACATCTGACGATCAATGATGCTCAATTCGGGTTTCGGTCTGGTCTGTCGACAGACACTGCTATTCTGTGCCTCAAGCAGACTGTGCAGTACTATACAGCGAGGAAGACGCCTGTAAATGCTTGTTACCTGGACCTTTCCAAGGCATTCGACCTGGTATCATACAGGAAGCTATGGGACAAGTTGAGACAGGATACAAGCACACCGCCAGAGGTAGTAAATTTGTTTAAGTATTGGTACGATAACCAACAAAATCGTGTGAGATGGGGTGATTCACTTTCGGCAGAGTACAGATTGGAGTGCGGGGTGAGACAGGGGGGATTGACGTCTCCGGCGCTCTTCAATCTTTATATGAACAGGCTGATCGGTGGGCTCAGCGGCACCGGTATCGGGTGTCACGTGGATGGTCAATGCATGAATAACATAAGTTATGCCGATGACATGGTGCTGTTGAGCCCATCGATCGGAGCTCTTAGAAAATTGATATCAATGTGTGAATCGTACGCCGAGGACCATGGGCTCAAATATAATGCAGCCAAGAGCGAATTCATGCTATTTAAAGCTGGAAACAAAACCTTCCACAAAATACCACCAATTAGGCTATGCAACACTCCTTTAAAACGAGTACATAAATTTAAATATTTGGGTCACTGGGTCTCGGATGATCTCAAGGATAATGAGGATTTAGAGCGTGAGCGAAGGTCGCTGGCTGTCCGATGTGGCATGTTGGCTCATAGGTTTGCACGTAGTAATAAAATGGTAAAGCTTACGATTTTTAAATCATATTGTCAAAGCTTTTACACGTGCAGCCTATGGGTGAATTTTACGCAGAAGGCATACAGCAGCCTTCGCATTCAATATAATAACACGTTCCGGGTGTTGATGGGACTGCCGCGTTTTTGCAGCGCGTCGGGTATGTTGGCCGAAGCGAATGTCGACAGCTTTCAGACGATTATGCGCAAGAGATGCTTTACTCTTTTACACCGGATACGCGACAGTCCCAACAACATTGTAAGAACGCTGGCTGACCGGTGGGACTCTCCGATGCTGGAGCGGTGGATACGACTGCATGCAGTCAAGTAGACGCCGTCCTTGGTGTTGGGGTGATTCATTCAGCCTACTTAGTTTTTAAGTTCCACTAACACTAGTTTTAAGGTTATTGTTACTAACCCAATATAACACTAACATTAGTTTTAAGATAATTGTTACTAACACATTTATGGAAGAAATTCTGAGAATAAATGATTATTATTATTATTATTATTTCACCTGTGAGTAATATACCGATTGCTTAATGGACGAGGCTATAGCATAGGTCCCGGGGATAGACGGAAATAGTCTTAAAATAACCGGCCAAGTGCGAGTCGGACTCCCGCACGCAGGGTTCCGTACCAAAAAACAACAAAAAGTCGTACCTATATGTTGCATGGGAGCCCCCTTTTTTCTTTTTATTTAACGAGATGAAAAATCCTTAATGGATGATATGCCGGACTCCTACCGACTAAAAAACCCCACGTAATGGCCAACAGCCTACGGTTGGGAGCCCCGGGTAAGCTCTCGAAAGGATGTCCTAGTAAAGGTCCGTAACGCGCGCCTTAGACAGTTCGCGTTGCTCTATAGTGTTATACAACGCGCGTCTTTAGACAGTTCGCGTTGCTCTATAGTGTTATACAACGCGCGTATTTAGGCAGTTTGCGTTGCTCTATAGTGTTAACTATCCTTGTATAGATCCTCTACGGTAGGTACAGTAAATATTTCAAAAAGAGTTTGTGAACTCTATGTTTAATTTCTTTTTCAGAATATTGATGACATTTGAATGATGACATTATAAACACGATATCTACGTCTACAACATAAAATTGTGTGTTTGTACGTAAATTGTTTATACTGGAGAAAAATCTAAAATATGGACTATTTGTTTACTATTTCCTATGAAATAGCTATCTTTGAAACACTACACCTACCTAAAGTAATCTGCTGAAAGCGTTGTTCACTTTTTAAAGAAAAAGTATTTACGATGAAACTCGAAAAATAAGTTAGTATGTGACCCGTATAATGTTCAATCATGGCGACGCGAAATTAATTTCATTGAGCAACATTTGATTGTGCTATACCTCCTAAAGTATTCTTTTAATTTGCATGGTGTAAAGGGAATGAATGATCTTGATGAAATGTTCAAATTAGCTAAAGTATTTAGATTGAGAAGGATACCATAAGGTTGCCTGTAAGAGATTGCTTTTTAGCGATAAGGCCGCCCTCTGTACATTTTTACTACTTTAATCTCTTTATATGTATGTTTTTGTATTGGTGTGCAATAAAGTTTAATCTAATCTAACCTAACTACCGAAAATATAAGACAAAATCGCTAAAAAACACGTTTGTTGTATGGAAGCCCCCCTAAAATATAATTATGTTTTTATTTTCAGTATTTGTTGTTATAGCGGCAACAAAAACACATAATCTGTGAAAATTTCAACTCTCTAGCTATCACCGTTCATGAGATACAGCCTCCTGACGGACAGACAGACAGACAGACAGACAGACAGACGGACAGCGAAGTCTCATGAATAGTGTCCCGTTCTTTACCCTTTGGGTACGGAACCCTAAAAAGTATCTAAAAGACTGAAGATCCAACGGTCAAAGTGAACAGTAGAAACGAAATAGAATCTTTGAACAACTAAGGTTTTTACATAAAGCATACAATTTAAATACAGCCTCCCCAATCGATTGCCAAGATATAAATGTCACGATATCCACTACCGCATCGCTCCGCTCTATTACAGCTAAAAATGGATATCCATCCTATCGATATCGATTTTCTGCCATTCGAATATTCCACTCGATACAATATTTAAGGACATCAGTCATATACGATTCGGTTAGATGCCTGCTATCAATCCTGAGAGAAATGATCTCGTACTGGACATTTCAGGAACCATAACTACAGGACCGACGTACGTTGATTCTGTATCGAGTGGAACATTCGAGAGGTAGGAATCGATACTCGTATGATGGATACCCTCTCTTAGTGGTAATGGAGCGTTGAGCGTCGTTCGTGGGTATCATGAAATATATCTTAGCATTCGATTAAAGTTGTATTTAAGGTTCAATCGGTTCCCAGATATATTTAGACCTCTATAAGATTGTACAAGGCTTTTCCTTTTTTTCTTACCAATAAAGTGGCAGACAAGCTCACGGCCCACTTTATATAATATGCCCGCCCAGCCTAATTATAGACGTATGCAACACCAGATGAATTTATTAAATGACATAAACTGAATTGTAGATTACAGTTAAGAGAATTACCCATTTGGCTCTTGTAGTTCCCCCTATCGACCTGAGCACATCTAGTTCAGCACCGTTGTTTCTTCCCTTTCTTGCCCGTGGTACTACCAGTGGTGCTACTGGTAGTACCGCGAGTAAAAAAATTACCCGTGGTACTACTAACCGGTCCCAGTAGTACCAATGGTAATTCAATTTTACCCGTGGTACCAGGTATCCAGTAGATAAAAAATAAATGAAGATCTTTAAAAACACATAAAGATCTATATAAAACTAGCAGATGCCCGCGGCTCCGCCCGCGTGGAATGTTATTCCCGGTTTCCGGTCACTTAGGGGTATGAAAAATAGATGTTGGCCGATTCTCAGACCTACTCAATATGCTCACAAAATTTCATGAGAATCGGTCAAGCCGTTTCGGAGGAGTACGGAAACGAAAACTGTGACACGAGAATTTTATATATAAGAAGTACCACTGCCACTGGCAAAAAAGGGTGTCTTCTGTCACGTAACTATTGATTGGCCACGATTGACCGGCTTACAGTAATATTAAAATAACTATGTTGTTGTGGGAGCACAAAATTAATCCCATAAAATAATTCAACGTCCAGACTAAATATAAGCCTTATACAAACAATGGACGAAACCTGCGTTGTTTAATACCTTTTTGTTTTTTTTTCTCATTTGATTAGAACAGCTTGACTTTTAAAGTGCTCTCGTGGGATATTCCCGTACGTCAAGTTGGTTTGCATTATCGAACGAGTTTCATTTTATTTCTCCTGCCTTTATGTGTAGGTAATACTCGTGGATAAACCGCGTCATTATTTTACTACACGTTAATTAATTTGAAATGTGTAAATATTTCTCTAGATAGTGATTTTTGAATCCTTCTCTCCCATTTTCTGTTAGGTAATAAATTCGCTTTATGATTTTTTTTTTATTCTTTATTTTTATTGTTAAGTAAATAGTTAATTTGTACGTTTTAAAGTATGTTGGTAATAATGTGATCATGTAAGCGTACGCTTGTCTGCCACTTTAGTAGTAGTAAAATGGTTGGCAATGTACACAACTAGAAAACACACTGAGTAAGTATTGTTAGTAGATCAAATGAAAAGTTGCAATTAAACCTGCGGTATTTCTGTAGTTCATGCCTGCAGGAAGAGTAAATTAAACCATCCATCGCGAAGAGCGTGTCTGAAAAAAACTTTATTCCCAATGTTTGTGTACAAATATGACAGATGTGTATTGATTAGGACTCTCGTATTTATTTTTGTGCCAAAATAAACGGAACAACGTTTATTATATATTTGGTAACACGTAAACTATTTGTTGTAGTGTTTGGATTGGGTTCTAATTGGAACTGTTGTGAGTTATTTTCATAAGTTTGTTACAAAAATAAATTGAAGTCGGCTACATATGATGTAAGTAACTCTTTTCATTCTGAATTTGTTTAAAATTCGCTTCCAAATATAACAAGCGATAACAAAGCGACCTCTCATTCACTAGCTTTGCCAGGACGCCCACGATGGATAGTGTTGAGGAATTGGAGATCCTGGTTATTATCTCTCTTTCACTTCACAGACCACAGTGGCTAGTTTCGTCCTTGTTTGATTAGGATTCCTACGAACTGGATCCCGTACCCGTGCGGCAGAAGAAGGAAGACTGTCCATGAGGAAGAGCTTTGCTGCAGCAAAGCCTACCTACCTAGGAGCTGTATCGGACTGCCTGTTGTTATGCATAACAGGCAGTCCGACACAGCTCCTAGGTCATAAGAGTTTATGGCTCCAAGTTCGTAGGCCAAGCGATCAGTTCCCTTTTTTGTGAGTCCCGCCGCAGCTGGTACCAAGGCAAAGTAACGGAAGATGAGAGAGATTTAGGGATCTCATTCTCCAATTGAAGAACTGCGCCAAGGTCCCGATAAAGTCCCTGAGTGATGCCGACACTCGAGAGTCGTCGTTACGACGAAGACTCTCAAGTTCCACACAAAATTGTCCTCGCAACAAAGTGGCAAAGTACGTAAACGTATAACCTAAAAAGAAATACCATTGACTTGCCTCTGTGGCGTAGTCGGTAGTGGTACCGCCTGCGGCGCTGGAGATCCTGGGTTCGATTCCTGGGTCGGTCCAAATATTTGTGTGATCCATGTTTCGGAGTTTGGGTGTTTTCTATGTATAATATGTATGTATTTAGAAATATATTAGTATGTCTATCAGTCATCTAGATCCCATAGCACAAGCTTTATAGCTTAGTTTGGGCTAGATGATGTTGTGTGAGAATGTCCAACGATATTTATTTATTTATTGCGTAATACATTTTCACTGCTTCTATTTGCGACAAGAAGTAGGTGATTAGCTATTTACTTTTTCTCCCAGCGAAGCAATTTCTAAAACAAAATATGTTGTATAAATATACTTTCATGAAATATTTAACAGCAACCTGAATGCTTAGCTGATTTTGTTTCCATGGCGGGTTCCATTCCGGATGGAGAGCAGAAAACATGTACCAGACAGAATTGGGTTAATGTAATGCTTTTAAAATAAAGTAAGTTTCTAGGCTCTTGTTTTTGTTTCTGCTTTAAAAAAAATGTTTGATAGACACAGGATTGTAGTGTACTTAAACGCTATACATAGAAGTGCTACAGATACAGATGTCCCGCGATCGAATCCCGGGTCGAACTATAATACCTTTTTCGGAACTTGGGTGTTATCTTTGAATTTATTAAGAAATATAAAATTAGGCATGTTTATCAGTTTTGCATACCCCAGAGCACTAGCTTAAACATAAAAATTAAATTAAAAATTTAAAAAACCCCGACTCACAAAAAAGGACAATAAAAAAACCTGTAAAAAGAAAAAAAATAACTATAGTCTTTTTCTGGACAGCTCAGCAATCATGTAAACATGTCATGTTTTGACAGAAGTTGTCTATGATCATAGTGTTGTAACTAAACTGATTCTAATTATATAAGTAATCATTGAGTTATATCTAGTTCACCGTACATTCATTTACTTCGGTTAATCAATCGCCAAATTCATCAAATTATGTAATTCGGTATATCTATATATATTATGTGCAATAACTTTTTATATTAATTTAATTAAAGGATCTTTAAAAAAAAAAGAAACTTTTAGTAAATTTAATAGTATAATCATTTATTTACAATAATATATTAGTTTAGGGATGATAAAATGTGTAGACGCCTCGTTGACATTGACCTGATAGCCCAACTGACGAATTAGGGATAGTGACGAATTAGGGATTTTAATGAAATTGACCAATTGCAGAAAGTGACCAGTTGACGAAAATGACTAATTAACAAATCTGTCGAGTAGATAGCTAACTCGGCTGCTCGCCGTTCTTACAGAAGCAGACTAAGACATTTTGAGAGATTTCTAATGTGGGGTTTTTAAATCCAAAGAAAGGGAACTAGGCCATTGTAATGACATGGTGACAGGTATATTCGAAGCAAAGTAGTAAAAAATTATAGCTTTTTGAACAAGCGCAATAAAAGCACATAAGGTCACAAAATTTGATAAAAAAAGTTACGAAACAAAATACATAGGTATGGCCAATCTCGCCGCCCCAAAAAAAATAAGGGCACCTTCGCTTAATCACTTTGACCTTACTTCGGGACAGGCAAAGCCTTACGTAGGAAGAAAAAAAAACAAATCATCAAATATAACAGAAGTTGAAGTAATGCTAAAAACAGGTTTGACTAGAATCGAAGATTAATGTGTCATTAATTAATTAAGAATCATTATTTCTTTTCTTTTTATTCATATTTAAATGTTTATGGCGTTCGAAACAATAGATTATCTTTTTGGCAGTTCACTGATGGACGTTAGCCTCTTTAAACTTACTCCTCCACACGGTACTAAGCCTAACCGGATCCTTCTGACGATTTCTGGGTCGCACAAATACTTAGTTAGTCCCAATTTAATACAAGTACTTCTGCGAAGAGTAGACCTCGCGAGCGCCCAGGAAAAAACAACCTGTGAGGAATTATATCCCTTATGATCCCATCATATATAACGGGGCCCTTTTTCTCCCTTATTTTTTCGCCCTATTAAAAAAACTTTCGACAAAAGTTGTATTTTTATCTTTTCGTAGATCAATGATTTTAAATCAAAGAACATGTGTGCCAATTTTGGAGAAAATTGGTTAACAAATGCGTCTTCTAGACCGAAACTGACATGCACACACACATACGGACGAAAGCAAAATCGTCTATACTGTAGAATCGAAGACCCAAACTCAAAGTGCCTTTTCACACGTACCGGTTGCCGGGTAGCCGGTGCCGGGTAACCGGCGGCAAATGCAAGCGGTTGCCGGGCAAATCACGCCGTTACGTGTGAAAGCTATAGTACACGGCCATACACCCGGGTACCCGGCACCCGGCAACCGGTACGTGTGAAAGGGGCAAAGACTCGCACTCGTCGCTCTCTGGGTCAATAAGTTATATTATTAAAGTAAGTACATTTTTTCGAACTGACAGATTGATAAAACAATGACCTCCTTTTAAAATCAATTGGCCAGTACAACAGTTTTACAACACTATGGCAAAGACAAACAAGTCTGAGAAAAAATAATTTAATGACAACCAAAATGACAGTCTTAAATTTTTACCATCCGAGTATTTTTCATGAAATTATTCTATAATCTAAAGGTTTATTAGTGTCGAAATGTCCGTATAAATCTAACTAGAGTTTCTTGAAACGACTATGATCAGGATTGATAATTAAATGTAAGTAATTATGGAGCAGTCAAGATCCAATTGCTTTGTTTACTATATTATTTACATCTGATGAATTCCACTATATTAAATTATGTCTTATCTACCCTAAGTATTGAACCTTTATTATTATTATAGGTAGCTATATTATTAACGTATTCATATTTTAACTAACAGTTCGTCTCGTCGGGGGGACCGCTCTATACCTAAATAGAGACAGACGCACGATTAGGTTATGATTAGGTGAGCGGTCCCCGACGTTAGTTAAAAATATGAATAGGTAAATAATATAGCTACCTATAATAATAATAAAGGTTCAATACTTAGGGTAGATAGGTCATAATATAATAGTTTTTTTTTACTTTTTACAGGTTTTTTTATTGTCCTTTTTCTGTGAGTCGGGGGTTTTTTAAATTTTTAATTACATTTTTTATTTCATGCTTTTTATAGGGGTTTTATAGGGGTTTCTAGGGTTTCGTTGCCAAATTGCAAAAACGGAACCCTTATAGATTCGTCATGTCTGTCTGTCTGTCCGTCCGTGTGTCACAGCCACTTTTCTCCGAAACTATAAGGTCTATGCTTTTGAAACGCGGTAACTAGATGTATTCAATAAACCGCATTAAGATTCTTATATAAAACTAGAAAAAAAGTAGTAAATTTTTGGGGTCCCTATACTCAGAACTGAATCTCAAAATTTTTTTTTTCATCACACCCATACGTGTTGGGTATCTATAGATAGGTCTTTATAAATGCTATTGAGGTTCCTAAAATCATTTTTTTTCTAAAGTGAATAGTTTGAGCAAGAGACACTTCCAAAGTGGAAAAATGTGTGTCCCCCCCCCTCTAATTTCTAAACTAAGAGAATGATAAATCTAAAAAACATATATGATGTACATTTCTATAAAAACTACCAACGAAAATTGGTTTGACCGAGATAGAGCTGGTAGTTGTTTTTTTAATACGTCATTAACCGCTTTTTTCGGTTAGAAAAATCACTACCACTGCGAAAGTGTTAAAACATCAATCAAAGTTACAACGAACTATAAGAACTTTTCTATTATGTTACTTGCTGCAACGAAACCCTTCATGGGCGAGTCGAACTCGCACTTGGCCGGTTTATTTAATATCAACATACGTATAGTCTATCAACAATTATTCAGAACTAATGCGAATTGCGCGGAGTGTGGTTACAGAATTAGAAATACATTCCACTCTTCATATCTTTCGAATGGCTAAACCGATTTTCATAAATCATGATGGTTTTTGAGACCGGCTGTGGGCGCGCTTCACACGTACCGCATTTACTGCTGAACTCAGTCCCGCTCCAAAGAGTTGACAAATTTAAATATCTGGGACATGTAGTCACTGCCGACCTCAAAGATAATGAGGATATTGAGCGAGAGCGTAGAGCCTTGTCAATAAGGTCTAATATGATAGCTCGCATGTTTGCACGGTGTTCTACTGAAATAAAGATGACTCTCTTCCGAGCATATTGTAATACCCTTTACACGTGCAGCCTGTGGGCTTATTATAACAAAAGAAAATACAGTGACTTGCGCGTCCTGTACAATAATGCGTTTAGGATGTTGATGGGGCTGCCTCGATCCTGTAGTGCCTCGGGGATGTTCGCGGACGCTCGTACCGCTTGCTTTCATGCTACTATGCGCACGCGGGCAGCGTCTTTGGTGGCCAGGGTGCGAGCCAGCTCCAACAGCGTCATACAAATTAATGATATCGGCTAGGATAGACTGCCCTTACCTCCGGCATTGCTGCGAGAGACATATCTCTATGCCGTGTGTTTATTAATATTGTAATTTATTTTATTTGAAATTGTTTTATATTTAAATTTGATAAATTGTTATACATGACGAACTTCTTAATTTATTGAATTATTAAATGTATTGCATGACTTATGTAATGATATTGACTGTTGAAGACTTTGTGATTTATTGTATTAATTTCATAATTTGTATTGCATTATTATGGGTATCTTGACCTGAATTAAATTGATTTTATTTTATTTTTATTTTATAAAACTTACGGTATCGTGATGTATAAGTTATGACCTTTCATTTGATACCCAACACGGGTATATTTGAACACATATAATTTTTCATCCCCACTTTCACCCCTCATAATCTTTGAAATGGCGCAACCGATTTTTATAAAACATAGCTAAGAACACTCTCCCCTAACCCATCTTTCAAACAACATTTCGAGAAAAGGACATTTTGAGAAAAGAACATTTCGAGAAAAAGGACATTTCGGGAAAAGAACATTTCGAGAAAAGGACATTTCGAGAAAAGGACAATCTGCGAAAGGACATTATGAGAATGGACATTTCGAGAAAAGGACATTATGAGAAAGGACATTTCGAGAAAAGGACATTATGAGATGAGAATGATATGAAACAATAACGGAAATTGCATGGCTAGAAAGTACTTGTCATTAAAATTAACTTTTCATAGCTCTCATCTGCGACATTTCTACTGAAATTAAAATGCATTTTTGCGCTTCAATCTGATATTAGTATATTTTGCAGAAGGTTGAATTTTATGACGCTTCTTGATACAGTTTTATTAAATTTTATGTCTTAAATTTCTATATTAGATATTAAAAATTCTTTGTATGAGCCATTATGATGCTGTTTAGTATGAGTATACCTACCCACTCACAAAAAAAAGTGGAACTATAAAAGCCACCGCACGTGTTTCCCTCTTCTTACAATTATCAGAACCCCGAGTTCTTCAAGCGGAGCATGAAGATGAAGAGGCACTTTGTAGGCCCACCAGAAGGTCACTGTTTCCTCTTGTTTGTCTTGAGGCTGGATCTCTATTACACAAAATGTCTCCATGACTTTTCATCAAGCGGGCGGCGCCATTTTGGAGACCTAAATATTTAAAAAAGACAACAACTTATCAATTTTTCAATGTCCAATTTAGTTTGGACCTGTCGTCGAAAATCTTTATACTAAACTCGCTAACATGAATGTAAACAGTTTAATGATAAATGTATGAGATCGTTTAACTACTCTATTGCTTATCTGGTAGCTTGGACATAAAACGTATTATCAGTAGGTACCTCACTCTTAGAAGTCATAAACTAGAATGACCTCTTAACATGAAGATATAACAATTTGATGGCGATATTTTGATGCAACACTAGTGAGCAATGTTGCAATAGATACCTCATAAGTTAGATTTAAATGTGTCCATCTTTTTAGCAATATAATATATGTTTAATCACTCTAAACCAAGTAATTCGATGACGCGTTGATTGAGATCAGTTGATTGAAACCAGCTGTCTAAGCATTTTTATCAATACTCTCAGATAAATAAAATGCATAATCCACTATTCCGTCATATTTGACTAAATAACAATGTAAGTACCTATGGCAAAAAAAAACTGATGAACGCTCACAAATGAAATGTCACAAAGTGGTCAAGTGGCCCATCCAAGGACCATCCATAGCGAATGTTGCTTATTGTAGTGAGGTTTTTGAGAACACTAACTCCGCGGGAAAAGGAGATCCTAAAAGAGAACTTTTGATAAACCTGTTTCGTTGACATAATAGGTACCTACCTATGTGGAAATAGGTACAACTTTTTTAATGTTTTTTTTTAAATACCGCGAGTACTAACAAAAAAACTTGAGAGGTGTCAAGGGACACCCGGATGGAACGAAGTTCCTTTCGATTAATTAGTGAAGGAATTGTAATAAAATTTTATTTTTTTAAATTAATAATAATATTTTTTTTATTATTAACCCCCATTCTATTACCTCCCCCCCTTTCCCCCCTCCCCCTCCCCCGCCCCCCCTTTCCCCTCTTATTTATAGACTCAAACTCTCTCTACACAAATTTCATCAAAATTGGTTCAGCGGTTTAGGTGTGAAAACGTAACAGACAGACAGAGTTACTTTCGCATTTATAATATTAGTAGGGAAGTTGGGATAAATTTAAGAACATTATTATTATTCAGCATTCTATACGGGCAATTTTTATCAATAAAACAGGATCTTACTTATGCTGATGCGTGAATTAGTTTGTGTGCTTTTCAGTACCCAGGTTTTAATTTTTGAACCTTCATCTTATAACATCAAAATGTATTTTCATTACACCGAAAATGCAAGTATAAACCGTACCGTCATAAGCCAGGCTGTTCGCTAGTTTTCTATTCATATTGCATCAAAAATCCTTTCGTTCTTTCGCCTTACATATTACCTACGCGCTTCGGGGGCCTCCACGGCTTTTTTAAACTGCTCAGGATTACACCCTCTTTGTTTAGTGTACGTCTGAAAAGACCTACTCTACGATTAAAAAAGACGAGCCTTGCAGGAGTTGAAGCAAAAAGCTACCTATTTCTAGTAAATGGAATATTATAGTTGGGTGGAGCGAATGAGATGTGACGGGTTTTGTTGGAACCTTGTATAGAACTGGCTTAAAGAGTAGACAAGTATATAATAATTAAATTTTCAGACTATTATTTCTGTATAAAATGAGTTATGGGGCAACACCTTTTGACACTTTACACTTTAACAATACTGTTTTCAATTTGCCTCGTGTGTGGTTATTATCTTGTTGGATAAAAGAAAATTTAAATATCAAATTTGATAATAAAATTAATTAAAAATTTACAGGGATATTAATCATCTTCATCAACACAATCAAGCCTTTTCATAAAGGCACAGACAGCATGCACTTTTGATTAATTGTAATTCATTTCATGTGGCCGTTGTAGTAATGAAAAGCGCAGAGACAAGTTTAAATGACATATTATGTCATCAAAAGTTTAAGGCTGCAATGTTCGACCTTGACAAATCCTAAGGCAATTCGAATGATTGCAGCGACAATACTTTGTTTGATCGAAATCGCTCTCGAAACACGATTAGGAATACTTTCCTAATCGTGTTTTGATACGTTAAAAAAGTAAGAGTATCTAATAAATTACAATAATATAGTTTTATCAGATCAAATCGAAGAATATTTCCTAGTATAAAGTTCACCCCAAGATGAGTCTCTTTCGAACATACAACCCTTAACAATGATTAATTTGTCATCAAGAATTTAACAATATTATTGTTAAAACCTAAAACTTCCTTTAGGCTACTTGCACATTAGAGACACGTCTGGTCGGTCTGATATTCGGCAGTCGATTGTCAATTATAACGGTTTGCATTGTAAAACTGTTTTTCTTGTGAGACACTTTTGTCGTCGCATTAGCAGTTTCATAGGTGTAGTAAAGAGGTCCGCGGGAGTAAAAAGGCAACATTGTAAGTATGTTTCATAATCTGATCATAAAATGTTTCAGTCGCTGAGTTTGTTATTGTTTCATTTCATTTCGATACGTCCCCGTATTATTTTAGAGTAGCAACACAGATTA
The DNA here is from genome assembly GCA_933228765.1 of Miltochrista miniata. Taxonomy (NCBI): domain Eukaryota; kingdom Metazoa; phylum Arthropoda; class Insecta; order Lepidoptera; family Erebidae; genus Miltochrista; species Miltochrista miniata. Next base: position 40,680,006 of record OW121750.1, on the reverse strand, counting down.
TATAATATATTCTATACAGATGCACGAACAGGAACAAAAATCGGTTACACACGTAACTCGCTCCACAGACCTGGCCGCCTACCTGTCAGTGTGGGAATCCTCAAATGTATAGTCTTTTTCTGGACAGCTCAGCAATCATGTAAACATGTCATGTGTTGACAGAAGTTGTCTATGATCATAGTGTTGTAACTATACTGATTCTATGTATGTAAATAATCATTGAGTTATATCTAGTTCACCGTACATTCATTTACTTCGGTATATCAATCGCCAAATTCATCAAATCATGAAATTCGGTATATCAATATATATTATGTGCAATAATTTTATTATATTAATTTAATTAAAGGATCTTTAAAAAAAGAAACTTTTAGAAAATTTAATAGTACATACAGGTCCTTGGTCCCACTAAGGGTCTGCGGTGTCCTTCCGATTCTTTTTTTTTTTTTCTCTTTCTCTGCAACCCTTGGGCAAAACCGGACAAAATTGTAGTATGTTGTAGTTGACTACCTGTTATGTCAAACCCTTTACGTTGGACCACTATTTACGCCACACCCTGTATAATCATTTATTTACAATAATATATTACTTTAGGACTGAATATTTTAACCATCCACCGTCAACCGTACCCAGTCTACCCTAAAGAATCATTTTTTTTTCTTTTTATTCATATTTAAATGTTTATGGCGTTCGAAACATTAGATTATCTTTTTGGCAGCTCGCTGATGAACGTTAGCCTCTTTAAATTTACTCCTCCACACGGTACTAAGCCTAACCGGATCCTTCTGACGATTTCTGGGTCGCACAAATACTTATTTAGTCCCAATTTTTTAAAAGTACTTCTGCGAAGAGTAGGCCTCGCGAGCGCCCAGGAAAAAACAACTTGTGAGGAATTATATCCCTTATGATCCCATCATATATAACGGGGACCTTTTTCTCCCTTATTTTCCGCCCTATTAAAAAAACTTTTGACAAAAGTTGTATTTTTATCTTTTCGTAGATCAATGATTTTAAATCAAAGAACATGTGTGCCAAGTTTGGAGATAATTGGTTAACAAATGGGTCTTCTAGACCGAAACTGACATGTACACACACATATGGACGAAAGCAAAATCGTCTATACTGTGGAATCGAAGACCCAAACTCAAAGTGCCTTTTCACACGTACCGGTTGCCGGGTAGCCGGTGCCGGGTAACCGGCGCGGCGGCGGCGGTGAATGCAAGCGGTTGGCGGGCAAATCACTCCGGTACGTGTGAAAGCTATAGTACACGGCCATATACCCACCCTACCCGGCACCCGGCAACCGGTACTTGTGAAAAGGGGCAAAGACTCGCATCTCCATATATTCAATATACTCTGTGGACTAGCACTCTTCGCTCTCTGGGTCAATAAGTTATATTATATAAAGGAAGTACATTTTTTCGAACTGACGGATTGATAAAACAATGACCTCCTTTTAAAATCAATTGGCCAGTACAACAGTTTTACAACACTATGGCAAAGACAAACAAGTCTGAGAAAAAATAATTTAATGACAAGCAAAAATGACAGTCTTAAATTTTTACCATCCGAGTATTTTTCATGAAATTATTCTATAATCTAAAGGTTTATTAGTGTCGAAATGTCCGCATAAATCTAACTAGAGTTCCTTGATCAGGATTGATAATTAAATGTAAGTAATTATGGAGTAGTCGAGATCCAATTTCTTTGTTTACTATATTTTTTAAGTCTGTTGAATTCCACTATAACTAGATGGCGACAATATTTTTAGCAAAATGTTCAACTAGATTTCAAGATCAAATTTGATTTCATTTCAACCGTTTTGATAAAGTATTTAGTTATTTCAATCGTGACGCAGTCACTTAATTAGCACAGACGGGTAAGCAGGCGGTTCCCGGTGCATGCAATGCCAGTTCAAATTCCGTTGTTAACACGATTTACTTTTTGTTTTCTTTTTAGGTAATTTTATTTTACATTTATTTTATCAACTTAATCAATGTCTTAAAATTTGTTAAACTTACCCGTAATTAGAATCTTTCGTTATTTATATTTTATGTTATAGGTATAAATTTTGTAATAAGTTGATTTAATTTTAAATGATTGATTTAAAATTTAAACCAATCATCAACTGTTCTCATATCATTTAATGATATGAGAACAGTTGAATTCATTTCAACTGTTCTGATATGACTAAGTATTTCACTCCATGCATCAGTCGCACAGTTAGCTCAGCAGGTAGGCGGGTGGCGCCTGATACGAGTTGTCCCAGTTCAAATTCAGCTGGTATCACGGTTCTTTTTGTTTTCTTTTTTTACTTAATATTTTTATTATGAAGTGAAAATGACAACTAAGCTCACACAGGACTTGTCTTTTTTTCATTTTACCCGTTGAATGCCGCATGAAACCCGAGTTGCCAATCTCCCGCACAGTCGATTGCTTTGGCAACCAAGGCGGCCAACTTTTTTCGTTTGGTTCTCCTCGCACATTTTTCGATATCTATGGCTGTATGGTCGCGGGTCTAAGTCTTTCTGTATAAATTAATGTGTAGAATTGGTTATGGTACTGAATGAGATAGCTTGCCGAGTGAATGTAATGAAAAAAAAAGTCGAAATCACGATTTGATCGCTGTCATTATTTATTGTTTGTTTGGCGCCGTTCCTAGAAAGTATTAATACGATTAATTTTGAATATTTTCGTTCATTCTGTTTCAAATATTGTTGTTTTGCATTTAAAAGTATCCTGTCATGTTGTTTAACAGCTGTGATAAATATTTTCAGTGTAATTCGAAGTTAAATTTGTAAAATTTGATAAAATAACACGCGAAGGTCACCATTATTTTTTGTTGTTGTTTTTGTTGTGCAGTGCTCGTATTTAACCGATATTTGTTGAGATTTTCTCAATAGAAACTATAATCTTTTGTCAAAATACCATTTAACATTTAACATATGAATAATTTATGTGAAAATCAATAATAAAAATGGAGGGGGTTTTTTTTTAATAATTTAAGATTACATAGCCTCGATATCCCCAAAATAAACAAAAAAATAAACAAATAAATAGGCAGTAATATTTTATTTTATTTTCGGAGATTTTATATCTACCGATTATTATTTTTTTGGTGAAAGTGAATTGTTGATTTGTATATTTTGTAAATAAAATAACTTATATCAGAATACTGCTTTTTATTTTGAATTACATGGTAAAATCTGAGAGTACTCCTTCATTTTCCCCATCCTAATTTTCGGCCAAATATCATAAATCCATTACACATGGGGTGTTCTCGGATTTAGTGTAGTTATTTTCGTCAGTTATCCAGCATGATGAAACAGTAAGTATTTATGTAGTACGACTCCTGTAAAAGAAATAAGGATATATTGTGTGACGTCCGGCGTGCAGCCGCCGTTCCCGCCAAAGGCGTGGGCACCGCCTATGGATATTGCTTTGGCAACCAAGGCGGCCAACTTTTTTCGTTTGGTTCTCCTCGCACATTTTTCGATATCTATGGCTGTATGGTCGCGGGTCTAAGTCTTTCTGTATAAATTAATGTGTAGAATTGGTTATGGTACTGAATGAGATAGCTTGCCGAGTGAATGTAATGAAAAAAAAAGTCGAAATCACGATTTGATCGCTGTCATTATTTATTGTTTGTTTGGCGCCGTTCCTAGAAAGTATTAATACGATTAATTTTGAATATTTTCGTTCATTCTGTTTCAAATATTGTTGTTTTGCATTTAAAAGTATCCTGTCATGTTGTTTAACAGCTGTGATAAATATTTTCAGTGTAATTCGAAGTTAAATTTGTAAAATTTGATAAAATAACACGCGAAGGTCACCATTATTTTTTGTTGTTGTTTTTGTTGTGCAGTGCTCGTATTTAACCGATATTTGTTGAGATTTTCTCAATAGAAACTATAATCTTTTGTCAAAATACCATTTAACATTTAACATATGAATAATTTATGTGAAAATCAATAATAAAAATGGAGGGGTTTTTTTTTTAATAATTTAAGATTACATAGCCTCGATATCCCCAAAATAAACAAAAAAATAAACAAATAAATAGGCAGTAATATTTTATTTTATTTTCGGAGATTTTATATCTACAGATTATTATTTTTTTGGTGAAAGTGAATTGTTGATTTGTATATTTTGTAAATAAAATAACTTATATCAGAATACTGCTTTTTATTTTGAATTACATGGTAAAATCTGAGAGTACTCCTTCATTTTCCCCATCCTAATTTTCGGCCAAATATCATAAATCCATTACACATGGGGTGTTCTCGGATTTAGTGTAGTTATTTTCGTCAGTTATCCAGCATGATGAAACAGTAAGTATTTATGTAGTACGACTCCTGTAAAAGAAATAAGGATATATTGTGTGACGTCCGGCGTGCAGCCGCCGTTCCCGCCAAAGGCGTGGGCACCGCCTATGGATACGACGGCGTGACTACGCCACCGGCGGGATTGAGCGGTTACAATAAAAATAAATATGTACTATGGAAAAGTTGGCATATGTACTAAAAAATAAATACTTTATCTTGGTAAATACTTAATTTTTACAGCGGGCGGCAGACGAAATTATATAAAAAAACAGGCCAAGTGCGAGTCGGACTCGCACACAGGGATCCGTACCAAAAAATGGCGAAAGTCACGATTTTTGAATGAGATTCCCCTTAATCTTTCCTTTTTTCTGATTTTAGTATTTGTTGTTATAGCGGCAACAGAAATACATCATCTGTGAAATTTACAGCTCTCTGGCTAAAACGGTTCCTGAGATACAGCGTCATGGCGGACAGACAGACAGACAGATGGCAAAGTCTCATCAAAAATAAAAATAAAAAGGGGGTCCCGAAAAATAAAAAGAAAAATACAGAAAGTCATCCTGCGGGGCTCGAAAAACGCCTCATGCCGCTTGCGTACCCGCTAAGCTAAAGTGCCACTGAGAGAGTTGGCCAAATAACGCTTGACAAGTTCATCACCACCACACTGTCGCTTGCTTATTCCGATAACGTAAACTGGCCGTTCGTAAAACTAATTAAATAATAATTTCTATGACATCGATGTCAATGATTAACATGAGCGCCATCTTTTATCTTAAGCAAACGCTATCGAGAGATATTTTTTACACAATCTACGTTTATTCTATAATCAACGAGTTTGATGTGCTACTATAGCAGCGAATATCATGATTTAATTTTTAAAATAATTTGCCATGCATTATCATCAATATCAATATGTACATATAATAAAATCGTAACAGGTCGCTGTCTGTACATGAAAGATAAATGAGAAAAAATATTATAGGGGGGCTTTATGAACGCAATAGAACCCAAAACAATGATTTTTAGAATTTTTCTCTGTTTGTCTGTATGTCTGTTTGTCTGTACGTTTGTGCACGCTAATCTCAGCAACCGCTTAACCGATTGCAATGCGGTTTTCTTTATTGTGTTAAGGTTAGCTCCGCTTAACATTAAGTGTTTATTTCATGTCAATCGGTTTATAAACAAAAAAGTTATATCACTTTAAAGAATCATACATAGACTTATGAATCTAAAAGTGGGTAAATCTAAACTGGCGTGTTGAACAATTCAGTCCGCGCCGAAGGCGTGGACTGAATTGTTATAGAATAGCCTTAATCTTTAAGCTCTTTTATGATTAAGCCAACAGGGCAGTTTCACACGCTGCTTGATGAGTCTGATGAAGAAGTACCTCTCCTTTCATACACCTTATGTGACGTAAACGAAGTTGCGGGCTCAGCTAGTATCTAAATAAGATATTTTGAAATTGGGATTCCGGAATATGCAACTACTAGTGCCATCTCTTGATATTTTCTGTTTATTAAAGATAATCTGTATGAGTTGGGTACTCGTGGTAGAAACATCAATTTCCATTATAATAATATGTATAATGTTACAATTTTACGGCCTTTAAAGCATTTCCTGTAGGTATCCGCGATTGAATCACATTATGAATAAAAAGCGGTATGTTGCATTTTAGCCCCTCTGGAGATAGAATTATCGTCAATGTGCGCTCTGCCTAAGGATTAACTTACATTGGCAACTTTCACTGGCAACTGAGACAGCTTCACGTGGAAGGCATGTTAAACTATTGATCGGTCGCCGAGTCTAAATTCACTGAAATAACAGTTCTGACCTCAATTATCACATTGCTCTGTAAAATTTGGTTGGAATCTCCATAGAGACCGGCAATTTTCATTTTAAATTAAGTACCTCCCACGCGAGCTTTAATTCAAAGGTTTCCATTTTTTTTGTAAATTTGAATGTGCTTCGTACCGACCTAACCTGCTAACTGATTGCTCTGTTGTGACCTTGCAATGCCTATTGTTGAACTATAACCGCTTTTTTAATCTATTATTGTTTTTAAAATATTAGGAAATGGTTTAGGTCACTGTTGGGTTCTATCGACTATGTTTTTTTAATTTTTTCCCTTTGTTCACTACTCAGAAGCGCTTTTGATGAATATGAGGTACCTATAAGTTTAACCGTTTTATCAATTTAGCTGTTCAGATAGCAGACACTTTTTCGTTGAAACGTTTTAATTTTTAGTTTTACAGTTGAATTAATATATTATGTAGAATACATCTTCTACTGCTTATACTTCTTTTGACTACACTGTTATGTTTCTTTAACTATCTTCTATATAAGTTGATCCCCGATCTCTTTCCTCTTCTATCCGAATTTATGACGAATCATAGATTGATCCGAGTTATACCAATTCCAAAAAAACCATACAATTTCATATAAACCAAAAATATGACGACAGATTTTCATACAAAAACAAAACATGAATCTATATGAAATCAACCCTCTTCACTATAGTATGCCATCTGTTTCAGATGATACAAGGCTAATGACATATACAATTCGACTCAAAACACAGGGCTAGACCCATTTCTACGCTGATCGTAATCCTCCCTATCTGGCAATGGCTGTCATGTCTGTATGAATTTCCTTAAAAAAAGCGGCTTGAGTTATAGACAACGAAAGTATTTTCACTACGACTTTCCATATGAACAGTTAATTTTATTAGGTCTAACAATATCGTACAAAAAACAATATTTGTGGACAAAATTTTAAATCTTCCGTCCTAAAATATATATAGCCAGCTGAATAGAATTTACTAAAACGTGACAATAAATTTATGCAGAAAGTACTGCTTTCGAATAAAAGAAAACCGCATCCACGTTAGTACAGCCATTTCAGAGCTACGGTGCCACAGCAACACACTAGCAGTCAATCTTACATTATAACACTGCTCTTTTTGAGTCAGGGATTAGAAAACACCTACAAATAACCGTATTGAATACACTCCTACTTCATCAAGTGCTCAGTTCCTGTAACCGAGTGCTTTGAAAATGTATTTGTCCCGGACTCGGCAAAATACTTACCATACTTCATACTTAGCCGAGGATCATTTAGGCTTTCCTCGGCTTTTGTTCTTTTGTGAAAATATAAAACTTAAAAACGTATTCGTGTGTATTGTATTTCTCTTTTTGTTTTCGTGTTTATGATGCGTCTGACGATAATCTCTGGATTCTGTTAGTACAATATGAATATAAAATATGAATTCATGAAACTGTGTTATGGCTTAATTCATAAAATGTTAATTAGAAAAGACGATAAAAGTTCTATGCTCTCGAATAGGCGGGATAAACATCAACACTAAAACCAAATGGCGTGTGATGTTGCAAACGTATATAGGCTACGGTAACCAACCATCAGGTGGACAGTAAGCTTATCTGCCACTTTAGTAGTATAAAAGATGATTAGGAGCCAAAAGACATTGAATATTGGTAACTGCATCCTGATTTTAATTTGTAGTGAATTTCCGGAGTATTCTCCTTATGAATTCGTTCATCAGTTCCTTGGAGATGTAATCGTTTTAAATATTCAGCTCCTCAAAGACGGGGTTCTCCACTAAACATTCTAAATGCCGTGCAATGTCGTAGACAGAGATTGTGTCTGTCGCCAACACTATGTCCCACTCTATAAATAACTAGCTACCTGCTTCGCAGTGATGCAATTTTTGTAATACTACTATTTGAATTTTAGATAATGTTCTTCCTTATATGATCTGCCAACTTTAATAACAAATAAAAAACCGACCAAGTGCGAGTTGGACTCGCCCATGAAGGGTTTTGTAGCAGCAAGTAACATAATATAAAAGTTCTTATAGTTCGTTGTAACTTTGTTTGATTGATGTTTTAACACGTTCGCAGTGGTAGTGATTTTTCTATCCCAAAATTGCGGTTTATGACGTATTAAAAAAAACTACCAGCTCTATCTCGTTCAAACCAATTTTCGTTGGTAGTTTGTATGGCAATGTACATCATAAATTCTTTTTAGATTTATCATTCTCTTAGTTTAGAAGTTAGAGGGGGGGGGGGGGTGGGACACATTTTTCCACTTTGGAAGCGTCTCTTGCGCAAACCTTAATAGCATTTTTGAAGACCTATCTATAGATACCACACACGTATGGGTTTGATGAAAAAAGAAATTGAGTTTCAGTTCTGAGTATGGGGACCCCCAAAATTTACTGCTTTTTGTCTAGTTTTATATAAGAATCCTAATGCGGTTCACAGAATACATCTAGATACTTACCAAGATTCAAGGGCATAGGTCTTATAGTTTCGGAGAAAAGTGGCTGTGACACACGGACGGACAGACAGACATGACGAATCTATAAGGGTTCCGTTTTTGCCATTTGGCTACGAAACCCTAAAAATGTAGTTCTGGTTACCAATTTCGTGAATTTTCTTGTGAATAAATATGATGTCTTACAATAAAACTTATAGACGGGCAATCGAAATACCTACTGCAGTAAAGTTTACAGGAAACGACAAACTTTTAAAACAGATTGTAACATTTGACAATAGAGAAGTACAAGTACGTAAAAGGGGTAGATAGTTCGCCACTTCAGTATAATATAATACTTCGAGTTTAAATACTTCAAGCTAGAATTGCAATGGCCCATAAAATGTTAAATATTTTATCCTTTCAAAGTGAAATATGGCTCTGTAATAAAATTGAGTCATAATTTTAACTTTATACAATTACAGTTTGAATTTGGGTTACACTGGACAAAATTGTGACATAAATAGAATACAAAGTATGTATAAATATACGAATTTCTGTCCCGACATTTGCGCTTCCTTTATGATCGACAGATCTCGATCATTAAGCGAAGCTTTGGGCGTAGTCTATACTTCTATACTAATATTATAAAGAAGTAAAGTTTGTTTGTTTGTATATTTGTTAAATTGTAAGGGATAATCTCGGGATCTACTAAACCGATTTTAAAAATTCTTTCACCAGTTGAAAGCTACGTTATTGTGGAGTGTCATAGGCTATATAGCATCACGCTACAACGAATAGGAGCGGAGCAGTAATAGTAAAACCTTTCTCTCTCTCTCTCTCTAACGTAGTATTGAATATTAACGACGAGACGCTACGGGAGTAAACGCAACGCGACGGGAGTAAATGCGACGGGAACAGGTAATACTCTCTCTTATGTAGCGCTGACGAAGTTGCGCGGGTCAGCTAGTATCAAATAAAGTTCTCAGTAACGTTTGTACGTCTGTCTGAACCTGATTAACTCACTAACGGCCAAATGAATTTTACACACTATTGCCAATGGAAGTAATTACTTAGTACTTTTACATTTTAACGTACTCGAACACAAAGCTGAAGAGTATTACAGTAGAAAGTCCGAAAACGTACATTCTACCTCCATTATCCCGTTCGTAACTCACAACCCGGAATAGTCGAGAGCCAATAGTGTAATGTAAAACATCGCTACGAAGGTTTCAAACATTGCTAGTGCCATAGTAATGAGAGTTTAGGAGAATGAAAGTCGGAATTTCCACGTATTTCAGATACTTTATGATTCATAATTTTATCTAATGGAACAAAATCTTTCTATTGCATTAGTCTTTGGCACTTTTATTCTACTTATACATATTATATTCAGCGTATGTAGTATTACAATAATACGAGAATCAGAATATAGGATACAGTGGGTCGGAACCCACGTCAGGGGTTTATATTGAACACAAATTGATACGCTATAAGCTTGGGGATGTTGTGACGTCCTTACACATATCACTAAAATAGGTATCTTAAGTCATGATCCGCGGCTGACAGTTTAATTATACCAAGTGTCACTGACATTAAAGTTAGTGTTGTACTGTTATCTGTGTTTTGGAAGATACATTGATCCCCTTTTTATAATACCACAAAGGTGGTAGACAACCATACGGACTGGTGTTCACCTTAGCCAATGAAAGTTTGCAACACCAGAGGCGCAATACTCGCGCTACAGATCCTGCAAGAACCTTCTAAGACCCAATTTGAAGAACCCCATACTGTACCATACGTTACCCATACCCATACGTAAGCGTTTGGGAAAACCGTGGCTGGGAACTCATTCCACAATACTACTTACAATGATAATTACAGCAATTAACTAACAAAAAATATTTTCTCGCATTGACTCCACGAGTCTCGATTCCTCGATTGTATCGAGAATTATATATATTTTGTAGAGCTAACGAGTCCCTAGATAGAACCATAAACAACTAATTGTTGTTTTATGTTCCTCAGTAACAATATAACATCATATGAAGCAGTATCGTTATTTTATTACCAACTTTGTAATTTTGTTCATCAAATTCGTTGAAACTTTGTAAGGGTCTAGGTGCTTTAAAATAGGTTATCTTCACGGGCAAACTATTTGTACAGTTAGAACATATACCTTGTAGAAAATGAAATAAATACTCAATAATAATAAATGGGTTCATTAATGCATGACTGTATTTTCACTATACCTAAATTTTTTTGGTATACAGCAAGACTACTACTTAAAACAAGAATCATCAAAAGAATAGCAAGGTGATATTTATCGCAAACGAGACAGTGAAACTTTGTTAACAGGCCTTATACAATGGATCAACAGGGACCAAAGCTGTGACTTTGCACAATATTTGCATGATATGTAGTTGACAAGTTTGGAGCTAGTATTAAGTTTTAGAATCCTGGGGTATCCTTCCGAGGGCTTACCCGGGGCTTCCAACCGTAGGCTGTTAGCAGGACACGTGAGGTTTCTTTAGTCGGTAAGAGTCCGGCATAACATCCATGAGGATTTTCCCTCACTTAAAAAAAGTATTAAGATATAGGCTTTTCTTGCTCTTTTAATTACAAAACTCATCATCTCAGAATGAATAAAGTGGGCTTTGACAATCTACAGGCTACATTAATTTGTTTATTACTCACTACAAAAGGAAAAGTTAATACCTTGCTCGTTTCATACTAGACTGCAATTACAGTGTAATTGCAGCTTAAATTGAATACAGTCGTACTCGTACATAAGTGTGGCGCGTACTCTTAGTTAATAAGCTGCAGCCGTTGTGTGCAAGGCTTGTTGTAATACAACGTAAGTTAGACAGCTATTGCGCTATTAGAAGATATAATGTTAATTTACAAATATTTTTTTTACGTTCAATTATCACCTAACTCACCAGACCTGTCTTCCTAGACGGCAGGACCGATTTGGTGAAATTTTTCTTACCAATGCTAACGTCGAACAGTGCCTGTCGATCTCAGTGGGGAATTTATTTGTATGCGTTTATGTTATGGCAAACATATACACATACATAATAGTCACACTTTTATTTCGGTACTCCAGGTGTTCTACTATTTAGACACAATTTTTCACTCCCAATTGTGTCGAAGTAACAACATCAATTCGACTGAATTTCAGCCTCGATGTGGTTTCAATTTAGTCTATGTATACTCTATGTTTTCTTTTACGAGATTCCCAGTTTAGCAACAAGCTTTGAACAAATCGCCATGTTCCTATAATGTAAATGAAGCGTGAAACTTAAAAAAAAAACATAATCTAGAGAAATTGTAGCAAGGAATACGGTGTTTTGTTTTTCTCCGGTCTTGGATGAATACACGTGTTTACATGTATATACCTACATTGTGATACAGTGAAAAATAAAATACAATACATTTATTGCGGTAGGCAAAATAATGTGATTAAAGTACTGTCAAATACAATCTAAAGTCTAACGTAAGACAGTAACAATAATACCAATTAATGACCCACTCATTAGTATACTGTTTCATTATTAATGTAGAAATTGATTTAAAATTTGAATATAATTTGTGATGATACAAAATAAAATATTATAACGAAGTCAATTATTATAATATTACATTTCATTTTGACATAATTATGGATTAAATAGGTTTGAAATTGGAACATTTTTATTAGTTTGTTTATTTGATTCGAACAATATGTGTAACGAAAACAATAGTAAACTGGTGTGATGATACCAGTGATTTCATCTTTTCCATTTTGCGTGTTTATGAGTCATGCATTAAAATATTTCCGGACATTTCATGATCTAAAGTAATCTAGGTTTATTAATGTAATACAATATTAAACCTAGCTTTCTTACGTTATAGTAAAGTAGGTAATTACATGTAAAAATAACAGCCATCTAACGTAATAATCTAGACTAGAACTATATCGTACATACAGACACGGATCATTTGACCTCTTCACATTTTCACAGAAAACCATAAATCCGCTAGCCATAAATTACATTTTTTAATATCTCAAGGGACTATTTATTTCAAGGACCTCTTATTGTAATGGATATTTTTGTTAGATAAAGGACGTTCCCGGCATGGCCATGGCCAGCAGCTACGTTGATTATAATTTAATCAAAGATTGGAACATGAGATGAGGCCTTGGATTGAGGAGTTATATTAAGTACTAGCTGAGCCCGCAACTTCGTTTACGTCACATAAGGTGTATGAAAGGAGAGGTACTTCTTCATCAGACTCATCAAGCAGCGTGTGAAACTGCCCTGTTGGCTTAATCATAAAAGAGCTTTTTATGATTAAGCCAACACGCCAGTTTAGATTTACCCACTTTTAGATTCATAAGTCTATGAATGATTCTTTAAAGTGATATAACTTTTTTTATTTATAAACCGATTGACATGAAATAAACACTAAATGTTAAGCGGAGCTAACCTAAACACAATAAAGTATCGGAATTGCAATCGGTTAAGCGGTTGCTGGAATTAGCGTGCACAAACGTACAGACAAACAGACATACAGACAAACAGACAAAAATTCTAAAAATCATTGTTTTGGGTTCTATTGCGTTCATAAAGCCCCCCTATAATATTTTACCTCATATATCTTTCATGTACACACAACGACCTGTTTCGATTTTATTATATGTATATTGATATTGATATTGATGATTGATTGATATTTTCAAGTGTACTTTCTTACGTAACCTTGAATTGGTGTTTATTTCCTTATTCATTAGTTTATAATAATATTAATTTCGTGCTGACTGTTGTTGCTAATTGTTAAATGTGAAAATAAATAAAAAAAATTAAGGTTTCGTACCCAAAACTTAAAAGTAAGATATAAATCATCATTTTAATGAAAAATTAAGTTATACAATAGTATGCTATAGCGCCTGTCCAATTTAACACGGCAGTAGTCTTATCACCTATTCCGTGGGTAATAAAACTATAAGGTGAAATGAGGGCGTATACTATGCCTCTGCCTACCCCTTCGGGGATAAAGGAGTGACTAAATGTATGTATAGATATATTGAGATGAGAATCATAACAAAACAGTTTTTTTGTAATAATTTTTTTTATATCATCAAATTCCTTTTAACTACTTCATCACTGACCAGAACATGAATATTAATCTCTATGCAAAAGTGCTACATCGCGTTTCAGCTAAATAATAAATAATAAATAAATAATAATAATAAATATTCACGGACATCTCACACAACGCTATCTAATCCCAAAGTAAGCTAGGGATAACCTGCTTGTGTTATGGGTATCAGACCACGGATATTAATACTTATATACTTTTAAATACATACATATTATACATAGAAACACCCAGACTCTTGAGACAAACATTTATGGGTCACACAAATATTTGTCTCCGGTGGGAATCGAACCCACGACCTCCAGCGCCGCAGGCGGTATCACTACCGACTGCGCCACAGAGGCAGTCAAAAGTAAAGGAAGTAAATGCATGTGAACGTGCAGAATTAGCTAAAGTTAATAATTAGTCTACTGGGGGCATACTATGTGGCTTTTAGGAGTTTTAGGTTTAAGTAAGTTGCATATTGTTTACATTCACAGGCTGTTCAACAATAGTAAGTTCAATGTTGAGGGAATTTCCTCTTAACACTAGGGTTCAATATTGCGGAAGTTTCCATAAATAGTGTTCCTTACTGAAAAGGTAAAAACGCAATCCTATTAGTGAGACTGTGCTGTCGGTTTGTCTGTCATCAGTCTGTGTATCCAATGCATCGTGATAGCTAGAATGATAAAATTTTCAAAAATGAAATATTTCTGTTGTAGCTATAACAACAAATACTAAAACACTAAAGAAATTTAAGGGATTTCCTTATACGAAACGTAATATATTTACGTATTGGTACGGAACCACATTTTTCGTGTTCTTTTATAATGGTCAACTGGCAGCTGGGGTCAATAATTTAATGTTTTTATCTTACGTCCTTAATAATCTAACTAATATTATGTAATACTACTATTATTATCTTTGCTAATATTATAAATGCGAAAGTTGGTGAACGTTTATGTCTGAATCACGCTCTAATAACGGTTAAACAAATTAAGCTGAAATTTGAAATAGGGATAGAGTCTGGAATAAAATATGGGCTTCTTTTTATCCCGGCAATAAGTTCTAATAGAAAGTAGGAACGGGTACAAAATGCTGCTCAAGTTATTTTATTCGCAAAAAACATAATGAAATGAAATGACAAGAATATTTAAACCTGGATCACTCAGACCGACAAATCCACAGAGTTTTTTTTTTTTTTATGTACACACAAGAAATAAAACAAAAAACAATATACAGAGATATAGGTACAATGGTACTGCTTATTTCTACAAGAAATATCTACCAGCAGACCGGCGAAAGGAGAACAAGAAGGAAAAAGAACGTTCAAAAGTGTGTAAATAAAGGAATAGGTTAGAACTAAATTAATATACATACAAAATTAATAAAAGAAAAAGTATATAAATCTCAACATGTCATTGATAGGTACAAATATATAAATATGTAATAATATAAATACAGTAGAGATAACATAATATATGTATACTTACATAAACTTAATAAATAAGTACATAAATAGGTTTATAGTGTAGATATATAATATTCACGGACTTTCCTTCTAAAGGTAGTGATAGTTTTACTGTCTCTGATGTTAGGTGGTAGTGAGTTCCACAATCTGACCGCATGCACAGTAAAGGAATAAGAATAGACATCGGTTTGAGAGAGATCAGAGATCATTACAATTCTTAACGTGTTCCTATAAGCCAATACTGGGTTGTTTGCTAAAATAAATTTGACTTTAGAGTACCTTATTAAAAGCCTTGTGACGTAGCAAACGTTAGTATTTTTGATGTCATTAATGGCTTTACTAACTTTTAGGGACGCCAATTATCACGATAATCGAAATTGTAGTAGCAGTACCACTAAGGTGGCAGACAAGCATACGGCTCACAAGCAGCTGTACTAGGTCACCGTAGCCTATGGACGTTAAATATTATAACGTTAGATTTAGACCTATACCTCTGCGACACTAGTGCAATCATAGGTACTTTTTTTTACGGGAGGAAATCCTCATGTCCCTTGTGGTACATCCCGAGGGTGTCAAAGGGGCGACGAAGAGAACACTGTCGCAAAAAAATCCATTGCGTAGAGAAGGAAAACTCGAAATGAAACCCGTCTGCAGTAAAATGACAATCGTTAAGCCAAATTGAAGGCCTTATGGACGGCTTTAAAATTTTCGGGTCGCGGCGACCTGCGCTTGTCCATTTCAATACGGCAATAGTCTCACCACCCGTGGGATATAAAACTATAAGTTGAAATGTGGGTGAATACTATGCCTCTGCCTACCCCTTCGAGGATAAAGGCGTGATTATATGTATGTATGGAAATCCTTATGGATGCTATGCCGGACTCCTGCCGACTAAAATCACATGGTGTCCAGATGGATGGACACCATGTGATGACCGCCTGCGGCCGGGAGTTCCAGGTACGCCCTGGGAAGGATAACCGCAGGACTCCCGATACAGAATTTACCCACTAAAGCAACCCTCTCCGTGGGCGCAATCATACGCTACAAGTTGTTGAGTGCCTCGGTGGCGCAGGCAGTAGTATAACCACCTGCCGCACTGAGTTTATAGATCTTTATGTATATAGTTTATAGATCTGTCTATATATAAATAAGTGGGAATGTTTATGAACTGTGCCGCGGAATGTCGACCACATTTTATTATTTTGTTTGCCATCAAGGGTATGGTAAACATTATAATATAGAAGAGATTTTCAAAACTAAACTAAATAAGAGAAAAACGTAAATAGAACAAACAGATTACGTTGAAGGTTTCGTTCTAAATCAATCAAACTAAAATTAATTTGATCTGTACTAAAATTAGCAATAAAAGTGTGCATGGAAAATGCTACGCTGCTTTAACTCCGGCGGGTAATCCCGTCAGCATAGTTTCTGGACTTCGTTTATTGTTTGATTGCTTCAAGTTCGTTTCGTCATTCACAAAGCGCCAATGTCTATAAAGAACTAGCTGACCCGCGCAACTTCGTTTGCGTCACATGAGAGTGACAAAGAGAGTGGTATAGTAGATATTAATATTTTAAGTAGGTAATATAATCCCGTCGCATTTACTCTCGTCGCGTGTTTTAGGTATATTTATTTACTTATTTATTTTATTTATTTATTTATTCGGACGACCAACAGCCACAAAAAATGAATAAACTATTTAAGTTAATATCACACAGCCAATTATAGGTCCTCACTGATACAGTATAAGGCAGGTATATTTATTAGAGAGTTGTGGTAGGTTTTAATATTGTGTGTGTGTATAAAGTGATATAATTTTTCCCGTCGCGTCGCTTATATTCTGTTAGAGTTGACCCGCACAACTTTGTTGAAGTGATATAGTGTTTCCCGTCACATTTATTTTTGTCCGTTTTTTGGTACGGACTCGCACTTGGCCGGTATTATCTTTCAGTTGACTGGCTACTGCTGCAGAAAACGTTTACTCCAGACGCGTAGTCGAGTTGCGTCGCTCATATTTTAAAAATTATTGTGAAGGTTATTGTAAGTGAACCTTAAAAGATGGGCATATGCTGTTCAGGACTTTTTTTTGTAACTTTTTAAGAGGAAACATTTTGTAGTCCACAATTTTTACGTAACTTTAACCATTGACGCAACGTACGCAATGAAAGCTCACAAAAGAAATAAATTTTCCCCATTCTTAAAACATTATTCATGGCTGCTCCGCTCCTATTTGTCTTAGCGTGATGTTATATAGCCATTATTCATCCTCAATAAATGAACTAAAAAACTGTGAAATTATTTTTGTAATGCAACCAGTAGTTTCTGAGATCCTAGCACATACAAACTCTTCAGTTTGATAATATTGTGAGCTAACCTTAAAAAGAAAGACAAATGAGTTTATTGTGAGCGAACCTTAAAAGATAGACATATGCTGTGGCGGATTTTTTTATAGAACTTTTTAAGAGGAACAATTTTGTAATACACAATTTTTACGTAACTTAAACCATTTAGGCAGCGTACGCCTCGGAAGCTCTCAGACGGTAAAAATAATTCCCCGTTTTCGAAACATTCTTCATTGCTGCTCCGCTCCTATTCATCTTAGCGTAATGTTATATAGCCTATAGCCATCCTCAATAAATGGACTATCAAACTGGAAAAAAAGTTTTGAAATCGAACCAGTAGTTCCTGAGATCCTAGCGTTCAAACAAACAAACAAACAAACAAACAAACTCTTCAGCTTTATAATATTAGTATTTTCTGAGATCCTAGCACATACAAACTCTTCAGTTTGATAATATTGTGAGCTAACCTTAAAAAGAAAGACAAATGAGTTTATTGTGAGCGAACCTTAAAAGATAGACATGTGCTGTCGCGGATTTTTTTATAGAACTTTTTAAGAGGAACAATTTTGTAATACACAATTTTTACGTAACTTAAACCATTTAGGCAGCGTACGCCTCGGAAGCTCTCAGACGGTAAAAATAATTCCCCGTTTTCGAAACATTCTTCATTGCTGCTCCGCTCCTATTCATCTTAGCGTAATGTTATATAGCCTATAGCCATCCTCAATAAATGGACTATCAAACTGGAAAAAAAGTTTTGAAATCGAACCAGTAGTTCCTGAGATCCTAGCGTTCAAACAAACAAACAAACAAACAAACAAACAAACAAACAAACAAACTCTTCAGCTTTATAATATTAGTATGGATAAATGAATTCGTGGTTCTGCAGCCCCGGACACTTAAATTATTTGCAGAACAATAAAAGAAGCAACTATAATTTGATATATGTGTCATACATTTTCTTAATAACAAATAAATATTAGGTACTAGCTGTTCCCCGCGACTTCCTACACGTAGAAGTCGTTACCCGCTTGTTGCGTAGTTGGTTAAAAAGTAGCCTATGTCCTTCCCAGAAACTCAAACTATCTCTATACAAAATTTTATCTAAATTGCTTCTGTGGCTTAGGCGTGAAAGCGTAACGGACAGATAGACAGACAGACAGAGTTACGTTGGCATTTATAATATGAGTAGGCGTGTACTTATCTATTAATTTCGATTTTCTATTAATTTTTTTTTTTTTTTATACCACTAAGGTGGCAGACAAGCATACGGCCCACCAGAAGGACTGGTGGTCACCGCAGCCTATGAACGTTTGCAACACCAGAGGCGCCACACTCGCGCTGCCGACCCTGTAAAACTTTCTTAGACCCCTTTTGAAGAACCCCATACTGTAGGCGTTTGGGAAAACCGAGGCAGGAATATCATTCCACAACCTAAGCGTTCGCGGAAGAAAACCCCTTTCGGATCTAACCGTGCTCGAACGCTCCGGACGTAGGGTGTGAGGATGAAATCCCTGTCTATGGCGAGCGGTGCGATGATAGAACGTAGCCGTGGGCATCATGTCAAACAATTCCTCAGAGCACATACATTGTACAGGCGGTAGAACACGCATAAGGAGGCAAAGTCTCTCCTGTCCCGAAGAGGTTCAACACCACCTGTCAGTATAGGATCGTTGACAACTCTCACAGCTCGCCTCTGCACCGAGTCAAATGGACGAAGCTGATATTCAGGTGCCCCCGCCCAAAGGTGACAGCAGTACTGTATGTGTGGCCGCACTTGCGACTTATAGAGAAGCAGTGTTTGCGCCGCAGTAAAGTACCGCCGCGCCCTGTTGAGCACACCGAGCTTCTTGGACGCCAGCTTGGCCTTGTCCTCCAAGTGACTGCGGAACTGAACGTCACTGGAGATGTCAACACCAAGGATCCCTATACTTTTAGAGATGGAAAGAGATGTGCCCTGGAATTGTGGCGCTACAGTAATTGTGGCTTTCTTAGCGGTGAAGAAACACGCCTGTGTCTTCGAAGGGTTGAACTGGACAAGATTTTGTCTACCCCAATCGGACACTCTAGTAAGAGTAGCCTCGATTTCAGACACAAGCTGTTCACGACTTTCTTCTACTGCGTCCCGAGAGATATCGGGGCGGCCTGTGTAACAAGTGTCCCCCGTACTGTCGTCTGCATAACAATGAATGCCGTCAATAGACAACATGTCATTGATATGCAGCAGAAACAGAGTAGGGGACAACACTGACCCTTGCGGTACTCCAGCGTTAATGGCCATGCAGTCAGAACAGCTGCCGTCGACAACAGCCCTGATGATTCTTCCTGCCAAAAAGCTGGACACCCATCCGCATAATCTCTCGGTCAGTCCGTAGGAGGGCAATTTTTTAAGAAGACCACGGTGCCAGACCCGGTCAAAGGCTTTAGAAATGTCGAGGCTCACTGCTAGAGCCTCGCCCTTACTCTCGATAGCCGTCGCCCATCGGTGTGTGAGGCACACGAGAAGATCGCCCGTCGAGCGACCGTGACGGAAACCGTACTGCCGGTCACTGACCAGGTCGTTTTCCTCAAGGTACCGCAGGAGCTGTGTATTAATTACACGCTCCATCACCTTAGACAATAGGGAGGTGACGGCTATAGGCCTGTAATTGGCCGGGTCGGTCTTATCAACCTTCTTGGGCACAGGATGCACATACGCGATCTTCCACGACGCCGGGACTTGTCGCATGGAATATGAAAGCGTGCGTGCGTCATGTGCTTACTTAAAAGATACGACAGTTAAAGGTGCTATTTTATTTCCAATCGTACGTGATATTATTATAAAAGAGACTTTCTATATCACTTACTTGGGCAGATATCCGTAAAAAAATTAAACAAGCATTTATATTCTACCCTACTCCGTATCACCGCAAATACATTCCAATTTTTCAATATCAATAACCCTAAAATCGTTGAGCGATAAAATTGTATGAAAACGCTGGCAAAGGGTACGCTTTTTCCGATTATATTATTATAAAACCTTTCTTTGGCAGACAGTACACTATTATCTCTCTACAATACGTACTTCTGATAGCAATTTAAACCCTTTCACGTGACGAGAAATCGTTCCATTTCAATGAAGTCCTGAGAATCTCGTCTACATAACAATGTTATTTACTCCTTAGTGAAAGTGGGGTCATCCTCACTCAATCGTGGTACGCATACTAAATGTACGATTTGCAAGTTTTATACGTATTTGTATGGCGTGTACTCTTTGGTCCACAATCTTATGACCGCACTACGATATCAAAAGACTTGATATTCTGAAAAAGGTCTGCTCAGAAATTAGGTCAGTGTTTGGTCAATGCCTTCGTGAGGCAGGAATGATCATGGTTAGGTAAAGAACCTTACTTATGACAAAAACATAAAATACTTAAAATATAAGTTCTGCAGACCATCTTGTACTACGTTAGTAGGAACAATACATGTAGATTTGAATTATAAATAACCGAAATTTAATAAACTCCAATCACATACAATGTAATCAACATCAAATAACATTCTGTCAACAAAAACATGTTATAGAATCAAATCAAAACAGCCAAAATGTTGATAGGACAAATAACAATAAAAATAATGGCGGGAAGGAAGCGAAAACAAACATGGTCGTACTACAAACGTAAAGGTGGTAAAGGTGGTCAATTGAATTTGTATTTTAGGAATTATGTTTATTTGATTACAAGACTAAAACAGCGCTCGTAGCCTCGTGAACCCAGGTAAAGCACTTTAGCTCTGGTCGGTCCTTGGATGGATGACCACTTTGTGACGATTATTTGCGAGCATTTTCATGCTTCGGAAAGCAAATTTAGTTGCGGTTGTCAGTAACATGACAGACGTTAAGTCATCTGCCGGGAACCTGGAACATCCTTCCGAGGGCTTACCCGGGGCTCCCGGCCATAGGCTGTTGTAAGGTATTGTGTGGTTTTAGTCGATAGGAGACCGGCATAGCATCCTTGTAGGATCTCCACACGATAAAAAAGACCTAATAAAATTATAAAATCGATGGAATATACACTACAAAAGTATTAATCCATATCCATACTAATATTATAAAGCTGAAGAGTTTGTTTGTTTGTTTGTTTAATAGTCCGTTTATTGAGGCTGGCTAATGGTGATATAACATCACGCTAAGACGAATAGGAGTGGAGCAGCCATGAATAATATTTCGAGAATGGGGATTATTTCTTTCTTTTGAGAGCTTCCATTGCGGACGCTGCATAAAAAGGTAAAGTTACGTAAAAACTGTGTATTACAAAACTGTTCCTCTTAAAAAGTTATAAAAAAAGTTCGTCACAGCATATGCCTATCTTTTAAGGTTCTCTTACAATAACCCTCTTATTACGGGAGTAAACTAATTTGCAGTGGCAGCCAGTCAACTGAACGATAAAAACCGGCCAAGTGCGAGTCGGACTCACACACGATGAGTTCCATACCAAAAAACGGATTGGTGGAAATAAAAGCGACGGGAAACATTATATCACTTTAACACCTCTTTCCTTATCACTCTCATGTGACGCAAACGAAGATATGCGGTTCAGCTCCGACGTGACGGGAATAAGCGCGACGAGGGTAAATGCAAAGAGAAACATTATAATACGCGAAATATTAATACCATACCTCTCTCTTTCTCACTCTCATGTGACGCAGACGAAGTTGCGCGGGTCAGCTAGTGTACATATATTTATGAGTTTTTAAAGATTTTGAATGCTTTTTATGCTTGTATTTTTGTTACTCAGTCACGATCTAATGGCTGAACGAATACACATATAAATGAAATGAATAAATTATAAGCCTACCCTAATTAGTTTATTGCAAGCACATAAAATATGCATAGCACCAAATCATTGCAAATTAATGTTACGCGTTATGCATTAACCGCTATGACGATTGCTATACAACACACGATCCATCTGATCCAAAGTGTGGGACATTTTAAAAATGTGTTTTAAAGACGAAGCATTTGAACATTTGCAACACCATGGCGCCAATTCTAGACCACACGACATGAATACGTGGACGGAAATTCACGGTTCAAAGATGTCTCATGTTTTACATACACAATTTATGGTCACGCCTTTGATTCCCGAAGGGAAAGCATATTATATACCCACATTAAACATTTAAATGTTGTCCGACGTAATAGGTGGTGAGCTGTATTTATTCTCATGTCTTATCGTTACTAAGTAAAAGACCAATATGCGTCTCACATGCAAATTTCCGTCGACGCATTAACGTCGTATGAACCGAGAATCAGCGCCCAGAGTCTGAGAGATTGAAACGGACAAGGACAGACTGTATCTACCTGCTATTGAAAAATATTCAACCCGCGACGCACGTTAGGGTTTTAATGTGACTTCAGGACTATTATTTATGTAGGACAAATCGATACCTCTGGGCTCAAAGGTCGTAAAGGACAAAATGGGACTTTTCAGGAGAAGCAAAAAACAAAAGTAAAAAAATATTTTGTACTCTAACTTTTTTGTTTCTTGAGCTATTTTAATAAAACCAAGGAAGAAAGTGCTTAGAATTTATAGTATTTTCTAAGGCAGATAAAAAAAATACCCTAGTGCTGTATTTACCGAGATAGATTTCCTTTACGACCATAAATTTGAAAATAAAAGTCCTTTACAACCGTCAAATTTCCATCCTAAGATTTCACCAAAGGGTGTAAATCTACTTCACTGCGCAATTCTGAAGAAAATAAGGTAATAATCGACTAGTGTAATAATTTTTAGGTCATAAGGATCACTTGCTAATTCATTTTTAAGGGCTACATTATTAAATAAACTTATATTTTTTAATATTAAGCTCGTCAAATTGACGTCGCCACCACCCTGATGGTAAGCCGTGGTGCATCTAACGATTGGGGGCCATTCTCACAGTCTGTAAGACTTTCGACAGTGGTTCCTCAAGTTGCCGGCCCTGTGATGTGCCTCTTCACGCTCCTCTTGAAGAACCCGGGATTGTAAGATGAGGGAAAAACGTATGCGGGTCGTTCCATGTTCTTATAGTTCGACAGATGAACGATCTTTTGAAATGCTTGGTTCAGGCGAAAATTCTCTCCACTGTGTATGAGTGGCATGTCTGCCCCGGCACGCGTTGTACGGGTTTGGAAAGGAGATAGTAGGCACATTTGCAAAAATGTGTTTCGCGTGAAGTCCCGAATTCTATAAGTATGAGTGTAGAAAACCGCGATAGTTTAAAAATAACAGGAGATGATACGATTAGGTTGAATCGAGCTCTTCAGAACATTCACCGTAATACATTCGATAGAAGGCAGCCAAGGACGCTATGGTTCTTCGTTGCGCTAACGGTTCGAGGCCTCCCGTCACCTCAGGACAACCAATTATTCGGATAGCACGTCGCTGCATAGCGTTGACGCTAGTAGGTGTCTTGCGGAGTCATCCCAAATGTGAGAACAGAATTCGACGCAGGGGCGAATCTTCGTCTTGTACAGTAAACATCTCTGATGTGACGTGAAATAGTCTCTCAGCTTATTCAGGAATTCTAGTTTCCACGAGGCCAGCCCAATACATCTCTCTACGTAGGTTTTGTGATTGAGCTTTCTTTTAGTGGAACCATAATGTTCCGAAGACAGGGTAGGGATAGGAATGGGGACTTCTTAGCTGTAAACTGTGTGTTTTTCTGGCATTGAACTCGACCAGGTTGTCCGAACCCCATTGGGCAATGCGACCCAGGTCCCGGTGAAGATCCGCCACGAGTTGTCGTCTCTTTCCTTCCACGTCGCCTCGCCCCTCCGAGAATAGCTCCCATGCAGAGTACTATCATCCGAATAACAATGAATGCACCCAAGGGACAGCATGTCATTGATATGCAGAAGAAAGAGAGTTGGGGAAAATACCGATCCCTGTGGTACTCCGGCATAATACCTGCAAAATGCAGGAAGCTTGACCATCACAGAGGACCCGTGTACGTCGCCCGTATAGGAAGCTGGCCAACCATCGGCACAACTGAGGCGATAGACCATATGCCGGCAGCTTGGAAAGATGCGATGCATGTCATACCCTATCAAAGGCTTTAGTCATGTCTAGGCCAATAGCCAGAGATTCACCGTGCTTCTCCATAGCCTCACCCCAGGTGTGTGTAATATACCCTCCTAACTCCTGAAGGTATAAAATATTTCCGATTTTTATGAAACTTAGTGTAGATGTTAGGTATGGTATGAAAACCACGGAAAAAATATTGAAAAAAATCGTAAGCTTGGAAAAGTGGGTTTTCTTGATGTACTATACATAGTACATTCGGTGTCTGTTGAGCTTAAATATTTAATTTGATGTTCTATCTGTAGTACTTTAGTTGTGAAATAGTGTAAAAAAAGAAAGAAAATTTTAGTCTTTATTTCAAAAAATGCTTGTATACTGCTATAAAATAAGTTAAAAAGTTAAAAAAATACAAAAAAGAATGAAACTAAAAACAAAAATTTACGGAAATAGTTTCTTAGTAATCAGAATCTTCATAGTAATGTTAGCACAATAACACTATTTAATTTTTCATGATAATTTTTTGCGAGCGTGAATTCCTCACGTCACGCAATTTAATTTAATATGTTATTAATCTAGCAGTTTTCTAGTGGAGAAATATCTACCATAACATAAAAATGGCTAGGTTTACGTTTCTGTAAAAGAGCTTAGGAGCCATGAAGGCGACCATGAAGGCGAAGGGACTGGTACTGGTAACGGAGGAGCTGATTCAATATTTTCTTCGACATCTGATAATGATAATGAACTAGAAAAATATTTTCTTGATATGTAGAGGGTCATAGTCAGAATCTTCTGAAAAATCATGCTCGGATTCGTCTAATATTGTCAAAATTAAGCTAAAAAATATGAACATCGATCACACCATTGGCACCTGATGTATTATGCATAGTACATCAAAACAGTTAAAAAACAGTAACTTGACCCCTGTTGTACTATATGTAGGACATCAAAATATTTGACCTTGTAGTGAAAAAACTATTGAAACCAAAACCAAAATACATCGTTAATATTATCATATACTTCATAATCCAATAGAAAACACATTGCAATCTAAAAATATTATCCTGAAGAATGAATCTTTATGAATTACTTACTATGTTTCGAACTAAGAGGCATACACCTGCGTTGAAAGTATTTCTTAGAAAAAAAATTGTCAATTTGGTGAAGGTGGTAGTATTTTTTTTTAAAAGAGACGGTTACATACCATGCTATAGCAGAAAAAAAAATGCAATTTTTTAATTAGCTATCTCCTCAGATTTTTTTACTTTTGATGTACTATGTATAGTACGCCAGGGGTTAGGAGGATACGCTAAGTGGTCACCCGTTGATCGTTTCGGCCTAAAGCCATATTGACAATCGCTAATTAACGAGTGATCCTCCAGATAGCGCATGAGCTGTTTGTTGATAATTAGCTCGAACACTTTGCAGATTACGGTGGTTACGGCTATGGTGCGATAGTTGGCCGGATCCGACCGATTCCCTTTCTTGGGGATCGGCTGAACGTTCGCCTCCTACCAAGCCTTCGACTCTTCTCCTGACGAATAGGAAAGACTATACAGGCGTGCTAGCGTTGGACATAATTCAGCTGCACACTTCTTCGGCACCAATGCCGCACTGCTGGATTACAATATCCGGCATCGTGGTTCCACAGTCGGCGATAGTGGGAGGTTGCTTGCCACAGTCATCGACCCGGGAATTAGCCGCAAAGAGATTGGCCAGCATTTCTGATTTCTCTTGGGCCTTGTGAGCCAGTCATCCGTCAAGATAGCGCAGCGGCGCGGCGGCAGCAAGAGCTTGCAAAAGTTGGCCTGCACGGCTTTGGTCAGTTGCCAGTATTCACGTCTGCCCGTCGGATGTTACGTGAGCTCCTGACCAAGCCGCGTGATGCGCTGGGCGTCCACTCTCTTGAAGGCTCTCTTACTGGTCCTAGATGCTCTGTTGTACGCTGCTTTGAGGCGGGCCACTTTCTGGTCGCGCACAGACCGAGCCCTGATCCAGGCGCGGTAAGCCGCCTGTTTTTGTTGAACAGCTACGGCGCACTCACGCCCGAACAAGGGGCGGGCTTTGCGGATGCTGGCGAAATCAGTGAATGGAATGTAATCTCAATGATGAAGCCCTCCCTGCAAAGCAGCGCTGACTCCACGGGACGGCCGACTGACTCAGGAGGACTCAGGGCAAAATAAACGGATTTCAGGTCGTCCGTTGGCGCTGAAGAACGAAGAAATTTCATTATATTTGCGGTTTTTCGCACTCCGTTTGACAAAACGATGATGTGTTTTTTAACAAGTTTTCGTCAATAATTACGCCAAGGTATTTAATGCTGTCTATCCTTTGGATGAATTCACATGTGCAACCTTTCATTTCCTTGCAGTAGTGTAATTTGATACCAAGAGATGTGTAATGGGCCGATCTAGCTGTTTTATGAAAACATACATATTTAGTTTTACTGGCATTCAGTGTCACTAAATTATAACGCAAACATGTTGACACTTGCCCCAGGCCCAACTCGGCTTTCGTAAATTTTTCAGCCCAACTTGCACCATCAAATATAACAACAGTGTCATCGGCATAGCATATTATATTATCCATATACATTATAAAAAGCGTTGGGCCAAGCACGCTACCCTGTGGGTCTCCAAAGTCGATTGTATCTAGCTCACTTTTAAAGTTACCTACTTTAACACACTGCTACAAGTAGCAGTATGGATGTAAAGGACATCAGGACAAGTCCTGATGTCCTTTACATCCATATTTTTGAGGTGACTTATAGGGAGTATAGGACCATTTAAATTTTTTATGTGTTTTACACCCAAAATTTTCTTTATATTTTCCTTTACTACCAAAATAATTTCACTCTAGTAGGTAAGTGTTATTTACTTCCATATTTTCACGGTAAACTTGGCTTAAAGACTCAGATTATGTGGGTCGTAAAGGCATTTTTTTTGCGAATTTCGTAAAACGGAATATACAGATCGATAGGGAATTAAAAATTGAGTAAAACTGTATCAAAAAGTCATTTTCGCCCAAATGTCCTTTACGACCTTTGAGCCCAGAGGTATCGAAATGTTTTACAACAATTTTAATTGTTCAATGAAATAAATTGAAATTGAAATATATTGCTGGAAACTGGGTTTATTTGCACCTCTCTAAATAAAGAGAGTGGTCATTGTTATGGTATTTTGGAAGGGAAAATTGACGGAATCACATTTTGCATGATTTTATACACGAGGGAGATACATCTATACTATATTGGTTGTAACAAAACTACCTGTTCAAATTTCGTCATGTGACGTGGCATCAGTCATGAAACATTACAAAAATGAAGAAAAAAAAATCACATGAATACTTTAACCGTAAATCCGTTTTAAAGGTCCTATAAATTTTAATTATCACCCTTTCTATCGCTACTGAGCGGCAGTAGAAAGCGACAACGAAAGTCAGACGGGTGCTGCGTGTTTGTTTTGCCACGGCGACCATGTTAACTCGAATTGCCGCGGTAAAAAATGGATTCTTAATGTGCGACATTTTTTTTTAATAAAAAAATTAACCCCCCTTTTTTATTAAATATTTGTATTTGATTTCCGATGCCAAGTCATCTCATAAAATTTGGAGAGGTAGTTTTGTTACACCCAGTATAATATATCATAGACATACTGAAAATATTTTTTCAAGCATATCTAGCTCGCATCATTTCATTGCAATGTAGCGTCTGAAAATAATTTATTCCAATTTGCTGATATTTCGCCATTATGCCAGTCTGTGTTGCAAACAGTGTAAAATTGCTCTGGAGAATCTGCGAAATGAAAAATAAAAATGTGCTTTGTTTCCTAAATCGCTTTCTTTCTTTGTATTGCCCTTATATAATGTGGTCAAATAAACATTTTTCATTTTGGTTGTTTAAGACTATCAGCTAGTGAAACTCACTATTTATCCGGAAAAAATTTCAACTTAGTTTACATTTTTACTGGCAACCCAGATCCATGGCTTAACATGCCTTCCGGAGCATACGAAGGAGGTCGTAAATAAACAGGTCATCTATCTCAGAACCATCCAGTTAACTAAACACCCAGAGATTTTGTGCTTTTTTAAAATTTGTATACTTTAGATATATGTTAGAATTACTATTATTATATGTTAGAATTACTTACATAATATTAACACCACATTGACATCACACGTTTCGGTTTAACAATAATATAACTTGAGCAACATTTTCCATCCCTCGTTTCATTACCGCAGAGAATCGAGTGAACAGCAATTAAAATTCAGCCTAGCAATTGACATTAACACTGATTGTTATGTGCATAATATCGCCGTATTAATATCACGTCGGAGGTGTTGGTTATTCATTAAAAGACAAAGTATGTGTGTTGTTTACTGAGTGAGGGGAAAATTATTCTGAAAGTTATTGTAAGATAAAGCCTGTTGAACTTTTTTATATTTAAGTAGGACTTAAACCTCATGAATATCCTACAAAAATAGTAGTAGAAAATCCTTGGTGTACATAAATACAAAAATATTTCTGATTATTACTTGTCTAGATCCCTATACCACCAACTTCTAATAAGCTTAGTTTGAGCTACGCCAAAATTATCCCAAAATATTTATTAAACACAATTTAAACTCAGGAACTTCCACGACAAATTGTGACTACTATTAATGGCCTATGTTGGACGGTGAGATAGATCAATCATTAGGATTGATATATCCCAGAGACTAGATGACAGTCTGAATGAATGAATGAATGAAGGAACATGCTATTTATAATTTATCGCGTTCAAATTGACCTCTAAGCCCATACTGAATATGTTCTGACAATAATTAACTGAAATGATCAATGGATAATTGGATTGTCTAAACAATATAATGAAATTAGCTGGTTGCTTTAGAACTTACGCAATATGATTTTATGAGGTGGTACTTTTACGAATTATATGATCAAAGTCTTGGGCAGAAAGTTAAGTCATTAAGCAGTTTCTAGCAGCCCTAATACGCTATTAAAATAAGGTACTGAAGAGGTGTAAAATGATTTTAATGACTTTAGAGAGCACATTTGACAATAGACCGAAAACTTTACATACAGTTACACCGTTATCCCCGAACCTGTAACATACTGTACGCAATTTCGCCTTTTATTTTTATTGCAATGGAATTATTCTCGCAGTTGTGAACTACCCGTTGCTGAAAATTTTCAACAGCCCTCAAGGCCTTGAAGGTGACTTAACGATCGGCATGTTACGGACTTCACGTGTGTCTTCCAAAGCACGGAAACGCCCGTATACGTATAGAATAACTTTTTGTATAGAGACTTGTACTTTCCAGAGGTTCTTTATAAGACACAAGATTACTCTGTAATAAAGCAAAGAGGTTTGAA
Source organism: Miltochrista miniata (assembly GCA_933228765.1). Lineage (NCBI taxonomy): Eukaryota > Metazoa > Arthropoda > Insecta > Lepidoptera > Erebidae > Miltochrista > Miltochrista miniata. Next base: position 40,650,058 of record OW121750.1, on the reverse strand, counting down.
GTTTGCTAAAACTGTAACGCATTCATTTCATTAAACTTCTAGTTGACGCTAGCTGAGCTCAGCTCTGCCTAAGTAAAATTTAAAATAAAGTTTATTTTTGTATTGTACATTATTTATACATGTAATTCTAAACATTAACTATCCAAAGTAAAATAAATGTAATTTAACTAATCTAATAATTAAAATTAAAGTAAATAAAACTACACTAAAAAAATTAAACCAAAAAAAATTACGTAAAATTTAATCATCGCATTTTGTCCCCTCTGGCGTGGATAATTGATTGGAAAATAATATTCTTAGAGAGTACCCACATTGTAAAGGCAGCTTACTCTAAATTTTTAATATTTTAAGCGTTTCGATAGGACTTTGATAGATGAGTAAGACAAGCGCCGGGAATATTATAGAACAACAACGCCTCTATAAATTTTACAGCTGCTCCAGTTACTGCAACCAGAAGCTAAACAAATAGATGCATTATTAACTTTATTGTAAGTTTACATTGGGATCAAATTGTAGTTTCTGCGGTATAGCACGGTTAAGTTATGGTTATCTCTAGGCAAGAAATTAGTTTCAAACACAATTCAATAACTGTTATTTGTATTTATGCGTAGGTAATGCTATAAGTTTGTGTGGTGCCTGCGTACATTCATGCGTCCGCACTATTAGATCGCGTCGCTGTAACTCCAAAATGGCTAGGAGGAACCTTGCGATAAAGATATTATTATTGTTTTAGCAAACGCAAACCTCGAAATCTGACTGAATCTGATAATTCTATTTTTTAAGTACTCGTTTCCAAATATTCAGTTGAAACTGAAGCACGGTTTTGAAGGAAGTCAACTTGTGGAACTCGCGGCTACCTCCTTTAAACTCTTTCAATAAAGTATGACGATAGCTTTAAAAAAACATAACATCGTACTGTGCATATTTTATCGTTGTAAAATTTAATAACAGCGTACTGCACCATAATCATAAAAGTGCAGTAACTTTGCTGCATAATAAAATGTTATTAAAGTAAAGAACAGCTACTCCATTTATTGTCTATCATAGAGGGCCATAGAGCAACGCGACCAGTACAAGGGGATTAGACGTAGTATGTGTGCACCGCGTAGGCGCAATAGCGCCAAGTCATCGTGGTAGGTCTGGACAAGGACACTCTCTCGCTGGAGACCATGTTCTCCAGCGGGAGTAAGTGGGACTCCGCTGACTCTTTCTGCGAGCAGGTTATGCTCGTGAAAGAGATGGTGGGGAGGGTGCGGGAGAGGACTCTTCCACCCGAGTTCCACAGTGCGCGGCGGGGGCGCCGCAGATGTGTCTTCGCCCAAGACTATCGGCCTCTCTGATCAGGGGCCTGAGAACGATGAGGGGGCTGCACACCGTCCTTATAGAAGCAGGCCCTAGACGACAGAGTGAAGTGTGGGACTCACACACGCCCCCCCCCCCCCCCAAGATGCGGAATAACACCCGAAGAACCCCCTAAAGACACATTATATTTTTCTTAAAAGTGTGTGTGTATAAGCATACTCCTTTTGGAGCTCTCTTTGATAAAGGGGAAAGTCTCAGTATGTTGCCTCTCCTCCTAATAAACGTTATAAATCTTATTGCTCTTTGTAGACGGCCATTAATCTTTAGTTGCTGAGCACACTTGCATATCTTTTGCTTTCTTATTGCAATAAAGTATTCTGTTTTCATAGCTGCAATACAATCTGGGATAGCGAGAATTCTGCTTTGATTATACTTTCGTTTGAAATTCATGAAAGTTTTTCAGTAATTAATGGTGGCTGGTTTTTGAATTGATGTTTTTACTTTGCCTTAGCGTCTAGTGCCTTTATTCTAACTATATTCAAAGACTAAAGTTTATAGCTATGATTTGATACTTTTATGTAAGGCATTATTGAGAGCAGTTTTCCAATCATACGCATAGGCATTCACCCTTTTCTAGGTCGTCGGATCATCTGGCTAGGAAGGAAGTTTGTTTTCTTTCTCAAATAGAATAAATTACGTGTTTTGTATGGGAGCTTAACTTGTTTATTTTTTATATTTTACTGATTTCTGTATTGTCTGTTAAAGCGGCAACTGAAATACATCATCGATGATAATTTTCGTTTTCTAGCTATCACGGTTCCTGAGATACAGTCTCATGACGGACAAACAGACAGACACACAAGAAATGAATATTTAGCTGTGTATACATTTCCTAAACTAAGGACAATAATAATCATAAACGTGCATTATGTTGATAATACATTTTTGCACTTGCTGACTCAATTCGAAGCGTGAATACATTAGGGCAGGCACTTGAAAACGGGGACTAAAGCTTATCGTAACGAGGAACGAGTATTGAATATAGCTCTCATACTAAGCACCAAACGTCAGTATAATAACATTTTTAAAGCAAGTGCAAGTTATTATGAACGATAAATTATTTTGATCTAAAATTTCACCGACTCTCCAAAACTCCATTGAGGTTTTACAATACCTCTGCAACTTTGGTTCGAAAAGTTATAAATGGTTATAAAAGTAATTTTAGACTCGTCACGAAATTTTGTTGGGGCGCATCATTTTCAGTTCATACTTCTTAAAAAGGTTATATTTAATCAGGTGAATAAATATCTCTTTTGCCTTCTGTAACAATATTTTTTTAAATGTTTTTTAAATAAATTGACGCTGCCTGCCTCATGGGAAGTCATAGCACGATCTAAGTTCCAAATACTAGCAGTAGACGCACGCTGGGCAACATGTCGCCGCGACTCAGCTACAAGCAAGGGGAGTAGCTGCTCCCCTGGTCGAGGCCGCAGTGGTGGCCGTAGGTCTGTTGGGAGTCCTGGGACATCCTTCCGAGGGCTTACCCGGGGCTCACAACCATAGGCTGTTGGGCGTTACGTGAGGTTTTATAGTCGGTAGGAGTCCGGCACAACATCCATGAGGATATTCCCTCACGTAAAAAAAAGGGGAGTCGCTGCTGTCACGCTGTTGTCGCGGCAACACGGTGATAGCTTTTTGGACGACGCACGTCTGTCACCGCGACTTGTGGCCAACGCCAGAGACAGTCGCGGCGATTAGTCGCTCGATGAAGGCACACACTGGGCGACAGGCGCAGCGACATGTTGTCGCAACTATCGCTGCGACTGAAGCACAGTGTGCGCCTACTGTAACTAACTAATTACTACTCCTCTTTCAGAACATGTGATTGATTCCTAAAGCTCCGTTTCTAAAAGACCTTTTTTTACGTGTGGAAACTTCCACACGTAAAAAAAGGTCTTATCAATATGATGTTCTGACTGTTTGACTTTTACTGACTAAAACCACATGGTACCCTTCCATCTGCCTACGGCCAGGAGTCCCGGGAACGCTATAAGAAGGATAGCCCCGGGGCTTTCCTCACCCTAAAATACCTTGAACATTATAATCAAATAACGCTAAACTGTTACCAAATTGTCAAAAATTCTGTAGAAAGATTACACATCAGGTTATTATTATTATTCCATGCGCGCGCGACGCGACACGTAGCCATTTTGTTGGGCGTCCTTGTTGCCGGAACAAGCGACAACTAAGTTTCCGGACAACAAACTTGCAAATACTACGTGCCTGAGTTGTCGCTGCTTGGCATTCTGTCTGCAGCCGGAGATCATCTCACGTTATCTAAACTTGGATATTGTTGCCTTATTGTGAATTTTATTTGATAGGCTCTCAGTGGCAACAGTTTGAAGCGATTGTTTCTTTGAAGGTTGTTGTTTTAACAATAATGTACTTTTGTTCTTTAAGAATGAGGTTTTGTTAAGGGGTGTTCAGTTAACTTAGTCTTAACACAATGCCTAAAGAGGAGTCTACAGCCAGCCCTGGGGTCATCCTCCCAAAGGCGTACCCGAGACTCCCGACCTTTGGTAAATGGATGGGTTCACGCGAACCTTCAGTCCAACCGCGACCACGGGCGCTGCAACGTGCTCGAAACGTCGGTGAATGTAAGCAAATAGTATTTCGCGTGAAGTCCCGAATTCTATAAGTATGAGTGAAAAATAGACGTTTCTTTTAGAATAGATAATATTAGAATCGATGAAATAAGTTTATGATTGAGAAAAGCTTGAGAGGTTTCTAAATTAGTAGTATATTTTTGGAAACAGCTAGGATAATCAGAAATATTTAAAGTAATTTTCACAAAATATTTTAGCAGTATTTTTAAGATAATTCTAAATTTGTATAAAGCTTTATCTACAGTCGGGCAGTAACGTTTTTTCCATCGTCATAAATATACATATTGTTATCTTTTCGTGTATAATGAATAGCCCGAGGGGAGCTGACAAACGAAGCCTCTCTTAGATTGAGCGATGTCATTTGTCAAAGCGGGGCTTCATTAGGCGGCTTTGAAACGGAAAATCAGACGTTACCTATACAGGGTTACAGGAAAAGTCGTGCTAGATCCGTTAAGGGCGTGGAGTACCCATTATTTCTGACTAATTTCACTATGAAACACTCTACCCTAAACTTAACCCTGTTCGAGATATTCGACTTTTAATATTTTTATTGAAAATTGCCGATTTTTAGGTTACAATTTTTTTTGTTTTTATTTTGGGCGCCTTATTTATTATTTTTGTTGCATTTTGACATGTGTAATAAGATGCTCCAAAATGTCGTAGAAGACAAGTGAAAGTTAAGAAAATAAAAAAAATAGTAACAAGTTTATTTTTCTCTAAGGGATATGTAAAAAAAATATTACGGCAGTCGTTCGGCAGATGTTTTTTAAAATATCTACATTTCATCAGCTATCTAACGACGTATAGCAATGTAGGGTTGTATTTAAATTCATTGAAAAAAACTTAGTTTCAAAAGCGACAGTAGAGGAGAAAATTAATACTTAGCCCTAAAAAGTAAAATAAAACAATAGACTTGGCTGTGATTTTGGACCATTTTTTCTTATTTGTGACTACTGTGCTTATTAACCGGACTCTGATTTGTACTTGTGATACGGAAGTGTTGAAGATGACGTCCTATACACCTGAGGAATATGCGGATATGCTTATTTGTTACGGATACTGTGATTGTGTGTCTGCGCAAGCTCGCAACGAATACATAATTCGCCACCCCGGTCGTCGAGTGCCAGATGTGGCCGTTTTTGACAGAGTTTATCGAAGACTTCGAGAAACTGGCTCTATTTTGAGACGAAGTACGGATTTGGGAAGACCACGAATTAATAGCGACGAAGAACAGGTCATGTTATCGCTGCGGTCCTCGCAGTGCTGACACTCGGCCGTGGTTTCCCGGTGTTTTCTCCACAGATACCTACCGAAGCTACCGTGCCCGGCAAGTATCTGTGTCAACCGGTAGGAGAGAGCACCGTGTCTTCTCTCCAGCCACTCGTCCATGACCGGTCTGACGGCCGCGATTGTGGCGAATCCCCCTTTGGTTGCTCAAGTCGCACCTTCCATGTCTCCATGGTTTCCTGGTGGAGCAGGGTCCGCTGGGCCTCGATTTCTCGAGACACAGGCCTTTGGCCCCGCTCCAGCGCCTCCTTGCGCCATCTGAACAGTGACGTAAGGGCTCTCGCTTCCAGGTCCCATGGAGGGGTCCCGGCTAGGTACTTTTTAGGGCTAAGTATTAATTTTCTTCTCCACTGTCGCTTTTGAAACTAAGTTTTTTTTCAATGAATTTAAATACAACCTTACATTGCTATACGTCGTTAGATAGCTGATGAAATGTAGATATTTTAAAAAACATCTGCCGAACGACTGCCGTAATATTTTTTTTACATATCCCTTAGAGAAAAATAAACTTGTTACTATTTTTTTTATTTTCTTAACTTTCACTTGTCTTCTACGACATGTTCAATTAATTTATGCACTATTTCAATGATTGACGTTTTGGAGCATCTTATTACACATGTCAAAATGCAACAAAAATAATAAATAAGGCGCCCAAAATAAAAAATAAAAATTTTATAACCTAAAAATCGACAATTTTCAATAAAAATATTAAAAGTCGAATATCTCGAACAGGGTTAAGTTTAGGGTAGTGTGTTTCATAGTGAAATTAGTCAGAAATAATGGGTACTCCACGCCCTTAACTGATCTAGCACGACTTTTCCTGTAACCCTGTATAATGGGGTGGTGTCTTACACTGATTGTCCTCAAATTTTTATTACCGCTCGTAATCAAACTCAGTATAATCCCACATAGAATAATTACTGCTTGCATTTAGTAGCATGTTTTTGTACAGAGAGCGTCAAAATATAAAAGACTAGCTGTTCCCCGCGGCTTCGTCGGCGTAGAAGTCGTTATCGCGTAAAACCATTACCCTTTTTTTTGCACAGTCTGTTTAAAAGTACCTAGCCTATGTCCCATCCTTGGCTTCAAACTACTTCTATACTAAATTTCATCAAAATTGGTTCAGCCGTTTAGGCGTGAAAACCTTACAGACAGACAGACACATTGACTTACTTGTACAACATAGAATACTCAAACTTATTAAAGCAATACAAATAAATATACTTGAAATCTGATTTGAGATTCTTCAATCGCCATCTTTAAAAATATCTCACGATTAAGGACTGACCGTAGCGTAAAAAAAGTGCTTATTGTAGTTGAGCGTATTAACAGTACTGAGTGAGCGAAGCTACAAGTATAATCCTCAAAATCTATTCACACTTAATCGTTATTTCTTGCCCACAAGTATAATTCAGGTCTAATGAGTAACCAGTAGTTAACCTCGGTTGTTATTCGAACTGTAATTCACTTGTAATTGGAAATGATAGTTCTGATTACGTGCCGTCTGTAATTGCAATACCTATTGGGATAAAACAAATAGTACATTATTGGGAAATAAACGAAATATTTTGTGTTGTATAAGGACGTTCTGAAAAAATTAATAATAAGAGAACCAAGGATTTCATTTACTGTAATGAAATGGTTTACTGTCCTGATTTTTATTCAATTTCATAAAATACATTAATAGAAATATTGTAATGTACTCATACTTATAGAACTCGGGACTTCACGCGGAATACATTTAATTACAAACACAGACGTTTCTATAAGTGAGGAGGTTCTTTTTAAAACTTGACTATTCCACTTTCGACAAAACCGATTTTTTTTTTGCTTGGTTAGGTACATTGAAATGAAGACGCAGCGAAAATGAAATTGGACCAAAATTTGATAGTAGCACCAGAAAATAATAATAAAATACATAATTTCGTCAAAAGTAGATTATTCCACTTAAAATGACATTACCCGTTCCTATTATTCATTTTTGGAACAAAACATGGTTAATCCAGAAGTTGACTAAGTCTTTTAGTCAAAATTGCAACAAAACATGTTTTATCCCTTTATTTTTCAGTCAGAACAGAACTCTGTTCTTTACTTTTATATTATGGTAAGCTTTAAACTTTCTAGTTTTGAACAGTACGACACTCGCGACCATAGAGATGAATAGACTCGCGACCATAGAGACGCTTGTTTGAATGTAACGAATTTTTTTTTCTCAACCTTCCTTGTCTTCACGGTTTACTGGTGGAGCTGCGACTGCTGGGCCTCGATTTCTCGAGAGGCAGGCTTTTGGCCCCGCTCCAGCGCCTCCTTGCGCCATCTAAACAGTAACGCATGGGCTCTCGCTTCAAGATCCCATGGAGGGGTCCCAGCTAGGAGACATGCCGCCTCACCTGAGATGGTGCGGTATCCCCTTATCACCCTGACGGCCATCGCCCTCTGCGGGTTCAGCAATCTAGCCACATTGCTGGCCGTCAGGGTCTTGGCCGATACGGGGCCTAAGACTAATAAAACACTACCATTACTGTATTAATATTTATTTTTGTTTTATTTAACAGTACCTACGTTTCAGCATAACAAGATTAATCCACAGTAGTCTGAAACAAAACATGATAACACCTCTAGAGCACATAACAAAACTTGATTTATCCAATCAGCCGCGTCAAAATTATATTATTCCATTTTAAATTTTGGAATTATTAGAAATGTATTATTTCAAATCCCGTACAAAACAATGACCATTAATGTCGTTTATAATAATGCAACAAAATTTCGAGTTAAAATCATAGTATCATGCCTAAAAAACTATTTTCTTAAATTACTCAGAAACACAAAAAGTGGAATAGTTAAGTTTTGAAAAGAACCTCCTCAAGTATGAGTGTAAAAAACCGAGATGGTTTAAAAATAACAATATGGAATGTAATTTTCATAAAAGTGACATTGTTATTGTCATATTGTACTTTGTACAGTTAGTGTTAGTGAACAAAAATAAAGTTCTTCATTCTTGTTCACTAACACTAATTGTACAGGTAAGAAGTCGGGGCGGGTTGCTAGGAACAATGCAAATAATGTTCTATCGAACATTAGGTTTGCGCTCATCTTTGAGATAGTCAAAGTATAAACCTAAATCCTTCAGAACGATGTCCGTAATCTCCAAATCCCCTAACGGTCTTACTTCGGGTGATCATCTTCAACTTTCCTAATTTCCGTACCTTCGGCCGGTTTTAAAGATATTTGAGCGGAAAGGTGTATTAAGTAGCCATTAATTTAGGGCTGTCACTTTTACCCTTGAGCCAAATTAGGGGAAAAAAAGAAATTATGGTAGGTTATTCGAAGTCCGAACTGCCTTGTTCGGTAACTAACTCCAGCATAAAAAAGCTTCTTTAGTGGCGCTACGGAATTTTGCAAACGTTGACCAGCCCTAGCTAGTCAGTAACTATATTCTAAAACTTTGTCCCACAGTGCAACAATCGTGTGGAGGACAGTTTTGGAAGTTAATATTAGTTTATGTGGCAACGGGCGGGCTACCACATCGTATAGATAAATCACGGGAATGTAGCTTTAACTTTGAGGTAACGGGTTGAGTCAGTACCGTCAGTAGAAGTATTTACAATTAGTTTATTTTAACCGATATAAAATGTGTTCCCTTGGTGGGGCAGTGGTAAGCAACTGTCGTGCTGAGGTCTTGGGTTCGAATTCATGGTCGGAAAAAAATGTTTGCTTGATCCACAAAAATGTGTTATAAAATATTATGTTTACTAGTTGTCTAGATTTTATAGCCTATCGGTAAGCCCGTCGCAATGTTAAAATCTGTTAACTTAAAAAATATTAGATTTTCTCACACCAATAGATAATGTAGAGCATTGCAAAAGTTATTCTCCAAAATATCCTCAGGTTATATTTGGAACATTAACAAAGACAAACTCTGGTTTCTAACTTCTATGAAATGGTAAAAAAAATAATTATACGCTAAAATCATTAAAACAATTCACACAGCACACATCGTAAAGCTCATGTCACTAAATAAACTTTAGACAAAAGGTACAGGCAGGTATTCGTCTATTACAAATTCTCTGTGTAATTAAAAACTGACTAATTAACGGAGCCATATGCGGGTCTGGAAATCAATTTCAATTCAAATTCATATTTTCATGAAAGTCGGGTTGTAAATCTATGAAACCCTAAGAGCTCTGAGATCAAAACAATTATTATTTTATACAATGACCTTATTAACGGAAATTCCTTGTTGATTACTTAGTAGCTCATTACGTTGTGGAGAAAAGTTATTTTAAAATAATAAAAAATGTTTATTTTGCTTACTAAATTAATAGAATAACGTTGTTGTCACAACGTTATTCATTCATTCATTCAACGCGTTCCGAACTGGTGGTACTATTTGCATTGTATTCATTGACGTGTCGCAAGTGCCTATGTATTAGGATTATGCGAAATAAATGTTTTTTGACTTTGACTTTGACTGTGCTATGTAGAGATATCAATCATCAATATCAAATACCTACGTTCTTGGGTGTTTAGTTGCAGCATCAATTCAAGACCTACTGGTCGAAATCAAACAACAATTATAATGGATGCGTTGCATCAAAGAGCGAGACTCTTATCCGCAGTAAAGCTTGCTCCGATCGCTTTGCTTCGCTTTTGCTGCTTATTTGAGTTTCAGTTCTGAGTATGGGGACCCCCAAAATTTACTACTTTTGGAACGAAGTTCCTTATCGCGCGTTGTGAAAGGGGGCTAGACGGAAAAAATTCTTACGAAAAGTTGTCACGACACTTTTTGCTATAGTATGGAGGGTAGAGGTACGTCTACCCTCCTTTAATATGGGGGTAATATGGGGGGGGGGGATTCAATATGGGGAATGGGGGGGAAGGGGGGAAGGGGGGGGTTATTAAAATGAAGGTTAATAATAAAAAAAAAATTATTATTAATTAAAAAAATAAAATTTTATTACAATTCCTTCACTAATTAATCGAAAGGAACTTCGTTCCATCCGGGTGTCCCTTGACACCTCTCAACTTTTTTTTTCTAGTTTTATATAAGAATCTTAATGCGGTTCACAGAATACATCTAGTTACCAAGTTTCAATAGCATAGGCTTTATAGTTTTGAAGAAAAATGGCTGTGACACACGGACGGACAGACAGACAGACAGACAGACGGACAGACTGTAGCAATACACCCAAGTGAATTGCTATTAACATTTGGTAGGCGCTATAATCATATTATTTATTATGCTAGTAGCTATAGATAGGTAGTTAGATGGGCGGTTCATTAATAGTGTCAAAGTAGGGGAAGTTGATGGAAGGAGATTATGGAGGGATGTAAGCTATATATAAGCGTGCGCAATAGTAAAAAAAGAAAATCAGGAACTAACTAAAAAATTATTTTATTTCGTACTATCGAAGAAATTTTATATTTAAAGTACCTAATTATTCATTAAATTATTTCCACTGAAATAACAGTGAGTGGCGTACATAGCCCAAGTATTTAAATACATTCTATATTTGAAAACGGAAGCTCTGGTAAGCATCAATTGCGTAAATTTTATTTAGTAAATTAATTGTGGGTAATTTTCATGTAAAAAAGAATATTTTAAGTAAATTTATTTTATTAGGCAGTTTGTGAAATTTAGAAAGGGGGTAACGTTCTGTTGTATATATGAAGTGTCTTAAAATGGGGATTAAAAATAATAGTAAGGGAAAGTTTAGGGATATCTATAGTTGAAGAGGGTGTGTATAAAATATTGTGTTCTTTTCAGAATGAGCTTCCAAGTTATGATTTAAAAACCCCTGCATACACCCGTAAGAAATAGTTGAAAGGGAAGAGAGAGAAATTTTATAGTCGTAGATTACTGTTGCATATCCCGGAAAAGGAAGTCCCATCCCCGAATCCGGATGAGTACATAGATATAAGTTAAATATAAGTTTTACATGTGTATTTGTAATAAAAATATTATTACTCTGAGTTCTTGAATTATTAACTCCAGGACAAATTACCTTACCTAAACTACTGAACCGCCTGGGAACTCCTGGGAACACTCTGGACTTCCCAGAAGCGTGTCATGGCGCCCGAACAAAATTAATTGTCCTGGAGTTGATAGCTTATTTGGGTATTACAGATTTGCTGGGTCTAGTGACTTCTATATCCATACTAATATTATAAAGCTGAAGAGTTTGTTTGTTTGTTTGTTTGTTTGTTTGTTTGTTTGTTTGTTTGAACGCTAGGATCTCAGGAAGTACTGGTTCGATTTCAAAAATTCTTTTACAGCTTGATAGTCCATTTATCGAGGATGGCTATAGGCTATATAAAATCACGCTAAGATGAATAGGAGCGGAGCAGCAATCAATAATGTTTTGAAAACGGGGAATATTTTTTACCGTCTGAGAGCTTCCGAGGCGTACGCGGCGTAAATGGGTAAAGTTACGTAAAAATTGTGTATTACTAAATTGTTTCTTTTGAAAAGTTCTAAAAAAAGTCCGCGACAGCATGTCTATCTTTTAAGGTTCGCTCACAATAACCTAATTTGTCTATATCTTTTAAGGTTCGCCCACGATATTTTAAATCTGAAGAGTTTGTTTGTGCTAGGATCTCAGATACTACTGGTTGCATGTCTAAAACTATTTTACAGATTAATAGTTCATTTATTGAGGATGACTAATGGCGATATAACATCACGCTAAGACGAATAGGAGCGAAGCAGCCATGAGTAATGTTTCAAGAACCGGGAAAATTTCTTTCTTTTGAGAGCTTCCATTGCGTACGCTGCATGAATGGTTAAAGTTACGTAAAAATTGAGTATTACAAATTTGTTCCTCTTAAAAAGTTATAAAAAAAAGTCTTCAACAGCATATGCGTAACATTTAAGGTTCACTTACAATAACCCCTTATAATAAGTTTTAAAGTATGAGCGACGCGACGGGAGTAAACGTGGTCTGCAGTGGTAGCCAGTCAAATGAACGATAAAAACCGGCCAAGTGCGAGTCGGACTCGCACACGATGAGTTCCATACCAAAAAACGGATGGGCGGAAGTAAAAGCGACGGGAACATTACATCACTTTGACACCTCTCTCCTTCTCACTTTCATGTGACGCAAACGAAGTTATGCGGTTCAGCTCTAATGAATATAGGTAAACGACGCCGACGCGACGGAACTAAATGCAACGGGAAATATTAATACCATACCTCTCTCTTTCTCACTCTCATGTAACGCAAACGAAGTTGCGCGGGTCAGCTAGTAATTAATATTTTTATTGTAAGGTGTTTCCCGCTAGCAGGTAGCCTCCCCCGAAATTAGTGCTACCTCAAGGATTAGACGCCCTTGGCCTATGCGAGTCTGGATGCCCGAAATTTGAACATTTTTTTTTGCATTTACATAATTTTTTTGGCTAAAACGGGTATTCCGAAATTGGAAAATTCTTAACACAAATTTTTGATTTAACGTAGCTGTCCCCAAATTTAATTACAGTATTTTATGTATTGTTGTTACTGTAATAGTAGAATATCTTTTATTATATAATTGTTGTCTTATAGTCATATTCATATTGTTCATCGTAAAAAAAATAATTTACACTCATTGTTTTTGATAATTACTTTAACGCAAAAAATATACCTACATTAGTAAAATTGTTACGAACTTCTTGTTAGAAGTAAAATTTGTTTTAAAGATATTATGAATGCAAACCATTCACGCTAGGTTTTGTTTTATATAAATTGTGTTTTGTTTCAGGAAAATCTGAATACTATTGTAGTTCTATGTGAATAGAGAATGTGATTTGTGTCATAAAAATTGTGAGTGATTCGATGCTTACCAGAACCGTTTAGCAATGGATATTAACAAAGTTAGGTATTTCTTGCTTAATAAAAATCAATTATCTTGTGAAGTAGTTATTCGCGGTTATGAGCCGGTTTCTACAGTATATTAGGAGAATTATGGAATAAAATACAACTACTTCAATTAGTCTGTAGATATATTGATACTCAAATAATAATTTATTCTTGTCGGATCGACGATAAATGAAAAGTGAGTCCACTTCGCTTGTGCTCCGCTCTTTTATAGGCCGGTGACGAGATGTTGCCAACAAGTAATAGTGTGGGGTTCTTTAAAAAGGGTCATAAAGGGGTTTTACAGGGTCGGCAGCATGAGTTTGTCGCCTATGGTGAGGCAAATGTTCATAGGCTGCGGTAACCGCCAGTGCTTCTGGTGGGCCGTATGTTTGTTTGCCACCTTCATAAAGTTATATATTTTCTATATCGATAGCCACCTTAGTAATATAAAAAAAATGTTTGGGGTAGGTAACAAATATTCGTCATTAAAATCATTCCAATAATGCTGTATAATAGTTAGCAATACGAATATTTAAAATATATCATTACAAAGTATAATTAATTATAATCTTCATAAAATAATTCCAGAAAATTAACATAAAAATATTTTCTAAGTAAATCGTAGTATCATTTTTTTCTCCTAAGCATGGGTAGTTGTGAATATCATGTGAATAGCGTTTAGGCTGCTTACAGACTGCATTTCATCACGCTATCATAATTCCATAAGTGTAAGGACAGGATACGGTTTTAATGAATAATGTTGAGATTTAGTATAAAATTTAAGCTAAATTCTCTAGTATATAAGAATTGCGTCATCATGTGATTGTATTGATGACACAAGTGTGCATGAGTGTTTTATGAGCGTGAAATGTATGAGTATGTATGATTGTATGAAAGGGATGAATATGAGAGTATGAAAGGCACATTTTTCAAAGGAATGGGTGAGTCCGGTGAGTTATGAAAGTTGAAATAGTCAGTAGGTAACTTTGCATACAAATAGACTGCATCACTAAAAAAAAAAATTTTTTTCCTATATTCTAAAACAAAATTAACGTCATTTTATTTTAGATTTTATCAAGTTAAATTAAAGTAGTTAGGACAAGAATAACAATGTCAGGTCAATTATTTAAAAATGAGTGTTAATTTTCTTTTGGATGTTGTCGCGGACAGTCAAACATACACGAGAAATTTAAGTCAGTGTGTAAGAGACCTTATGAATAATTGTGAAAATTTATGAGGGTACCTCAAAATATTGTTAAGCTTGAGGTCACATTGTGAATTCATTGTCATGATAAGTGAAAGTTGTGTACGTGCCGTGAGTTTTATAAAATTACGAAGTATTAAGAATTACGAAGTTATGAAAGTTTTATGCACATGCAGTGAGAGATAAGTGATGCATACGTTTGAAAACGTTTATATATGGGATATCAGTGAAATGTTAAGGTTGGTACATGTAATTGTTTCTTTTCTGGGTTGTTTTGATATTTTTTTTGGTTAGAATGCTGGTAGGATGATTCTGTAGGAGTATTCAGTGCTATATTTCTGTTTCTTGGTTTCTTTTTGTAGTAAATACTGCCACTCGGAAGCTGTAAGCTTGCCCTCGCAGATTTACGTAGTACTTGATAGGAAGCTCCTAAAGGCTTGCTTATTATATGCAAATATATTGCATTCACTTATATAAACATAATACAATGTTATTACACCGTTGTATATGTTGTTATGTAAATTTTCTTCTCTGAGACGGTTATAGAAATCTCAGTCTTCAATTCAAGCCATATTCTATATTTCATATTTATTTATTTGCACACCATATGTTTATTACAGATGTTATACAGATTATTAGGTACAATATGGACCCTGTTGGGCACGGCAAAATAGAATATATTACATTCAGGCGGTTCGTATTACCTGAATCTCTTAATATTAAGCCTTAAATACGTCTTTCTTCTATCTATCTTGTTAACACCATCAGAATTACTCTATTGGAATAATTAAATTATTTATTTTTGGGAGAAATTATCTAAGTATTCAGTTGTTATACAAGCTGTTGATTTGGTCGTGCACAAGCCTCCTTCAGTGCGTAGTGTACTATAGGTATTATCGATTGCAAGCAACACAAACATACGTAGATAACAAAACCCCAAAAATCATGTTTTTAGTGAAATATGATTTACGAAGAAAAAATCTTCACCCGTGTATTTAATGTTTACGTCGCCGAGCCAACGCTAAAGCGCAAGTCACACTGCCAGCGGGCGGGTGAGCGAGCTAGGCACACTGCGAGCTGCCGAATAACCTACGTGGCTGATGCGAGCGAAGCTACTCGTTTTCGTCGTTAGGCGCGCCCGCTTCGCTAGCTTAACTACCGTCCTCCCCGTTTCGGGTACTCAGACTAGTCGTCGCTTGTCATTCGAATAGCAGTGTCCACGTGTCTAGTCTCATCCGCACTACCCGGTTCGCCCTTCCGTATGTAGTTTTTGGTGTAAACCCCATAGTTTAGCTCGGCAATGTCGCGTAGTTTGCATAACTTCAATATCTCACTTCACCCGCCCGCCTAGCTCGCTCGCCCGCCCGCTGGCGGTGTGGCCTGGGCTTAAAGCTAGACAATAGTAGGTACCTAGATAATGCGGCTACGTATCGCATCTCATGGCTCCTCTACACTGCCCGCGAAGTTGAACGAAGTTAAATGAATACGATAGTGTAAAGAGGCACTTCGGCTTACCTCGTCAAAAACTATACTTCCCCTCAGGCGACTATATTTGCTGTCGATTTTTGCGCCTCAGTCAATGGGCCCAAAGATGCGGGAAGTGCGTTCACGAAGTACCTCTCTACACTACTTGGCCGACATCGTGTGTGCCGGTGCTTTGCCGGCGCGTGATTTAAGCTATAGTTAGTGCTTTGGTGTATGTGATCCAATTATCAGCGTCAAACAGTGGTCAGGAGCAAATTATGTTGTTCCTGGAAACTCTGCCACACAAATTTCTTTGTTCATTACAAACGGCGGCAATGTGCGTGCGCAGGCTACTGACACCACTGAGTGTGTAGTGACGCACTTTTTTCGAACTTAGACAAAGTTTCTAGAGTACTTCGCCTATGAACTTTGCGGGCAGTGTAGAGGAGCCATTAGTTATTAGGTTTCATGAGTTTTTAGTTCCAGCTGACAAGTTCGGTGACCTTTATGTACTTTTTTGATTTGATATTAATGATTTGATGATGAGTTTATGTTGATTTAAAAGATTCCTTCCTACTTCAAGGGCTTAGGACCGGCAGAAACACGCTATTTATCATGCAATTGCAAACAAAAACATTAAGTACTGTTAGTAAACATTAGGTATGAGAAAAGTATTCTGAAATGAAGCATTTCTGGCGTAGTTAAAAATTTTAAATCAACTTATTTACAGAATTAATTGAGAATCAAAGCTTAAATACCTATTTACAAAATCGTGTAACACGCAATAATTGTTCAAAATGCTCACCCCCAGTGTCTATGCACAGATTGGCGCGGCGCACTAAGTTGCGTTTTAAGCTGTGAAGCACTAGCACATTTGTTTTTATTTGTTCAAATGCCAAAACAATTCTTTCACGTAATTGTGTAACACTCACAATGTCTTCATTGTAAACAAGTCTTTTAATATCTCCCCACAAATAAAAGTCTAAGGGCGTTGGGTCGGGTGAACGCGGCGGCCAGGCTACCGGTCCACCACGGCCTATCCACTGCGTACCAAACACTTCACTTAAATATTCGCGCACTTGGTGTCCATAGTGAGGTGGCGCACCGTCCTGTTGGAAGTACAAGTCCCTATGAAATGCGAGTGGAATATCATCGAGCATCTCATTAACCACATGTCGGAGTAGCACCAAGTATGTACCACTGTTCAAACGACCGTCAATAAAATATGGGCCAAGTAGATGATCATCGATGATACCAGCCCACACATTCAGACTAAACCGGACCTGGAACGAGTCCCGCGTAGTAACATGTGGGTTGTGTTGTCGGTGAGCCCACCAATGTTCATTGTGGACGTTATAAACGCCCACGCGCGTAAACAATGATTCGGCGGACCACAAAATGTTCACGTCCTGATGTTCAAGGAGCCAGTGACAAAAAACTGTCCGAGCGTTATTGTCCTGCGGATGCAACTCTTGAACACGTCGGAAATGGAACGGATGCATTAGTTCGCGATTCAGCAGCTTCCACACTGTGGTATGATGAACACCGAAACGGCGACCGGCTTCACGCGTACTGGCTCGAGGTTCTTCCTCAAAATAATTGAGAATCTGCTCTTGCCGATCAGCTGATAGGCCTTGTGTACCACGACCTTGTGCATGTCGAGGAACCTCGAACTGTCGGTGATCCCTTAAGCGCTGTGTGGCGGCAAGCATCATGCGACGAGATGGTATTGGTCGGTCTGGAAACATTTCCCTGAACATGCGAATTGCATAAACAACGTTATTATTAGAAATAGCGTAAAGGCGCACCATTTCCACCAACTCAACGTTACTGTAACGCTCTGACATCGTTACCGGTGTTGTTACGGACGTTACGTAGATATCGGCGCGTGCGGTTATACTCACGCTGAACGCGGGCGAGCGACTAATTAATTCAAAATTTCAAATTCACCGATCAAAGGCGCCGCCTGAGCCGCTCGCTCCTGCGTGGGGGTTGGAGGGGTAACTTACACGCGCCGCGCCGCCATCGCAGGCCTCCTTTGCCTATGCCTACACATTTGTATGTGCCTACTAAACTGTAGGCAAAGAAGAAACGGTTTTGAATGAACGGTGAAAATGTACCTGTGTGGGTAATAGTATTATTAGAATATTTAGAACCGATTCATACGAGTTGCTTTTTAAATTTATTTTATTTAATAATTATTAAGAACTTAATTTTACTGCCCCATTTTTTCACTTAATATTGGTTTAGTATAAGCAGTAGAGTTCCCGTAGCAAATAGAAAAGAATTTAGGCAGAAAAAAAAAGTGTAAAAAAAGGTGTCTCGTTTTATCCCGAAATATCAACGAGTGTAGGCAGTACAGTCATGTGTGCAAGTAATGCACAAATGCAGATCAACATTCTGTATATTGATTGTTATATACTAATTCAATCTTGTTAAATTGAATTAGTATCCTTAAATTTTGTCTATAGGGACAAAATTTTCTCTCGGGGGGGGGGGGGGGGCGATATTGTAGCAAGACACGCAAGTAAATTGCTATTAACATTTGGTTGGCGCTATAATCATATTATTTATTATGCTAGTAGCTATAGATAGGTAGTTAGATGGGCGGTTCATTACTAGTGTCAAAGTAGGGGAAGTTGATGGAAGGAGATTATGGAGGGATGTAAGCTATATATAAGCGTGCGCAATAGTAAAAAAAGAAAATCAGGAACTAACTAAAAAAATATTTTATTTCGTACTATCGAAGAAATTTTATATTTAAAGTACCTAATTATTCATTAAATTATTTCCACTGAAATAACAGTAAGTGGCGTACATAGCCCAAGTATTTAAATAAATTCTATATTTGAAAACGGAAGCTCTGGTAAGCATCAATTGCGTAAATTTTATTTAGTAAATTAATTGTGGGTAATTTTCATGTAAAAAAGAATATTTTAAGTAAATTTATTTTATCAGGCAGGCGTTTGTGAAATTTAGAAAGGGGGTAACGGTCTGTTGTATATTATATGAAGTGTCTTAAAATGGGAATTAAAAATAATAGTAAGGGAAAGTTTAGGGATATCTATGGTTGAAGAGAGAGTGTTTAAAATATTGTGTTCTTTTCAGAATGAGCTTCCAAGTTATGATTTTAAAACCCCTGCATACACCCGTAAGAAATAGTTGAAAGGGAAGAGAGAGAAATTTTATAGTCGTAGATTACTGTTGCATATCCCGGAAAAGGAAGTCCCATCCCCGAATCCGGATGAGTACATAGATATAAGTTAAATATAAGTTTTACTGGTGTATTTGTAATAAAAATATTATTACTCTGAGTTCTTGAATTATTGACTCCAGGACAAATTACCTTACCTAAACTACTGAACTGCCTGGGAACTCCTGGGAACACTCTGGACTTCCCAGAAGCGTGTCAAGACAGACAGACAGACATGACGAATCTACAAGGGTTCCGTTTTTGCCATCTGGCTACGAAACCCTAAAAATGGATGTCAACCTGTATTTGTAATGAATCAAAACTATAACAAATTGCTGTTTGATCTGTCAGTGGAAATAATTGAATACACATTTAATTAGGTCTGTTTATCAACTGTGTTCCCACAAAGTATGTAGCGTTATTGGGAAAGATTTCAATAAAATATAATTCGGTTATGGTATTTATTCATTGAATATTTTATCAGTAAGTACATAAACTGAAATTTATTGGTTAATATAATATATTATTATATCCTGCTGCAAAAACTTTATTGAATTTTATTATTTAAATGTATGCTCACATAATTCTGTTTAGAAACAGAATGATTGAGAACTGTACTTCAAGATATTTCTATGTACTGGGTACCTTCCCAAAGATAACTGTTAATAGGAATCAATTATGTGTATTTGTTAACTGTACATTTGAGACCACAATCATTTGGCGATTCCATTTCTCATTATCTTGGTCAAGTTTTGATAAAACTACCAAAATTTTTTTTCGTTGAAGCATTTTAACAAAAAAATAATCTCCACCAGTCCCCCGTAATAATACTATGTGGCTAAGATCTCAACATTTATGTAGATAGAACCACAACGCACTGATTGCTTGCTTTATGTTAATATTACATCGTCTAACAAATTGTATTGTACTGATGAAATTGTTTACTTTAATAAATCCCCACGAGAGCCATTTTAAATCTGCTACGTTAAGAATAATAGCTGCTCTTCTCTTGTGTAGTTTGTCTTTTAATAAAAATGGAAACTCCACAAAAGTTACCACTGAAGTAATATACGAGTATTATGCATGTAGGATAGAAACGCAGGTTTTTTTTAGTACCTAGTTTATGAATTTTCAATAATTAGCAGTAGACAGAACACAAAAGAAGCAAACAATACTGATTTATATTACAATATCAACTCGATGGAAACAGGCTGTCATAAGTAAACCGTTAAACGTTTACAATTCAACTTAAAGTAAGAACGGTGAAATCTCCAAATTACATCCATTCGCGTTCTTAAATCGTCTTCAAAGAATATTGAAGATATTTGCATGTTAAAAGGTTGATTAAAGTTTCGCCCCAACAGAGACTGTGGGTTGAAAAACTGTGGGGTTGCTCTGTCGTGCCGAAGGCATTCAGTTTAAATTTTGTGAAACAATAATTTTTCGATCTATATGTTTAATCTATTAGGGATATAAGTACTGGGGCCTACAACGATATTAATAACCAAATCAATGTTATCAGTAGGTTAGTAGTGTGACTGATGACTTACGGATGAAGGTATCCAGGGTAGAACCATTTCAAAAGTAAAATCGTAGAAAAATCACGATATTGTAATAGGGCGACGGATTAGAGTGCAAATATCACCATCGAATTTTTCCCGTGGGTGTCGTTAGGAGCGACTAAGTGTAAACTTTCAGAAATTATGCCCACACACTGTGTAAAGAATGAAAACTTGAAACAAACTACATAGTTACGAACTCGTTAGGTTTATTCTACTGAGATCAAAAATATCCCCCGAAGATAGATTGTTTAATCCTTGGAAAGCTCATTGTCTGTGTTGGTGTCCATCGGCTGATGTGAATGAATTAATGAATCTTGGTGTACAAAAATCACAGCAGTGAAGGTACTGATGGGTATAATACCATGTAGCAACACAAATATAATAAATAACCGGCCAAGTGTGAGTCGGACTCACGCACAGCGGGTTACGTACCTACCAACAAACGGCAAAAAATCACGTTTATTATATAGGAGCCCCCCTTAATACCCCCTATTTTCTGATTTGAGTATTAGTTGGCATAACGACTCAGAAATACGGTTTCTGAAATACAACCTCGTGACTTACAGACAGACAGACAGATGGCGGAGTCTCATAAGTCTCATGAACAGGGTCCCGTTTTTACCCTTTTGGTACAAAACCCTAAAAAGTGACTGAACATTGAATACTTTGAAGATAACATTAAACAACAAAGTTTACTATTTTAATATTCCGGACAGCGACAATACTTTAGACCTTATAAAATGTTACCAATTTTAAGCAAAAGCTCAAGGGCGTCACTTGCAGGTACTTTTTTAAAATATTTCCTTCAACTTAAAACTTTCTCAGAAATTGGTATGAAAACTTTGACACTTAAAAATATCTTTCAAATGTCTTAGCACAACAAAAATCCTAACAGAAAACTATTTCGGTTCGTATTTTAAGTCAATTTTGTTTAACATATCACGAAATGCCGTTATAAAGTAATCGTGAATTTTTGGTTCAATTTTACCTCTGCTTATTGGGTCTTGTTGATCTATCCATCAAACTGTGAAAAGTGTTAAAATTTTATCACGAATACCAAGTACTGCATAACATTCTTTGAACGAATTAACATTCAAAAGCCTGTCATGCTTTTAAAATAGAATACTGTTCAAATTCTAATATCGATGCTTTAACAAATTGCATGTTTCCATTGACATATATTCTACCGATAGACAGGAACGTCCACACATTGAATATGTTCAAGAGCGAGACTCTAAACGTTGTATAATTATATTACTTAGCATTAACTTTAACACGTTTACCTCTGTACATTGCGTTTACAACACTTTGTTTGATAATTCTACCACAATAAATTAAAATATCTCCGTCACGTGCTGATAACTCCAAGATCAAAATCATCAGCAACATGGAGTGCACAGCAGTTATGGCCGGACTATAGTTGATGTACGAATTTATTGACTTTGTTATTTTAAAAGTGTTTCAGACAAAATTTTATAGTATGTAGGTAACTGAAATCACTTATCACCGAGATATTTGTTGATAATTGACGTCAGAACCTCAGTCTCAATAACTATCTTCAAAGACGGAGTTTACAGTAAAATTATCTTAGTGTTTGCCTACATAATAACTATTTATTTACTAAATACTGTTAGCGGTTTGAAAGTACAATGTGGGTTCATAGATCAATCGTTCTTGTAGATGAACTAAATTCAAAAGATCGTTGCTTTTCAAATAATAGTTTTACTCTCAAACCACAAAACTTGGCGCACGTGTTTCCCTCCTCTTACAACCCTGGGTTCTTCAAGCGGAGCGTGAAGAAGCACATCACTTGGCCGTCAACTTGATGGATCATGACAACAGTATTGGTAAAAGTAAAAGATGCCGCCCATTCTGCTAAATATTTCCAACGCTTTGGGTAGCGTCATTTTGGCAAGATAAATATATAAAAGGTATTTTCCGCTAATGTATGTATCCTGAAAAATCAAACTATCATAACGAAAACAAACCGTACGTATTGAAATCCGTTGACTCCTATCGCTATAAACATTTGTGTAGAAGTGTACCTCTGGGACGTGGCTACTTATCGCCCTGGGACATAAAATCTTCGCTCGGGAGATTTATGGATTGAAACGGACTGCCATTTTCAATTAGGTTTTTCTTATGTTATCAAAGCAGTTTTCTTTTGGTACAATAGATTTGGAATTTTTCGCTATACCCTTCGGAAAACTGGGAGATTAAAATAAATTTTAGTTGAAAAATATTTCTGAAGGAGTAAAAAGTAGTCTGTAAATTATTAGGTTTCCGTACAAAAAAGGTAAAAAGGGACCCTATTTATGAGACCGCACCGCCCGTCTGTCCGTCTGTCTGTCCGTCACCTCGCTGTATCTAATGAACGGTGCTAGCTAGAGAGCTGAAATTTTTACGTTTTTTTTATAATATTTTTACTTTTTGTTCTAGAGAAACCTATAATTCTAACAAAAAACCGGTTTCTAGAATATTGAATTTAACGCGTGCTTGAATAAAAGTCGTCTCTATAGTGCTTAAAGTCTAATCTCATCTTCTTAATGTTATTTTTGCACTAGCCCTATATCCGTTGGGAGTCAACAATCCCCAGAAATGAATAGAGTGTGCATAATATCCATTATTACAAATTAGGAATATTTCAGCCACAAAACATACCTATATGAAAATCATTTTTCAGTTAACTAAATTCGCCTGTACCTCTCAGCCAATACTCGGCAGATAATTCGATTTGAAATGGCATGTCGCCATGCCGACACCGAGCGCAATAAATTTAAATATCAGCCATCGATAGTTGGGAGCCAGCTCGCATGATTATGTTACTCGATATCATATACTACATATATCTAGGATTTGATTTGGTTAAAAGGAATCTTTTAAGAAATTTCTGTTGCATATTTATCGGGTGTTTTTTCGCGTATATTATTCAATATCTACCTAATTTTCAGACCTGATCGTTTATGAAATTCAAATGGCTTGCAAGCTATTGACCATGTTTTAAATCAGGTCGGCAGTGTGATCTTGATTAGGAAGGTACATAATTAATTACCATGTACATATTTAATCACATAAATGTTTTTTTGAATTATGTTAATTATAATGTATATAAAAACCCTTTTTCTTCATATAGAACATGTGTAAATCCTCGTGGATGCTATGCTGAACTCGTACTGACTAAAACCACAAGGCGTCGTACCATCTGTCCACGGCCGAGAGTCCCGCTACCTACACCTTTTAACATCAGTACTGGATAAATACCTCCAGTTTCCAGTAAAAGGATCTTCATCATAAGCCAATCTTAAGACATGGTTATGCTATCGTTGCCAAATACGGTAACGTTTAGTTAAAACTTTTAAAGAGGATCACTTTCGTCATGAACGTTTGTTGCGTAACTTTAACCATTTACGCAGTGCACGCAACGCTCCGAAAAGGAGTCAATTTTCCTAGTTTGTTGCAATATTTTTCCTTGATCCTTTTGTCGTATCATGATGTTTTATAGCCTGAAGGATTATCAAACTCTGAAATAATTTTTGAATTGCAACCAGTAGTTTCTAAGATCACCGTTCAAAACAAAGACTTCTGCTTTATAACATTAGCCATAACAACCAAAATTATTCTTCCCAAAAATATACTGACGAATAAAGTTATTCGTTTGTAATCCATTCAATCCAGCATCGTTGATACTGATTGAGCGTTTACTACGTCAAAATATCATGATGGCTTCGCTGATTTCAAATTTAGCTGGAAAGCTAAAGAATGTGTACCTATTGAATTAAACTCTCATGTCTAGTGCTCCGTTGAGTAGCGTAGTAAAGTAGGAAAATCAAAACGCAAGCAGAGTCAAGCGGTGAAAATTCCGTTAAACATTCATGAATTGTCCGTCCACAACGCGGGGATTTCACCGTCCAACGTCCAATACATGTCACTATCTGCCAACTTCATTTCAACGAACAGGGATGATTGTGGCACTTTATAGTGATTGACTTTGATGAAGTGTTCATTTTGTATTTTGAGATAAGCTTGGCAAAAGTTCAGGTATTTTTCGCGTTTCAAGTGAGCAGGATCAATAACCAATTTACCGAAACCAAATATATACAATTATTGTGTTTCGGTAAATGGGAAAAAATAGGAACTAAAATAATTTTAAAACAAAATTCTGCTGCACTAACAAAAGCTTCATGCAAGTGCACACATATTGTTTCTGTTTATGAAGTATTACCGAAAACCAGACTTTTTGCATGATTTTTAATAGCTTTGAATAAATACATTTGAAAGTAAACCCGCAAGTTACATATATGAGCGTATATCAATTTTTTTTTCATTCTGACTATTAAAATTTTAAACAGTCAATTTGTAAAAATACGAAATTATATTAAGCGCATAAAATTCAGTAGGTAAGTCACTATCTTTTACTACGGGTTAGGTGGAAACTGGACCATAATATTCTCGACCATTGGTCGAGTTGCCCATTCTTCTAAAATGGTAGTGGTCAGGTCGGCCACTCGACTATGCGATTCTCGGCTCATGGTCGAGTGTCCACCTTTTTAAAACAGTTAGTGGTCGACTCGATCATAGGTCTCATTTGAAAATGTTCTGAATACACAAAATATTTGGTAGGTTACGTATGAAATTGTTTATTTATTGTATAATAAATTACATTATCCAGTGATGGATAATGTAATTTATTCCCCCGGTCATGGAGGCCGATAGTCCTCGGCGAAGACACGTCGGCGGCGCCCAGGCCGCCGGCTGCGGAACTCGGGTGGGAGAGTTCTCTCCCGTACCCGCCCCGCCGCCTCCTTTACGAGCATGATCTGCTCGCAGAAAGAGGTGGCGCAGTCCCTCTTACTCCCGCTGGAGATCATGGCTTGCACCATGGTCTCGAGCGAGATAGTGTCCACGTCCAGACCCACTACGAGGACCTGGCGCTGTTGCGCCCACGCCGTGCACTCCACTAGCGTATGGAGCGCTGTGTCATCGCTGCGGTCCTCGCGGTGCTAACATTCAGCCGTGGTTTCCCGGTGTCTTTGCCACAGATACCTACCGAAGCTACCGTGCCCGGTAAGTATCTGCGACAACCGGTTATCACCCTGACGGCCATCGCTCTCTGCGGGCTCAGCAATTTAGCCACATTGCTGGCCGTCAGGGTCTCCGCCCATACGGGTGCCCCGTATAGGACCATGCTTCGCACGATCCCCAGGTACAGTCTCCTGTAGGGAGCGTTGGGTCCCCTGATGTTGGGCATCAGCCGCGCGAGTGCGGCAGATGCTCTCCTCAATTTTGGGACCAAACTTCGGAAGTGAGCCCCAAATACTTCATTCAGGGCTCGATGCCGATGCTGACGCCCCCTACCTGTAGGCTGGATCCCGCAGGTGGCCCCATCCGAGGTCTGTCGAAGCACAGAGCCTCAGATTTACACAGCCTTTATTATTACACCATACGATAGAGTCACTGATAAGGATCAAATTCTGCGAAGTAATGATATAGATATATTTTGCAACAAGTATTTAACTACGCAGTGAACATTTTGCATGCTGAATTTCAGTCATACGGTAGGTACAGTTTTAGCCCTTTACAGTACGGGGGTTAGGTGGAAACTGGACCATAATATTCTCGACCATTGGTCGAGTTGCCCATTCTTCTAAAATGGTAGGGGTCCGGTCGGCCACTCGACCATGCGATTCTCGACTAATGGTCGAGTGTCCACCTTTTTAAAACAGTTAGTGGTCGACTCGATCAAACGTCTCATTTGAAAATGTTCTGAATACACAAAAATATTTAGTAGGTTACGTATGAAATTCCTACGTTTATAGAGTTTTTTTTTTTATATTATTGTAATCAGGTAACTTAATAATCAAATCTAAGTCGGTAGATTGTAGCTCTTTTAAGGCATTTGCATATACAGGGTGAATTTTGCAAAAGGGATTGGATGGCCAACTCCGAAACTATAATGAAAACCGAAAAAAGCTCAAAGAAGTCACGAGCCCGATTTTGATGAAACTTAAAATCTCATCATTAGATTTTTTGAAAAATCAACAATCCTAGCTGGAAATTGAACTCCCCAGAATAAGATCCTTAATAGCAACATTATCGTATAGTGTAATAATATAGGGCGTGTTTTTTTTTCAAGATCAATAGGTTCAATTTCCAGCTAGGATTGTTGATTTTTCAAAAAATCTAATGATGAGATTTTAAGTTTCATCAAAATCGGGCTCGTGACTCCTTTGAGCTTTTTTCGGTTTTCCTTATAGTTTCGGAGTTGGCCATCCAATCCCTTTTGAAAAATTCATCCTGTATATGCAAATGCCTTAAAAGAGCTGCAATCTACCGGCTTAGATTTGATTGTTAAGTTACTTGATTACAATAATATAAAAAAAAACTCTATAAACGTAGGAATTTCATACGTAACCTACCAAATATTTTTGTGGATTCAGAACATTTTCAAATGAGACGTTTGATCGAGTCGACCACTAACTGTTTTAAAAAGGTGGACACTCGACCATTAGCCGAGAATCGCATGGTCGAGTGGCCGACCGGACCACTACCATTTTAGAAGAATGGGCAACTCGACCAATGGTCGAGAATATTATGGTCCAGTTTCCACCTAACTGTAAAGGGCTAAAACAGTACCTACCGTATGACTGAAATTCAGCATGCAAAATGTTCAGTGCGTAGTTAAATACTTGTTGCAAAATATATCTACATAATTTAAAAAAAAAAACATTTAATTATGAATGCTCTCGTGATACATGCAGAAATGTCATGTCAGATTAGGTATTCTACTAGCGGTGCTCATCTATACCTGCGTCATTAAACGTATTGAATAGTGAAAAATGAATCTAGGTACCTATTTCACTTTTTAAGTCCCTTAGGGGGCTATAACCATACGCCCCTCCTGATTGAAAATGGTTTCCTAAGCAAATAGACGTATGCATTATATTGTGCTACACTCGTTCTGCCAACTTTAAAATTACCTACCACCCTACCACCTTACATTTTCCAAAGATCTTTCTTTACAAACTTGTTTAAAATTGCTGATACGTAAAATTGCTTCAACATTTCATACAAACCCATACATACACTGAACAAATAAATTCAAAACTTATTAGACTCTGTACAAGTACAGCTGTTTATCTTCAAACTTTCTGTGCGCTGTTTTGAGAATTTAAATTAAATATAATAGATATGAATCAGCGTGTTACGTTTTAATTTAAATACTTATTATAACTTGAACTTTTGACTTCGAAACTCTCGTAGCTGTGTTATTTGTAAGTTTTGTATACTTGCCCAACAATATTATTAATAGATTAGGCAGTTGTGCTATGGAACCTAGACAACTGTTAACTTAAACTCCGAAACTAAGATTTTTCTAACAAATACTTTTATCAAACATATTTATATTGATCCGTGGGTGCGGAGGCCCCCGCTTCCATCCGTAGCACCTGTCTAGCACATGCTGAACTAGGACCCATTCGTATGCTTGGGAGATAAATATCTATACTTTATATGTCATGTCTGTAAAATTTTTATTTGTATTTCTCAGAAGCCTACGAATAAATGATTTTTCTTTCTTATTTTTTGCAACTTACCACTGCACTAACAGGGCGTTGTTATGAATATCGGCCTCCATGACCGAGGGCCTGAGGACGGTGCGAGGGTCGCTCACCGTCCTTACAGAAGCAGGCCCATGACGGCAGTGTGACGTCAGGGATTTACGCACGCCAACCAAAGACGCGGGATAGCACCCGAACCACCCCTAGTCGAAGCCGCAGTGGCGGCCGTGGGTCTTCTGGGATTCCTGGGTCATCCTTCCAAGGATTTACCCAGGGCTCCCCACCATAGGATGTTGGGCGTTACGTGTGGTTTTTTAGTCGGTAGGAGTCCGGCATAGCATCCATGAGGATTTTCCCTCGCGTTAAAAAAAAGGCCGTTATTGAAAGCTTGGGTTACTAGCCCTATAATTACTTTTAACGTTACAAATTAATGCCTTTCCTACATTATCTAGTCCACAAAAGCAGACCGCCACTTAACAAAAAGCCTTGGCTGGTAAATCGAGGGCATTGAAAAATGTGTGAAACGGCTTTGTGGGCTGCGGACAGAGGGAAGGTGCGTAAATTAGGCTTCGATAGCCATTTCATTGGCGTAGGAGGACCGGTGGAGTGGAGGTGGATGATAGATCGACGGGTCACGCTCTTTCCCTCCCCCCGCCATTTGCAAATTGTCGAAATGAGGTAAGGTGCCGCCATAATATACGTTTCAATCAAGTTTTTTAATTTCTTTAATGTGAAATACAAACGAAAATTTGCTGTGATATTAAATAGTTCCCAAACGTATAGTAGAACGAAAATTATGAAAATAAACAGCTGATCTGACAGGATGTTGTCCTGTTGTCCTGCCATAACTTTACATATTAAAATTGGTATAATTAAATTAAAAAAA
The DNA here is from genome assembly GCA_933228765.1 of Miltochrista miniata. Lineage (NCBI taxonomy): Eukaryota > Metazoa > Arthropoda > Insecta > Lepidoptera > Erebidae > Miltochrista > Miltochrista miniata. The sequence goes on along the minus strand of OW121750.1, from coordinate 40,621,101 downwards.
AAATACTTTCCAAACACAGCAGGCCTTTTCTTTTTACTTGAGGGAAATTCCTCGTGCATGTTGTGCTTTACGTGAGGTTTTTTAGCCGGAAGAAGTCCGGCAACTCCTACAGACTAAAAAACCTCACATAACGCCCAACAGCTTATGGTTGTGAGCCCTGGGTAAGCCCTCATGTCCCAGGACTCCCAACAGACCTACGGCCGCCTCTGCGGCCTCGCCCAGGGGGTGGTTCGGGTGCTAACTCGCGTCTTTGGGTGGGGTTTCGGGTGTGATCCTGCTTCTAAGGGGGGCGTGCGTGAGTTCCTCACGTAACGCTGCCGTTATGGGCCTGCTTCTGTAAGGACGGTGAGCCGCCCTCTCACCGTCCTCAGGCAACACAGCAGGCCTTGTTGTAGAATGCCCAATTTCGTGATGTTACCAGATTGATAGCTTTCCTATTTGAACCGTAATTTGATGAACGCCATTATTTTGTGTTAGCTAGTTAGAATTCGATGTGAATTAATTGCACTGACAGTGACCACCTAATAACGTTTTTATGTTTTTTTTTTGTTTTATCGACGTGTTCTTATTTTACATTATTTCGATTTATTAACATTTACGATTTTACGATTTTTACATTTTTCGATTACAGAGAATGACCAATCTGCGCAATTCGGGTTATGATAGGAACGAGACGTCGGGTCAGGTTAGGAAGAGGGTTACGTTCGGAACAAATATTACATTTTATTTCAAGTTCCTAACCTAGCCCGCGACCGGGTCAGGTTTTCGGGTCAGGTTCGGAATAATCGATATTTTTTCAAATTTATTTTCATAAAAAAAATATAAAAATAAATTTCGATGTTGGCGTTGTTAATGGCTGCACCCTTACGAAATACCCCTCTCCCTCGCTTTTTTCACGGATCATTCATTCTGGTAAGCTTAGACAGCTCATAAAATGCAAATCGGTTCATCCGCACCTCGTGAGCCATGATAAGGTTTTTGTATAGATACAACCCTATTTACATTAGTAATAAAATAACGTGACTACTTTGGCAGTATTTATTTTTAAACTATCGCAGTTTTTGCTATCATAGTTATAAAAGTTCGGAACTTCACGCAAAAAAACTTTTATAAAAAGTATTTCGGGTGAAGTACCGAATTCTACAAGTATGAGTATTTTGACAGTAATGTTAGCTAATCTGCACGTATTTGTTAGTTATTTATAGAATCAGTACAAACTCGTTAAAGTTCATGACTTTTCCTAGAAAGCTATTTGTAGAATCTATTACTTATATTTAACCTACTATACTTACACAAAATGATGACCAGTACACTACCGACTGTCTCAGTATACGAAAGCTGGCACGAGTGAGCTAAATTAAACAACTTGATAAGTAGATATCTCAGTATTATATTGCTAAAGTGCTTTCATAAAAAATACATTTTGTCAGAACGTATTGTGAACAATATTGCTATTGGCACTACCATCGAAAAATTGACATACATTTATGTCATCTATTTATACGAAAACTTATTTTGTACCGATAGCTTACAAGTGAGATTTGCATCGTTTATGTAAAGATCCAAAATTCTGCGTATATTTTATCCGAAAGGGATACAAAAATATACAAGACTCGATAGCGCCCACGGCTCGGGCCTTGTGGAATTTGTTCCCATTTGCAATGCCCACTGGAACTACCATTGGATAAGTAGCCTTTGTGTTATTTCAGACTAATAATCTGTACAAAATTTTAGCCAGGTTAATAAATCTTTTTATTTTTTCACCTTTTATAGCGCATAGCAGCATTTAAAATGTGAAAGGATTGTCACAAGATAACATATTCTTCTTTATGGAGATCACATACGTATGTATTAAAAAATCGTACATGGTAACCAATTACGTAGACGTATTAAACATCCTCAGTGGAAACCAGTTACCAATTCCAGTTTCCTAGCCGGCCGAAGAGGTCCATTCAGTCACTAAATCGTAAAACAGTAAGTAAGACTAGTAAAATTTATTTTTTAAGAATTGTCACAATATTCAGTGGTATGTACCGTTTCTCAAGAGGAGGGTATGTATTTCCAGCTGCTCCAAAACCTTTAACAATCAATCAATCGAACTAGGCCATAACCGTCTAACGCTTGATAGAACACGAGTACTTAACAGGGAGCTGGAAAGGGTATTACGTATTCGATAGGATCATTTCGATGTATTAAGATGAAAGCTAGAGCTTATAAATTCTTCAAAAGAGATATTTCACCAATAAACGTGTGTTAATAGATGTTTTCACGCAGTTGTAGAAGAATATTTCTGAATTGGGTATTAATAATATTAGGGTGTATGTAGTGGTCATACTATGAATAGCAAACATAAATACAAAATTGGTCACGCTTTTTATTTCTGAAGGGGTATGCAGGCTTAATATACGCCAACGTTAAGCTTGGTATCGCTGGCAAAAAATGTCACAAAGTGGTCACTATGAGTAGCACTACTTAATAAAATAGTAGGTACTATATCAACGATTTAATGTTTCGTTGTAGTGTGTAGTAGCTCACAATGCTAACAAAGTTACTTAGCATTCCATTTGTATCATGCAGTACAATGTGGCAGAAACTTTATTATTTTTCCTGAAAAATTCAACGTAAAGTTACCAAAAATATGAAACCACCAAGAGAAACTTGCGCACCCAGCTAATGTCTCATAAAAGGTCAAACACAGTGAAACTGTTGGAGTCCACGTAAGTACATTGTTGTTAAAAACTTAGCAAAAAGTCGAGTAGCCCAGCCACAACATACCCGGTGTGTTGTCGAAGCCGTGTCGTGTCAAGCATTTGGCCGGGCGCCAGGAGCACCGCTCGATAACTCCCCGCCTGAGGCAAGGCTACACTACCCCCATGGCAAGCTTACCATTTTTTTTGAGAAATTTCAGGATGTATTTCTTTTTTTTATGTAGATGCTTACAGTGCTTGTGCTGAAATGAAGTTGTGATATGCATCGTTAAAGCGCGATTGCTGGTCACGAGGTTTAGATTCGATACGCACCACTGAACAAAATTTGTGTGATCCATAAGTATATATGTAACGATTCTGGGAGTTTAAAAGTATTATAGTATGTAGTCACAGAAATCGGTAGGTATATACGAGTATATCCCTAAAAGTATTTGTATCCATCGTCCGGTACCTACACTAATAACACAAGCATGTTAATCCTAGCTTACTGTTTGAAGTCGGTTTCTTTTTGTTAATAGTAGTTTTCGATACAAGTGTGGGATTTCTGTTATTACAACGAGTTACGACAGGTGTTGACCCGAGCCGAAGGCGAGGGTAGACAGTCGGAACGAGTTTAAATAACAGTCCCACACGTTGTATTGAACAACTATTTTTAATACAGTTGCGAAAAAATTAAGCAATTTTCTAAAATAATAAAAACACAATAAACCTGAATATCCAAAATGGCGCCAACCGTAAAAGAAAATATACCTTCTTAAGCAGAGACTATGGCAGTGCATTTCATACAGTCAACTTTTTTTATATTTAAAAATTTAATTTGGCCGATACTTATATTAATTTATGCTTAAATTTTAATTAAAATTACTTTTAATCTGATATTGAAACAAGTTAGTATCTTTTTTTAGAAATATTTGCATGAATCTCAGACATTATTTTGACAATTGGGAAAGAAAACGCACGAGTGCGGGAATGGTAAAGAAAAAGCACGAGTGTGTAATAGCCCACATCCCGAACGCTATACGTCCCTGTAATACGCCACTTTTTGAGCAACTGTATTAAAAAAATATTTTTTCACTATTTTTAGTGACGTGTAGACTGAAAATCTATCTATCTAGATGTAAAGTTCTCAACAGTACAAATGAATCAAGCCCAAACACAAAGTAACTGCTGTATATCGTTAGGGAATTCTCTCTACTGTCTTACGTCTCCACTAGTGGCTGGATTCGGAAGGTGGAGGACTGGGTGTGGTGGCGAGTCTTGGGAATGGCAAATGTTTACCAGTGGATCAGGCGGTTGATGAAGATGATTATGGACGATTTTAAAGTGCATCTAAACTTGGCATTGGATTGGATTTCAACCCTTTTTTAGGCGATCAAGTAGCCGATAGGAACTTGGCCCCCTTTTCAACAGGGATTGTTTTGGTGGGATTTCAATATTTTTTTTCAAGAAACCGTACCTATTTTTTCTTTAATAAGCTTTAAAGTGTGCATGACAATATTTTATACCCCCTCCCCCTCTTCTCCCCCCCCCCTCATCCTCATTGTATTCTCATTGTATCACTGATTCATAAATATTTTTATAAGAAATTAGATTTTCGAACAAGCCAACACAAGCGTTATAATATGAAGTCCAGGTTAAAAGCTTACATAGTTCTTAATTATATTCGTGTAAAATTTTCAGTATAATCAATGCAATAGGTTTTGTGTTAATCCCCAATTTACATAGTTTATTAGCCTTCTGCTTACCCGCAAGGTTATTTAGTGTGATAATATATACATGTTTATTAATGTCATTACAATATTTTACAGCTTATGTTTAGAATAAAAGGATGACTTACGCTATGATGATGATGAGCCGAGTGTCGGCCGCAGCAATTTGTAACTAATATTATATAATACTAGCTGATGCCCGAATAGCAAAACATAAATACATAATTAGTCACGCTTTTTATTCCTAAAGGAGAAGTCAGGCTTAATATACGCCCACGTTAACCTTGGTACATAACGCTCGCAATTAAATGTCACAAAGTGATCACTATGAGTAGCACTACTTAATAAAATGGTAGGTATTATAATCAACGATTTTATGTTAGTGTCTCTTACAAAAAATAAATAATAAATAAATATTCACGGACAATAAATATTCATGGACATTTCACTCAACGCTATCTGATCCCAAAGTAAGCTAGGAATAACCTGCTTGTGTTATGGGTATCAGACCACGGATATTAATACATATATACTTTTTAAATACATACATATTATACATAGAAACACCCAGACTCTTGAGACAAACATTTATGGGTCACACAAATATTTGCCTCCGGTGGGAATCGAACCCACAACCTCCAGCGTCACAGGCGGTATCACTACCGACTGCGTCACAGAGTCAGTCAACAATGCTGACACAGTTGCTTTTCAAGCATACAATTTCTATCATGCAATATAATGTGGCAGAAACTTTTTTATTTTTCCTGAAAAATTCAACGTGAAGTAACCAAAAATATGAAAACAGCGAGCGAGACTTGCACACCCAGCTAATGTCTCATTAAAAGGTAAAGCATACTAAAACTGCTGGAGTCCACGTTAATACATTGTTGTTAAAAACTTTGTAAAAAGTCGTGTAGCCCAGCCACAACATACACGGTGTGTTGTCGAAGCCGTGTCAAGCATTTGGCCGGGTTTCCACTGACGCGGAGCGGGGCGTAGAGGAGCTTAGCGGTGCACGAATTGACCAACCACTATGCTCGAAATCTCCGCTCCGCTTCAATGGAATCAGCACGAGCGGAGTGGAGCAGAGCTGAGCGGATATTCATAGTAAAAATACAGCGAGGCGATCGGGTGCGGAGGACAGCGGGGCGGTGCCGTGCGGAGGACAGCGGGGCGGTGCCGTGCGGAGGACAGCGCGGCGGTGCCGTGCGGAGGACAGCGCGGCGGTGCCGTGCGGAGGACAGCGCGGCGGTGCCGTGCGGAGGACAGCGAGGGAGAGCGGAGCGGGATGCGTGGGGGATTCGTTATCTTCGTCTTCAAGTAGAGAAAGATATGAAATATTGCTTTTTAGGGTTCCGTAGCCAAATGGCAAAAACCGGAACCCTTATAGACTCGTCATGTCTGTCTGTCTTTCTGTCTGTCCGTCCGTACGTCACAGCCACTTTTCTCCGAAACTATAAGACCTATGCTATTGAAACTTGGTAAGTAGATGTATTCTGTGAACCGTATTAAGAATTTCACATAACACTAGAAAAAAGCAGTAAATTTTTGGGTTTTTTTTTCATTAATACGTGTGCGGTATCTATAGACACGTCTTCTAAAATGCTATTGAGGTTTCTAACATAATTTTGTTCTAAATTGAATAGTTTGCGCAAGAGACACTTCCAAACTCCAAACTTCCTCTAACTTCTAAACTAAGATAATGATAAATCTAAAAAAATATATAAAGTACATTGCCGTAAAAACTTCCAACGAAAATTGGTATAAACGAGATCTAGTAAGCAGTTTTTTTTTAAACGTCATTTTCACCTAAAAAAATCACTACCACAGCGAACGTGTTAAAACATCAATCAAAGTTACAACGAACTACAAGAACTTTTATACTATGGTAGGTACTTGCTGCTACGGAACCCTTCATGGGCGAGGCCGACTCGCACTTGGCCGGTTTTTCTATTTGAGATAGTCTTTCAGAGAGATTGAGTGTAACTGAGCGAAAAAAATGCGCGATTACTAAAGTATGCTCCGCTCCGCTCCACTCCGCTACGCTCCACTCCGCTCCGCTCCACTCCGCCACGCTCCACTCCGCTCCGCTTCAGTGAAAAAACTGACCACTTTTCACCGCTCTTCACCGCTCCTCTCCGCCCAGCTCCGCTTCAGTGGAAACACTGACCACTTTTCACCGCTCTTCTCCGCTCCTCTCCGCCCAGCTCCGCGTCAGTGGAAACGCGGCCTTTGGCCGGGCGCCAGGAACACCGCTCAATAACTCCCCGCCTGGGGCACTGCTACACTACCCCCATGGCGATCTTACCATTTTTTTGAGAAATTTCAGGATGTATTATTTTCTATGTATATTTTACAGTGCTACCCCAATCTTTTTAACTGCCTCGTTGTCGCTGGTATATGGATTGTAAAGTGCGATTGCTGGACATGTGGTTTAGGTCCGATACACACTACGGGACAAATTACGTATGATCTTTATGTATTGCACACATGATCACAGAAATCGGTAGCTATAATTATAAAAGCGCCTACACACGACCCTAAATCAGAGGCGATATCGGCCGCAGTGGTGGGGAGGACCCTAGATCGTGCCATAAATTGTGTCGTGTGTAGGCAAATCGTGACACGAATTTTATTGTCCGCCCTAACTCTGAAATCGCTTCGGGCGAGCTCACGATTTAGGGACGAATATCGTCTAGGGAGCGCTGTCGGTACGTGTGTAGCGAAATCGGGCCGATTTCTACGCAGTATGCGCTGGAGTGCCGCGGCGATACGACGTGTTTAGTTTTTTCTGCGTAAACATGGCGAAGGAAAGGGACCGCGAAGCGTGGATGAAAGTTATTGATCTCTGCAAGAAGCGCTCGTGACCCCGCAGACAGAAACGATCACTGCAGTAAGCAACATTTACTATGGGAGGTCCTTGGATGGGTGACCATGACCACCTATGTGGTGTACCCATGTGGCCACTTGACATTTATTTGAGCGTTTCCGTGCTTCGGAAGGCACGTTAAGTCGTTGGTCCCGGTTGCCAGTAAAATGGCAGTCAAGTTGAAGACCATGATGAGCGGCTTTAAAAATTTCTACAATGGGCAGTCACAACCTGCGCCTGTCCATATCAACACAGTAATACGGTTCACCACCTGTTACGTACGTGGGACAAAATGTTTAAAAAATATGAAATGTGGGCATAATATGCCTCTGCCTACCCCTTCGGGGATGAAAGGTGTGATCATATATATGTATGTAAAGATGTTCCATATTCGTGGCTGTGACGCAAAAACATATAGACTATTTCAACTGTGACATGAGACAGGAGGCATCAAAAATTTTATTGCAAGTTTTTGATGAAGAGATCGGCGAAGACACAACGATGGCAGCTTTTTTGCTGTTTTGAAAGTGTCAGCGGCATCCCGTATCAACGGGTAGTCTGTTGCACGGTCGGTTGCGTCGTACTAAACTGGCAGGGCCGTGTGTAGAGTAGCAGCCGATTTCATCCCCACCACCACTGCGGCCGATATCGCCTCTGATTTAGGGTCGTGTGTAGGCCGTTTAAGTATTTGTATCCGTCGTACGGTACCTACAAATATATTATACAAGCAGGTTAATCCTAGCTTTCTTTGGGATTAGTTGGCCCTGTGTATAAAATATTCATGAATATTTTGTTTATTAATATTATTTTATTTGTCGATTCTAAATTAAAGGCCCGTGAGGCGACGCACGGAGATCTCGTGTTGCGACGGGTAAGAGTACAAAATGTCGCCACCCCAATACATCCCGAGGGTGACGTAAGAGGCGATTAAGGGAACACGTATTCAAAAGATCTTTTGCTAGAAGGAAAACTCGAAATTAAACCCGATTGTCAGTAAATTGACAATCGTTAAGCCAAGTTGAAGGGAAAATTTCAACTGCGGGTCGCGGCGACCTGCGCCTGTCCATATCAACACAGCAATAGTGGACATAAAACTATAAGGTGAAATTTTGGTTCTTTGGCATGGCGGTCTTACTTTCATTCTCTTTCAATCATAGAGCAATGCGATAAGTATGAGATGTCGCGTTGTACTGTACTGTACTTTCAATAATGTTGCGTGAACGATTAATTCATAGGTGACAACAATATACAAATGTGTCACTCATGATGTCAAGTCAAGAATCATCTGAACTACGTCACGTGCCAGGCGAATTGCGAATGAAGTGTCAATATTGAAATGTGAATATTGTACTGAATGCATTACTGTTGCGAAACGTGTGCGTTTACTGTTTGCATGCAGAGAATGCTGAGTTAATCCGGCTTTTCGAGTCGAAAGGTAATAACTGGAAGAGTTGTTTTCTGACATCATGTTGGTATAAACATGCTTATTGTCTCTTTCTCTAGAGGATTAAGCAGAATAGTACATAAATTTTTATCTAGTTAACACCAAATCTCTTTGACTTCATGAAAACTGACAGGTAGGTAGATACTTAGTTTGTGACTATTATAATTTTCAAGCTGCCTAAAGTCTCCACTTTGGCTTAACAACTACCATGACAATGCCGTCGAGGTCAAAGGTTTCTCGTATCTTGCGAAGCACTAAACTGATCGTTTCTGTTCATTTGTTTTCATCTTGACGTATTCCCATTTGCCTCCAAACGTACCCTGGCGTTGAAGCCTGGGATTTGCATTGTCGACTGCTAGAAACAGTCTGGACTCTCAATCCTGTAGGGTGGAGAGGTCAGACTCAAATGGAGGGAGCACCGATTGCAGGTGACCTCACTAGGGTTCTGGAGATTTAAGAAGAACCCCTTTGAGCTCAGTTTTAATTATCCTTCTACTATGTCTATGATTTTCTTCATCTCAAAACATTTTGTTACAATATTAATGACCACTTTCAAATTATGCCATTAAGTATACACTTTCTAAGTAGGTACACATTTTCATTTCGTCTATTGGTTCTAGCCTACTTACAGTTTGTGTGAATTGAGTAGAAGCTGGTTTCAATCCCAATTTAGGGATTAACATCTTTAGTTCTATAACAGTTTGAGCGTTTGACCTAATTGGAACTACTGTTCAACCAACCCAATATTGTATCAGTAACGACGGCGGTTTCTCGTAATACATCTTTGGCAGAGCTTGAAATCTAAGTTTTTAACCTTATTTATATACTCCTAAAGTTTCAGTTAGATATTATATTAATTTGGGGAACTTTAATTGTATGAAATTTTAGATTACGTGAGATAATAAGTGAGTTTGTGATCTTAACCCTGGAACCCTACATGGGGTGCTGGTGAACCCCAGACCGATTTGTTTTGTGAATATCTCAGTTACCTTACTAACCACAGATTTGCGCGTTACAGTACTTTAGTTTGGTGATTAGCGCTTGCGATTAATCAACGCCGCGACGACAGTCGTATAGTATGGTCGCCTGTACAAGTGCTGTGGGGTGCGTCGGCACCCCAGTGTAGGAAAATAGACAATAAGTGTAGGTAGTATTTTTATTCACTACTTGTTTTGGTTTTGTTGAAGTATTTGTATACACGCATGTATATATATTCTATGTATGTATATAAGTGCAATTGACAGCAATAATTCATTTTTACATTTAAACTAAAGGTGATTTAGATGTTTTTAATGCTTTGGCAAAAAAATGTTCCGTCGAAAGAGAAAACAGACATTGGCCACTGTGTTTATTTCACCAGTTACTAAATTTGTTGCTGGAATTAACTTGTGGGTATTCATTAAGTACCCAACAGTTTTGCAACAGGAAATACAAAGTTCAGACGTACATTTCTACAACAATTAGGCTCAATTGTGAACATTTGCAAAAGCGTTACCGGGTACCATCTTTGAGGCGGGATCTGGAAAAGTCTATTGGAGCTATCCTCAAAAAATCTCAAGAATCTTCAGATCCTACTACTGCACCTTCAAGCCAAGGGCATTGTGCCCTTTGTCCAAGCTTCAAGGACACAAAAATCAGGACTTTGTGCCTTAGGTGCAAAATACTAATTTTCTTAGAGCATCAGATCAAAGTTGCCACAAAGTGCTCAAATTAAGACTGATTTCATATATTAAGACTAATTTGATATCTTATGTTCCTAATTAATATTACTAAAACATACTATTTAATAATTGATGCATTTTTCAACAATTACAGAAATTTCAATTTGGGGTACTCCAGCACCCCCTGTAGGAAAATCGGTTGGCAAAATAGGTGTAGGGCTTAAGGGTTAAGCTGCTATAATGCACTGAACGGATCGTTGAATATTGTAACCGTTCAATCTCCTCTATACCGTTATATACCGTTGTTCTAGTTTAAGTTAAAAGTTATGAATTCAAGTTAAATAGCTGTAAAATTTGCATGTGTTACATCGAGTTTGAAATATCAAGTTGACGCATCACTTAATTAAATAAGTTTGTTTAACTATTTATTATTGCTACTTTATTACTAAGCTATTACAGAAGTAAATCTAAATATGACACTATGACATACTTGTGAATTTCCATATTCCAAGACAAATGGTAAAATACTTTAAACGGAAAGGAGCAGCTGCTGGTTTCTTATTAGTCACAGAGTAAATGAAGTGCTTTTTAATACAAGAAGACCTATTTGTTATTTTCTTTTAAGTTTTGACGTGAAACTGTTACGCAAAACTGTGACGTTTTTGTGATTAATTTACCGTTTTGGCAGCTACTTAGTTTAAAACTAACGAAACTGTCATTTTTATATCTTAGACAAGGCAACAGCTAATAACACAAATACAAACCAACAAAGTCTTTGAGTAACGCTCTAGTTGTTTAATATAAACCAGCTAAATTAGTTTAACATAAGTAAATTAAACAATAAGCATGGGTTTGATTAACGAGATGCTTCTATACGCATCCTTAGTGTCACGAAGACGATCAATGTGCCTTGACGTTTTTGATGAAATGTAAATGATAGGAGATTTAAGTGTAAATGCTGTTTTGCACATTTTCTGTGCATCAACGTGTGTGTACAAGTGAGACTTGTCAAGTCACATTGATCGTCTCCGTGATGCATTAAATGTGAATGTTCAACCTTTATCTAAAAGTTTATTTTATAAGTACTTGTATTTAGTTTTCTAGTGTGGAAAGTACAGCTTCATAATAATTTGACATAATAATTTGACATGCGCGCGGCTTCGCCTGCGTGAAATTTGATTCCCGTTCGTCAGAACATTTTCCCAGGATAAAAAGTAGCCTATGTGTTATTCCGGACATTCTGCATGTGTTAGAGCGTGATTGAGTTCCAAATATCCAAATATCCAAACATGCAAACATCTAAACATCCAAAAAGCTTCACAAACTTTCACATTATAATATTAGTAGGATTATAAGAGCTAATACTTATATTATCTCTTATAATACTTATATTATATCATTTGAACTCACGTCACTTTTCATCAATCATCATTGAAGAAGAAAAAAGCAATTTCCGAAAAATTTCTCCATTAACGCAATATATTTTTAGACCAAAAATGTCTCAATCATTTCATGAAAGACGTCATGTAACACTTTCATTATTCACATAATATTATGTCAAAAACTGTAGGTATGTGTATGTTTTTCACCTCATGTGACAATAATTTGTCTGTTTTTAGGGTTCCGCACCCCAAAGGGTAAGAACAGAACTCTTTTCATGAGACATCGCCGTACGTCCGTCTGACTGTCCGTCTGGAGGCTGTATCTCAGGAACTTACTGTGATAGGTAGAAACATGATTTTTTTACAGATGATGTATTCCTGTTGCCGCTATAACAACGGATACGAAAAAAATTAAATTAGTAATAAGTAAGGGGGGGGCCGTGGCTATGCTCGTGTTAAAGTCTATTCCTGTCCCGCATCCCGTGGGAAATGAGTCTTAATGTTATTTTCTGACTATAGTCCCTAATTGTCACTGGCACTTGTCCATATCAACACGGCAGCGGCTCACCACCTATTATTTGGGAAAAATAAATAAAATGTGAAATGTGGACATATAATATGTCTTTGCCCACCCCTTCGGGGATAAAAGGTGACGTTAAGTATGTGTGTATATAGTCCCTACTTGTACCAAATTTCAGCAAGATCCGATCAGTAGTTAGAGCGTGATTAAATAACAAACAAACGTCTTTACAAACATTAACATTTCTAATATCAATGGGACGTGAAGTCATCGGAGCTCTTTTTTAATTGCACGGGGAATACTGAATAATTATTAATTAATTATTATTAATTATAATGTCCGTGAATATTTATTTATTATTTATTTATTAATACTGGGATACAAGGAGACAATAATGCTCACTCACAAAAAGCTAACTCTATTGAAAAAAATAAAAAATAAGATTCCAAAACTGTGAAAATGTTCATATTCTAGTCTAAAATTAATACTTTTAAGTACTTAGTACAAAAATGTGAACTAAACTATGTATAAAGGTAACCTCACTCATAAAAACAAAGGTGATATCTGTACTATACAAGATTGCTATCTATTACAATAATTGGAGAGTCTCATAAAAACGCCATAAATAAAATGGTGGTTGTTGCGATACCAAACATGTGAGAAGATATCGAGATAATACGACCGACCGTTAAGACAATGGTCTTCAATTTATTACACTTTTTTGGCAAGAATGGGATAAGTTTGATAATGATAATTATGTTACCTTACAAAAGTAACAAAAGATACATATTACAGAAACGTATTTAGCTAACAATCATAATGGTAGTTAGCGTTGATACATTTCTCTCGTCTTGTGGGCAGATTTTCAGACACCAACTAGCTAGTCATAATACTACAAGGTACACTTAACTACAAAGAGCTGTACTAGTTTAATCTTACAAAATGATGTATACCTGTAAGTCGAATGTGCAACGATGCATCATTATTTAAGATTAAACTTTTAAATCTCTTTGTAGTTGACTTTACAAGGTGAGAGACAAGCTTCCGGCCCACTTGAAGGTAGATTACCGTAGCTTATTAAAGTTTGCAACACCAGACGCCCTACTCACGCACTGTGGACCCAGGCGCAGGGTTTACGACCCACTGTTGAAATTTTCAAAAACCTTTAACTTTAACAACTCTTACATTGTAGACAACCGAGACCATCGGCATATCGTGCCTTCCGAAACACGGAAACGATCGCAAATAAAATGGCACAACGTGGTCACGTGGTGGTCACCCATCCAACGACTGGCCATAGCTAAAGTTGTTTACTACAGTGATTTTTGCATCAGTCAATAATCACTTCCAATTTTTCAACTGAAACGCGCCATAACGACACAGCTCTCCTGGTAAGTTGTAAGCCATGGCGATTATCTAGCGATTAGGATTTAATTTTCCAAACACAAAAACCTACCACCTCGAGCAAAATATTAAAATAAAACACAGAGCGTTTCATACCAAAACAATAAAAAACATCACGCTGGTTGTATGGGAACCTCCTTCAATTATTATTATTTATCTGATTTTAGTTAGATTACAGACAGACAGACTGACAGCGAAGTCTCAAACAGGGTCCCGTTTTTACCCTTTGGGTTCAGAACCCAAAAAATGATCTCTCTGTTTTTATTAGAAAGTAAACGGACATTTATTTTAAAACAAAAAATCCATTATGACGCCTAAATAATAATAAATTTTCATTAAATGGCGTAATAAAATTTTAGATTAGATCGTTTAACTACTCATTTCACCCATACCCAGAATCAAATCAATTTTCAAAGTTAAACGCAGATAGAATATTTAAATCGTTCCGTCTGGTAAGATAAGAAACTTGACAAGTGGGTCGAACTATTTCAGATAACTTGCGGAGCCCTCTCCGCTGACGTTGAAATATGCCTCTCGATATTTCAATATGAAAACTTCCTATGTAAAACTACATAAAACAAGAAAAATGCAGTTTGTGACCTCATTAATCTACTAGTCTGCTATAGTGATAAAAAGTACGTGACCTATTTAAAGAAGTGACGACGTGGGCGTGGACAAAAGGATTGAAGTGTCTGATGAATTGTATAATTCGGATAACTTTATAAATAAACCTAAGAGTAAAGTGACTTTGCTGGTAGAAAAAATGATATTGAGATACCTTTCTACTAAGAACTACTTTTAGGCGCGTGACACACAGTAAGAAGGGGGCACGGAGCGCGCGTCCCGACTGCGTCTTTTGGAGATAAGAACACGTGAGGAAAAATCCTTCATGAATACTATGCCGGACTCCTACCGACTAAAAAACCTCACCTAACGCCCAAAAACCTACGGTTGGGAGCCCCGGGTAAGCCCTCGAAAGGATGTCCCAGGACTCTCAAAAATTCCTATTCTTGTCAATGGAAAAAGTATTAGAATAGAAAGTACCCTAATTTAGAGTAAGTAAGTTTTTAAGAAGTCGAGTTCCCATAGACAAAAAAAAAACCATCTTAATGACATGTAATGAAAAGATTAGCTTCAGAAATGGTTTCGAATAATGATGCCCACCATTTTCCCACTTATTTATTTTAAAATATGTGGGAGTATTTATATAAATTTAATAAAGCAGTATATTTTGAATGTTTTGAGAGAATAACGAGAATTTTTAAATAATGAGCACTCAAACGAGACTGAACTAACTTTGAGGATATTAATATACAAATCCTGGAGAATTTATTTCAAATTAATAAAATACCTACTACAAATGGACATACCTTGGAAGGTATTCAGCTGTAGCTGTAAGTTAATGAATTTGTAATTTACTTTTTGTTCTTGGAAGCAAAGCACATTTCTCAGAAATATAATTATGTACTCTGACTCGAGCAGAAATATTACATCCAAACGTTTATTGGTTTATTACGGCGCTTTGAGTAAAGTTGGTGATCCATTTGCGAATAAAATCACCGGTACTCCAACAAACCCGCGAGCCAAACGCCGAAACTGCCTGTAGAAGATAAACACTAGTTTTCTTGGATAATGCGTGTAATTGAATATTTTCGCGGTACACAACACGAAATAAAGCAGCGAATTGAAACTATAGCAAGTAATGGAGGCGGCGCGAGCGGCGGGAACTAGTAAGCGCGTGCGGACCGATTTTGAATCGCGGCGATCGACGACTAACTTTCTTCTAGATTCTTCGAAGGTAATGCATCCCTCCCCTCTCGCCCCGCACCGCTCTCGCCCTATCCATTGAGCCGCGCGCAGGCGACCAACATAACAAAATAAAGGTAAGTACAGATTATCTTTAACTATAGTTGCGTCGTCTACACACCCCACCCTAGTGCTGGGCTACCAGCACTCACCTTTTGTCGGTATGCAGACGACGCGTGCCACTGACCTTTTAAAAATCTTACCAGATACAGTCCTCACTTCCACCATTCTAATACGGCCATCTCTGCCGGGGAAAACCGCATGAACCATGCCTCTCGGCCACATATTCCTGGGGTTGTTAGGATCAACTATTACAACTAAATTTCCTACACGCAAAGGTGATGTCTCCTGATTCCACTTTTGTCTGGGGAGCAACGTTGGCAGCACCTCTCGTATCCAACGTCTCCAAAACATATCTGCTAAACGTTGCGAGATTCGCCATTGCCTGCGCAAAGCCAGGTCCGAATCGTCGAAGACACCTATTGTGGGAAGGTTAGAGGTCGTGCCGAGAAGAAAATGGTTTGGTGTGAGCGATTCCGTACTACCCGGTTCCACGGACACATGCGTAAGGGGTCTACTGTTAACCATTGCCTCCACTTCTGCTAGAAGTGTACTTAAGACTTCGTCTCTTGGAGCTCGTTCTTTAAGAGTGACCTGAAGAGCTACCTTAACCGAACGAATAAGCCGTTCCCAGGCTCCGGCCCAGTGAGGGCTTAAAGGTGGTATAAAGGACCATTTTGTACCATAATTTAGCGCTTCCGACTCTAAAACACTGTGGTCGAGCCCCTCAACTGACTTCCTAAGTTCAATATCGGCCCCTCTAAGGTTGGTCCCGTTTGTCCGAATACAAGAAGCGGGGCCATCCACGTCTAGAGTGCCATTATAAGCGAACTAGAGGTAAGCGTACCAACTACTTCCAAGTGCACTGCTCTTACGGTTAGACATGTGAATAACACACCGTACCTCTTCTCCCTACGTCTACCTACAGCGACCTCCATCGGAACGAAAAGGTCTAAGCCGCAAAAGGTGAAAGGTCGCTGGCCATGAGCCACACGAGACTCCCATTCTAGGTACGCTTGTGCTTAATTTTCTAATTCTACAAAACATGCATTTAGAAATGACATTTTTTACAGTAGAACGTATCCTAACTATCCAATATTTCTGCTTAAGTTCGTTAACTACAGTTTCTTGATTCGAGTGAGCAAATCTTTTATGAAAATACATAACTATCAATTTTGATAAATGATGATGCCCATCCAGTATTATAGGACGTTTAACATCAAATGAAATTCCTACGGCAGCATCAACGCGACCGCCCAGGCGCATCACCCCGTGCTCATCCAAGAATGGTGACAAGGTAAGTAACTTGCTTTTCCTATCTATACATTTACCATTAAGTAGTGCAGTTACTTCTGTACTAAAGGATTGCCCCTGTGCGTGACGCAATAACAAAACTTCTGCCTGTTCCATCAATACAATACAATCGACCGATTGTTTGCTACATTTTTTTATAAATTTTAGAATTATGTATGTAGTTTTAAGAAGGCGTAACCAGCTAGAAAAACGAGCAACATCAGGCACAGGTAAGTTTAAACAGTTAATTTGAATTAGTGAAACAATTTCTAATTTATTTTTATCTACTTCAGATTCGAAAATATTTTCAGGCCACGAACCCTCTTCCTCGCGGAGAAAAGACGGTCCACTGAGCCACTCGGTAGACATGCTCGGACTGTCATACGAATCCCTAGTACCCATATCAGCGGTATTCATATAGGTAGGTACGTACCGCCACTCCGGCGCGCGAGTCAACTCGTCAATTTCGCCCAAGCGGTGAGCCACAAACACTTTATAATTACGCGCGTCATTTTTTATCCAATGCAACACGGTGGTCGAGTCACACCAAAATATCTACTAGTTACAGTTAGCCTGTGCTCCCTTGTAACCGAATCTGCAAGCCGTGCCGCTAAAAGGCTGGCTTGAAGCTCCAGTCTAGGTACTGATACATGTTTCACGGGTGCAAGACGACATTTAGCGGCCACAAAGGCGACTCGAACACAACCGTTGCTATTCCATCGCCAATACGCTACCGCACACATCGCTTTAGTTGAGGCGTCGCTAAACACATGCAACTGTAGGTTGCTATAATTCGTAGGTGTATTGTAGACGGCGGAAGGCGTAGCAGCGGCGAGCGCTGCCGGGTTAGTACCTGTGCTACGCGATAACGCGGCTACAGGCGCGTGCTCCGTATTGGGTGTAGCTTGACTGGAGGCCGATTCTCGATTCACACGCCTATGTCTATCGCCAGACCTCAAGTCTGTGGATTGAATGCTGTTAAAAATTGTCTGGTGATCACTAAATTGTGTATTCTGGGCGGTAGTAGACTTCAAATTCCCCGCTTTTGTTATTGTCTATGAATGTCACACAGTGATGTTAACAAATAACGTTCCGTTTTCTCTTGGGTATTACCGGTTTTCTCACATATTAGCACCAATAAAATCGATTAGCAATTTTCTACGTATTTTACCTTATTAATAATATCAAAATAATACTAACGTATTGAGAATACATTTAATTTTTATAATAAGTTGTTATTGGGGGCGCAAACTATCGTATTAAATAAAAATAATAATTTTTAAATGAAGGAAATAAGTAAGCAGTATGCGTGTAGACGGAATATTTACTTAGCATTAAAAAAAACAAGTATGTAAACAAGACAAAAGTCGGGAACTTTATTTATCATATTTCAAATAATTCAAACAAAATAATGGAAAATGGTATTAGAACCAGCTAACGGAAAATAACAATTCAAAGAAAAGGAAAGAGCAGCGTATGCTTCCGATGTGCAAATACATCGTTTGCTAGACTGTATTATTATGCTGAGCTGAACTTGGAGTAGCGTATTCTTCCGATGTGCAAATACACCGTTTGCTAGACTATGCTGAACTTGGTGTCGTCCTAAAGGTCCCAAAACTCGAAGCGAGAAGAGAAAAGTAAGTAATACTTATCATGCAATGTCTTGAATTATTCAAATTTCGTTACTAGTCTCAACTAATCCGTTTTTCTTTTTAGATTTATCAAGACAAGAGAATGGAGCTATGCGTGGAGGTTTCCCCGAACTAGTAATAAAGGAAGATGAGAAACTCAAGAGCCAAAAGTAATTTTTAGAGGTCAGTATATTAGAATACCTACCTGTCTCCTAAGTGATGTTCTAAAAGTAGGTACTTACCTACTATGCACAGACATAGTAGTATTAACAAAAACAAAAAACCACGAGTGCCTGTTGTGTGCCAAAAGATACAAGATTTCTTCGTTCAAACTTCAATGTGGTGTCAATTAGTCCAAATACTTGACATCACAGTAGGTGTCAGGAGAGTGGCAGGCTAGGTTTTATATAAACACAGGCACATGCATGTCTGTGGTACTAATGCTATATTAATACTTACCTTTTATTATTTATAATGCAAAATTGTTCTCACTCTCTGTGAATGCTACTGTGGTGGGTCTCTTCAAGATAGTCAGTGGTTAATCTATAACTGCTACTAGTCTAGCCTAGAACAACAGCAATTTATCATGTACCTAATGCATTGCAACATGTTAATATGATCTTTTATGTCATACATATCGCAACAGTTGGTCGGAACGGAGAGACAGATGTTGTGTTACTTATTGTAATGTTTTATAATTTCTTAATACAATCTGTTGCATCTATTTCAGGTTTGAACAATACCATAGGCTGTAAAAAGGAGTGTACTTATACACCAGGATCACAAAAATGAAGCTAACTTCAACATCATCCTAACATGTAGTTCCTGTATCCCAACTTTAAAGCGGCAACAGAAATAGAATTCATCTTTCAACTGTCAACCTGTAATGGTTCTTTTGTGACTGTGCTATTTCTTAGTTGTTAGTAGTTTTAAAATAGGATTATTAATCTCAGTTAGTAAAATGAAAAGTGCAACTGTCACTGATACAAAAAGGGTGACCCGCTACCATAGTGATGTTCGGCTATCAATAGACTTCGACATTTTATACACTTTACATTAACTGAATGCTTTAACTGCTGTATGCTGTCATTAAATGCACTAATTAAATGTCATTTTACTGACTGAAATTGATAATCATACATAGTATAGTTGTAATTCTCAAATTAAAAGGGTTAATAAAACTTATTATATTAATGAAATTAACTTTCATTTATTCCTTGAATAAAACACTTAACACATTCTTGTTAATATTCTACTGCATGTAATGTGGCTCTGTGACCTGCAAGTGGTGGACCTGTTGACGGAGGAATGTGATTCTAGCTAAGTTGGTCAGACTGATAATTAGTGGCTATTAATAAATTTGTTCCGTGACCAGCATCACTTGTCTTTAACATGACAAGGTGTCATCATTCAGGTTTGTTGGTGGGTCCTTCCTCGTAGTCTTGTTGAAGTGTAAGACACCATAGCCTTAGGGCATATCCATTATCTCCTGAAATAAATAATCACCATTTATTTGTTATTAAGTAAGATGGAAATTTTGTGTTGTTAAAAGAGGTAAGGAGTTAAATTTGAAGCAGATCAACTATCAATCACTGCAGTAAGTATCCTAGACCTAAGCTATATCTACCACCACTGGACCACGTTGTGACATTCATTTGTGAGCGTTTTCTAGCTTCAGAAGGCATGTATAGACTTTGATCCCGGTTGCCTTTAAAATGGCAGTTGTTAAGCCACAGTGAAGACCATATGCTTCAAAAATGTCAACAACGGACAGTGATAACCCACACCTGCATACATTATCACATAGCTCACCACCTATTACGTGGGACAAATACTATAAGGTGAAGTTAGTATGCCCTCGCTGGCCCTTTTGGAGATAAAAGAAGTGATAAAATATAACTAACCGATTATGTGGTATTGCCTGTGGCTTCTTATTGCTTCATTAGGGTGCAATGGTGCAGATAAAATGCATTGGAGCTATTCAAAATGTGGTAAGGTAAACATTGCAGCTTCCGGCAAACCGTGCATAAACATACCTTGGGATCGTGCGAAGCATGGCCCTGTACGGGGCTCCCGTATGGGCGGAGACCCTGACGGCCAGCAATGTGGCTAGACTG
The DNA here is from genome assembly GCA_933228765.1 of Miltochrista miniata. Taxonomy (NCBI): domain Eukaryota; kingdom Metazoa; phylum Arthropoda; class Insecta; order Lepidoptera; family Erebidae; genus Miltochrista; species Miltochrista miniata. The sequence continues at coordinate 40,600,497 of OW121750.1, read as the reverse complement.
ATGAGCCCGCAGAGAGTGATGGCCGTCAGGGTGATAAGAGGATACCGCACGATCTCCGGTGAGGCGGCATGTCTCCTAGCCGGGACCCCTCCATGGGACCTGGAAGCGAGAGCCCTTGCGTCACTGTTCAGATGGCGCAAGGAGGCGCTGGAGCGGGGCCAAAGGCCTGCGTCTCGAGAAATCGAGGCCCAGCGGACCCTGCTCCACCAGGAAACCCTGGAGACATGGAAGATGCGACTTGAGCAACCAAAGGGGGGATTCGCCACAATCGCGGCCGTCAGACCGGTCATGGACGAGTGGCTGGAGAGAAGACACGGTGCTCTCTCCTACCGGTTGACACAGATGCTTGCCGGGCACGGTAGCTTCGGTAGGTATCTGTGGCGAAAACACCGGGAAACCACGGCCGAATGTCAGCACTGCGAGGACCGTAGCGATGACACAGCGCTCCACACGCTGGTGGAGTGCACGGCGTGGGCACAACAGCGACAGGTCCTCGTAGTGGGTCTGGGCGTGGACACTCTCTCGCTTGAGGCCATGGTGCGAGCCATGCTCTCCAGCGGGAGTAAGTGGGACTGCGCCGCCTCTTTCTGCGAGCAGGTCATGCTCGCGAAGGAGGCGGCGGGCCGGGTGCGGGAGAGAACTCTTCCACCCGAGTTCCGCAGTCGGCGCCCTGGGCGCCGCCGACGTGTCTTCGCCGAGGACTATCGGCCTCCATGACCAGGGGTCTGAGGACGGTGAGAGGGCCGCTCACCGTCCTTACAGAAGCAGGCCCATGACGGCAGCGTGACGTGAGCACTCACGCACGCCTCCCCTTAGAAGCGGGGTCACACCCGAAATCCCCCATAGACGCGGGATTGCACCCGAACCACCCCCTGGGCGAGGCCGCATTGGCGGCCGTAGGTCTGTTGGGAGTCACGGGACATCCTTCCTGAGGGCTTACCCGGGGCTCTCAACCATAGGCTGTTGGGCGTTACGTGAGGTTTTTTAGTCGGTAAGAGTCCGGCATAGCATCCTACGAGGATTTTCCCTCACGTTAAAAAGAAAAAAAAAAAAAAACCGTGCATAAACATTCAGGATTTTTTATTTTGAGCCATAGATCTGAAAGCAAATGACAAGTGAATAAGGCAAGTTCTGTATATGTAACAGTTCATTTAGTTGTAGGTATTTATTCATAATGCCTTACACATACCTACTAATACTGTATCACTATGTATCATATTGCATATTGACCCAGTACTAAGGATATTAGCGGACACAGCGCCTATAAAAGAGTACAAGACTGTCAAGATAGTAGAATAAAAGACATATCGATATAATGTTATCAACAGTATGTTCTAGTGTCTGTATTGAATAGACCGGGCTTTGAATAGAGTAGAAGACTGCCAAGACAGAGGAATATACCTACCTAAGTCAGACGAATCGAAATTATGTTAACATGTTCTACGATGTTTATACCGGGCTTTAGATTGTAATAGTAGACTGTCAAGACAGTGGACTAAAAACATATTGATACATGTAATGGTGATATGTTATCAACAGTACCTATGTTCTACTGTCTGTATAGATAGACCAAACCCCGATTATACTAGACTGTGGCGTAAATACTTGCCTTGAACTTCACAAAGTCGTATAGCATATTCGTAAATTAACATCGAGTAAATCAAACTCCTCTACTCTCCACGTAATGCACCTCCAGCTACGTGGCGTTTCATTTTCAGTGATTGTATATTGTTAGTGTATTTCACTGTCGTTTGAAAATTAACTTTTAACTAGGTAAACTATAAACTTAAAACTAGTGACAACAGAAGTGTGGGATTACAGATAAAATACCATACGACTTAGGAAATACGTGTGATCTGTACCATGCGACGTAATCCGGGTGAAAATAGCCAGACAATTGTCGCCCACGACTCTCCGAGAATAGGCAAAACGGCATATCAAGAGAAAGATGACATTTATCGCGGAAATTGTCGGCCACGGATTCAATCCGAGTGGCGGAAAATTGGGGTCCTGGTGTTGTAATAACGCGGTATACGAATTTGACTAGCGTGGCGTAATTGTTTTATCCATAAACACCACTTATTAAATAAATCGTCATTTAATTGGTCGTCCCAATTAACGTTACATTTCCATGTCTCTTGTAATATAAGCTTTCCATTTAGGGTAATTGGCGTTAAAAAACCAAAAACATCAAAAATAGACATGACAATACGTAGGACTTCTCTCTTAGTGGGCCGCTGAGAGCCCTCAATAAGTTGTTTAGGTATATTTTTAAAAGATAAATCAAACATTAAAATGTCACTGACTGGATCCCACAACAAACCTAGTGTACGTTCGGTATCATTCTGCTGGTCGAATTTGAACCTCACTGCAGCAGAACCGAGAGATTCTTTTGGAATGCTATCTAACACAGAACTACTATTACTATTAAAATTACATAAATGGAAGCCACCTTGCTTATGAATAAAGGAAATTTCTTTTACTAAATTAATGGCACAATGAATATCAGGCAAACTATCAATATAATCGTCCATATAATGTTGTTGTTCTATAGCTAGAACAGCAGAAGGCATAGTTGACACATACGGTTGTGCGTTTTTATTTTTTATGTATTGAGCTATAAAAGGTGAACAATTAGCACCAAAAATTAAGGATGTCATAACAAACGTTTTCACAGATTCGATGGCTGTATTTCTCCAAAGAAATCTAAAGGCATCTCGGTCCTCAGATCGGATCTTAATTTTTAAAAACATGTCTTTTATATCACCCGTTACGGCTATGGGATTCTCACGGAACCGCAACATGATGCCAAACAGAGACACTAGAAGGTCCGGACCCTTTAATAAACAATCGTTGAGAGAGACACCACTAGACTTAGCAGCCGCATCGAAAACTAAACGTAGCTTCCTCTTGTTAGGGTTATCTACCCCGAAATGTGGTAAGTACCACGTCTTTGCTGAGGTCCTAATGTCAAGTAACTCCTCAGCAAAATCATTATCAAATAAATGCTTTATACGGTCAGCATACCTAAGTGCATAGTTATTATCAAAACTCATTTTCTTCTCGACATTAGGAAATAATAATATAATAATATATTTATTTGTCACTAATAGATTTACAATAATTTACATTGGTAAAACTGGATCCCAAACTAGGCCAAAGACCTGTATTTTGGGAAACAGCGCACAATAAGTTTGGTATAACACAGGTATTTAGTAAGACACAATGAACTTCATTAACAGTGATTAATTCAAAATGTAGGTACGAAAGTAATAGATATTGATTTTTTATAAAATAGAAATTACCATTTAACCATTTAAATAAAATCAATCAATTAATTAATTAATAATACAATAATAAAATTAAAATTAGAATATTATACCTACAGTAGTGTTAGGTAGTTGTGTAATGTATGCTTGTGAAAGTAGTTTCTCTCTGTGTCTATGAATGAGTGTGTGAATATATGTGTGTGACAGTGTGTAATGGAATTCTACGTACGGTGGTGATCATTCAGCAAACTTTAGTAGGGCCTCAGTACCCTCATAGTCGTGCTGTAGTAGCCAGCCGGTTGCCACACCTATCAGCTCATGCCTATTTACGCCTGCTATCCGTTTATATTTGTTGAGTAAGTTGTACATCCTGCATCCCAAGCTCTTAAACTGTCGCCTAGCGAATGCAGTTCTACACCGAACAGAAGGGCAAACTGATCTCTTGCTGCGCTTTTTGCCAGGTGCAGGGGGGGTTACCCTTTGATGGGTCCTAGAAATTGATCTGAGCACAAAGAGCTGTCTCACAGTGAGGACTTGGCTTTCTGCGTACAGAAGAGCAGTAGGGTATCTAATAGGTTTCTTTTTCAATACCTTGAGAACAGCTCTCTGTGCTCTCTCAAGTTCAAGAAATTGTGTTTTAGCTGCTCCCCCCCAGACAGGGATACAGTATTGTATAACCGATTGGCAGAGGGCGATATATACCATTTTCAATTTTTGTGGCGAAATGGTATCCCGCAGGACTCTAAAAGTATGTATCAACCGTCTGGTCCTAGCCTTAACTGCGGCAACCTGCAAATGCCACGAGAGCTCACTGTCTATTTGTATACCAAGGTATTTTGCATCAGACGCTCGAGTCATTCCCTGGCAGTCACAGTCAAAACCAAGGGTGCATGTATGGGCTATAATAGAGAAGTTGTGAGGTGGTCTATTTAGTTTTGATAATGAGAAGGGGACAAAGAGAGTCTTATCTAGATTTATCGTAAGTAGATTGTTTGTGAGCCAAATCATAACCTGTCTTAAGGATATTTCTGCTCTTTCTTTTACTACCTGCCAGTTCGGGCCCCACACTACAATTGCGGTATCATCAGCGTATGTAAAGATACTAGTGTGAGGGAGAGACATGGTACAGAGGTCGTTAACGTAAAGCTGGAATAGTGTAGGGCCCAAAATGCTCCCCTGCGGCACGCCAGTAGTAACGGGAACCTCGTCACTCACCATATCACCTATCTTGACTCGTTGCTTTCTATTTTGTAGGTAGTCCTTAAAGAGACTGAGAGGGACACCGCGAACTCCTACCCTTTCCATTTTATCCAGCAAGATTGGCGCAGAGACTGTGTCAAAAGCCCTGGAAAGGTCAAGAAAAATGCACAGACATCTGTTGCTAGCATCTAAGTTGTTGATGATTGTGCTAGTCAGATCAATCACAGCATCCTCTGTAGAAATACCGGAGCGAAACCCGTACTGATTTTTTGATAGGATGTCAAATTTTTGTAGGTAATTTGTAAGTGCGTTGTTTAGGACCCTTTCCAGAATTTTCGACATCGCAGAGAGCACCGAGATAGGTCGGTAATTGTTGACACAGTCTCTGCTACCGTTCTTGAAGACTGGATGTATGAGTGCTTTTTTTAAAGCATCAGGGAAAACACCCGAGCTTATGGCAAGATTGCAAATGTAAGTTATGGAGGGGATTAGTGTTTTCCTACAAAGCCTCAAAATGCGAGCAGATATCCCATCCCATCCAACGGCGCAATCCCGTCGAAGCCGTAAGATGATGGCCTCAACTTCGGCCTCAGTCACCTCCAGTATAACTATTGAAGATACGGCGTTCACGTGCGAATTATTAGGTCGGGAGTTGTTTACAGAAGCCAAAGGTGTGATTTTTTCAGCTAATTTGGATCCAATAGACGAAAAGAAGTTACATACGTCATTTACAGACTGCCTAGGATCAGCATCCGTCCCCAAGAGCTCTAGGGGGGCGTCATGGATCTTCAGCGTACCCGTAACCTGTTTAATTGCTTTCCAGAGAGCTTTTATATTAGAACCTGCCTCATCAATTAGGTTTTTGTTATATTTTAATTTCAAATCTCGAAGGAGCCGATTACAGTAGTTGCGATACCTAGTATAGGTTATCTTGAGGATCAAGTTTTCAGGTAATTTTCTACATTTGATGTGCATTCTATCTCGATTTCGAATGCACCGGAGAAGTCCTGGCGTCATCCATGGCTTAAGAATTCTATTTTTACTAGAAATTTTGTTGGTTTTAGTGTGCTTGGATAGTATAGATGATATAGAAGTAATAAAATTATTCGCAGCTGTGTTTGCATCGTCTGTTTGTAATATGTGAGAGAAGTCGCTCTTTTCAATCTCATTTTTGATTCCTATTGAATTTACAGTTATTTTTGTATAATAGTTTTTTGCAATTGGCTTTGCTTGGTCCAAAAATAAGGCTATGGGTTTGTGGTCAGTTGTGTGAGATTCCAAAACTAAGGTTATCGAGGGAAGATTTGATTTAATAAAAAAGTGGTCAACACATCTTTGACTAATTCTGGTTGGGAAAGTGTGAGTGGGGAAAAAACCATGCGTTGCGTTAATGGTTACATATTCCTCCTTTATTTTTTCAGAGCTCATAGGTCGTATATCGATGTTCATGACTCCTACCAGAATTGAGTGATGAGACCTTAGGGACTCGTAGATGCTGTTCAAGCTATCTATAAAATTTGTTTGGTCTTCCAAGGACTTCAGGGACGGAGACCGATACAAGGCCAAGATTGTAACTTGATTGTTTATTTCACACAATAAACAAGTTGCTCCTCGGAAATTAGGCTCTCTTACCCTGCATAAAAGTTCTTTCCTTGAATAAATTACAATACCATCGTTTTGGTTCAGCAACGATTTAGAGGTATGTGTAATATATCCATTCAAACTTTTATTTAACAATTACGTAACCGTGACAGTGCATGAGAATAAGATTTAGGCATCACATAGTCAGGGTCCTTCCACGGCAACCCTACATGCCACCGACCATCGACCAGAGATGATGTTCGGTCCAAAAGAGTAACAGCACGAACGTCATCTGAATTCTGTCTGGGTTTCCCATTCACTCCCATCGACTCAAAAGAAAAGAAATGACGTACCTCCCTATGAACTTCTTGGAGCGCTCGCTGACACTCCTCACTGGAACAAATCAGCATGGCACGGTGGTTCACGGGCCCTGAGGTAGAATAGGGGACCCTACCGTGGATGCACCATCCTAGCGGGGTACGAGTAGCACATGGTTCAGTCGGTTTTCCCACAACAACATCTATGGGCAGAAGCAAATGGTTATTGTCTTGACCAATTAACACTTCAGGTTCACACTTATTAGTAGAAAAACAATCTTTCAATTTCTGTAAATTCACAAAATTATTACAATTAACAGCTGACAAATCTTGACAAGGTAGGTCAAGTTGACTAACACTTCTAACTCTAATGTTATAAGGTTGACAATTCAATAAATTACTGCTAATATCAATGTTTACAATCTCAGAGTCACATACAACCTCGCTGTTATCCCATGCCCCGCTCACACGCAACGTTTCCCGCTTGCCAGCCACGCCTAACTTCTGTGCGAGAGACGCAGATATAAGCGACACGCTTGAGCCATCGTCTAAGAGGGCTGTAGTCTGAAAGGCACCCTTTGGCCCGTGAACAGTAATTGGTACCACTTTTAGTAACACTCGAAAGGACTTGATGTTTAAATTAGTCACGGACTCCGGCTGTGTGTCCGACGACGGTTCAAGCGCGACGTCTGAACATTGCTTTAAGGGTTCGCTATCAGTAACGACATTATAAACATTCGATTTAGATACGTTCTCGTAATGCAATAATCTATGATGTGACTGGCCGCAATTATTTTTATCACATACAGGAGCGGGACAGATACTGCGATCGTGACGGTGTAATAGACATTTGTAACAAATACCTACACGTTTAACATATGACCATCTATCTTTACGTAATGACTTTTTGAACTTATTACAGTTTGGTAAACTATGAACCGAAACGCGACAGTACTTACACTTGTTGTTATCACTTTTTTCACTTTGCACTAATGCTATTTCCGATTGCACTGTATTATTTTTATTTATTCGCTTGTGCGAGTCGTAATGACGAATGTTTATCAGATTTACGTTAGACGTAGTAGTTTTTTCGGCTTCGACACTTAGGAAATCTGACAACAATGAGAGTTTCGGTTGTGAACTAGTGTAGTTAACATGAAAGAAATCAGTCCACTTTGATAATAGAACAGTAGGCATTTTCGACAAAATAATTTTCGTTAAATTTATATCCTGTAGGTACTCACAGCGGTTAAGGGCGTTGACCGCTGCTACGTAGTTTTTTATCTTTATGGAAAACTGCACAATTTGAGTGTGGTAATCGTTAGGTAATGCTTGTAATCTACCTATTTCCCATCCAATGCGAGATATAATGACATCCGGGTTTCCGTATCGTAACTCGAGCGTGGACATCACCTCTTCCGCTGATGGACAGGTCACTAATAGGGCAGAGACTGCTTCCTTGGCAGCTCCACGAAGGCACTTCCTTAATCGCCATAAGTTTTCCTTCGAGCTGTACTTACAGAGTGAAGTAGACTCCACGAAAGCTTGCTTGAACTGAAGCCACTCCATGGGGTCTCCAGAAAACCACGGTAAATCCTTTGGAGTGCTCAATCGACACAACAGGTCGGTGCTCGGGTTTGCAGCAGATGTGGTGGCGAGGACCTTCAGTGCAGCAGCTAACTGGTGAATCACTGTTTCGTTGCCGGCTGCCGGCGCCTGCGCGACCGGTTCCGACTGGTACAGCGGGTTCACCCTTGTAGTATAGACATCCTCGTGGGTAACCTGCTGTTTTAATTCACCTTGGCTGCGATCAATCCATTCGCCAATCCTGCTCCTATTGCACCTGGAACTTGGGTGTGAACTGTATTGACTACCGGCTGCCGCGATTTCCACCGCTAAGCGTTTATCTATCAGTTCTTTGTCAATACGCGCTTTTTCTTCTGCCGCCCTCAGTTCAAGTTCTAACCGGCGTGCCTGTGACGACGAAGACGAATCTTTGGATTTGGGAATCCGTGACGTGGAAGGAAAATCAGCTGGTACACTTCCCTTCCCAATGCTATATTTGCAGGCATCCTCGGCATCGTGAACTTCCTTCTGGAAGCGAGCTTTTCTTCCAGCGGTAACGCGTAACGCCATTTTGGAATTTGGCGACGTAAAGAACATCGGATTCGAAATACACCAGTTATCCGGCCGAAGACCACTTTTGTAGGAGATAAACACTGGTTTTCTTGGATAATGCGTGTAATCGAATATTTTCGCGGTACACAACACGAACAAAGCAGCGAATTGAAATATAGTAATGGAGGCGGCGCGAGCGGCGGGAACTAGTATGCGCGTGCGAACCGAATTAGAATCGCGGCGATCGACGACTAACTTTCTTCTAGATTCTTCGAAGGAAATGCATCCCTCCCCTCTCGCCCCGCACCGCTCTCGCCCTATCCATTGAGCCGCGCGCAGGCGACCAACATAACAAAATAAAGGTAAGTACAGATTATCTTTAACTATAGTTGCGTCGTCTACACTGCCAATGGAGCAATTATTTTGATTGGCTTGCTAGCTCTTTCTTTGTGCGTACTTGAAATGTCGGAATCCGTAGTACAATAAAACGCCAGTGGATATGTTTGGTACGCTAATGGATCACCAACGCAACGCCGACAAATCAACGAGCACAATAATTCAGACAGTATGTTCACCAGTACGTCAATGGATCACCCTCTTATAGCTGAACAATTTTATAATGTTTGAATAAAGACTTAATCCAAAATATTGTTGACTAGCGGATGCAAGATAATATTTATGTCTTTGTTGCAAATACTGGAGGTAAATGGCAAAAGGTTGGTAGTGAGATGGTCGCCGTGTTGAAAGTTTTCAAGCCACCCATAAGCTCTTCAACTTTGCTTAACGGCTGCCATGATGCTGGCCACCGAAACCAATAGCTTAACTTACCTTTCGTAGCACGAACACGCTGGCAAATGAAATGTCACTAGGTGGTCACGTGGTGTAATACATCCAAAAACCAGCTGGAGCAAAAATTGCAATGATCGTTTACAGAACAGAAAGTGGGCGGATTACGAGCTCTGATAGTGTTTCAGATTAAGATATAAAAGCTGTCGCTTTACTCAGTAAGTAGGTAGATTATGCGTGCAATGATATTTATGTAGAAACTAATAAGCTGATTAAGTTTCTAACCTCATTACTTATTGAACAGTTAATCAATTCTCACTACTCCACGATCATGGTTATATTTGCCAACACCAGCTGTTCGTGCCACGAACTTTGTGGGAAAAAGATAGTGTTAGCATTAAACTGTAAGTCAACAACTCGACATGAGTTGACTGAACTACAACTTTCATTTGTATAAACCTAGTTATTTATACTGGGTGTAACAAAGCCGTTTTAAAGGTCCTATAAATTGTAATTTTCACCCTTTCTATCGCTACTGAGCGGCAGTAGAAAGCGACAGCCAGACGGTTGCTCCGTGTTTGTTTTGCCACGGCGACCATGTTACCTCGAATTGCCGCGGTAAAAATGAATTCTTAAATGCGACAAAAAAATTAAAAAAAAATTAAAAAATTTACCCCCCTTTTTTATTAAATATTTGTATTACAAAATGTCAACATACAATTTACACACACAATTAAACACAAAAAAATATAAATATTCACCCGTTCCTTCATGGCTGGACCTGGTCAAGTTAACCTACCTATTCTGTACGGGATAACCCACCCCCGCCCATACCTGGCCCAAATGTGCCCAATACACTCGCAGCGTTGCCTCTCTGTATGGCTATGGCTATCCTTTGCACCAGATATGACCGGGCGCGGGCATCCCGAGTCTTATCACGTACTCTACGCCCTATCTCCGAAATCAAAGCCTTGGCCTCGACCCCCCAACAGCCCATAGTTTCCACGGCCACCGGTACTACAAGGTATTGCGACTCTATCCCCGCGTATTTTAGTCGCCTTTTGTAGGCGGCATTCTCTGCTGCGGCTGCCGGTGTGTGAACGGTGCGAGCAAGGTGACTGGCAGCAAAAGTATTGACGCATGTTGCGTCCCACACCAAGCACCTGCCATTCCTCCAAGGCACCAGGGTCAGACCATCTGGTCTTTTGCCATCAGTGCGGGACAATCCTGGTGGTTCAAGCACACACGGTACATCAGCCGACACCAGCGCTCGTCGGATTAAATCATTAAGAGCATGGTGACGCGGATGCCTGCCCATGCATCGACGACAACTCAATCCGTGATGACCATCGCTCTCCACCCGGGCACCGCAGATGCATATGTGAGGTTCGCAAACCCTGCAGCCAAGTCGGAGAGCCACAGCCACCCGCAAAGAGTCGTCGTCCAACAAAGTACCTACGTGGGGTGAAGGAAGCGCGTAAAGCCAAGCCCCAGACTCGGGCTGCGCCACTGCACGCAATCTGGCAAGGTCTGTCCCCGCGGCAATAGGTATATTTTTATTAGATTTCCGATGCCAAGTCATCTCATGAAATTTGGAGAGGTAATTTTGTTACACCCAGTATAATGTAGAGCTAAAACCATTGAATTGATTTGGCTAAATGTTGTGGTAGACAGTTACTAGGTGGTCACGGAAGTTCACTAAACAAAATTATTTTGAAGTAGGTAATATAATTTTTCGATCACATTCACGATTGCTTAAGTTTATAAAGGAACTTTTTCTTTGTTTTGGCTTGATTCTAAAATGAAATCAGTTCTAATACACCATCGAAGATAATTTTTTAGAAAAAAATATAACATTATTCATGGAGATGGTGTTATTTACTTAGGCGGTAAGATCGATAGTAACCCAGGCAACTCACAAGATTTACACTCAATATTTCACTATTTCAAGATCAGTACCTTGAAATAGTGAAATATTGAGTGTATTGTTTCATAAATAAGTAGAAACATAAAAACGATAGCCATTCACCTAACAAAGAAACCCAACACAGCAATTGTTCATTACTCTCTCACGAGTGATGAGATAGTGTTCGCGCCGCGCCGGGGTGTGACGTGATAGATGATAATAACATTAGTTTACGTCACAGTTCGCGTTTTTGTCTGATTTGTTTGAACAACATTTTAAACAAAATTCGCTAATGTGTTTACAACCGTATTGAATATTATATTTGTCAAAGTTTTTCCAAGAATTTATACTCATATTAGAGTACAAATCGTTTTGTCTTGATAATGAAGTAACAAGATTTTAGGGGAATGCAATTTTTTTATATTATTTTTTGTTGAGACTGACGTGGATGGGCAAAACTTGTACCCGTTACCTGCTACATTCTGCCCAGCTAAGCTACAAAACGGTCCCTACCAAAACTATTTTAAGCTTTCACTGTTATTGTAATCACCTTTAATGAATAACGGTAATGTAAGTCACGTAGTTTCACCCGCGTAGCTATTGTGCCCGACGCACATTGGGGCAGCGTCATATAGGAAAATGATATATATATAAATTATACTTTTATATACGTTCAGTCTGAGCAGTAATTGCAATTATTGGCTATCCATAATTTGAATTTGAAACTGAAAGTCACAAAGGCGTGAGACTCAATTCATCGGAACACGTGGTCCCACCACGTTGTATGTCTGGTATGTATAATTATATGGAATGGTAGGCCTGGTGGTGTTTCTAATTGACCAAATCAAATAGGTAGATATATTTGCTGTAACTAATTGTCAAACCCTGATTAAGTTAGAAAGAGGTGAACATCAGTGAAAACAAATGAATGTCGGAGGAGACAAATTATATCTTATTGTGCTTCTATATTATTATTGCAAAGAGAGTGCTCTTTCCTTGTGACTGAAAGTTTCTTAAACAGTGCAAGTACAAAATTGGGAACACAAAAAATAAAAAATAAATTCTAATAAACAAAGTTGAAACATTTACATAATTTCAGTGAGTCCCACTTCCACATCTAATGAAAATTATCATGGTAGAATAGGAGATTGCCATTTTCTTATTAATCACTGAATTCACTCATGGAGCAACGTAAAATGGTATGACAAATTTGAAGGACTGACTGTTATATAGAACTATGTCTATAAGTTAAAATTATCATTATTTTGAAACTGACCCACGATGAATTTTAGTAGTAATTTCACCAATACTAACAATTAGTTTCGTCCAAATTCAACTAACAATGGCGTCTCCCCAACAAACCCGCCTATCTCCAGTCATCGCTGTCTTTGATCAGCTACTTACTGTTTTGTTTCCCCGTCGGATGGAACGTCACGATAAATGCCACCTAAGAAAAATAACCGCAGTTTTTTGTAATGAATGACCTATGTAATGGAGCTAAGATCTTATCTTTTTTCTTGGGGGGTACCTACACTGAATCAAGGCTTTTGTCTTCTCTGTGATTTATGATGCAAAAAAGTGCTTTGTTCGCCGTGTTTTAAAAAAAAATTTTGATCTCGAGCAGGACTCGAACCTGCGTCTTCTGGTTTGCCAGACCAGACGCCCTAACCGTTGGACCACCCGAGATACTACTCTCGACCGTCAAGTTCTTTTACCATATTAATGTCTTGGGGCGACGCCGACGTAGACACCAACTACCGAATCCATATCAAACGATCGACATAATACAATACATAATATTACAGGTATCTTTTACAGTAACTACTTGCTTAAACTGTAAGATTTTTGTGCGAGTAGCGTAAAATCCAAAAGTATTTGATTGTCACCATAATTTATCATCAAACAAACATTCAAAGCATATACTTTTGAACAGTGCTGAGTTTTCTTCAAAAATGTCTTGAAACAGCCGGAAAGGTTACCCCAAAAGTGCTTAACTTTTTCATGGAGGATGGTATGCATAAGAATTGTCTCATTATTAGACCGTTTTGTACCATCACAAAAAGTTAATATTCTCATAAGTTTACTTCCTCATTCTTTGAGAATCCACACGGAGCAAATGAGTAGGTACCTACAAAAGTTTACACTGCGCTTTTCTCGCGGAAGCTAAAACAATCAGAATTTAAAAGAAAATGCTATGAAAAATGCTAAATACATCATCTGAATTGGAAATGACATCCATTTGCAACGAGGACAGCAGACGTGCTGGACTCCTTACATTACCTTAATTAGCGAAATGTTTAAAACAAACGTTGCATTGGTACGACTAGTCTGTTTGAGAACAACGAAACTCTAATTTTACCTCCCCACCCCACTCTGCCTAATATTCATTTTATCTACTCAGCGTTTCAAAAGATAACCGCCTATGAAAACAAATTTAACTTTCAGTGCCCACTTTAAAATTATAACCAATTTTGTTTTTTATCAGTTTTCTGTAACGAAAGACCCTGATCTTTACCTGACTTTCAAAGTTTTTAAATAATTTAGCGCCTATGAATTGATAAAATTTATAGCCTATCTTAGCACAGTTTACAGAGATTTTCTCTTTATACTGTGATCTCAGTATTTAATTAACCACCAGGGTGCTATTTAGAATTCGAAAACAGATAAGAATTCGGCCCACCTGATGGATGTGGTCACCATAACCTATGGAAGTTAGCAACACCGGGTGCTGATTCTCGACCACACCACGTAAATACGCGGACGGACCTTCACGGGTGAAACGACATCTGAGGGGCAAGTGCGAGTTTCGGTGAGCGCCTGTCGACATTCACGAACGAGCGCGTTATCACCGATTTGTATGGGATCGAGACAAGTTCCCACGTTTACAGCTAGGTGGCGGGGTCCCGATTCCAAACAAATTGGTGAGCCGTGAATGTCGACAAGCTCACGCAAAAACTCGCACTTGCCCTTCTGTCCTCATATTTTACCATTCCTAAATATGAGACAATTAATGACATTTAATCCGTAAATTTCCGCCACGCATTCACATCACGTGAAGCAGGAATCAGCGTTCGGAGGCGTTACACTAGCTCTGCCGACACTGTAAATCCTTTCTAAGACCTCTTTTGAAGGACCCCGTACTGCAGATGTTTGGCAACGCTGAAGCAATTCTACTAAATCACGTCAACAACAAATGAAAAAAGTTATCAAAAGTACAGAGACACACCTCAAATAGCACACGCGTTCTCGACAAACTTAGTTTAATGTACGACTTGATCGTGAGAAGAATATAAAGAATATCACCAACTGTTCTTGTTCTTATGACTTCGGAACTATCGTTGAAGTACCTGTATGTAGCAAAAATACATTGTATTATGTAGTATTACTTAGATACCTACTTCTTAGGTGCTAGGTAAATGTCTATAAAAATATTGTGTAGAGCAAGTTACAGTTTTCGCAGTTAAAGTTATGTTTACCTACAACGAAAAACGGTAATGCTAACTTTCACGTTTTATGATTAGAACCGTTGTTAACGAGAGTCTATAGCTATAGATAATTATTTGGCTTGAGTGAAGGTCACCTCTGGTGTTGCAAACGTTCATAGGCTACGATGACCAAATTCCATCAGGCGGGCCATAAACTGATCTGCCACCGCAGTAGTATATAAAAGAAAGTGCAGCTGTAGGATTTTGATTGTAAAACTTAAAAACAGCATGAAAACTGCTTACTTAAACATTCCATTGAATGGAATTTGCTCAGACTTGCAAGTGGTCGCAGCTATCGCACACAGGAGATACAGCGTGGCCGTCGTACTAACATCTACGATTATAAGCTAGGGAGTCGTTACTGCCATTTGCAAAGCAATATACAATCATTTGGGCTACGTTTCGACCTAACACAGACACGGCTGTAAGTGCCATGTCAGTGTATTAGAAATTGATGGTGACATTACTTTGGACACGGCTTAACTTGAGAGACTACATGAGCATCTTAGTAATAAGCTTGAAACAACTCAAAAATTATAGCTCCAATTGTTCTGCAGTGAAAGTTATATCAGTTAGAAGAGAATCTGTTATCCATATCTGTTGTTCCACTTTGTTCACCTAGGTGATATCACCCAGGTGAACAAAGTGGAATTGATTAGTCTACTTTGATCACCTCGGAAATAAATCACCTGGGTGATATCACCCAGGTGAACAAAGTGGAATTGATTAGTCTACTTTGATCACCTCGGAAATAAATCACCTAGGTGATATCACCCAGGTGAACAAAGTGGAATTGATTAGTCTACTTTGATCACCTCGGAAATAAATCACCTGGGTGATATTTCCCAGGTGAACAAAGTGGAATTGATTAGTCTACTTTGATCATCTCGGAAATAAATCACCTGACCCAAGACGCCTATTAAGATATAACTCCAATTTTTTATTTTATTTTGTACTAGCTGACGCCTGCAGCTCCGCCCGCATCAATATTTGTTCCCGTTTCCGCTTCCCGTGGGAACTTATTCCCAGAATAAAAAGTAGCATATGTGTTATTCCAGACTTTCGTCATTCAGCTATGAAACCATTTCTTGATTATTTTAAATCGCAGTGGATGCCTAAAATTGTGCCAAATATTTGGTGTGTGTGGGGCGAGCGGCATCGAACGACGAATGTTTTAGAAGGGTGGCACCAAAAGTTGAATTACTTAGTCTATACGACTTCGGAAGAACAATGTTATGCATTTGCTCGATGCATTACCAAAAGATGCATCTTTTTATGTTGTGCGTATGAACAATTTAAATATTGATCATGGTGAGTGCTCATCATTATCAAATCGAAGAATAACAGCAAGAAATCGCGACAATTTTGTTACAGATTGTCAAATGGCGTTAGTCGATGGCCATATGTCAATTGGCTATTTTCTAGAAAAGCTCAGATAACTTCGTAATTTTTTAGGGTTCCGTACCCAAAGGGTAAAGAACGGGACCCTATTCATGAGACTTCGCTGTCTGTCTGTCTGTCGGTCCGTCACGAGGCTGTATCTCATGAACGGTGATAGCTAGAAAGTTGAAATTTTCACAGATTATGTGTTCTTGTTGCCGCTTTAACAACAAATACTAAAAACAAAAACCTAATTATATTTAAGGGGAATAATAAAGATGGGAGCCCCCATACAACAAACGTGTTCTTTTGCTATTTTATCTTATATATTAAGTAATAAGGTATCTTTCTCAATTTAAATACGTTAGTTGGCTTGAACATATGATCAAGATTATTATATTCTCTTTACACTTTACTTTACTCTCAAAAGCATATCCTATAAACATTGGGTTTTATTTTACAGTACCGATTAACCCAATTAGATGCAAGTTATGAGGTGAGCTATTTCCGAGGTGAGCAAAGTAGACTAATCAATTCCACTTCGTTCACCTGGTTTCTTCCCCCTCGGGGTTTAGGGGATATGCGTTACTTCTCATGGAGCTAACGTTACACCCTGAGGGTACAGTAGTGGCTTCTTCAATGAGATCCCTAAGATTCAATATCTTAGGGATTAACGAAAAAGCCCACATTAGGAGGAAGGGCATAACGGTACTCCGTTCGTTGAGCAGCCCGCCTGGGGCAGTACCTCCGCCCTGCAGAAGACCGCGGTAATAGTAACCTGACTCCGGTTGGGTTATGTTCTCCGTCGGTTAGCAGGGATCCAGAGCTCATTGGGGCGACTTTGTGCCGGTGACGGTGAGACCAGAGGCTTACCTGGCTCCATTGGCGGGTAGAGGCGCGGAGTATTGGTACGGCGGTCAGGGAGACCCGGTGAAACGGTTGACCGCTGACCGCCCGCAGGCTGTACGGAACCCGAACCTGGGGATCACTTAATCTCCGCCCCAGGAGGCTGAACCAGCAGCCTGTGTAAAGTCCCTGGTGCTGTGGTCGTGCCGGAGGAGGATACCGGAGTGGACGCGGCCACTGCATTGGGAGGGGACCGGGGGCCCTTCCGTACGCCGTGCCAATCTTCCGCATTACCTTTGTCTGCCTTTGGTGAGTTGGAGCCTCGCTTAGTCTCCTGCGCCAGCGGCACACAGGCGCCCCCTCAACCTTCTTAATTCCCCTTTTAAAAAAAAACAACCATGGCAGCAAAAAGGAAAGATAAAAGGGTATCCACAGCGGCATCGGCGTCCACACTTCAAGTGGACTTTTGCAACATCAGAGGCATGCGCGCGAACATCAACGTAGTCCACCACCATCTTGAAACTGCGAAGCCGACCCTTTTTTTCTTGACGGAGACGCAGATCTCATGCCCGGAAGATGCATCTGACTTAATGTACCCTGGCTACAAGCTGGAGTACCACTTTAGGCGGAAAGCCGGGGTGTGTATGTACGTCCGGGATGATGTCTGCTGTCGCCGTCTTACAAGCCTCGAAGACAGGGACCTGTCTACGTTATGGGCGCGCGTGGATCACGGGGGCCACACCCGGATGTACGCGTGCGTGTACAGGTCTCACAGCGGTAACACGGACACAGTTCGCCTTTATGACCACCTGCAGCAGTCGACTGACAGGGTGATTGAGCAGTGTCCCTCCGCGGAGATAGTGATTTTGGGAGATTTCAACGGTCATCATGTTGACTGGTTGGGCTCCCGGACCACCGACTTTGCGGGAAAAGCTGCTCACGAATTTGCCTTGACCTATGGGTTCTCCCAGCTGGTTAAATCCCATACAAGGATACCAGACAGGGAGAACGAGCATAGTGCATTGCTGGACCTCCTGCTGACAACGCGTCCGGACGGATACAACGTTTCAGTGGATGCTCCGCTAGGATCGTCGGACCACTGTGTCGTTCGGACGCATGTGCCTCTCGCAAGGCCTGAACCACCTCGGCCCAAGGAGTGGCGACATGTGTGGCACTACAAGTCAGCAGACTGGGATGGACTGCGAGAGTTCTATGCGTCGTACCCGTGGTGGCGGCTTTGTTTTGCCTCAGAGGATCTGGATTCTTGTGCTATAGCAGTCGCTGAGGGGATCTTGGAGGGTATGGAATGCTACATTCCCAACCGCTGGATCCCTGTAGGTGCAAAAAAGCGACCGTGGTTCAATCGGCTCTGCAGAGAAGCTCTAATGCAGAAAGAATCTGCCTACAGAGCTTGGACCACGGCTCGTGCAAATTCAGATCCAAACATCTCTGAGGTAAAACGCAAATTAAATGCCGCCTCGAGGTCCAGTAAAAGAGCAATTGTCAAGGCCAAGTTCGATTTCGTCGGCAAAATTGGCGAACGGCTAGCAAGCTACCCTTCAGGAAGTCGTGAATTTTGGTCGCTTGCCAAAGCTGCCGAGGGAAACTTCTGTAGGTCAGGATTACCACCCTTGCTTAAACCCGACGGTAGTTTGGCCCAGAGTGCCAAGGAGAAAGCCGACCTTTTGGGTAATCTCTTTGCCTCTAACTCGACCATGAGCGACGGGGGTGCTTTACCGCCGGGCATTCCGAGTTGTGGCACTTCCATGCCGGAAGTTAAATTTACACAGCGGAATGTCCGGCGGGAGCTTCAATCCCTGGACGTTCATAAGTCGAGTGGGCCAGACGGCATTCCCGCGGTGGTACTAAAGCATTGTGGTCCAGAGTTGTGTCCGGTACTTACACGTCTTTTCGCACTTTCCTATTCCATGCAACAAGTCCCGGCGTCATGGAAGATCGCGTATGTACATCCTGTACCCAAGAAGGGTGACAGGACCGACCCGGCCAATTACAGGCCTATAGCCGTCACCTCCCTTTTATCCAAGGTGATGGAGCGTGTAATTAATACACAGCTCCTGGGGTACCTTGAGGAACACGGCAGTACGGTTTCCGTCACGGTCGCTCGACGGGCGATCTTCTTGTGTACCTAACACACCGATGGGCGGCGGCTATCGAGAGTAAGGGTGAGGCTCTAGCAGTGAGCCTCGACATCTCTAAAGCCTTTGACCGGGTCTGGCACCGTGGTCTTCTTACGAAATTGCCCTCATATGGACTACCTGAGAGATTATGCGGATGGGTGTCCAGCTTCTTGGCCGGTAGAAGCATCAGGGCCGTCGTTGACGGCAGCTGTTCAGACTGCATGACCATAAACGCTGGAGTACCGCAAGGCTCAATGTTGTCCCCTACTCTGTTTCTGCTGCATATCAATGACATGTTGTCTATTGATGGCATTCATTGTTATGCGGACGACAGTACGGGGGACACTTGTTACACGGGCCGCCCCGGTATCTCTCGGGACACAGTAGAGGAAAATCGTGAACAGCTTGTGTCTGAAATCGAGGCTACTCTTACTAGAGTGTCCGATTGGGGTGGACAAAATCTTGTCCAGTTCAACCCTTCCAAGACACAAGCGTGTTTTTTCACCGCTAAGCAAACCCCAATTACTGTAGCGCCGCAATTTCAGGGCACATCTCTTTCCATCTCCAAAAGTATAGGGATCCTTGGCGTTGACATCTCCAGTGACGTTCAGTTCCGTAGTCATTTGGAGGACAAGGCTAAGCTGGCGTCCAAGAAGCTGGGTGTGCTCAACAGGGCGCGGCGGTACTTCACTGCGGCGCAAACACTGCTTCTCTATAAGTCGCAAGTGCGGCCGCATATGGAGTACTGCTGTCACCTCTGGGCGGGAGCACCTGAATATCAGCTTCATCCATTTGGCTCGGTGCAAAGACGAGCTGTAAGAATTGTCAACGATCCTGTACTTACAGCTGGTGTGGAACCTCTTCGCGACAGGAGAGACTTTGCCTCCTTATGCGTGTTCTACCGCCTGTACAATGGTATGTGCTCTGAGGAATTGTTTGATATGATGCCCACGGCTATGTTCTATCATCGCACCGCTCGCCACAGACAGGGAGTTCATCCTCACACTCTGCGTCCGGTGCGTTCCAGCACGGTTAGATCCGATAGGTGTTTTCTTCCGCGCACGCTTAGGTTGTGGAATGACCTCCCTGCCTCGGTTTTCCCAAACGCCTACAGTATGGGGTTCTTCAAAAGGGGTCTTAGAAGGTTTTTACAGGGTCGGCAGCGCGAGTGTGGCACCTCTGGTGTTGCAAACGTTCATAGGCTGCGGTGACCACCGGTCCTTCTGGTGGGCCGTATGCTTGTCTGCCACCTTAGTGGTATAAAAAAAAAAAAACCTGGGTAATATCAGCCAGGTGATTTATTTCCGAGGTGATCAAAGAAGACTAATCAATTCCACTTTGTTCACCTGGGTGATATCACCGAGGTGAACAAAGTGGAATAATCCATGTTGACCTAAACCTCAAAAACGTAGAGATGTAGTATAAATATTTGTTCATCTGTTGTTCCGATTTTACTCAGAGCGTACCTATTAAAATCGAATGAAAGAAAAAAAGATATCATAAATGCAACAGTAATCATGTTCTACTAGATTATAAAATCGCGGTTTCTGTAGAACATAGACAACGCTCGTGCGTTTGGTCCAGTACCAGTTTAATTAGATTTCTGTCCATTTGATAAAGTAGTCTATTACTGAGTACACGGATCCATCATTCTATGCCACTTGCCAACATTCTTAATAAACATTCGGTAGTTTAGACGTGAACACGTAACAAAATGAACATCAAATCGCTCCTTGATATCATCATAACTCTGACTTTGCCTTTGAGGCATTTTTATAATCAACTGCCTTCAGGAACTCATACTTATAGATGCCTTCTGAACTTCAAGAACTAGCACTAAAAGACTATCATTGAATACTTGCAGGTAACATGAATTTGATCCCGAGTTTTATTACGACTACTAAAATAATACTCAGTTTTATAATACTCTCATGACTCTACTATACAACTTGACTAATCAATATTAATAAATAAATATTTGTGGACAATCTCATACAACATCATCTAGCCCAAATTAAGCTAATAATAAGCTTGTGCAATGGGATCTAGACGACTGAACTGATAGGCATACTTATATATTTGTAAATACATACATATTATAGATAGAAAACATCCAAATTCCGAAACAAACATTTGTGTATCGCATAAATATTTGAAACGACCCAGGAATCGAACCCAGGACCTCCTGCGTGGCAGGCGGTTACACCACTGACTGCGCCACATAGGCAGTCATATCTAAATCAGATCAGAGATAAATAAGATCTAAATTCAGATACTATTATTATATCTCAGAGTGCATTCTGACTATGTACATACCTACTCGTATAATGGCATGTTTCGATGTGCAATTTCAGCTAGTTGATAGCCTGTGTGGTTCTACCGATCTCTGTAATGTACCGTAATTTACCATGTGTCAGTAGCAAGCATTAGAAATTTGAAAGCACTATTGAGCTCTTTTATTAATTTTTTTATATTCGGTGCAAGTTTTTGGGTTAGAGTAACTCGAGCGAGACGTTATTTGAATTTCGGCATTATAAAGTAGTATCTTCAGTATTTCATAAAACAGATACATAATAATTTAACTAGAAGGAGACAGTTCTATAAATCGGGTTTTTAAAGGTGATTCAGGCTACGCTAAAATAATACATACATACATACATACATACCTATGGTCACACCTTTATCCCCGAAGGGGTAGGCAGAGGCATATTACATGCCCACATTTCACCTTTGTATAATTTGTCTCACGTAATAGGTGGTGAGCCGTATTGCCGTGTTTAAATGAACAGGCGCAGGTTGTGACTGCCTGCTGTTATGCTATGCAAATAAATGTCACAAAGTGATCACATCAATGGTCACCCATCCATGGACCGGCCATAGTGAAAGTTGCTTACTGCAGTGATCGTTTACAGACACTGAGTCCGCAGGGCCACGAGCGCTTCAATAATAATACGCTAAAATAATAATGATACCATAATTTTATTAGTATACAGCGATCCCCAGGTATGCTATACCTGGGGATCGTGCGAAGCATGGCCTTGTACGGGGCTCCCGTATGGGCGGAGACCCTGACGGCCAGCAATGAGGCTAGACTGCTGAGCCCACAGAGAGTGATGGCCGTCAGGGTGATAAGAGGATACCGCACGATCTCCGGTGAGGCGGCATGTCTCCTAGCCGGGACCCCTCCATGGGTACTGGAAGCGAGAGCCCTTGCGTCACTGTTCAGATGGCGCAAGGAGGCGCTGGAGCGGGGCCAAAGGCCTGCGTCTCGAGAAATCGAGGCCCAGCGGACCCTGCTCCACCAGGAAACCATGGAGACATGGAAGGTGCGACTTGAGCAACCAAAGGGGGGATTCGCTACAATCGCGGCCGTCACACCGGTCATGGACGAGTGGCTGGAGAGAAGACACGGTGCTCTCTCCTACCGGTTGACACAGATACTTGCCGGGCACGGTAGCTTCGGTAGGTATCTGTGGCGAAAACACCGGGAAACCACGGCCGAGTGTCAGCACTGCGAGGACCGCAGCGATGACACGGCGCTCCACACTCTGGTGGAGTGCACGGCGTGGGCACAACAGCGCCAGGTCCTCGTAGTGGGTCTGGGCGTGGACACTCTCTCGCTCGAGGCCATGGTGCGAGCCATGCTCTCCAGCGGGAGTAAGTGGGACTGCGCCGCCTCTTTCTGCGAGCAGGTCATGCTCGCGAAGGAGGCGGCGGGCCGGGTGCGGGAGAGAACTCTCCCACCCGAGTTCCGCAGTCGGCGCCCTGGGCGCCGCCGACGTGTCTTCGCCGAGGACTATCGGCCTCCATGACCGGGGGTCTGAGGACGGTGAGAGGGCCGCTCACCGTCCTTACAGAAGCAGGCCCATGACGGCAGCGTGACGTGAGCAACTCACACACGCCCCCCCCCCCCCTTGGAAGCGGGGTCACACCCGAAACCCCCCATAGACGCGGGATTGCACCCGAACCACCCCCTGGGCGAGGCCGCATTGGCGGCCGTAGGTCTGTTGGGAGTCACGGGACATCCTTCCTGAGGGCTTACCCGGGGCTCTCAACCATAGGCTGTTAGGCGTGGCGTGAGGTTTTTTAGTCGGTAAGAGTCATAACATCCTATGAGGATTTTCCCTCACGTTAAACAAAAAAAAAAAAAGTATACAGCATAGCAATATAGAGCACGGTCGCACTCAGCTGTACTATATTACAGTTTTCTATAGGTACTTTAGACCCCACTTGCTGCTTATATTGCGCAATTGTCTGACTATATTTATTTTTAATACGCTTTTATTAGGTCGTCGTGTATGTAACTAACAATGTAATGGTATCTAAGGAAACTAATTTAACCATTTTCCAAAGATCGTAGCGTCATGAAAATTGGCAGATGCATGTAGTTTTGATGACAATACAATAATATGGTACTGTCAAACCGATAGGATGATGGAGCCGGAAGATAGGCACTGAAAACAGGTGGAATCTAAGGTAGCTAATTTAACCAGCTTCCAAGGATCGTAGGGTCATGAAAATTGGCAGCTGTATGTAGTTCTGATGACAATACAATAATATGGTACTGTCAAACTGATCTGACGATGGGGTCGTAATAATAAATAAATAATAAATAAATATTCACGGACATCTCACACAACGCTATCTGATCCCAAAGTAAGCTAGGAATAACCTGCTTGTGTTATGGGTATCAGACCACGAATATTAATACTTATATACTTTTAAATACATACATATTATACATAGAAACACCCAGACTCTTGAGACAATCATTTATGGGTCACACAAATATTTGTCTCCGGTGGGAATCGAACCCACGACCTCCAGCGCCGCAGGCGGTATCACTACCGACTGCGCCACAGAGGCAGTCTAAGGTGGTCGTAAGATATGAACTGTAATTTCATGATTGAACATTGTATCATAGCTGTGTCTGGATTTGTTAGAAAAGTCATGTAATGAACTTTGACCACGATTAGGGTTTAAGGTTATAACAAACCAGTAAAATATTGAAGTTAATATTGAGTGTAAATATTGACATAGGTACGTGCATAAAATGTATATGTATTAGAGTAATAATGAAATATTTTTACATTAGTCGAACTCAGACAAAACACCATGTAATACAGGAATCCCTACTAATATTATAAATGCGAAAGTAACTCTGTCGGTCTGTCTGTTACGTTTTCACTCCTAAACCACTTAACCGATTTTTTATTTTCCTGACTGACATGATGTTTTTAATTTTTAATACTTTTAATGCTAAGCCTTAGGCCTCGTATTAAACACAAAAGTATTCCAAAGACCCTGCCGCATTCATTCGGTTGTCACAAATTAAATTATTGCGGTCGCCTATACGCAGTCACCATAGAGCAACTCGACCTATGTCTTCTATCGGTAGAAGAGGTGACATAATTTCCCACTGTCATGCACAAGTCCAAGCGGCTACAGAAATATATTTTGTGTGTCTGTAAATATGAGTGTAATATTTAAAATGTTTTGAAAAGTTCCGTACAGACATCCGATTACTTTTGCAGTGGTGTATATGACAACGATTTCACCCGAAACGTTAATGACAGGCTGTTATGTATTGGGTTAACTTATATAGGCGTCTCTCTTTTTTGTAGGTCGTGTTGCTCTATGGCTGTCACCCATGTCCATAAGCTTCGCCGTTTATTCTGAAGGCAGAAGAAATATAAGATCAAAGTTGTAGAGGGTTGTGAGGGTGACGTAGTCATTATTGGGCTGTGAGTGGTCATGCATAAGGGCCAAATTTTCTTTTTTTATTAGGTGCGGAACCCTCATGAACTGCATGGTGGTTTCTATGTACCTTTATTCGAAGTTCTGGGAGTTTCTGTCAACACAAGAGCTGAAAGAAAATTTGCTTTAAATAAATGTTAAAAAATATACATTGAAAAGCTTATTTAAAGTACTACAATAATACCCGTGTCATACTAAGGTTCAGGAATATAACTTCATTGTATCAAGTTGGGTTATTCAGTCTCCGAAAAAGCTAAGATTTTTATGCCGAAAAAGTGTATTATTAAAACGGGAAACACGTTTGTGTAATAAACATTTTTGATATAGTAGGCGTCTTTATTTTATACGTGCGGAAAATCCGTCATGGATGCTTCGAGTATCGAGAGACTCTTGCCGACTAAATACCAACACGTTCCCTACCTACTACCTACGGTTGGATGCCCCGGGTAAACCCTCGGAATGATATCCCCAGATTCCCAAGAGACCTTGGGTACCACTGCAGCCTCACCTAATAGGCGGCTCCTAGGCTATAATGCTGAATCTACAATGGTAATCATAAATGCTGAGTTGAGTATGACATAAATCTATAATTTAATAACATTAAATCCAAAACTATAACTAGCATTTTCTCCATTATTTAAGAGTTCTCTGATATGAAACGCCAAAGCACAACTTTTTGAAGCAATTTTAAAATAGTTTTAATGACTTTGGAAACGTAGAGGAACTTCAAATGATTGAAAAACAGTTTACATAGAACGATAATGATACAGTTTCCCATTCCGTTACACAATACTTGCTTGAAATTTCCGAGTTTCTAAAAAAGTGTACGTTAGTTAATAATTTTAAAACTGAATTGGAACCGAGCCACACAACCAGTACTTTGTGTTATGTAGCTTCTAATAGTTTTTCGCATAAACCTGTTTGAACAATAGTTATTTTTTATACAAGAGTGCAAAGTTGCTTCTTAACCACGTGCTCAATTTTGATGACCGAGCAAGCGAAGGATTCAATAATTAGAATCCTGAGCGTAAGCGAGGGAATCAATAGAGCACGAGGTGAAAAATCTTTGCACTCGAGTGCAACACGTAACTTTTCATCCCACCTCAGCGAGGAAATGACTGAATACAAAAATCATTTACAATCATAATTATGATATGTACTTACTTTTACTGTAGTTTAGATATTAAATACTAAGATATGTACTTAAAGTAAAGGTAACTACTACTTTAAAGACACTAACGGTTTCGATCAATTCTGTAGGCGTCAAATAAATTTCATCGTCTCTAAAATAACTCGTTACTTTTTTTTAGATTTTTAAAATTTTAACAGTACAAGTGACAAGAATAAAGCGGGCGCAAAGCATTTAAAAAATAGGAAGGTTCACCAAAGCAGTTCCGAATCTGAGGTTTTAATACATTAAAAAAAAGTTGTATTATAAATATTCAGCACCATAGAGTTTAAAGTAAATAGCTCTAATGATGTTTTGATTTCACAAACATAGTGCAGACGAGGTTCCAAATTCAAATTTACTTTACCCTCTGGAGGATAAAAACGACTTTTGCACTCAGATATCGAAGAGCAAAAATTCTCTTTCCGAGATGGGGGGATGAAAAAAAATTGTCATCATGCAAATATTAGTCCCGGCGTCTGAGGTCCATTCTAATACTTTTCGGTATGTCAATAAAAATTGTTATTTTTTTGAGTCAGATAGGCTCTTTTTTTTTTTCAAAACAACACAACAATCTTGACATAATGTGTCTATAATAATTATATTTTTATTCTCAATATTATAAAGAGAAAAGATTTGATTGTTTGTTTGTTTGCATCGAGCTCCGAAACTACTTGACCGATTTGAAATATTCCTTCACTGTTGAGAAGCTACGCTATCCGCAGGTAACATAGGCTATTTTATGTCCCTATTCCTATGGGTACGGGAGGTACGCGGATGAAATCGCGGGCCATCCGCTAGTTTAAAATAAAAAAAAATTGACCAAATATGTATTACGCATAAAGCCAATAAAATACATCGAACTGAGTACACGACGGTTTCGTTAGAACTTGACAACAAAATATAATAAGCGTGTAGTTTGCCCGTTTGCCTTCGAGAATTAAAGCGTGACGTGATATAATATTTAAATCAAACTAGGTATTATATTAATCAATGTCCTTATTTATTTTAAAAACAAACTTGTCTAGTACAGCACGTCAAACCTCAAACCGCGACACCTCGGACCCATTACGTGCCGTATCAACTTCAGACGTGTCCTGCATCGCAATCAACTGACCAGCTTTGAACAAAACCTATTCACATTAGATAATTTTTTTTAAAATTCAACACGTCTTCGATGGATAAGGGTAATAAATATAGTTCAACTTCATTCATTTTTCGTAAATTTTATAAACATGTTTCGGTATATTTGTGTATTTTCTTTTTTTTTTATTTCTCTTTTTCCCCGTAAACTGTTAAAAACGCTGAACGAGTTTGGGTAAAATATAACTAAAAATTATAATGATAACATTTTTATGACGTTGGCTATGGACTGAGGAATAAATATTGAATTACTTCCAGACTTTGATCTCTATTAGATAATTAATAATAATAATAACAATTTTTTTCGTATTCCTGACAGCAAACCCTTTCATTCGATATCATGGGGGTGGATTTCAAACAGCCAGTCCGCCATTTTAGGGAGGCCGCCATATTGGATTTGTAATGACGTTTTTTAGCTAGTTATGTATTGTCATCAGAACTCAGAGCGTGTGCAAAATTTCAGACTGATCGAAGGACGGGAAGTAAGTCAAATTAACATTCATACTTTTAGAATTCGGGACTTTACGCGAATACTGTTTACTTACATTCACCGACGTTTCGAGCACGTTGCAGCGCCCGAGGTCGCGGTTGGACTGAGGCGAGGATCGACAAAAACCACGAAGTTATTTCTTGTCGAACTACCCTCCGTTGTTATTACAACGAAGGATAAGGCCGGCGACACACTACACTCTCTACGTCAGTTTTAATTGGCACAGTTTTACGTTCAAGTTTATTAATCACTGAATTCCACATCCCGGAGAGCTTGTATCCATCATCCCTATTGAAATTTTTGTGTTTTCTGATTTCAATGGCTTCACGCACCATACGTGGATAATAATGGCGATCAGTGAAGAGGACTTTCGGTTGGTGAAGTTCGATCCAGTGATTAATGCCCGAATCGAGGTGTTCTGCTATTGCCGATTTGTTCAACTGACGATTTTTTACAGCTGCAATATGTTCTTTGACCCTTTCCGCGATGGTCCGCTTGGTTTGGCCTATGTAGGAGCTACTGCAGCTGCAATCTACTTTGTAGACACCTGGTGTTTGCAGAGTTAGATGTCTTTTGGTGTTCGCACGTACCTAGCCACTTTGTTTAATGGTTTAAAGATCGCCCGAATGGAAAACCGCCGTAAACACGACCCGATCTTGTCCGTTATTCCCTTTATATCAAATTAACATTCCAAGATTTTTTTACATACATAGTTACAAGTGAAGCTAATAAAAAGCGTGTTAATAAATACATTTATTCAGAACATGCACATTATACAATAATCATTATGCTGCATGAATAAAAAATGGCTTTAAAAATACAATACCGAAAAAATTTCCGTGCGAGTCCTAAATGAGTCCTGCGGGCCCTAAAGGAAACATTGTACGTTTCATAATATGAAACTTAAAATGTTGCGTTTTTAGGCCCGCTGTTTACTACTTTAACAATTCAAGACCCAGTGCGTTCTTTTGTTGGTTATTTAGCATTCAAATTAAACTAGCTGTAAGCACTATTTTACCCGAACCCCATAGGCGAGGTTGAAGTGTTCGCCAAAGTCTGCCGAGAGCCCTGGGACATCCTTCCGAGGGCTTACCCGGGGCTCCCGGCCGTAGACAGTTGTAGCGCATCGTGTGGTTTTAGTCGGTAGGAGTCCGGCATAGCATCCATGTAGGATTTCTACACGTCAAAAAAAAAAAAAAAAAAAAAGCACTATTTTTATTTAACTCTCATTTATAATTTGCCTACTCGTTTCACACTATAATATTGTTAAAATTTCATGTATCTGACTCTATAACTTCGGGCGTAGATGTGTCAATCAACCAGCTTGTTCATCTATTAGATCAATACAACTAGAAATATTGATGACACATAAGAAAAAAAACAAGGGGACTGAATATACGACAATATACTGTTCCAAAATAGGTATTTATTAACATACCTCTGACCAGTTACGCCTCAGAAGTTTTTCAATAATGTGCAGCAAGTTTCACTAAGTGTCATCATTCTATCAGCAGTGTGAAATAACCTAGAGATGAAAAAAATTGTGTGTAAAATGTTTTTTTTCTCTAGATTATACTACCTATAGAGCGACCTTTTAGTATTGTTACATTTTAAATGCTATTACACAGCTTGCGGGCGGCTCAAGACCGAACGTTGTGGCGATACTTGGGAGAGGCCTATGGCCAGCAGTGGGCGCCTATACGGCTGTAATGATGTTGATGACGATGCCGACGATGATACAGCTTACAGTTTTTCTATATACATACATATTGTCACGCCTTTATCCCCGAAGGGGTAGGCAGAGGCATATTATACGCCCACATTTCACCTTTTTAGAATTTATCCCACGTAATAGGTGGTGAGCCGTATTGCCGTGTTGAGATGGACCAGCGCAGGATGTGACTGCCTGCTGTTGAAATTTTCAAGCCGCCTAAAAAGGCCTTCAACTTGGCTCAACGACAGACTGGCAACCAGAATCAACGACTTAACGTGCCTTCGGAAGCACGGAAGCACTAAAATAAATGTCACAAAGTGGTCACCCATTCAAGGACTGGCCATAGTGAAAGTTGCTTACTACAGTGATCGTTTACAGAACACTACCTACTTATTATGCTAGTTCCTAAGTAAGCGCATTTAAACAAACAGTCATACATTGTCTACATAATTTTGTTGTGATTTTGAATTAACTATGCGTATTTAAAGTGGTAGCTAGTATTACACTTAAGTGCCAGTTTAATACGATATTGCAGTCGAGAAGCTCAAGGCTATGAGGCTAATTAATTATTTTATCAAAGGAGAACCCTTTTCCTCAGGACTTAGACCGCTATGGGTTAAAATGCAATGTAGGGTTACCAAGTTTTATGTACAAATACTCGAAGTTCGAAAGTTAGTAAGTGTGGATGTTTGTAAGTTTCTAAAGCTAAAGGGCTAAACAGATCTAGCTAAAATTTTGGTACAGGGATAGGTTATAGTCTGGAATAACACATAGACTACTTTTATCTTGGGAATAAGTTTAACTATACAAAAAAAAGAAATATTTAGTTTATTATTTTGGTTTATGATGCTAATTATATTTGTCTATTTATTTGTATTCTTAGCCATAAATTTAAGTGTTAACGCTAAACACCTAAATTTATTACATAACAAAATAATATATTATCTCAATTTATATTAAGTGTACGTTTGTAATAATAATTATAAATCTAAGCTAAATTTGTATAAAACGGGCTCAACTAGATTGCGTGCATTTTTCATGCTTATCTTTCACCGACTTGGCATAGATTTAAGCCTTGTTTCATATCGCTAGCGAATCAACTTTAATTTAAGATTGTGATAACAAAACTGAGCCTTGACTTAGTAATGTTATAAAAAGAACTTTTAAGCTATTGCATAGCTTCTATCGCGGGCCTTGCGTGGAGACCGAATCCAGAAATTCTGTCACGAAAACGAATCACACTCTCGGCTACCTTCGGCCACGTTCGTGCACTTCATATATAGTGGAATTCAACAGATTCAAACAATGTAGTAAACAAACAGATTGGATCTCGACTCCATATATCCATAATTACTTACATTTAAATATCAACCCTGATCATATTCGTTTTATGGAACCATAGTTAGATTTATGCGGCCATTTCGACATTAATTTACCTTGAGAAAATAGAATAATTTCATGAAAAATACTTCGATGATAAAAATTTAAACCTGTCATTCTTGCTTGTCATTAAATTATTTTTTCTCAGTCTTGTTTGTCTTTGGCATAGTGTTGTATAACGGTTGTACTCGCTTATTGATTATGAAAAAAGGTTTAATCATAATCAGATTGACAACAATTAGTTTAATAGTATAATAAATTATTTAAAAATGATTTTTAACTTTAAATAATTATAATCGGTAATCGTAAAACAGTACTGTGTGAGTGTGTATTGTTCTGAAGTTCTGCAAGGTTTTTCTATTATCTCTAATTAGGTATATCAACGACTTTGCTTCAAGTACTTTGGCTTTTGGACATTTTCTTTGCGATCTAATTAAAACTTTTTTAGACATACTCATAAAATTTCTAAGTATGCATACATACGGAGAATTTAAAACGGCAGTAACTGAGTGATTAAAACCAATGGAATATGAATCTGTGTAAGACCTTCTACAAGTTCTTTAAAATCAACTCGCATGAACATACATGCAACACACACACACACACACACACACACACACACACACACACACACACACACACACACACACACACACACACACACACAGAGAGAGAGAGAGAGAGAGAGAGAGAGAGCGAGAGAGAGAGAGAGGAGATACACACAGACACACACACACAGACACACACACACGCACGCACACACGCGAAAGCCTAAGCATGCTTTAAGATTTTGTATTGGTTTTGTTTCATATTTTATCGTTTTCTCTATGTAAAATTATTATAAGTTTATAAGTTAGTAGGAAACAATTTTAATATTTTAATAGTTCTGTGTAAACATTTCACGTGAAGTGTCAATATTTTGGGGGAGAACACTGATATCTGCAACACAGTTTGTACTAGCGCAGGTATCAGGGAATTCCAATTTCATGTATGTACACAATTAATGGCAATAAAGAATTCATCTATTTATTTATACATATTATACTTAGAAAACATCAAATCTTCGAAACAAACATTGGTAGATCACTTTGTTTTGGCCTGCCCGGGAATCGAACCCAGGAACCCAGCGCGACAGTCAGTTATATTACCGAATGCCACCGAGGCAGGCAAATAAGAATCTGGAGGGTACAGATATTTTTCTTCTCCTACATCCAAATTTCCTCCGATGAGGAGTTCGATTCGTCAATCCTATCCTGGTTATCCGTAACTGTTGTACGTTAGGATTGAAGAATCGAGGATGGGTACCTCTGAAGAAAGCCGATAACACCAGGATATTTTATAATTATTTTAAAGTTTTTAGGTATATTCAACAAAAAAACAAGCCTTGCCGTGTACCTGCGATACGTCTCGATGGCGCAGTACTGAAAAGTGTTGCAGAATTTAAGCAAAGACTTTTGGGTCTTTTGGGACTTTTGGGAGTTTTTGGGACTTTTGGGAGTTTTGGGACTTTTGGGTCTTTTGGGACTTTTGGTTCTTTTGGGACTTTTGGGACTTTTGGGAGTTTTGGGACTTTTGGGACTTTTGGGACTTTTGGGACTTTTGGGACTTTTGGGACTTTTGGGACTTTTGGGACTTTAGGAACTTTTGGGACTATTGGGACTTTTGGTACGACTTTTAAGTCCAAAAAGTCCAAAAGTCCAAAAGTCCAAAAGTCCAAAAGTCCAAAAGTCCAAAAGTCCAAAAGTCCAAAAGTCCAAAAGTCCAAAAGTCCAAAAGTCCAAAAGTCCAAAAGTCCAAAAGTCCAAAAGTCCAAAAGTCCAAAAGTCCAAAAGTCCAAAAGTCCAAAAGTCCAAAAGTCCAAAAGTCCAAAAGTCCCAAAAGACCCAAAAGTCTTTGCTTAAATTCTGCAAGACTTTTCAGTACTGCGCCATCGAGACGTATCGCAGGTACACGGCAAGGCTTGTTTTTTTGTTGAATATACCTAAAAACTTTAAAATAATTATAAAATATCCTGGTGTTATCGGCTTTCTTCAGAGGTACCCATCCTCGATTCTTCAATCCTAACGTACAACAGTTACGGATAACCAGGATAGGATTGACGAATCGAACTCCTCATCGGAGGAAATTTGGATGTAGGAGAAGAAAAATATCTGTACCCTCCAGATTCTTATTTGCCTGCCTCGGTGGCATTCGGTAATATAACTGACTGTCGCGCTGGGTTCCTAGGTTCGATTCCCGGGCAGGCCAAAACAAAGTGATCTACCAATGTTTGTTTCGAAGATTTGATGTTTTCTAAGTATAATATGTATAAATAAATAGATGAATTCTTTATTGCCATTAATTGTGTACATACATGAAATTGGAATTCCCTGATACCTGCGCTAGTACAAACTGTGTTGCAGATATCAGTGTTCTCCCCCAAAATATTGACACTTCACGTGAAATGTTTACACAGAACTATTAAAATATTAAAATTGTTTCCTACTAACTTATAAACTTATAATAATTTTACATAGAGAAAACGATAAAATATGAAACAAAACCAATACAAAATCTTAAAGCATGCTTAGGCTTTCGTGTGTGTGCGTGCGTGTGTGTGTGTCTGTGTGTGTGTGTCTGTGTGTATCTCCTCTCTCTCTCTCTCGCTCTCTCTCTCTCTCTCTCTCTCTGTGTGTGTGTGTGTGTGTGTGTGTGTGTGTGTGTGTGTGTGTGTGTGTTGCATGTATGTTTATGCGAGTTGATTTTAAAGAACTTGTAGAAGGTCTTCCACAGATTCATATTCCATTGGTTTTAATCACTCAGTTACTGCCGTTTTAAATTCTCCGTATGTATGCATACTTAGAAATTTTATGAGTATGTCTAAAAAAGTTTTAATTAGATCGCAAAGAAAATGTCCAAAAGCCAAAGTACTTGAAGCAAAGTCGTTGATATACCTAATTAGAGATAATAGAAAAACCTTGCAGAACTTCAGAACAATACACACTCACACAGTACTGTTTTACGATTACCGATTATAATTATTTAAAGTTAAAAATCATTTTTAAATAATTTATTATACTATTAAACTAATTGTTGTCAATCTGATTATGATTAAACCTTTTTTCATAATCAATAAGCGAGTACAACCGTTATACAACACTATGCCAAAGACAAACAAGACTGAGAAAAAATAATTTAATGACAAGCAAGAATGACAGGTTTAAATTTTTATCATCGAAGTATTTTTCATGAAATTATTCTATTTTCTCAAGGTAAATTAATGTCGAAATGGCCGCATAAATCTAACTATGGTTCCATAAAACGAATATGATCACGGTTGATATTTAAATGTACGTAATTATGGATATATGGAGTCGAGATCCAATCTGTTTGTTTACTACATTGTTTGAATCTGTTGAATTCCACTATATATGAAGTGCACGAACGTGGCCGAAGGTAGCCGAGAGTGTGATTCGTTTTCGTGACAGAATTTCTGGATTCGGTCTCCACGCAAGGCCCGCGATAGAAGCTATGCAATAGCTTAAAAGTTCTTTTTATAACATTACTAAGTCAAGGCTCAGTTTTGTTATCACAATCTTAAATTAAAGTTGATTCGCTAGCGATATGAAACAAGACTTAAATCTATGCCAAGTCGGTGAAAGATAAGCTTGAAAAATGCACGCAATCTAGTTGAGCCCGTTTTATACAAATTTAGCTTAGATTTATAATTATTATTACAAACGTACACTTAATATAAATTGAGATAATATATTATTTTGTTATGTAATATATTTAGGTGTTTAGCGTTAACACTTAAATTTATGGCTAAGAATACAAATAAATAGACAAATATAATTAGCATCATAAACCAAAATAATAAACTAAATATTTCTTTTTTTTGTATAGTTAAACTTATTCCCAAGATAAAAGTAGTCTATGTGTTATTCCAGACTATAACCTATCCCTGTACCAAAATTTTAGCTAGATCCGTTTAGCCCTTCAGCTTTAGAAACTTACAAACATCCACACTTACTAACTTTCGAACTTCGAGTATTTGTACATAAAACTTGGTAACCCTACATTGCATTTTAACCCATAGCGGTCTAAGTCCTGAGGAAAATGGTTCTCCTTTGATAAAATAATTAATTAGCCTCATAGCCTTGAGCTTCTCGACTGCAATATCGTATTAAACTGGCACTTAAGTGTAATACTAGCTACCACTTTAAATACGCATAGTTAATTCAAAATCACAACAAAATTATGTAGACAATGTATGACTGTTTGTTTAAATGCGCTTACTTAGGAACTAGCATAATAAGTAGGTAGTGTTCTGTAAACGATCACTGTAGTAAGCAACTTTCACTATGGCCAGTCCTTGAATGGGTGACCACTTTGTGACATTTATTTTAGTGCTTCCGTGCTTCCGAAGGCACGTTAAGTCGTTGATTCTGGTTGCCAGTCTGTCGTTGAGCCAAGTTGAAGGCCTTTTTAGGCGGCTTGAAAATTTCAACAGCAGGCAGTCACATCCTGCGCTGGTCCATCTCAACACGGCAATACGGCTCACCACCTATTACGTGGAATAAATTCTAAAAAGGTGAAATGTGGGCGTATAATATGCCTCTGCCTACCCCTTCGGGGATAAAGGCGTGACAATATGTATGTATATAGAAAAACTGTAAGCTGTATCATCGTCGGCATCGTCATCAACATCATTACAGCCGTATAGGCGCCCACTGCTGGCCATAGGCCTCTCCCAAGTATCGCCACAACGTTCGGTCTTGAGCCGCCCGCAAGCTGTGTAATAGCATTTAAAATGTAACAATACTAAAAGGCAATTGTAAATTGTACACGGTGAAATGTGGGCCGGTATAGGCCTCTGCCTACCCCTTCGGGGATAAAGGCGTGAGTATATGTATGTATGTATGTAATACTAAAAGGTCGCTCTATAGGTAGTATAATCTAGAGAAAAAAAACATTTTACACACAATTTTTTTCATCTCTAGGTTATTTCACACTGCTGATAGAATGATGACACTTAGTGAAACTTGCTGCACATTATTGAAAAACTTCTGAGGCGTAACTGGTCAGAGGTATGTTAATAAATACCTATTTTGGAACAGTATATTGTCGTATATTCAGTCCCCTTGTTTTTTTTTCTTATGTGTCATCAATATTTCTAGTTGTATTGATCTAATAGATGAACAAGCTGGTTGATTGACACATCTACGCCCGAAGTTATAGAGTCAGATACATGAAATTTTAACAATATTATAGT
This sequence comes from Miltochrista miniata, assembly GCA_933228765.1. Taxonomy (NCBI): domain Eukaryota; kingdom Metazoa; phylum Arthropoda; class Insecta; order Lepidoptera; family Erebidae; genus Miltochrista; species Miltochrista miniata. Next base: position 40,564,565 of record OW121750.1, on the reverse strand, counting down.
GTGAAACGAGTAGGCAAATTATAAATGAGAGTTAAATAAAAATAGTGCTTTTTTTTTTTTTTTTTTTGACGTGTAGAAATCCTACATGGATGCTATGCCGGACTCCTACCGACTAAAACCACACGATGCCCTACAACTGTCTACGGCCGGGAGCCCCGGGTAAGCCCTCGGAAGGATGTCCCAGGGCTCTCGGCAGACTTTGGCGAACACTTCAACCTCGCCTATGGGGTTCGGGTAAAATAGTGCTTACAGCTAGTTTAATTTGAATGCTGAATAACCAACAAAAGAACGCACTGGGTCTTGAATTGTTAAAGTAGTAAACAGCGGGCCTAAAAACGCAACATTTTAAGTTTCATATTATGAAACGTACAATGTTTCCTTTAGGGCCCGCAGGACTCATTTAGGACTCGCACGGAAATTTTTTCGGTATTGTATTTTTAAAGCCATTTTTTATTCATGTAGCATAATGATTATTGTATAATGTGCATGTTCTGAATAAATGTATTTATTAACACGCTTTTTATTAGCTTCACTTGTAACTATGTATGTAAAAAAATCTTGGAATGTTAATTTGATATAAAGGGAATAACGGACAAGATCGGGTCGTGTTTACGGCGGTTTTCCATTCGGGCGATCTTTAAACCATTAAACAAAGTGGCTAGGTACGTGCGAACACCAAAAGACATCTAACTCTGCAAACACCAGGTGTCTACAAAGTAGATTGCAGCTGCAGTAGCTCCTACATAGGCCAAACCAAGCGGACCATCGCGGAAAGGGTCAAAGAACATATTGCAGCTGTAAAAAATCGTCAGTTGAACAAATTGGCAATAGCAGAACACCTCGATTCGGGCATTAATCACTGGATCGAACTTCACCAACCGAAAGTCCTCTTCACTGATCGCCATTATTATCCACGTATGGTGCGTGAAGCCATTGAAATCAGAAAACACAAAAATTTCAATAGGGATGATGGATACAAGCTCTCCGGGATGTGGAATTCAGTGATTAATAAACTTGAACGTAAAACTGTGCCAATTAAAACTGACGTAGTGAGTGTAGTGTGTCGCCGGCCTTATCCTTCGTTGTAATAACAACGGAGGGTAGTTCGACAAGAAATAACTTCGTGGTTTTTGTCGATCCTCGCCTCAGTCCAACCGCGACCTCGGGCGCTGCAACGTGCTCGAAACGTCGGTGAATGTAAGTAAACAGTATTCGCGTAAAGTCCCGAATTCTAAAAGTATGAATGTTAATTTGACTTACTTCCCGTCCTTCGATCAGTCTGAAATTTTGCACACGCTCTGAGTTCTGATGACAATACATAACTAGCTAAAAAACGTCATTACAAATCCAATATGGCGGCCTCCCCAAAATGGCGGACTGGCTGTTTGAAATCCACCCCCATGATATCGAATGAAAGGGTTTGCTGTCAGGAATACGAAAAAAATTGTTATTATTATTATTAATTATCTAATAGAGATCAAAGTCTGGAAGTAATTCAATATTTATTCCTCAGTCCATAGCCAACGTCATAAAAATGTTATCATTATAATTTTTGATAAAGTCCAAAAGTCCAAAAGTCCAAAAGTCCAAAAGTACAAAAGTCCAAAAGTCCAAAAATCCAAAAGTCCAAAAGTCTAAAAGTCCAAAAGTCCAAAAGTCCAAAAGTCCAAAAGTGCAAAAGTCCAAAAGTCCAAAAGTCCAAAAGTCCAAAAGTCCAAAAGTCCAAAAGTCCAAAAGTCCAAAAGTCCAAAAGTCCAAAAGTCCAAAAGTCCAAAAGTCCAAAAGTCCAAAAGTCCAAAGTCCAAAGTCCAAAAGTCCAAAAGTCCAAAAGTCCAAAAGTCCAAAAGTCCAAAAGTCCAAAAGTCCAAAAGTCCAACAGACCAACAGTCCAAAAGTCCAAAAGCCCAAATGTCGACAGTCAAGTAGGTACTTGGTATAGTAAGTTCAACTCATCTGTGCGCGCGGCCCTATGTGTGGGTAAGCCTCGTATAAACACAGTGACTTCGTGTGAGTGACAAGAGGTACAGTGAAGTACAAAATACAAAAACACTTGTTTAACTAAAATAAAAAATTAAGGGGTGAAATGTATGTTAAACATTTTAATATGTATCGCTGCTAAAAGAATAAAATTGAGGAATTTTAGGATTCGCTGCTCTCTACAAGGTTAATTATAAATTCAGATTCCATTTAAAAATGTCCATAGTATCCTTCTACTAACTTTGTATTACGCCCCATCTCTTCATCAATTTGACTTAAACGTTCGTTTATTAATTTCAATATTCCCACCACATTTTGTTCGATGTTATGCAAAGCATTTTTTTTTCAATCCCACTACTATTTCGATTGGGTTTAGTTCAGGATGATACGGTGGTAACCGGAGAACTTTTAAGCCACATGGCTGAAGTACCTATGTCATAAATCTTATAACAAACTAGCTGAACCTTGCATCTTCGTTTACGTCACATGAGGTGTTCGAAAGGAGAGGTATTTTTTCATCAGACTCATCAAGCAGCGTGTAAAACTGCCCTGCCCTCTGACAAAGGAACCGCGCAAAATATCGAGATCAAAAGTATCCCAGAACCTTCTTCGGATCATAAGCTCAGATTGTCCCAAGTTGCCTTGTAATCAATTCAGTAGTTTCAGCGTGATACTTATTCGGAATACGGACAGACAGTTATAAAAAAAATTAATTACATTTTCGGCTTTAGTATCGATTAGAGAACGCCCTACAATTAAAATTTTCAAATTATCTTTCATGTACAGACTCTCGACCCTCAACAGTTTTTTGAAGTAAAACTTCTTTAGACGCGACCTAGGGAGTAACTCAGATATTTTTTCTGTCGGAAGTAACGCTATTTGAATTTTGAATAGTGGAAACATAGTTTTCATTTCTCATACTCGGAAAGTGTGTTTTCTTGGTTTGATTATTGAGTGGAAAATGCTGTTTCCCTCCCTAGAGAGGGAAAAACTCATACAAATTACTTTCCACCTAAGCGCCGGAATAAACTTTAAAAATAGAAGTGCTATCAGCTGTGAAGAGATATATGTAAATAAAAACTAATTAAAAAGTCTTATTATATTATTACCTACTGATTTGAATAATATTACTAACAACATTGTATGTTTCATATTATGAAACGTAAAATGTTTGGTATGCTTTGTATGTTCTGTATTTCAAATTATATGAATTGTATGTTTCATATAATGAAACGTACAATGTTGCCTTTTTAGGCCCGCTGATAGTACCAAGTTCCATTCAGATCGATTTAGTCGTTTCGGCGTGATACTTATTCGGGATAATGACAGACAGACAGACATGAAAAATTCAAATTACATTTTCGGCTTCAGTATCGATTAGAGAACGCCTTACAATTAAAAATTTCAAAATATCTTCCATGTACAGTCGACCCTCAACAGTTTTATTATATGTATAGATTTTCAAATTATCTTCCATGCACAGACTCTCGACCTTCAACAGTTTGTTTACATGTATAGAGTATGGTCTTTTTATTTTTAAATCAAGTCATACAGTTAAATGTTTGTCATATTTGCTGTATAAGCAATATATTGTTTTCTGTCGACCATCTCTGCATTTATATTTTTTTTTTGCATTAGAATTTGGAGCTCTATAATTTTTTCACTATTCTGTAGGCCTTCGTAAGTTACATAGTTCTACCATACAATATTTTGTTATGCCTCGAAGGGCTTAGGCAGCGTTTTCGTTAAAAGCTCCCAGACTCCTTATTTTTTTCCGACATCTCCAACTAATATCGTTATATTTTAGTCAATGTCAAACAAACTCAACAAATTATATACGCAAACCGTTCTCAAGAATCATTGGTGATATCAGTATGAAAATCCATGCAGTAGTTTTTAAGTTTATCGTGAACAGACAGACGCGGCGGGGACTTTGTTGTATAATAATATGTAGTGATAAAAAATATTAATTACATCGAATTGTCACATCAAAAATATTTATCTGACTTCTTAAACATTTTCTCCGTGAAGAACTAGACATTTTCTTTAACGACTGTACCCATGGTATTATCACTTAGAACAATGTGTAATGAATTATAATGTAACCAACTTACACAGGATGTCAACGTTGCAATTACATTGAGACTTGTCATGATATTTAATTTCGTTTCATTATAACGTAAGAGTTGTCTTCAAAACGTGGTAGATGACGCTGTATGCTTTTTGTTTATTATGATTTTTATTTCGCGGCCTTGCAGAGAGTTTCCTGCAAAGACTGCTTGGCACCGCTGGTGTCGTCAATAAGTCAAGTTACGTCTCGATCTCATAATATACAAATGTACTCTGTGAAGACGGCCGCGTCACTGCCACACAAATTAAAGCTGTATAATTACTAGCGCACGCACACATAGCGCCGCGCGCACTGATGAGTTGAAATATCTTATACTTTACTTTGTTGAACATAGGCCTTAAAATCTTACTTATATATCTTACTAATATTATAAATGCGAAAGTTTGTGAGTGTGGATGTTTGTTACTCTTTCACGCTCAAACCGCTGAACGGATCGGGCTGAAATTTAGTACAGAGATACATTATAGTCTGGAATAACACATAGGCTACCTTTTATCCCGGGAATAACTTCCCGCGGGAACAAATTTTACGCGGGCGAAGCTGCGGGCATCAGCTAGTATTCTTATATAGAAATAATTATACTAGCATAGTTGATAAAAAATGCTATGTAATAGCTTTACCGCGGCAGTCCCCGAGTGCCACACGTCTTTTTTTTTTATTGATGTAGCACTTAAAATTTTGTGATAATAACTTTTACTTTATGCTCTGTATATTAGTCACCTAACAGTTAAGTTTTAAACGAAATTTAATAATGACGAAATTGAAATTCAAATCCCGGGGTCATTCTTCCGAGGGCTTACCCAGGGCTCCCAACCGTAGGCAGTCGGTAGGGACCGTGTGGTTTTTTAGTCGGTAGAAGTCCGACATAGCATCGATGACGGATTTTTCTCACGTTAAAAAAAATTGAAATCTATGAAAATTGTAGTACCTACAGAAAATATTATGAGGTGTTTCCTAACATACATCCAAACTTATCTTTCTGAGGAGTTCGATTCGTCATTTCTCCCTTACAAATTATTAGTTATGGCACAGGGCGGAAACTCCAGCTTGAATGTGTGCATGTGATCAATAATATGCAAGCAAATTGTCCGTCAACGCGCACGTCAACTCTACTGACAGCTGTAGCGCGACAGGGAGTTGCCGATCTGTATGTAATACTATTATATTACCTTTGGTTATGGTAACTGTTGTACGTTAGGATTGACGAATCGAAGGAGTGAGGTGGGTTCCTCTTCCTCCCATCCTTTATTATCGTTAAATAATCATATATACATGTATGGTCACGCCTTTATCCCCGAAGGGGTAGGCAGAGGCATATCACATGCCCACATTTCACCTTTTTTTTAGAATTTGTCCCACGTAATAGGTGGTGTGCCGTATTGTCGTATTGAGATGGACAGGCGCATGTTGTGACTGCCTGTTGTTGAAAATTTTCAAGCCACCTAAAAAGGCCATCATCTTGGCTTAACGACTGCCGTTTTACTGGCAACTGAGACCAACGGATTCACGTGTCTTCCGAAGCACGGAAACGCTCAAATAAATGTCACAAAGTTGTCACATGGATAGTCACTGGTCACTTATCTAAGGACTGGCCATAGTGAAAGTTGCTTACTGCAGTGATCAATTACAGAACACTGAGTCCGCGGGGCCACGAGTGCTTCAAGAGCGAGTTAAATATACATAACAGTAATTAATATAGTATATGTAAGGACATCTAATGCCAAGTTTGTAGCCAGACCCAGATATGGCATTACTGAATTGTTATTTGTTACTCCATAACTGTACCATTTAATTATGTTAAATTAATATATTACGATATCAATATTATAGCTCTGGCAACTGCTTAGTTTCATAGTTACGAATATTACATTTATATTCGTCAAATTAGTTTGAGCTTGAACTGCCCATGCATACATACCATAGCGACTGTCTATCATCGGGGTAGGCAGAGACCCTTAATTTCTCATTTGTTACGATCCTTTCATACATTATCAGCTTCTTCTACTTTCATATCATATGGCTCAAAAACTAGTCGTCAAGTTTTTAGCTATCATGTTTTGGTAATTTGATTATTTTAAATTTAACGCTCATAAGTGGTTTAAATGTTGTACAAAGTAATGGACTAAATGTTTTTAAACGAACAATAACAATAATATTTTATTCATAATGAACCAGTTTCGGGTCTTCAAGTAGGTACTCCGTTCTTTGGGTTACTATGAAAATGTATTTGACGTTGACATGGTTAAATACTTGCCATACTTCATACTTCGCTGAGGATCATTTAAGCTTAACTCCGCGTTTATTCCTTTGTGAAAGGTATGCTTGCTTTTCTTTTTCATGTTTTGTAAACCTTTGAAGAATTTGCATGATTTTGGAATTTCCATGTGAAATTACTTCTTTATAATGGAATTGAAATTTATAAATTTAGAGATCAAATAAATGTAAAAATGTACTTAAAAATTATTGACTGTTTATGGGGAAAGTAAAGTTGGTCTAGAGGTTGAAATGTGCGGATCACGAGGTCGTGGGTTCTGTTCCCGCCGGAGACAAAAAGTAGTGTGATCCTTAAATTTTTGTCTCGAGAGTTTGGGTGTTTCTATGTAGGACTAGTATGTATTTAAAAAAGTACACATATATGCATATAGTCACGCCTTTATCCCCGAAGGTACAGGCAGAGGCATAGTATACGCCCACATTTCACCTTATAGTTTTATGTCATACAGTTGAAATTTTTCAAGCTGCCCTTCAGTAATATAAGGCCTTCAACTTGGCTTAACGATTGTCATTTCACTGACAACCGGGTTTCATATCGAGTTTTCCTTCTCTACGCAATAGATCTTTTTGCGAAAGTGATCCCTTAGTCGCCTCTTACGAAACCTTCTAGATGAATTCGAGTGGCGACATTTTGTACAATGTCCCGTCGCAACACGAGGTTAAAAAGTAGATAAATATTAATATCCTTGGCCATATACCCATAACACGAGCAGGTTATTCCTAGCTTACTTTGGGATCAGATAGCGTTGTGTGAAAATGTCCGTGATTATTTAGAATGAAGTGAGTGATTTTAAAAAAATATCAAGAAGCATTGCCGAAAAAAAAGTAAAACCGTTCAATTTTAAAGATGACGCAACAATGATGAAAAAAATGGAATGCTGTAGTTTGAAATAAACCTACAGACAATTCTAAACTTTAGGGATGATTAATAACAAACAAGAACTTTCGGGTTTGAAAATGAAAATAATTTTCCAGTAGGAATTTTAAAGAATACACCAGATGATGCCCGCGGCTTGGCCCGCGTAGGATTTTGTTCCCATTCCCGTGGGAACTTAGAATATTTTTAGGTCTCAAGCTCCTTTGTTTTTAATAAATTTATTAAATAAATTATTCCAAAAAGTAATAAATAATGAAACGTGATATACTGCAATTTGAAACTGCATTAGCACCACGGGTTTCACCATTCAAATAAATAAATAAATTCAATAAATAAATATTGTTGGACATTCTCAACAACATCATCTAGCCCAAACCAAGCTACAAAGCTTGTGCTATGGGATCTAGACGACTGATATACATACTTATATATTTCTAAATACATACATATTATACATAGAAAACACCCAAACTCCGAAACGAACATTTGTGGATCACACAAATATTTGGACCGACCGGCGACCCAGGACCTCCAGCGCTGCAGGCGGTATCACTACCGACCGCGCCACAGAGGCAGTCAAATACGTTTAAATTTCGTATCATTTTGATGCACTGCTTTGCTCCCTTGGGTGGTAACTTGATGTTATGTTTATAGGATAACATTTCAATATTTGAAAATTGATGTACCAATAACAGAAAAAGTTGTTGAAGGGGAGCTTCTTAAATATCATTATTTTCATTTTTTTTGAAACATCTGTGAAAATTTAAAGTGTCTAGCTACCACGACTCATGATATACAGCCTGGTGACAGCAATTTCTCAAAAGGTAAAAATTGGCTTCAAAGGGTAAAAATTGGACAAAATTATTCAATTTTTACCCTTTAGGTACGGAACCCAAAAACATTTTTTTTATGGTATTTAAGATCCATAATTCAATATATAATAATACTAGCTGATGAGCGCGGCTTCACCCGCGTGAGATTTGGTTCCCGTTCCCGCTTCTCGTGGGAACATTTTCCCGGGCTAAAAAGTAGCCTATGTGTTATTCCGGACTATATTTTATTTGGGTTCCAAATTTCAGCTCGATCCGTTCAGCCGTTAGAGCGTGATTGAGTAACAAACATCCAAACATCTAAACATCCAAACATCTTCACAAACTTTCACATTTATAATATTAGTAGGAAGTAGGAAGTAGGATGAAGAAACTTCTCCCAGTTCTGCAGGGTTGGCACAATTGAATGTTGTTTCTCCCATGTGTCTACCCATTTTAGATACTCACTTATCCAGAAAGAACCTTCACTTCCTTCACAACCCAACGTTCTGCAGTCGGGTAATAATTACCAACTGATAAAGGCAAACTGCTCATGTAATACACGTTAGGGAGCACGATGGGGTGGCGTGATATGGTTATAATGATGATTGATTTCGTACGTTTATTGGAAGTGTGTTCAAGGGCAGATCGCTTATTAATTTGAGGTGAGGCAACCTTCATTTTGAGATTGTGTGTTCAGTGTTAATATTTTCTTTTGATTTTTCAAATTTGCAAGGCTTTGGTAACTACTTTTGATAATAATATGAAACCTTGGTAGTATAGAAAATCCTTGGCGGCGGCTTGAAATTAAATAAACTTTAACAGTGTGTCGTCACAACCACCGTGTGTAACGCCTTTGGCATTGCAAACGTCCATCGGCTAAGGTAATCAACCATAAACTTGTCTGCCACCTTAGTACCTAGTTATAAAAAAAACAAAGGTTCAAGCTTTGATTTCTTTTAATACCACTAAGGTGACAGACAAGCATACGATCAACCAGATCTAGTGGTGGTCACCGTAGCGTATGAACGTTTGCAACACCAGAGACGGTACACTTGCGCTGCCGACCCTGCACAAACCTTCTAACAGACTTTATAGTATATTATATACTTCTATAGTCTAAAGTTGTTTTGTGTGCGGTGTAGAATTTTTCAAAGTCAAAACTCACGATTTCTTAAGCTCGAGTGTAAAGGGCTATAGAACCCTATAATGTAGGCAAGAAGAAAGAAAGCAAGAAAAAAAGAAAAAGAAATTTATTTCACATAGGCATTTACAGATGCTCTTGTAAAACGTCCAGAATATAAATCAAAATCTACCACCAGTTCACAACGCGACCCACCTGAGAAGAACTGGCAAGAAACTCAGCGGGTTATTCTTTTTAGAGCTCTATTTACAAAATGAATCTAGAAACTATGCATTTGACAATTTTTTGAGAATCCAGTAGAGCAGGTCATTTCCAGGCTTCTCCATCCAACAAATAATCACCAATTGTATAGTAGCCCCTGCAGTACAATTTACTTTTTACAACCTTTTTAAATTTATTAAGGGACATACTTTTAATTTCGTCTGGTAGCCTGTTGTAAAAGCGTATACAGTTACCCATGAAAGAATTGCTGATTTTGTGCAATCTGCTATGATAAACAGCAAGGTTACTTTTATTTCTAGTGTTGACATGGTGTCTATCACTTAACTTAGCGAATCTATGTAAATTTCTTTGTACGTACATAAGATTCTCAAAAATGTATTGTGATGCTACTGTAAGAATTTTAACCTCTTTGAATTTCTCGCGCAGAGAGACCCTTGGACCTAATCTATATATGGCTCTTATGGCCCGCTTTTGTAAAATAAAAATTTTATCTATATCTGCAGCATTGCCCCACAGTAGAATACCGTATGACATTATGCTATGAAAGTAACTGAAATAGACTATTCTAGCCGTATCTACATCCGTCAAGTGCCTTATCTTTTGTACAGCAAATGCTGCTGAACTTAATCTATTTGCTAGTTTAACAATATGTGGACCCCATTGTAAACCAGCATCGACAGTTAACCCTAGGAACGTCGTTGATTCCACAAGTTCCAACACCCGACCATTAAGTTGAACATTGGTTTCTGACTGTGTTACATTAGGCAAGGTAAATTTTATGCATTTAGTTTTATTATCATTCAGTCTAAGATTGTTAGTGTTAAACCAATGAACCACTTTCAAGATTGCGTTGTTGACATCGTCATAGTTATCTATTTGTCTTTTAACTTTGAAAATCAAAGAAGTATCATCTGCAAACAAAACAATCCTGTTGTTGTCCCCCAGGTAAAAGGGTAGGTCATTAAAATATATAAGGAATAAAAATGGTCCGAGTATTGAATCCTGTGGGACGCCCATAGTAACTACAGAGCCCTCCGAGCGTGTACCATTAACATCAACCCTCTGAATTCTATTGTTCAAATATGAAGTCAGAAGATCGAGAGCCTTGCTTCTTATGCCATAATGGTGTAATTTCCTGATTAATGTTTCATGTTGGACACAATCAAATGCCTTGGACAAATCGCAAAACACACCAATTGCATCTTGTTTATTCTCCCAGGCCTCGTAAATACATTTCAATAACTCTACACATTTATTGGAAATCCTAGGTGGGAGATCCTTCCACAGTCCGAGCGTTCGCTGTTCTAAGCGGAGATAGAACCTAGCCGTAGGCATCATATCAAACAGTTTCTCAGAGTACAAACCGGCGATAAAATACGTATAAGGAGGCAAAGTCTCCTATCGCTAAAGGGCTCCACTTCACCTGTAAGTATGAGACCGTCGACAACTCTTTTGATGTTGGAATTGTATTGATATTGATAGCTCTTTTTGAAAACGGATTGAGGAGGTAACAGCGGCATTAGAACTAGAAACTGCACAAGCGTTGCCTATTGCCACACTCGACTTGAGCGAGCACTGTCGCTTCGCTTCACTGACAGTGGTTATCGAACCCACGACCCGTATCTTAGTCAAGTACTCAAACCGCTAAACCAATAACAATCATAACCATTACCTATAAAAGTCATAATAAACCTACATACACACCTAGATTGACTTTTCGTAAGTACATAACGGTATTCATGTATTCAAATCTAATGTACATTTACATCGTCTTCGTATACGTTGCGCCTTATAAATTCATTGCGTATGTCACCTCGCGATCCACAAACGTATTCATTATGCTAAACCCTGTTATTTTATCCCTCTTATAAAGCCCTCGAACCCAAGGTGGAGTGGATGAAATATCTCATTTTGCATAGTCTCGTAGTATTATAGAAGTTAGTAAGTAACCAAAGAGTAAGTAATTTTACGACTAGTATCTTACTTCTTATTTCACTAGTAATATTATAAAATTAAATGCGAAAGTAACTATGGTCGTGGGTTCGATTCCCACCGGAGACAAATCTTTGTGTGAACTATAAATATTTGTCTCAAGAGTCTGGGTGTTTCTATGTATAATATGCATGTATTTAAAAAGTATATAAGTATTAATATCCGTGGTCTGATACCCATAACACAAGCAGTTTATTCCTAGCTTACTTTGGGATCAGATTGCGTTACGTGAAATGTCCGTGAATATTATTTTATTTATATTAACTCTGTCTGTCGGTCTGTCTGTCTGTCTGTTAGCTTTCACACCTAAACGGCTGAAGCGATTGAGATGAAATTTGGTATAGAGATAGTTCGAGGCCCTGGGAAGGACATAGGCTTTTTAACGGAATGCGCAAAAGGAGGGTTATGATTTAACGCGATAACGACCTCTACGCGGTCGAAGTCGCTGGAATCAGGAAAATTTGTGAGTATGGATTTGTAAATGTTTGTTAATCTTTAGGATTTATAATCCCGCAAATTTAGCTTGAAACAGAGTGATTAGGTTACTTTAATTCTCGTAGTGTTAAAATTTGGTATGTACGTTCAGAAAACCATTATAAATTAAATTAATGTAAAAAGTCTCTATCGATATCGCGTGAGCAATAAAAATCGAGGTCAAAGTTGGGAAAACTGGGTTTCACTCGTTTTTAAGCTAAACTACCTAATATTATTAAGAAACGTATCCCACTGCACGTGTTAAGGTAACTTGGCAGGACTTTGTATCTCAACCGCCATCTATTTGAAAAAAAAATCATTGCAAAGTAGCTCGAGGCAAAGCTGGACGGCACTGCAGTGGAAAATCCAAAAAACAAGCATATCTTCGTTTGAATCTCATTTAAGAAAAGTTGGGATCCAATATTCTAATGTAAGACATCGCGCAAGAGCGGTTTGGCGCATTGTTACTGCCACACTAGAAAGGAGCTACTTTAGTTTTTGTCTATTTATTAGGATTTACAGCTTCTACATTAAAATAGATTGCTGAATAAATTTGGATAGATACTTACGTGACGATAGAAAATTTGTTGCCACGTTCTCTAGAGAACGGGTAGTTATCCAACCGCCACTTTTATCAACCAATAAACATGTACATACGGTCGAAAGTAGTAACCTCCTCCTTTTTTGAAGTCGGTTAAATAAGCAGATTAATCTATCAGTAGCAGTACTTCATCTGTAACTGTAAAATATGACAAATCTGTACGAATTCTTTATTACTAGCTGAATACTTTGAGTGACCATTCTACGCATCTGGTGACATCGAACAGAATAAGTTTAAAACAAATTAAAACAAAAACAACAAAACTAATTTTTATTAATGAGGTTTTAATTCAGTTTTCATCAATTGACGTCCACTTCCCAACACGACCAAGCTACGGATCAATAAACTCTCTCTTGTTTTATACACAAAGCCAAACTTCTAATTGCAATAAAAAAATAATTTACTAAATTACAAAACTTTCACTTGAGCCAAATTTTAATTGAGGGAGCGCTCGCGTCCCAACTTCAATTAGATTTTGGAAATCGCGTTATGCTAAAATAAAATTTTCCCAACAGTTTGCTGTGTTTTTATCCTTGTTGAAATGTGCATTGAAGTATGGATTCTCAAATGTTTCAAAACGAATAAAATTTTAATTCGATTGAAAGTTCTTCGTTGTTGCGACGCAAGCATACCCCGAGTTAGTTAAAGCTGTGTTTAGATTGCGCAAACAATTTATTAATATATATTTTTATTATTTACTGTACTCAATAGCAACTGCTTTGACCACAGAGATTCTATTGAGAATAGTGACGTATGTCCTGACTGTTGAAATTTTATTCGAATTACAAAGTAATTGTAGATTTTCTCCGGTACATAGTGCCCGGTGACAACAAATAGGCTTGCTCCCTATTACAAAGGACCTACAAACTTCTGGCAAGTTGTGTGTAACTCACCGCTGCTTACCTTCTTAAGTTATTGTAATATTATCGATAATAAAGATGATTTTTACAATTATAAGTTAATTTTACATACATCATTAGTATGAAAATATTAAAAGCAAAAAAAAAGCTTTTGAGGAATTAGTGTAGAGGGGCCTTTATGTTATCACAGCATTGTCAAACTAATAAAGAGGCCAGCGCACGGTGGTTCCGCCAATAGGTCATAAATGCTAAAATTTCATCATCAATACCCCCAATTTCATTATCTATAATGTTTTACCGATAGACAAGCTATTCTAAAATACAAATATGTCACACATTTTACCTAATTATCACTTATTTCTCGATCTCTCTGACGTGAACACATCATTACGTTGTGCTCGCCTTATCAGTAACTCATTAGCACTACTGTATATGTGTAACTGAATTGTCAGAACTGCATTATTTTTGAGGGGTGTTTGTGAAATGGATTTTGAAGATCAAGGTATGTTATTACTAATTAGCTATATTTTTAAGTTTTGTTTTACTCATTATGACGTATTTTAACGTGCTACGCCACACAGTATTTCTACCAAATTTGTATGTTATAGTTGACTTCACATAGACCTACAAAAAGTTTCAACCATAATCGAATACTCTCACATATCTTATATTAAAGATCGAACTGTCTATTTTGAAAATATAAAAGGTTTTTCTGCGCCCTTTTGCATCTTTAGTTGCTATATAGGCTCTACGACTGCGTAGGCTTGTCTACGAAACACATGTTAATTATTATTGTTTTTTTTTTCAGGAACTTTGATTAAATGTTCTTTCTCAAGAATGCATTTTTTTTGAGATTTGGTCTGCCATAGCTAGAATTATTCCTCAAAAACATCAACACGTGTTGGTAAATATTCTAGATTTACTGGAAAAGGCCGAAAATGTAGAAATTAGGAACTTAGATAGTAAAATACTCAATTTATGTTAAAGCCTTGATAGATTTTGGAAAGTTGTCTCAAGAAGTAAATCATTTTTTAAGCTATTGCATAGCTTCTATCGCGGGCCTTGCGTGGAGACCGAATCCAGAAATTGTGTCACGAAAACGAATCACACTCTCGGCTACCTTCGGCCACGTTCGTGTATCTCGCACTTCATAATTTTTTTGTTTACGTCAATTATGAACTCTGCAGTCGTTATATATTATGTCAAATAATCCAAAAATTGATACTTGTACCCAGAATCGATCTTGCGCCTTCTGCGTACCGATCCGCGTCTTAACCACTCGACCAAAGTTGAATTAGGAGTGCTGGTCGAATTTTGAGTTCTTAATGTGAAATGACAATTTCGATGCTGTCAATTACATTAGTTGCTGTCAATTTACTTCGTCTAAATAAAAAATCGACTATAGGTGTATAGGTAGGTATTCATCATCTATGTACTGTAGGTACTCGTATAATGTGTAAAAAGTGTAAAAAGTGTTTTAAAATATGAATAAACAAAGTGCATTTATTAATGAAGAAAGTCACGAAAAATAGTGAAAGAAAATGAGTGAGAGTACTCTATATACATACATTTTATTATTATTATCACCAATGCAGTATTATTTTTTGTTTTGTTAATTTATATATAATACTGCTATAAAGATAACCAAACCAGGGAGTACGTTCCCATGGGAAGCGGGAAGGAAATTTCACGCTGACGTAGCCGCGAGCGCCATCTATCTCATACCTATGTACTTTAAACGTGTCATAAAAGTCACAACAATACCATACATGCATATTTCAAAGAATGTCTATTATTACCATAAAATTTGTAAAAATAGTTTTTAAGTAGGTAGATAAGAAGAAACCTATTGTTTTATCTTTTAACTAGCTGACCCTCGCAACTTTGTTTACGTCACACAAGGTCTATGAAATTAGAGGTATTTATTAATCATACTCATCAAGTAGCGTGTGAATCTGCCCTGTTTGCTTAATCAAAATAGAGCTTAATGGTTAAAGCTATTCCTCAGTATAGAATTTTCCTCAGTATAAACAATTTACATACAAACACCATGTTAGAATTTTATTACATGTATCAATGTAGTAGACGTAACGTGATGTCATTTTGACATCAATCAAATGTCATCAATATTCTGAAAAAGAAATTAAAAATAGAGTTCACAAACTCTTTTGAAAATACATACTGTACCTACCTTAGAGGATCGTATTGAAGCTATCAGGATAGTTAACAACCATCCATAAAAAATAGATGGTATAATGCTGAATACCGCAAAGAACATTCGGCGCGGCATAGAATGGGGCCTATACTGATATCCTGTAGGATTTAAATGATGCCGATGTCCTGTGCCTGCTGAAGCACACACACGCCGTCATGCATGTCTGCAGGACAACGTGCAGGACAAAGTGCAGGATGAGGCAGCGAATGGCTGGACTGAAATTAAAATCGACAGACGCAAGAGATGTGGTGGAGGCACTAATTCACGTACCTCGGGAGTGTCGTGTCAGAAACTGATGGGATAGGAGAGTACCCTACATCATTTCGAGTCTCGCCAACGCCAGAACAACCTTTACACAGCTGCGCCCCGTAGGCAGTTGCGAAAATGGACACGAAGAGTGAAACTCAAAACAAAGTAAACGTTAAAACTGTACTGCTAACTGCTATACGGATGCGAGACATGGAAGGTCACTAAAGACATTTCGCACCAGCTACCAGCTATAAGTCTACGTCAAACGCTGCCTCCAATGGATCCTCGGTACATACGGGCCCGAGAACATCACGAACGTAAGATTATTGGAACACTGCAGTGAGACCCCTATCCACCAACAGATCAAACGTCGGAAGTGTAGCTGCTGCGCTGGATTGAACACACGCTGCAAAGGGACCATGATCACATCATACCAAGGCAAGCCTTACTGAAACTACTGGTAGGGTTTCAAAAACTGTTCGATAGTAAGTAGGTACATTTATTGATAGTGGCTATAGGCTACATAACATAATGCTAAGATTAATAGGAGCGGTTCAGCAATGAGGAATGTTTCGAAAACGGAAAACATTTAATCGTTATAAGAGTATCCGTTGCGCCTCTGCGTAAATGGTTGAAGTTACATAAAAATAATTTATTACAAAATAATTGTTCTTCTTAAAAAGTTCTAAAACAAAATACCTATTAAGCTATTGCATAGCTTCTATCGCGGACCTTGCGTGGAGACCGAATCCAGAAATTGTGTCACGAAAATAAATCACACTCTCGGCTACCTTCGGCCACGCTCGGCCACGTTCGTGTATCTCGCACTTCATATACCAACGTGTACACGTGAGCGTTTGCATAACGTGTACCTATGTATATGAAGTGAAGTAAGGTGAAGTGGGGTGGACTGAGGTGTGTAGGGTGGGGTGAAGTGAAGTGGGGTGTGGTGAGGTGAATTGGTGTGAGGTGGGTGGGGTGAGGTTGATGGAGTGGAATTTTGGCCTTTTGGACTTTGGCCTTTGGGACTTTTGAACGTTTGGACTTTTGGACTTTTGGACTTTTGAACTTTTGGACTTTTGGACTTTTGGACTTTTGGACTTTTGGGACTTTTGGGACTTCTAGGACTTTTGGGACTTTTGGGACTTTTGGGACTTTTGGGACTTTTGGGACTATTGGGACTTTTGGGACTTTTGGGACTTTTGGGACTTTGGGACTTTTTGGTCTTTGAGGACTTTTGGGTCTTCAAAAGTCCAAAAGTCCAAAAGTCCAAAAGTCCAATAGTACAAAAGTCCAAAAGGCCAAAAGTCCAAAAGTCCAAAAGTCCAAAAGGCCAAAAGGCCAATAGGCCAAAATTCCAAAAGGCCCAAGTGTCCACAGTCAAGTAGGTACTTGGTACTTTACTTTGTTGAACATAGGCCTTAAAATCTTACTTCTTACTAATATTATAAATGCGAAAGTTTGTGAGTGTGGATGTTTGTTACTCTTTTACGCTCAAACCGCTGAACGGATCGGGCTGAAATTTGGAACAGAGATACATTATAGTCTGGAATAACACATAGGCTACCTTTTATCCCGGGAATAACTTCCCGCGGTAACAAATTTTACGCGGGCGAAGCTGCGGGCATCAGCTAGTATTCTTATGTAGAAATAATTATACTAGCATAGTTGGTAAAAACTGCTATATCCCTTCGAAGGTCAAGTCGCTACAGTATAGAAAGGAAAAAAATGCTGGGAACGGTCAAATCGCTTTAAAAGAGATTGCGTTTTCGCCAATTCTTGCCGCGTTCATAAAATTCCACTTACTATGTCTATCTTGCTCAAAGTTACCAATCTTTAGAGGAAGGAACAAGCTAGACATATTGGTGCATGCGAAGTCTCTAAAATAAATTGAATTGTAATACTCATTCATTTAAAAAGCGCGCGGCGCGCGCCGCCCACTTGAGGCAGTCACTCGCCGCGCACTGACGATAATGGTTGATTATTGTGTACGAAATAAATGATTTCCTAAAAGAAATTTATGATTCAGTGTTGCTGTTTAATGTGCTAATCGATTAGTGAAGTTATTTATACAAAAAGTAATCACTAAGTTTATAAAAAACGCGTGCCAAAGTTCGAGAGAATCTATAAAAATCTCTGTGTGAAGTGATGTGAATTGTTTTGATAACAATCCCATATTTTATAAACAACCCACTTATTGAAATCGAGACTGTGTTTATAATTAAGAATGTTAAGTGCTTCAAATGTTTTGTTAACATCAACAAGCGATTCGGATTGCAGTTATCTCGGATTTCAAGTGGTGTGTGTTTGTTATTGTTAAGTGGGGCCGCCGCGGATGGTGCGCGACAGATTTATGAGGTCGGGTATATAAAAAAAAGGCTACCCACATTTTTTAAAATTTTTTTATATTGCGAAATAATGCCTATTGAAGTAAAGTGTATAAATAAAATTCCAAATATCGGTAAAGTTTTTTCATACTAACTAATTTTATGCCATAAAGTGAGGAAAAATTTAAAATTCTGATTTTATTATTTTGTTATAAAAACAATTAAAAACAAAACGATAAAAGCCGAAACTAGTTTTTAGCTTGTTTCATAACGATTCTAGTGATATAAGTATCATAGAGGTACTATACAAAAGATATGAGATATCAGCGATTGAAGAACACCCGGGCGGGCTACCGGGCGTCGCTCGCGTCACCCGGTTACCGGATCGAAAGTTGGCGCGTGTTGCGAACGCGGACGTCCCAGAAAGGACTTTTCAAATTTGTCTAAGCGCTCGAAACGTAGAAGTTTGGCAGAATTATCACAAATAGATGACTGCTGTGAATTCACTAATCAATATTAGCTTAAAATTGAATGTAAATTCGAAAACATTTAATGAATATTCTTTGCAAACCGCTCGACTTTTAATTCAAGAATGTCCGTGGTATAATCTCTCAGCTTCCGTTCACTAAGTCCTCATCCATGGTAATGAAGTAGCACAGTAGGCTTTATTATCCAATGGGGTAATTATCTGAAGAGCCAGCAGAATCTAACAACAAAAATTATAAGGCTTTCAGGCAGGATCCACGAGAAAAATGTCACGAGTAGGTACTTACGTATACAGACTTATTTAACAGACTTTTACTCAGCTCAGACCCATTCCTTACTGGTCTTCGGAAATATTCGGAAACTGGTAAGAAAAAGAGCGTTATGTCGAGGTAGGTTTTAGATTAATAAAGAATTTAGTTTAAATTGAAATTTGTTTTGTTGTTGTAGTGATTTAGCTAAGTTGTGGTTATGATTACGTTTGTAAATATAATATTTTTTATATAAAATACAAGAAAACTAAAACTACAAGTTGTAGTTTTAGTTTTCTTGTCTTTTATATACACGACTTTTATATAACGATAACCCCTTCACGAACGGCGTTGATATCATATTCAGATATATTTCCGAACGAGGGAGAATAAATCTCAAATGTTGAGTATTAAAATTTTTATGAAGCAGTACCATATTGTACAGTTTACTGTATATTATGTATTAAATTATGTAAATAGAGCATTAATGTACAGTCGTGAAGTATTTTTTTTATTATTTACCCTCAGAAAAAATCCAATTTAACAAATTTGATAAAGTAAGGTATTAATGACCGCGCTTGTTCGGCGCTTGGACCACCGTGCAGCGCCTCGTCGTAAGGATCAGCCTAACTTTCAAATGGCTCTCCAAATTATTTGCTTTGTTTGTTTATCGAGCTGCTGTTCAATTAATTATCAGAGAATGCTGAGCCTATTTAATTAATCAATCAAGCTTTTGAACTGTACTTCTGTTGGAGCTCTGTGTTTGTTTTTGATTGACTGGTTTGATAAGCAATTTAAATGGTGTTTACTTCTTTTTTTTAAGCCATATTATAATTATTCATAAGTGAACTAAAGGGCATTTGGGCTGGAACATGCAGATTTGACAAATATCACTTAATTTAATTATATTTATCATGTTTCTGTATATAATGATCTGTCTTTTTTATACAACTTTAATGCAAAAATAAAATAACAAGAAAATCAATGTTATTAATGAGAATTTCATTTTTATTTATTCACTATTTCATCCACTTAGAAACTCTTTTCTACTTCTACCTAATTACTAACAGAAAATGAAATTACAAGTCCAAAACCAACCAATAAGGGTGTTAGCCACAATCAAATATGTAAGGTAGTGCCACCGATCTCATCAAGTATTCCTTTGATACTCCAATCCGATCGACTCAGTAATGCGGTGCCCTGGGTGCTGAAAGATACTCAGTAAATTTATGCCGATCTTGGACAAAGCTGAGAACAAAAACTTGTTAGACGAAGTTAGATCACTGTACTTATACTCAGCTCTCTAAGCGTATTTACAAACATATTTAGGTGTTCATATTTTGTTATTTTATTTTTAAGCTATTGCATAGCTTCTATCGCGGGCCTTGCGTGGAGACCGAATCCAGAAATTGTGTCACGAAAACGAGTCACACTCTCGGCTACCTTCGGCCACGTTCGTGAATCTAGTCTAGCACTTCATAATTTTTTTGTTTACGTCAATTATGAACTCTGCAGTCGTTATATATTATGTCAAATAATCCAAAAATTGATCCTTGTACCCAGAATCGATCTTGCGCCTTCTGCGTACCGATCCGCGTCTTAACCACTCGACCAAAGTTGAATTAAGAGTGCTGGTCGAATTTAGAGTTCATAATGTGAAATGACAATTTCGATGCTGTCAATTACATTAGTTGCTGTCAATTTACTTCGTCTAAAAAAAAATCGATTATAGGTGTATAGGTATTCATCATCTATGTACAACAGTGAACTGTACTCGTATAATTTGTGTAAAAAGTGTTTTAAATATGAATAAACATTACACATAATGAAGAAAGTCACGAAAAATAGTGAAAGAAAATGAGTGAGTACTCTATATACATACATTTTATTATTATTATCACCAATGCAGTATTATTTTTTGTTTTGTTAATTTATATATAATACTACTATAAAGATAACCAAACCCGGGAGTACGTTCCCATGGGAAGCGGGAAGGAAATTTCACGCTGACGTAGCCGCGAGCGCCATCTATCCCATACCTATGTAATTTATACGTGTCATAAAAGTCACAACAATACCATACATGCATATTTCAAAGAATGTCTATTATTACCATAGATTTAGAATGTACAAGATAAACAGTGTCAGATAGAAAACGAAACCAAAAAAGAAATATCTATGTGTGAAAATGAATATATGAATATCTATATATGTTATTTAATATCAAATTCACACACTGAACTCGACACCATCGTAGAAAATATTAAATTTTCCATTTTATTCGTAAGATCACTACAGAATATTGTAAAATATGAATGACATATTATCACCACGGGTGCTAGGGTGATAAATTAAGAGTACACAAGTTGCTATCTCTTTTCCTCTCGAGCTATGTGTACTGGTAAATGAGGTCTCGCTCGCACGCTATGTGTATCTTTTGAGAGTAGCGAAAAATTCTAAATCTATGAATATTACCATAAAATTTGTTAAAATAGTTTTTAAGTACCTAGATAAGAAGAAACCTATTGTTTTTTCTTTTAACTAGCTGACCCTCGCAACTTTGTTTACGTCACACAAGGTCTATGAAATTAGAGGTATTTATCAATCATACTCATCAAGTAGCGTGTGAATCTGCCCTGTTTGCTTAAATAAAATAGAGCTTAATGGTTAAAGCTATTCCTCAGTATAGAATTTTCCTCAGTATAAACAATTTACATACAAACACCGGCGTGTTAGAATTTTATTACATGTATCAATGTAGTAGACGACGTGTATAAAATGACATCAATCAAATGTCATCAATATTCTGAAAAAGAAATTAAAAATAGAGTTCACAAACTCTTTTGAAAATACATACTGTACCTACCTTAGAGGATCGTTATGAAGATAACAGGATAGTTAACAACCATCCATAGAAAATAGATGGTATAATGCTGAATACCGCAAAGAACAATCGGCGCGGCATAGAATGGGGCCTATACTGATATCCTGGAGGATTTAAATGACGCCGATGTCCTGTGCCTGCTGAGGCACACACACGCCGTCATGCATGTCTGCAGGACAACGTGCAGGACAACGAGCAGGATGAGGCAGCGAATGGCTGGACTGAAATTAAAATCGACAGACGGCAATAATTCACGTACCTCGGGAGTGTCGTGTCAGAAACTGATGGGATAGAAGAGTACCCTACATCATTTCGAGTCTCGCCAAGGCCAGAACAACCTTTACACAGCTGCGCCCCGTAGGCAGTTGCGAAAATAGACACGAAGAGTGAAACTCAAA
The DNA here is from genome assembly GCA_933228765.1 of Miltochrista miniata. NCBI lineage: Eukaryota > Metazoa > Arthropoda > Insecta > Lepidoptera > Erebidae > Miltochrista > Miltochrista miniata. Next base: position 40,542,397 of record OW121750.1, on the reverse strand, counting down.
ACAAAGTAAACGTTAAAATTGAACTGCTATACGGATGCGAGACATGGAAGGTCACTAAAGTAAAGACATTTCGCACCAGCTACCAGCTATAAGTCTTCGTCAAACGCTGCCTTCAATGGATCCTCGGTACATACGGGCCCGAGAACATCACGAACGTAAGACTATTGGAACGCTGCAGTGAGACCCCTATCCACCAACAGATCAAACGTCGGAAGTGTAGCTGCTGCGCTGGATTGTACACACGCTGCAAAGGGACCATGATCACATCATACCAAGGCAAGCCTTACTGAAACTACTGGTAGGGTTTCAAAAACTGTTCGATAGTAAGTAGGTACATTTATTGATAGTGGCTATAGGCTACATAACATAATGCTAAGATTAATAGGAGTGGTGCAGCAATGAGGAATGTTACGAAAACGGAAAACATTTAATCGTTATAAGAGTATCCGTTGCGCCTCTGCGTAAATGGTTAAAGTTACATAAAAATAATTTATTACAAAATAATTGTTCTTCTTAAAAAGTTCTAAAACAAAATACCTATTATGCTATTGCATAGCTTCTATCGCGGGCCTTGCGTGGAGACCGAATCCAGAAATTGTGTCACGAAAATAAATCACACTCTCGGCTACCTTCGGCCACGCTCGGCCACGTTCGTGTATCTCGCACTTCATATACCAACGTGTACACGTGAGCGTTTGCATAACGTGTACCTATGTATATGAAGTGAAGTAGGGTGAAGTGGGGTGGGCTGAGGTGTGTAGGGTGGGGTGAAGTGAAGTGGGGTGTGGTGAGGTGAATTGGTGTGACTGTGAGGTGGGTGGGGTGAAGTTAGGTGGAGTGGAATTTTGGCCTTTTGGACTTTGGCCTTTGGGACTTTTGGACTTTTTTCCTTTTGGACTTCAGGACTTTTGGACTTTTGTACTTTTGGACTTTTGGCCTTTTGGGCTTTTGGACTTTTGGAATTTGGTTTTATGGACTTTTGGACTTTTGCACTTTTGGACTTTTGGACTTTTGGACTTTTGGACTTTTGGACTTTTGGACTTTTGGACTTTTGGACTTTTGGGACTTTTGGGACTTTTGGGGCTTCTGGGACTTTTGGGACTTTTGGGACTTTTGAGACTTTTCGGTCTTTGAGGACTTTTGGGTCTTCAAAAGTCCAAAAGTCCAAAAGTCCAAAAGTCCAAAAGTCCAAAAGTCCAATAGTACAAAAGTCCAAAAGGCCAAAAGTCCAAAAGGCCAATAGGCCAAAATTCCAAAAGCCCAAATGTCCACAGTCAAGTAGGTACTTGGTACTTTACTTTGTTGAACATAGGCCTTAAAATCTTACTTCTTGCTAATATTATAAATGCGAAAGTTTGTGAGTGTGGATGTTTGTTACTCTTGCACGCTAAAACCGCTGAACGGATCGGGCTGAAATTTGGTACAGAGATACATTATAGTCTGGAATAACACATAGGCTACCTTTTATCCCGGGAATAACTTCCCGCGGTAACAAATTTTACGCGGGCGAAGCTGCGGGCATCAGCTAGTATTCTTATATAGAAATAATTATACTAGCATAGTTGGTAAAAAATGCTATGTAATAGCTTTACCGCGGCAGTCCCCGAGTGCCACACGTCTTTTTTTGCATTTTTGTGGAGTGCTATTGATTTGTGTGGTAAGTCCGCACTATTTGGTTACGTCACTATAATTTTCACATAGCTAAGAGGATCCTTGCGCTGAAGATATAATTATTATTGTAACACGTTTGCAGAAGCTTCCTAGCCGCTTTTGGATGACCTAGATCAACCAAAAGTGGGTGTGAACTGCAAATCAACCGGAAATTGCAGAAATACAGGAATGTGAACGGCTTCTTTGTTATTTAACCTTAGCTTATTTATACTATAGACGACGGGTACACCTCACATAGTAGAACTTTTTAAGTAATAATTTTATATTGCATAACAACTAATAGCATAAACCTCTTTTCGCAGAATATCGTTTGGCATAAACTCATTTAGCATACATTGAAACCCATGAATTTGTAAGTCAGAATCATCTGTGCGCATAATTTTAAGCTATTGCATAGCTTCTATCGCGGGCCTAGCGTGGAGACCGAATCCAGAAATTCTGTCACGAAAACGAATCACACTCTCGGCTACCTTCGGCCACGTTCGTGTATCTCACACTTCAAATATAGTGGAATTCAACAGATTCAAACAATGTAGTAAACAAACAGATTGGATCTCGACTCTCCATAATTACTTACATTTAAATATCAATCCTGATCATATTCGTTTTAAGGAACCATAGTTAGATTTATGCGGCCATTTCGACACTAATTTACCTTTAGAATATAGAATAATTTCATGAAAAATACTTCAATGATAAAAATTTAAACCTGTCATTCTTGCTTGTCATTAAATTATTTTTTCTCAGTCTTGTTTGTCTTTGGCATATACTCGCTTATTGATTATGAAAAGAGGTTTAATCATAATCAGTTTGACAACAATTACCTAGTTTAATAGTAAGTATAATAAATTATTTAAAAATGAACTTTAACTTTAAATAATTATAATCGGTAATCGTAAAACAGTACTGTGTGAGTGTGTATTGTTCTGAAGTTCTGCGAGGTTTTTCTATTATCTCTAATTAGGTATATCAATCACTTTGCTTCAAGTAGGTACTTTGGCTTTTGGACATTTTCTTTGCGATCTAATTAAAACTTTTTTATATATAAGGTATGCATACATACGGAGAATTTAAAACGGCAGTAACTGAGTGATTAAAACCAATGCAACACACACACACACCCACACACACACCCACACACACACTCACACACACACACTCAAAAATCAACTCACATAAACATACATGCAACAAACACACACACACACACACACCCACACACACACTCACACACACACACACTCAAAAATCAACTCACATAAACATACATGCAACAAACACACACACACATACACACCCACCCACACACACACTCACACACTCACACACACACTCACTTACACACTCACACACACACTCACTCACACATACACACACACACACACACTCACACACACTCACACACACTCACGCACACTCACACACACACGCACACACACACACACACACACACTCACACACACTCACGCACACGCGCACACACACACACACACAGAGACACACACACACACACAGACACACGCACACAAGTCCAAAAGTTCTAAAGTCCAAAAGTCCAAAAGTCCAAAAGTCCAAAAGTCCAAAAGTCCAAAAGTACAAAAGTACAAAAGTTCAAAGTACAAAAGTCCGAAAGTCCAAAAGTCCAAAAGTCCAAAAGTCCAAAAGTCCAAAAGTCCGAAAGTCCGAAAGTCCGAAAGTCCGAAAGTCCGACAGTCCAAAAGTCCAAAAGTCCAAAGGCCCAAAAGTACAAAAGTCCAACAGTCCAACAGTCCAAAAGTTCAAAAGTCCAAAAGTCCAACAGTCCAAAAGTCCAAAAGTCCAAAAGTCCAAAAGTCCAACAGTCCAAAAGTCCAAAAGTCCAAAAGTCCAAAAGTTCAAAAGTCCAACAGTCCAAAAGTCCAAAAGTCCAAAAGTCCAACAGTCCAAAAGTCCAAAAGTCCAAAAGTCCAAAAGTCCAAAAGTTCAAAAGTCCAAAAGTCCAAAAGTCCAAAAGTCCAAAAGTCCAAAAGTCCAAAAGTCCAAAAGTCCAAAAGTCCAATAGTCCAATAGTCCAAAAGTCCAAAAGTCCAAAAGGCCAAAAGTCCAACAGTCCAACAATCCAAAAGTTCAAAAGTCCAATAGCCCAAATGTCGACAGTCAAGTAGGTACTTGGTACTTTACTTTGTTGAACATGGGCCTTAAAATCTTACTTCTTACTATCTTACTAATATTATAAATGCGAAAGTTTGTGAGTGTGGATGTTTGTTACTCTTTCACGCTCAAACCGCTGAACGGATCGGGCTGAAATTTGGTACAGAGATACATTATAGTCTGGAATAACACATAGGTAGGCTACCTTTTATCCCGGGAATAACTTCCCGCGGGAACAAATTTTACGCGGGCGAAGCTGCGGGCATCAGCTAGTATTCTTATATAGAAATAATTATACTAGCATAGTGGATAAAAAATGCTATGTAATAGCTTTACCGCGGCAGTCCCGAGTGCCACACGTCTTTTTTATATCCATAATAATCACAATGTATAATCATCACATCGCAGAAAGTTCAAAACCAGATTCATCTTTTAGTATCTATATATTTCTTATCCATAACTATTTAAACACAAAATATTACATATCATATGATTTACTTAAAAGTCTGAATTCATTGCATTAAAAAAAATAACCACGAAAGCTAAGGCGGGAGCTCCGCTCCGCTTCGCTCCCGCCTTAACCTTCTAACCTAACCTATCCAAGTCGGGGTACTCTCGAGTCGGGATGTTACTTTTGGAATATATTTTTTTGTGAAACAAATCATTTGGTAAATGTATTTTTGACTAAATAAAAATTGAGCAAATAAAAAGTTGCCAAATGAATATTTGACGAAGTGATTAAAATGCGAAATGTAAATTTGCTAAAGATTCTTATGGGAAATGAAACGCTGCGAAAATCTGTACTCTAAATGAACGTTATGCTAAATGAAATTATACAAAATTTTAACTATGCCAAAGGTTATTAAGCCAAATAAAATTTTACTATCTAACATGTATGCCATTCTAAATTCGGTCATAAGCACATTATGCCTAAAAATATTTATGTCAAATATTTTTTATGCCTAATAAATGATCGATTAAAGAAGTTTCTGCGAAGTGAGTTATCCCAAATAGGTTTCGGAGTATCAAGTTTCTACCAAATAGACGGCACCCATAGACGACGACCCAGTGTATGTAACAGCAGACAAGTTTTACATATATATTTTGCTATCTCTGATAATACAAACCTGATCAAAACTCGTTACTGTACCTAGCCTAATATGGGCTTTTATACACCTGGCGATATCAACCCTATTACTGTTTTAAAACGAACATGCTCCTATTGAAAATGTTCAAGCTCGTTATGTCCTTCGACCTTGCCTTGCGACTATCTTATTACTAACACCCAGGATCATTTGCATCGTAACGTTGGTATCTTTCAGCTGTCCAGTTTTCGTGGATAAGCTCCCAGAAACCAACAATAATTTCTATTATTCCTGTTAATCCCTCCAGCTAAGCTAAATTGCTATGTGAGGAGCGGCTTACTTCAGAACTCAGAATTATTTTTTTTAGACTGGCTGCTTGTTCATCTACCTATACCATTAATAGGTACTATTGTGATTATGTGAATAGAATTTTGATTGTTTGTACGCAAGGAACCGTGAAACTACTGAATTGATTTAAATATGTAATTTCATGAGCTATTTAATTTATTTTTATTTTTTTATTTATTTTACGTAAAAGGTGGAAGAAGTCACCGATTCTAAGTAGGCCTTGATAGTTGATTTGGATAATGGCAAAAGACGAAACCGCGGGGCAGGTAACTATATAGTTCAAAATATAATGCCAAGTGAAGGTACTTTCAAAATGTTTGTTTAATATTAAACAGCTAAGGTCAATATACTGACACCCGATGCATTATTGCATCGAGTTTCATCCCTCGCATTAAGCGGATTTGGTGCGCTACGATAGCAAACTCAAAGCTATTAACATTTTGATAGACGTTCATAAAATGAAGAGGGAATTTATTTCGACAGAATTTAGTGTTCTTTCTCCAATATGCTGAATATTTGTTGTGAATTCTTTATTATAGAGCGTGCTAAATATAATGCTAAGTATTAGAACCTAAACCATATACAGCAACTGCTAAAAATGTTACGCTTAAAGTCGTCGTACATCGGTGCAGATGTGTCTTCGCCCAAGACTATCGGCCTCCATGAACGGGGGCCTGAAGACGGTGAGGGGGCTGCTCGCCGTCCTTACAGAAGGAGGCCCAAGACCTGTCGTCTTGGGCCTCCTTCTGTACGTGACGTGAGCGGGGCGTGCGTAAATAACACCCGAATCCGCGGGATAACACCCGAACAACCTCCCAAAGACGCGCAAGATAGCAGGCCGCAGTGTAATACTGAAGTCGGTGCCAATATTTCTATGAGAGATTAATAATACCTACCTAAACTTATAGTTTTGCTTGGCACTGATTTCAGTATGACATTCAATGATGTCTGATAAATCTAAATACACTTATGGGTCCTTCGCTGTTTTACACCACGAATTATTGACACCACGGTGTCAATCGCAGAAGAACGTTTTTTGAATTGGCTGTTTGGGACCATTTTCATAATAATTTGCGACCGTGGTGTCAAACGGCGAATATCTTATTTTGTTTTCCTCGATTGACACCATGGTGTAAAACTGTTGATTTGGACCACTTTCAACAATTTAAAGGTCAAGTGTGATTTGTGTACTGGCGAAAAGAAAACGGTTATTAAAACAACAATTACAATCAAATTGTTCCTATGGCTACGTTCTATAATATATAACTTCAAATAATCCGATTTGGATAGGTTAGGTTAGAAGGCTAAGGCGGGAGCTCTGCTCCGCTCCGCTCCGCTCCGCTCCACTCCGCTCCCGCCTTAGCCTTCGTGGTAATTTTTTTTTCATAAATTAAAGTAATAGTTTTGTAGTTTATACTTTTATTTTAATTTTTTATTGTATTAACTATATTATATTATTTTAACTTTTATTTTTATTTTAGTTTTGTAGTATAAACTATTATATTAATTTATAAAAAAAAAATAACCACGAAGGCTAAGGCGGGAGCTCCGCTTCGCTCCGCTCCCGCCTTAGCCTTCTAACCTAACCTATCCAAATCGGATTGCATTATTTTTAGGTATTTTGACCTTAGTTGATATTAAATGTTGGTAAATGTAAATTATGCATATTGATGATAAAAATCGTTTAAACACTTTTGTGCATGATTGTTATGTTATAATAAAAATGCCAATGAGCTAATTCAAAAAACGTTCTTCTGCGATTGATACCGTGGTGTCAATAATTCGTGGTGTCAAATATTACTTTGTGCAAAATTAATTTATTTTTAATTTTTTAGTTTTTGTTTAAAGTCGGTTTTTTTTGTTAATTTTTTTTATAATATAGGTATTTATATTTTTTACTACCTTGTGGAAGCGGTTGTAGCCCCACTTTCATAGTGTTTGGTGGTCCTAAGATTATTATAAAGATCATCGGACATCCTTCCGAAGAGTTAACTGAGGCGTCCGGTGATACCGGTTACCTTTTGTACGGAACCCTAAAAAATACAGTTGGTCGGGATATAAATCATAATCAACTCTATTGTTCACATACTAATAAACCATTGTTATATAATTCAGTTCGAATATTTGTACTGAAGTGACTTTCAGTCTAAAACGCTAGCAAGTGAAAGACATAAAAATAAATTACACATAGACAGGTGCAGGACTCAACAATTTAGAAAGAGTGTCTTTAGAATGAGTGCGAAGCTGTACAATAAACTGCCAGACTATATTAAATCGTCTGAACCTATTAATGTATTCAAACACAGACTACGAGATTTTTTAATCCATAAGACATATTATTCGATTGAGGAATACATTAACGATAATAATTTATGACACTTTAGTAATATTGATAATTTTTTTGTAACGGTAATATAATTTAATAAATTATTATGTAATTTGCTTTTTAGATTTTGATACTGACATTTATTTTATAAACTTGACATTCTAAAAAATCTTAAATTCAATTGAAATAGACATTGTTGCACGCCAGTAAATTCTACTATGTAATCTGATTTTAGATTAAGTACCTAAATGACATTTGTGTAAATATGACATTATATAAATCTTTAAAATTAAATATGTATTTGAAATTAAAATATTGTTGTACGCCAGTAAGGCATGTTACGGAAAGACTAATGTATTTAAATCTACAACATCTATGTAAAAAACCTGTAACAAACAATAAATGAATAAATTATAATAAAAAAAATTAAAATTAAATAAAAAAAAAATTACATTAATTAAAAAAATAACGATAAACAAATTACCTATTTTGACCCATATAAAATTATTGTGAGTTCGTTATAAAATTTTACCGACCGGCAACCCAACGAAGTTACAAATATTTTGTAGTTAACAAATGAAAATTATCATTTTACTTGCGTACAAGGTTCGAATGGGCGTTGTACACGTAACTAAATTTTGTGAAGGTGTGATAATTAATAACTGTTGTGTTTACATTTTACCTACATAACCTATAAAGAACTTAGGATAAGGACATATGAATAAAAAAGAATAGATATATTAGACTTGACATAAGATGTGTTAGGTAGGTATCTTACGCTATAGCTAATCCTTGGATGGGTGACCGCGCTAAGGTATTTATAGTGGCTTCGGAAAGCACGCTTAGCTATTGGCACGGTTGGCTAATAAAACGGTACTCTTTATTTCAACGGCACTGCAGGCAGTCACAATCTGCGCCTATTTAGTACATACGGCACTGGCTCAAAATCTATTACGTTAGACAAAATGAGAATGGTAAAATGTTTTCGCATAGTATGCTTCTATTTACCCTTTCGGGGGAAAGGCTTGACTTTATGTATTAGTGTAGTTAGACCTTTAAAAATACTTTAAAGGTCTAACTGGTACTTAATATGCAAAGATTCTGAGGACGTTATGTGTATTAAAGTTTTTTTTCCTACGGGACATACTAGTAAGATAACGCATATTATGCCACGGTAGATATTTTACTCCCATTTATAATCAAGGTTCCGATAACGCTACGTCGTAGCTGCTACGTAAGCTCACATGCTACGCATAACGTAGCATTTCTACGATGTTGATATTTCTGTCGATAGTGGTATTTCGTTTTAATACGTGTGAACAATACGTGAGGCAGCACTCGGAGTATCTGATTATTGCAGAACGAGTAATAATATCGAAGTTATGCATTTTTAAATGTATTAACCTTTTGCTGCTATAGGTACTAAGTTATTAGTAAAAAGAACGAAATCCTTTACTGGTTTCATACTGCCTAATCCTTAAGTAAAAAGTCAAAAAAATTAATTACTTCTAATTTCGACAAACATGGTATCCTTGCTTCGAATTTATAAATATAAATAAATGCTTTAAAATTTCATCCGAAATAATCAAACTCAACAACTCTCAAAATATGAAAACAACTCTCAAATTCCTCAAGCATCTGATATAATTTAACCTCGACTGTTACAAAGAAAAGCCAGCCTACTTAATTGGCCGACTGATAACAGAAATGGGTATCTGTAATCCACCTCGATTGCGAACCAGATAAGAGTGCCCCACGTGTAGTTATCTGAAAATTACATCTATTAAACGGACTTTTGCAATCGTCTGAAACTTGTATTGCTATAAAACATGTATTTATTTGCCATTTAAGGAATACATTGTCTAGGATTACAGGAATCCGCCTCCATGACCGAGGGCCTGAATACGGTATGTTTGCTACTCAAAGATATTAAAGAAGCAGGCCAATATCATGGTGTGTCTCTTCACCCCGCAAAGAAGTGGGAAAGCAACCCCCGAAGAAGTTGAATAATACCCGGATTGCCCTAAGAATTGGGATAAAATCTAAACCCTCCGGAGAGTCAGCTACTGGATGAAATCTGTTTCGGGACTCCTAGAGTTGTCCTTACGAGGGCTACCTGGGACACCCGGCCGTAGGCAAATCTACGACCGCCCTGTGGCTATAGTCAATAGGAGTCTGGCATTTTTTTTTAACGTGAGGAAAATCCGTCATGGATATGCCAGACTCTTACCGACTAAAAACCACACGTTCCCTGCCTATTACCTACTGTTGGGAGCCCCGGGTTAACTGTCGACAGGATATCCCCAGGAGCCTGGCATAGCCGTTATATTTTTGGACACCTTGTATATTATTTCAATCACAATCACTCCTCTCCCCTTTCTTTTGTCTGTTTGAATTTGAATAAATATGCACACAGTTTTTACCCAATTATTTTGGGTAGATTGAGGTGAGAATATTAACTTGTGAATTGTAGTCAAAATATGAAACGTTCGAAACGAATTATCTTTTGAACAAACTACAGAGGTCTTTCGACGTTAGTGAGATGAATGACTCATGTATAGTTCTCATAATTAGAGTCCATCCAGTCTCTATTAGTTCGGAAATAGCGGTGAAGTGTGTCACTGACTGGAAGGATGAAGAAACATTAGTATTTAATTAAGTGTTTACTTATGTATGAGTAGTATAGTTATTACTAAATTTATGTTATATGCGATAAGCTTTTACCAGAAGAACGAATAAATTGTCAATGGTACGAGTAATTTGATACTTACTTTAAATATTATATGTTATTTTATTTATTTATACATACATACATACATACATAACATCACGCCTGTTTCCCAACGGGGTAGGCAGAGACTATGGCTTTCCACTTGCTACGATCCTGGCAAACAACTTTCACTTCTTCAACTTTCATAAGTGTCTTCATATTTTATGCGCGTATAAATAAATAAAAAAAAAAAAGGCAAGGATGGCTGTACATAGAGAAGTGCTTGTCCCTACACTTAAGCATGGTAGTGAAAGTTTGGTGTGGCAGGAGAAGCAAGAAAGTAAAATTAATGCAGTGGAAATGAGAAGTTTGCGAAGTATAGCTGGAGTGACATTGATGGATAAAGTAAATAATAGTGTGATAAGGGAACATTGCGGCATGACAGAAGATGTAGTGACTAAGATAGAGAAAGGGATGCTCAGATGGTTTGGACATGTGGAGAGAATGGATGGAAATAGGCTGACGAAACAGATTTATGAGGCGAGAGTGAATGGGCAAACTGGTAGGAGTCGACCTCGGCATACTCAAGTCGATAAAATCGATAATCTTCTGAGAAAAGGCCAGGTCAAGAGTACCCTTAACCGAAGAGCATGTTATCTGTGGCAAGAACCGTTTCGGTTCTGTGGCGGGAACATCGTATCTGTGGGAGGACCATTTTGGCGCTCGCGTTTTCGTCGCTTTCCGTCGCGTCTTAATTCGTGTGCAGTATAATAACTACTACGCCTATCTTGCTCAAACTTGCACGAAATGTTCATAAGAAAGAGCAGGACAGATTTGTAGTACATAATAAGCGACTAAATTATAACCGTGTACGCCCTATTACGGATTTTAAAAGTATTAATTTCTCGGTGCCATTTCCGTTAGTCATTGTCGCGACGCCGGCGTTTATGGCCGATTATTATTTACGTATTAATTGATTTTATAAAAGTAATGTACAGTGACGCGATCCTGTTTAATGTGCTAATCGATTAGTGAAGTTTTTTATTTAAAAAGTTATCAGTAAGTGTGTGAAAACAGTGAATCAAAGTTCGAAAGTACCTATAAAAAAAGTTTGTTTTCGTAAGTGCGACGCTATGTGTTTCAAGTTTCATATTATCTAAACAATACACTAATACGAATCTCACCATTGTTTATTGAGAACTATACAAACTGATGGGTGGTTTTTGTAAAGGTCGTAAGGTTATCTGAAGTGCCGTTACTCCGTTATAAAAAAATTGTAAACAGGTGTGTATTTAAATATTTTTAAAATGAGTATTCAAGTCTGTTTTTAGAAAAAATACAAAAAAAAAAATTTTTTTCGATTAAATTTTTTCAAAAAAAAAACTTTTATGCAAAAAAATGGCGAAAAATCACAAATTCTGATTTCAATTATTTATTAAAAAAACAATAAAAAACACAACAATTAAAGGCCGAAATTGTTTTTAGCTTGTTTTTTAACGATTCTAGTGATATATAAATGATATACAGCTACTATACAAAAGTTACGAGATAAAATCATTTTAATCAAGGTCGTCTAGGTCATCCTGGATGACGTAATCGACCTAGCCACAGTAGCCACTGATTTGGTGTTAGCAATTTTTAACCAACACAGATAAGAGGATATAGAACTACTTACAAATTGCGCCCTATGTATAATGCGCAACACGGTCTTTCGTTCCTCTGTCGCATTCCAAAACTTGAAATTAGTTATGTGCCCTCGTACGTGTTTCCCTCTTCTTAATATCCCGGGTTCTTAATCTAGAGCGTGAAGTATCATGAGTCGCCAATTTGAGAATCGCTGTCAGTACTCGTGTTGAGTTCTTTCATCAGGCGGTGACAATACGGCTAGCTTATAATAAAAAAATGTTGTCGTTATTTTATTTGCTTCAATAATAAGACAACATTTATGTAATGAGGTCTATGAAAAGTGGAGTCATCTTTATAGGTAACGTTTGACAATTCAATTCATTTGACAATCAAATTATGAACTTGTCTTATTTTGCTCCTTAAGGAAGCTTAATTTACTTTAGAAAAAAATATAATGGGATAGGGCTTCACCTGGTGATTTTTAAAATTCACATAATCTTTCAAGTCCGTATCAATTCATTCACTTTCTCATTCATCATTCTCATTATGAAGATAAAACTGACAGACGTCAAATGTTACCTATTAATATGACGCCACTTTAGGTATCTTACGACATCTCACCATTCGCGGTAAGTAAAATTTTTACACTTTGTTTTAGTATGTTGATTAACAAAAATAAAAGCTGTTTTCAGTCAACCCAAAATGTTAGATAGGACGAAATGTTATAAGTCTCTTAAAATAAACTAACAAAAACTATGTAAGTGTAAGGGTTCTTTATATTAAACTTCTTTATTTCGTAACTATTTTCAGTTGTCTTTGTAGCCTTACCAGAATATACATCGGAATATTTCGCATTATTACCCATACATAAATAAAACCGGCCAAGTGCGAGTTGGACTCGCCCATGAAGGGTTTCGTAGCAGCAAGTAACATAATATAAAAGTTCTTATAGTTCGTTGTAACTTTAATTGATGTTTTAACACGTTTGCAGTGATAGTGATTTTTCTAACCGAAAATTGCGGTTTATGACGTATTAAAAAAAAACTACCAGCTCTATCTCGTTCAAACCAATTTTCGTTGGTAGTTTCTATGGCAATGTACATCATATTTTTTTTTTAGATTCATCATTCTCTTAGTTTAGAAGTTAGAGGGGGGGGGGGGGGGGGACACTCATTTTTCCACTTTGGAAGTGTCTCTTGCGCAAACTATTCACTTGAGAAAAAAATGATGTTAGAAACCTCAATAGCATTTTAAAAGACCTATCTATAGATACCCCACACGTATGGGTTCGATGAAAAAAAAAATTTCGAGTTTCAGTTCTGAGTATGGGGACCCCAAAAATTTACTACTTTCTTTCTAGTTTTATATAATAATCTTAAGGCGGTTTACAGAATACATCTAGTTACCAAGTTGCAATAGCATAGGCCTTATAGTTTCGGAGAAAAATGGCTGTGACACACGGACGGACAGACAGACAGACAGACATGACGAATCTATAAGGGTTCCGTTTTTGCCATTTGGCTACAAAACCCTAAAAAGGGTAAAGTTGAAGTCCATTGTCAACATTTCATTCAGCTAAAAAAGGTTTACACCGAAGTCTATTCACTGAAGGATGACAGTGAAAGTTACTTAGTATAACTTTTTAGTAGCCTATTATTATGTAATCGCGGCCGTCAGACCGGATTGGATATGGACGAATGGCTGGAGAGGAGACACGGTGCTCTCTCCTACCGGTTGACACAGATGCTTGCCGGGCACGGTAGTTTCGGTAGGTATCTGTGGCGAAAACACCGTGAAACCACGGCCGAGTGACAGCACTGCGAGGACCGCAGCGATGACATGGCGTTCCACACGCTGCTGGAGTGCACGGCGTGGGCGCAACAGCGCCAGGCAGGACCTCGTAGTGGGTCTGGACGTGGACACTCTCTTGCTCGAGACCATGGTGCGAGCCATGCTCTCCAGCGGGAGTAAGTGGGACTGCGCCGCTTCCTTCTGCGAGCAGGTCATGCTCGTGAAGGAGGCGGCGGGACGGGTACGGGAGAGAACTCTCCCACCCGAGTTCCGCAGTCGGCGGCCTGGGCGCCGCCGACGTGTCTTCGCCGAGGACTATCGGCCACTATGACCGGGGGCCTGAGGACGGTGAGAGGGCGGCTCACCGTCCTTACAGAAGCAGGCCCATGACGGCAGCGTGACGTGAGCAATTCACGCACGCCCCCCCTTAGCAGCGGGATCACACCCGAAACCCCCCAAAGACGCGGGATAGCACCCGAACCACCCCCTGGGCGAGGCCGCAGTGGCGGCCGTGGGTCTGTTGGGAGTTCTGGGACATCCTTCCGAGGGCTTCCCCGGGGCTCCCAACCACAGGCTGTTGGGCGTGACGTGAGGTTTTTTAGTCGGTAGGAGTCCGGCATAACATCCATGAGGATTTTTCCTCACGTTAAACAAAAAAAAAATAAAAGCCTATTATTATGTACCTTCAAATAGGATGAAAATTTAGAAATCGGACGTTACTTTGGGAATCACAAAGAATTTTTAATATTTCGATACCGTACCAGTGACGCTTCTCATTCGACCTATGCATAAACTAGATGCGTCCCACAGCCTCACATATATTATTATGTGGTTATTAAAGTTATCTGGAACCTTTGAACCCCTTATATAACATTACCCTCTATTACTAACATGGAGGATCAACCAGATGCATTATTTATTTATTTATTTATTTATTTATTTATTTATTTATTTATCACAAACAATTATTACATTGTGTCGGATTTACATGCACTTAAAACTAACACACAATCCTAAAGGCAGAGCGAAACAAAACAGGCATCAGTCAATATTATTATAACATTTAGCATCGGTTCAATGCATTAATGTAAAACATTTAAAATATTTCATCATATAAATAAATAACATAATAAAATTCAATTCAAAACATAATATAATTATATAATTCAACAACACATCATTTTAAAATAATAATTGTATAATTATAATGCAATTTATAATGTCAGCCAAGTACAGGTAATTAAAGGAACCACATTTCAATAGCTTTGCACAAAAATGTAAACAAACACATTTGATCCTATGTATCCATAGCCATTTGCAATTGAGTATTCACCCTGATTATATTCCAGTATCCAGGAGTCATTCAGTGTTCTTACAATCATTTCGATACCAAATAACTTCAATATGATAGTTTATTTTTATTTAAAATACCTACTCAGGATAGTAAAAAATTCAATTATTTGTCATACTATATTTTTCTACTTATCTGTCTTCGACAACGATTGTCAAACTTTTGATTGGCAGGATTGGACTATCTATAATGTCTTAACAATGTCAGTCAGATAGTTCCTATTTAAAGGTCAGTTTGTCAATTAAAAATCATCCACAGAGTAAAAGCTCCCTTCTATCAAATATTCTCTCAATTTAGACAGAAATTCACCCTTAAACAACAACAATTTTATTTCAGTGGGCAGTCTATTAAATAACTTTACTGACATATGGTAAGCACTGTGCTTAACCACCTTAAGTCTCGGGATGAGCTTGGTTCGAAGGTCTTTGCGTCTTGTACTTTCTCTAACTAACCTCTCACCTTCTGTCTCATATTCATGAATATATTTCTTCAAATTTGTTAAGAGTACTAGGATATATAGACTAGGAACAGTCAGTATTTTAAGTTCTTTGAAATATTCCCTGCAGGATACTTGTTGCTTAATGCGTACGATTGTGCGAATTGCTCGTTTTTGCGAAATGAAAGCCTTTTGAACATTGTAGTCGTAGCTACCTCCCCAGAACAGGATGCTGTACCGAAGTCTCGATTCTACTAGTGCATAATACGTCATCATTAATTGTTCTACCCCAACCTCATTTCGCAAACTTCTAAGCACGTAGCAAGCTGAACTGACCGAATTTTCTAATGCTACGAGTTCCTGCTTCCAGTTAAGGTCCCTATCCACGTAAACTCCTAAGAACTTCACTGTCTCAACCGTGACAATTCGAGTGCCGTTAAGGCTGCAATTAAGTTGGTCACTACTGTTTGCGGAAGATCTAAAGAGCATGACATTGGTTTTTCCAGAATTAACTAGCAGCCCATTGATTGTAAACCAATTTTTTAATACACTTAGTACCCTGTTCACCTTATCATTGAGAGATTCCATGTCTTTCGCTGATACTATAGCGTTTGTGTCATCTGCGAACAGTACTAGCTGTGCTTCGTCTAAAAAAATATTCTCAATATGATAAATGAGGTCATTCACAAACAAAACAAAGAATATTGGGCCTAATATTGATCCCTGAGGAACCCCCTTTGAGCTTTGAACTACTTTTGATTCAAAAACTTGCTCATAATGTTTTGTGACTGTGTGTGTGTGTAATGTTAAGCAGCTTAGGTAAAAGTAAGTTATGTTATACTTATTTAAAACTGTTAGTCAAAGTCGAATTGAAAACCTCTAAAGAAATCTTGCAATGTAGAACTGCTATGCGCCATTCACAGTGACTAACTAACACAATTGGATTAGAGTGTCTGTTCCCCTATTTACAAAGATGGTTCATTAAGAAACTGTTTGGACTAGTTGTTGTGTCTTTTACTCCCTTCAGCCACTTTGGTTACTTATTCGAGATTTATTTTACATCTATTTTTTTGTCATCTTAAGTAACCTATCTCTGTATCATATTTGAGCCAGATACTTTCAGCCGTTAAAGCGTGAAAGAACAACAAACATCTACACATTCACACATCCACTCTTATAAACTTTGGAATTTATAATATTAATAGATACATAGATATGAGAACCCATGCTTTGCCTGTTCTGTGAGTTACCCATATATAACACATAATTTAAATAAAATCAATGTAGAAGACTTTCCAATTATATAGGCATACTTCAGATTTTTTGTTTGAGACTCGCCTAACGAACCGGTCCTGGTTTGACAAATGATATCACTCAATCCAAGAGAGTTTCCGCAGTAATTTCCTGTTCGGCGATTCATTAACCAACGATAAGATAACATTAAAATACACCAGCTGACCCTAGCATCTTCGTCTGTATCTAAAAAAACTAATCAATCTTAGGCACGCTCGCAACATACATATTAGAAAAATAGATAGTTTTGGATTTCATCGTAATGAAATATTTTACCTGTATAATAACTAAACTAAGAAGCAAAAAATTTACGATCTGTCAATAGAAATATATCAACAATTTGATTGCCTAAAGAATGGACTTCCTTTTAAACTTGTTTTAAATAATATCTATAACGAGATACGTATTCTTTCCCGTGTCTGTTCCTGTGAAAATAACTGATATTGTAGCTTGTCAACAGTGAAAGATTTTTTGAAATCGGCTCAGTAGTTTCGGAGTCTAGTCAATGTAAACATAGAAAAAGACAAAAAAATTAATAAACTATTCCGGATTATAATATTAGTATGGATGAATACATTTCTAATATGAAAATGTATTCATTTCCCTTATAAAATAATAAGTTTCAATTAAGAATTGTATTGCTTTCTTCATCTATATCTATACTAATATTATAAAGAAATAAAGTTTGTGTGTTTGTTAAATTGTAAGGGGTAATATCGGGATCTACTGAACCGATTTTAAAAATTCTTTCACCAATAGAAAGCTACGTTATTGTGGAGTGTCATAGGCTATATAGCATCACGCTACAACTAATAGGAGCGGAGCAGTAATAGTAAATGTTTCAAAAACGGGGGACGACGGAAACAGGTAATACTCTCTCTATGTGGCGCAAACGAAGTTGCGCGGGTCAGCTAGTTAATAATAAAGTTGATAAGTTTAATCTACCAAGCAGTTCGCGACTTCACAATGAATTCACTCTAGAACAATATGTCGAGCGTGGATTCATCGCGAAGAACCCATTAAGTGACTAGCTGCAAAAACAATCGCGAGAAGCAGGCAGACTGCTTTTCAGAGAGAAAGGTACATTTATTTGTATTTTGAATGAAGACATTTTGAACTATTATTAGAGTTAACGGATTATTTACCTTGTCTTATTGAGTATTTCCCTTAAATAAATAAAAGTAAATATTCCGTTAACTCCAATAATAGTGTTAGTGACCATGAAAATTAAAATACCGACAATTTGAACGTCTAACAATAATTATTGATGATATAGATTCAGAGAAAATTTATTATTTCAATAGCTTTTTGTACCACAATGAAAATTCTACATAGATGCTATGCCGGATTTCTAGCGACTAAAAACCACAAGTTTCCTTCCCTAATGCCTATGGTTGCCCTCGCCTGTGTTGTCCCTGTAGCAAATTTCAGCCAGATCCGTTGAGCAGTTCAAGTGCGAAAGAGTAACAAACATCTACACATTCACACATTCACACTCTTCAAACTTTCGCATTAGTGGTAAAATAATCGGTATCTTTTGTATATGCAGTGACGCTGTCAAATTTGAATAACTACAAAAAAATATAATACAGGGACACGTTTATAGGCAGCTGAAGATTGAAGGTTTTACAGTGAAAGAGAAGCAAATAATAAAGAGCTTTCTAAGAAACTTGAAATGAATTTAGGCTTAAACTGGAAGTCATTGTTAGCCTGTCAAATGAAACTGACAACAACAAGTTACAAGTTTAGATAACGCGAGTTAGAGTTGATACGTTATTCTCGCACAGAATCCAAAGTAGGTACCAACAACTGAAATATATATTATTTGCAAATTCACTTCTTCGTTCGTGAATTTCGTTGTCACTCTGTTCTGACAAGAATGGTGAATTTACAGAACAATACCGTCTGACTTCTGGTATATTACAGTGTTATAAATAAAGCTGCGTTATGAAAATAGGATATTGAGTTTAATGAAGACTGTAGTTATTCAATGTATTTGTGTTTGTTTTCCGATTTAAAAAAATGTGTTTTGATTTCCGATGCCAAGTCATCCCACGCACGAAGTTCGAAGAAGTAATTTTGTGACGCCTTATGGTATAAATCACATTTAAGGGTAAGCTTGTATTGAAGAGTTACCAACATCACCATCTTCTCTAACACTTAGTATATTATTATATCGAAATCATATGGTAATTAGATGATCAAGATTAGACGAATCTAGCTAATTAAGTCATTTATTATGATCTGGCACCAGTGTAGTGTTTATGAAATACATTTTTTCCATGTGTTAACTCTGAAGATTATTATAAATCCATCGTTAAAAATAAACTAAACAAATTCAACTATCCATATTAGTTACAAATTCCAAATATTGATTTGGTTTAAGAGGTCGCAATCACCAGTCGCCGCGACACGACGGCGGCGGCGGTCTCTCTCGGTCTCTTTGCACTTGACACTTTGAACGTAGACGTTGTAAGTGAAAAGTGGAAGTGGCACGTCTAACCGTGGTCGCTTTGAACACTGTAATGATGGTATTGACAATATTTCAGTTAAATTTACTTAGAGCTGTTTGGGCAAAAATTTGAGCAAGGTTTCAGTGGTAGATCAAGGTCAAGTTGTAGGCGGCAGGTGATCCTCTATATAACACTTACAGATGACCTTAGTATTGAGTCGAATGGGTAAAATGGACATACAGACACACTAGCCGAAGGTGGACAAGAAAGACAATGGTAATAAGAAAATATACATTAAGTACCTACTCAAAGTTAAGTTATGAAAATTGAATAGGTTCCTATTAGAATTTTTATTATTTAAAAATTCTATTCATATGGACACCGTAATCTTTTCGTTTAACCATTTACACTTTTACCCATTTAACCATTTAAACACGTTATGAGATCAATAGATGGTCAAACAAATTAGAAATTGAAAAAATAATGCTTCCATGTTTTCTTTATGTGTTGATCTCAGATTGAGCGTCGAACGTCACTGAACCGTGCAATCTGCTCCGGTTTCACATTTTTATTTCACATTTTTCACGAAACTAACAACAGACTGCTGTGTTCTGTTTGTGACGGCTAATTATTTTAAGATTTGTATCTGAAGTATATTATTAAAGTCATTTTTTTATGTGTACTACTAAGCTTACGGTACAATTGATGGTTGGTGGAACGTTCAGTTGAAACGTTAGAGAGCTTCAAAGTGTCTTGTAATATAGCGTGATTTGATAATAATAATGATTTTCAGTACCTTTTCTGATTAATCTGCAAAAAATAAAGGGCTTCTCCTGAAATTTATTATTTCATTAAGAGCAATGAGCAAACTTCCGTAAGTTTTCAAAAGGTTACAGAAGCGTAAAATTACTTACGCGACGAGATCCAATAAACTTGTTACTATTATTTCTATAGAAAGCAGAGTGGAGGATACAAACGAGAAACATTTTGTAGTTTAACAGTACTTTTTTTTTGTTTTTCTAGCCTTCTATTATTATTGGTATGTCTTTTCATCTTTAATAAACAAATTTTTGTTGACTCATTAATACCTCTATTTGGTAAGATAAGATAAGATAAGATACTTTATTTTAATTGTAAGTAATACATTGCAGGTGTCACATAAAAATTGAAAGTTCAGTCATATTTTACCTTTAGGCATGCAAAAGATAGCACAAGGCAAACAATGAAATAGGACATTACACATGGTTTGGTGATAAACAATTTACGAAATTTCATCATAATTTGTAAAACACAGCTTTGCGCGAATTGAACGATAATCTAGATATTGAGCGGGAGCGTAGGTCGCTGGCTGTTCGATGTAATATGTTGGCTCGTAGGTTCGCACGTTGCACATTACAGGTGAAGGAGACGCTTTTTAGAGCCTACTGCCAGTCCGTCTACACGTGCAGCTTGTGGGTTAACTATACGCAGAGGGCATACAGCGACCTGCGTGTCCAGTATAATAATGCGTTCAGGGTGCTGATGGGCTGGCCGCGGTTTTGCAGCGCGTCTGGCATGTTTGCAGAGAGCAATATTGACAGCTTTACGCTGCAACGATTACGATTCAGTACCAACGGTATCCTAAGCGTATTAGCCGAGAGGTGGGACTCCCCAATGCTAATGAGGTGGGTGCGACTACATGTCGTTAAGTAGTTATTATTTTTTGTTTTAATTTGACTAATTTTAATGTTTCATGAAAGATTTAATGTACCTATGTTTTAATTTGATTATTGCTGTTTATTTGAATTATTTGATTTGATTTAATTTGATTTAATTTCACTAAATATGATTTAATTTCATTTAATTTCATTTAATTTCGTTTAATTTCATTTAATTTCATTTAATTTAATTTAATTTAATTTGATTTAATTTGGACATTTTTGATATAAGTAATTATAAATGATTTAGTACGAATGGTTTAAAGTAAATGAAAATGTTTATTCTACTAATATAGCTAGTAAGACACAATGTACCTACTAATCACATATGGATGCAAAATCTAAAATAAATGAATATTATTATTATGTTTCTTTCTTGCTCGGGTATCTTCTTTTTTTTTTAACGAAGATACCCGGTCCTTTGATTGGCTTACATGGGGACATGATGGTCCAACATGCAGAGGCCCTTTGAGATTTTTAATGTAAAGGGAAATGGGACCCCCACTGCAGACAATTCACGTCCGCCTTATGTAGAAGAACGGCAATGGACTGCCTGCAATGGGAGCTAAACTATTGTAAAATATGCTAACTACAAAATGGGCTATTGATTGGGGGTTAAATGGACTAGGTGATTTGTTCTATTGATGAAGACGGCGTCTGCCATTTCAATATCTTATTATTAAAACATTGGCAGACGGTGACTCGCCAACTCACTAGATGGGCCCCCTATACAATTGCTATAGGCCCGTAGGCCTGTGAGGCGACAGAGGGCAACACCTTATTATTATTATTATTATGTCTCTCTTTCACACGGTTATCTTCTTTTTTTTTTCTTACGAAGACACCCGGACTTTTGGTAGGCTTACACGGGGACACAGGTCCAACATGCAGAGGCCCTTTGAGACTTTTAATCTAACAGGAAATGGGACCCCCACTGCAAACAATCCACACCCGCCTTATGTAGAAGAACGGTAATGGACCATCTGAAATGGGAGCTAACTATTGTAAAATATGCTAACTACGAAATGGGCTATTGTGATGGGTGTTAAATGGTCTGGTTAACTTAGGCTATGGATAAAAACGGCGTCTGCCATTTCAATATATTATTATATTAAAAGCTTGGCAGACGGTGACTCGCCAACTCACTAGATGGGCCCCCTATACAATCGCCATAGGCCCGTAGGCCTGTGAGGCGACAGAGGGCAACACCGGTGTGAGCGGCTAGCCCATTAAATGCTAACCGGTGACGAAGCGCAACAAAACTCTGAGGAATCGGGACCGATGTGTAGCCACGCACATTCAGCTCGCCACAAGCTGCCCTGCGGATGTGTGCTTTTCTATGACCTTGTGAGACATTCTTTATTAATATTATTATTAATATAATCTATTTGAAACAATTGAATAAACCTTTTAGTAAAAAAGTTGCCAGTCAAGAAGGCTTTATTTCAACAGCAGGCAGTCACAACCTGCGCCTGTCCATTTAAACACGGCAATACGGCTCACAACGTATTACGTGGGACAAATTATAAAAAGGTGAAATGTGGGTATATAATATGCCTCTGCCTACCCCTTCGGGGATAAAGGCGTGATGATGAACCTGAACCTTGTCTGTACCCTGGTAGTTATTAATAATGTGTGGTCAAATGGTAATCTCCGAGCGACCCAGTCACACGTTGCAGTAACCGTAATAATATGTTAAGTCGAGTAACAGGGGTTTGGTTCTGTTACATTATTTCGTGCGGTTTATTTCACCAGGTGGCCATTTTGAGTTTAAGTAATGTTTATGCTGTCGCTTTTGAAATGGAAAATGAAAGATTGTGATAATAGCAAAGATAATATATTAGTATTACATACAGATAGGCAACTCCCTGCGCCTCACTGACCAAGCTTCCCCACCCCTGCCACAGCTATCATTTAGTTGGAGGGTATTTTTACGGAACGTTTGTTTAGCCATAGTGTTCACACACACATTCAGGGTCTGTACAAACATAACGTAATTTAATCTTCCGTACCTACATGACATGTGAAGGTATGTGGCTCTACGCCTTCTAAATGGCTGAACAGATTTCGATATTTGTTTTGTGTTTGTTTCAGTGGATTGGAGAATGATTAACATTTACAATTAGATTATGATAGAAAAGTTGTTGCATGTCTAGGTACTACATGACAAGGTCTGTCCGTTCCTCCTTAGTTAACTCTACCCGACCATCCTTCTGTATCCCGTTTTCTATACTAATATTATAAAGAGGAAAGATTTGATTGTTTATTTGCATCGAATAGTCTCTGAAACACCTGTATCAATTTTTAAAAAAAATCAGTGTTGGGAAGCTACACTATTCCCGGTGAACATGGGCTATTTTATTCCCATATTCCCACGGATACGGGAGCTACGCGGGTGAAACCACGTGACGTCCGCTAGTGTATAGCTCTGAATGCATAGAGGCCCCACCAGGGTCCAAACCAACCTCATCTATAAATAGTGCACCTGCATCATATTCCACGATACGAAGCTTAGATATTAGTGCCCATCTAGTGAAGAGCATAAACATAATTTTTAGTGTTTTTTTAAGGTACTTATATATCCATTTTATAGCTAAGTATGTATAAAGGTCACGTTTGATATGATAAGAACCAAAGAGAGTATTTCTGTGTTCTAAAGTTCAACTGTAAGATTTTCATCCTGTAAAAATATCGATAGTATTTTTCACTGTCGTGGACTTCAGAACTGCAACGACATGATATCACCGGTTACTTCAGATCTTTTTATATTTAAAAGCTAGCACGATTTTTCATAAATTTAAGAGACATCGCGTGAAATCAAAAGACGGGACGAAAATATTCAACTGCAGGTATGTACACTCGAGAGCAATGAATCCGGGTCACTTAAAGAATGTTAAAAATCTCGGAAACTAAAAATGATAGGTTAATGCAATAAATTGTATTTAATAGACAATGTAATACTCCTTAAATGAAAGTAAAAAAAATATGAGTCACCATACATTTTATTAACACAAAATTACATATTGAAAAAACTGCTGATCTCTCCTTAAAACAAAAATAGGAAACATGAAATTTTTGAACTTTATTACGATTTTCTTGAATTTTAATACTTCGTATTGCCTCCTCGTGCTTCCATTACTGCGTTTACGCGGTTTGGCATGCTGTACACCAAGTTCCTTATACGATTTTGGGGAATATTCTCCCATTCCTCTGTGAGAGCAATTTTGAGCTCACGAAGCGTGATTGGGGGAGGGTTTCGTTGTTTTACGCATCTGCCTAGCTCGTCCCAAGCATGCTCGATCGGGTTGATATCCGGGCTGCGCGCTGGCCACTCCATACGAGTAATGTTCATCTCTTGAAGGTAGTCATTCACAATCCTACCTGTATGAGGTCGGGCATTGTCATGCATAAATATAGCATCCTCACCTAAATTGACCATAAATGGACCAACGTGATCATTGAGGATTTCTTCCACATATCTTACGCTAGTTAAAGAGCCGTTTTCTATGATCACCAGCTCTGTGCGACTTTCAGAAGAAATTCCGGCCCACACAAGTACAGACCCACCACCGTAGGCTACTTTTTCTTCGATGCATGCTTGCTTGAATCTTTCCCCTGGTCTTCGATACACTCTGTGTCTTCCATCATGCTTGTAGAGCATAAATTTTGATTCGTCGGAGAACATAACTTTTGACCAATCTTCAATACTCCAATTTACGTGGCTCTGGGCATACCTTAGTCTCGAAATACGATGCCCACGCTCCAGTTTAGGGCCGTTTGCAGGTCTAAGGGGTTTTAAGTTAGATTCAGCAAGCCGACGTCTTACTGTCCATGCACTTGGGTTACTTCCTCCGAGGCGTCGAAACTGATTGGTGAGTTCAGTTCCTGTGAGAAAGCGATTTCGAAGCATGGTGTTCACCAAGTATCGGTCTTCTCGTGCTGTGGTTCACCTGGTTCTGCCCGTTCCTGGTCTGCGTAGGTTAGAACCAGTTTCTTCGTAACGTCGGAGAACTCTTTGTACTGTTGACAGCGACACACCGACAGTCCTGGCTGTATCGCGCTGACTCCGGCCGGTTTCCAGCATTGTAAGTATTCTGGTGCATTCTTCAGGCGTAAGCGACATAATTTCAGCTTGATTAATGAATATAGAGCACTATCAACATGGTTTATGTACCCACATAAATGACAGATTACAAACAAAAGCAACACCAAATGCTGTAATTTCGTAGTTCCATCTTCGAAAGTGGCCCTTTTTCAAATTTGATTTTTTTATGATATAACTTTACAATAACTAAGAAGTTTTAATACCTTCATTTAAGGAGTATTACATTGTCTATTAAATACAATTTATTGCATTAACCTAGCATTTTTAGTTTCCGAGATTTTTAGGATTCTTTAAGTGACCCGGATTCATTGCTCTCGAGTGTAGTTGCAACATGCGTCTTTACATTACAACACGGCAATAGGCTCACCACCTATTTTGTGGGATAAAAGTAATGGTGATATGTGAGCGAATAGTAGGCCTCTACCTACCTTCATGGTTAAAGGCGTGACTTTTATGTATGTATGTATGTATAAGAAAAGAAAGAAAGATATTTTTATTTTTGCTGCAACAACAGTAGTGGCTTAATTAATAAAGAAATACAAACAAACACAATAATAATAATAATAAATATTTTCATAATAACATATTGGAATGGCAGACGCCGTTGTCATCCATAGCATAAGATACATAGTTCCATTTAACCCCCAACCCAATAGCCCATTTTGTAGTAAGCATATTTTACAATAGTTTAGCTCCCATTGTAGGCAGTCCATTGCCGTCCTTCTACATAAGGCGGACGTGAATTGTCTGCAGTGGGGGTCCCATTTCCTACATTAAAAATCTCAAAGGGCCTCTGCGTGTTGGACCATTTATGTCCCCATGTAAACCTATCAAAAGACCGGGTATCTTCGCAAGAAAAAAAAAGAAGGTACCCGAGAAGAAGAGACATAATAATAGTAATTAGTACGGTTCCACATGACGAGAATCTCGTGAAAGCAGAAAAAGATAAACAGTTGAAATATTTGGACTTAGCTCACGAGATTGTCGACATGTGGGATGTGGATTCAGCGATTATTGTTCCGATAGTCGTATCAGCACACGGTCTGATCGCCAAGAGCCTCGATCAACACCTTAAGAGGCTCTCGTTAGGCGGTTGGGTCAAGGGTTTGATGCAAAAGGCGGTTTTGTTGAGCACGGCACGTATTGTGAGGCGATTCCTGTCTCTGGAGCCCTGACCACCGGTAGCTTGGTCCCTGTACCCGATGCCGGTGGGATACTATTTTTTTATATTTTTAAATGTATTTTTTATATGTATATTTAAAAATGTAAATTGATATGTAAATAATTTAAATAAAGAGGAATAATCATAGAATATATAATAAGTGCATACGTCGTTGCACAAAAAATGGGATCAAGTTCAGCATATTGCCGGGCACAAGTACTTGGCGCTGGTTTTCAACTGGCACCCACAGGGTTAAAAATTAAAAATCTATATCATGTAGTATATGTACTTACTTGACTGAAATAAAATATAACAAAAATATAGTTAAAAAATACAAGGAAAACAATTAAACATGACGAGGAGTTTCATTTTTAAGCTCATGGTAAGTCCATACAGCAACCATCAAAAAATCAACGAATAGTTTCTAATCTGTGGCTACCACAATTATAATCTTATTACTCAAAAACATATCTTAAAATGGCGGCAACGGCAAGCAATGTGACTTTTAAAACCAAGCTACATACATACATACATGCAAGGCATAAATGAAATGCTTAAGTATAAATGTGTACACGATCTATGAAACAAGAAACCTGTAGCATTTATTTTCTATAGATGCAGTATTTAGGATGTGAAAGCAGCCTTATCGAGTTATCTTTTTTTAATCGGTTGTCAGTGGTGACATTTCTGCTGTCAGAATGACAGGATGTCATAAGTTCGAGGACGAATCGTTTTCGCATTTAAAGGAACAGGTTTTGTTAAGATTTTTGGTGGAAGACGGGACTTTGACCGAGACCTGCTTTGGGGTAGTTGGAGGTCCTTTGGCTTTTGGCTCTGAGACTGTGCCGCGAATCAGTTTTTCGCTCAAGCGCGATTATTTGTTGCCTCGCATGGCCTAGCGGGCTGTGATTGGGTTGCTGCATTGCATCTTACTACATTTTACCCAGAAAACTGGGTTTTTTACTACGGGGAAAAGCGGCCCGTCCGCGGTTAGCAAAAACCACATCCAATGACACGTGGACTACATGAGCGAGGTGTTTTGAGAGGGACCAGCCGCCTCCACGTGGCATTCTCGGGCTGTGCTGTTCTCATCTTAACTCAAGGCCAGTAATTGTCACCCTATTACAGTGTAGTTAGCTGCTTACCCGTGTTACCTGCTCACGCGGCAGTGGTCTATTTAGTAGCATAAGTACCTAAGCACTGACTATACTTCTGTGTACCTGTGATATTTGTGTCTATCAGTGAATAAGCTCTCTGTGTGTCTCTGTGTATCTCTGTGTTATATAAATATATGTGTGTACACCCTACCTGACTGTTTTCGTCAGAGCCCTGGCCTACCCTTGCACGCACACTGGAATCTCTGTAGTAAGGCGCCCTGGGAAAGAGTTCTCTGCATAGCTACCTCGCGCTAGTTGGTGAGTAACACTGATCATCACTATGTTATAGATTGGCGCCCAACGTGGGGCAAATCTCTGGGTCTACTCTGCGGTAGCCTCAGTCTAGTGTGTGTGCATAGGTGGTTACCTCTGGCGAAACCATCCTGGTGAATCGTCCGAGACGCTCCAGGACGTTAATTGGTGGTGCTAGCAGCTAAGCACAAAACCTTCCCTTTCGTCTTCTTCCAGCTTCCTACATCTTTGGCTGGAAAAGACACAAAATTCTAAATTCAAAAATTTAAAATAGCTGTGATTTTGGAAAAACTTTTTGATTTTATTTGGCATACCCACTTCTTTTCTTATTGTGTTTCTTTTCTTTGTTATGTTCCTTTTTATGGTGCACACATATATTTATTGTAATATTATATTAGCATAGATTAATATATTACATATATTATTCTATAGCTTCACCTCTGTGTTAACTTAGTGAATTTCACTCTGTGTAATTATAAATTTTTTTTTGAAGGTATGTTGATACCTTGTAATTTTAATTATTAACCTGAACTGTGTTATCAGAAAATTTAGAAACTTTTCTCTCTTAGTATACCCTTAATCTTTGTTAAATTCTAAAAGTCAATTTGAAACATAATTACCTAACTTAGTACACTTTGTTGTAACTCAATTTACATTTTTACTTTGTAATTGATCCCTATCTGTGCCATTTTATATTTATAATTGTTGTAAGTAAATTTTTACATAATGGCACAGATGAAAAAATATATTAATTATTTAAGAAAGGATGAACTTGCTAACGAGCTGTCCCACATGGGTATTTCAGTGGAACCGGAAACGACAGTGTCTGGCCTTCGGAGTGAGCTAAGAACGGCACACCGACTCGTCCGTCGAGGTAGCATCAAAGCGAGTGCTCCGGTACCCGCTGATGCACCGGCTGAGCTCTCGATCTGCCTTCCAAGAGTCTCCGAGCTGGAGGAGGCTATTCAGTCAGGTGACATTTTCATTAATAAAGGTAGTCGTCTTGGGGTGTCCATCAGAGCCAACTACTTATTGAGTAGGTTAGCTCGTTGTGGTCTGGATTGCCCCGACCTGGTGGATATTCGTGGTAGGCTAGTGAAGATCATCGCTAGGGCTGAACCCAGTAGTGATTCTGAATCCGAAGGTTCGGATGATGATGGTGATGATCCTTCGGGTCGTGACCAGGTGGAATATACTTCACCAGTAGTGAGAGAGGACCGCTCGGTGCGAGCTAGTTCAAGTAGGAATAGTTCTACATGTAACATAGTGTATAAAGAACGTCCCCTTAACTTATGTTCATTTAATTTAAAATATGATGGTTCTACTTGTGTACGTGTGTTTTTAGAGAGATTAGAGGAACTTAGATGTGCTCGGGAGGTTACTAAGCCTAGACTCCTTATGGCTTTCTCCGACCTGTTGGATGGACCGGCTTTGTCTTGGTTCCGTACAAACAAAGCTAACTTCATCTCATATGAGGATCTTATTAGTGAGCTTAGAGATACCTTCGATATTCCTGATTATGATTATCGCCTCAGGAACGAGATAAGACAGCGTACACAAGCCCGCTCTGAGTCCTTGGTTAACTATATATGTACAATGCAAGCCATGTTTTCAAGGTTGTCATGTAAGATGCCCAGTGAGGAACAGCTGGACATTCTCATGCACAACATTAGACCTGACTACATGAAGGAACTGGCCTTGCATGATGTCAACTCTGTAGATGACTTGAGACGTTTGGGTAAGCGCTTGGAGCTTGCGCGTACTAGGGCAGACGCTTTCCATGAGCCTGCTCTTGACAAGTTTGAGATTACATCTGACTTACACCAGCTTAAGAACAAAGGTGTACAAAAGCCCGCTAAGCAGGTGTCTGCAGTGGAGACGCCGGTTACCCCCCACGATCGCAAATGCTTTCGTTGCGGCGGGGGCGGTCACACTGCATACAGCTGCACACAGTCAAGGGAGCTGGTGTGTTTCCGGTGTGGTCTCAAAGGAGTCAAGACCCCAGACTGCTCACACTGTACTAGCAAGTCAAAAAACGCGTAGGCCAGGGCCTTATTAGGAACTCTGTGCATCACTCTGTATCTGAGTCTATTTCTGATAAGGTCCTGTTTCCTAAACGGGATAGTGACATTAGACCGTATCTAGTTGTTAAGGTTTTAAATTTAAATGTCTTAGGCCTTCTAGATTCCGGTGCCTCCTGCTCTATACTAGGTAAGGGAGCGCACCGCATCTTCTTGGAACTGGGTTTTGATCTTGTGAGTATCAATCCTACTTTTCGTATTACAACTGCAGACAGCACTCACTTGCAATGTCTGGGTTGTATCTCTTTGCCAATTGAGTACAATTCGGTTATCCGAGTTGTCAAGTTCTATGTTGTCCCAGGTATAACCACCTCCATGATATTTGGAGTGGATTTCTGGCAACAATTTAAGTTAAGTGATAAGTTAATTTTACAAAATATTAGTCTTGATAGCTTTAGTGATAATAATCCTATAGAGTCTGTGTCCCTTAACGGTGGCCTCGAGGATTACGACAACCTGACAACTAAACAAAGGTGTGTAATCAACGAGGTCATTGAAAAGTTCGACTCGTTGAACACTGATAAGGTGGGTTTAGGTCGGACCTCACTTGTGCACCATGTCATTGACACTGGTGACAGCAAGCCGATCAAGCAGCGTTATTATCCGCTCTCTCCTTTTAAGCAGAAGGCCCTGGAAGCCGAGCTGGACCGAATGCTGGAGATGGGAGTAGTGTCCCCGTCTCAGTCCGCCTGGAACTCTCCAGTGGTCATGGTGGAGAAGGCGAACGGCGACCTCAGATTGTGCTTGGACTCTCGCAAGCTGAACTCTGTGTCTAAGAGTGACGCCTACCCCTTACCCTATATCAATCAAATCTTAGACCATCTTAATAATGCTAAGTATTTAACCTCTGTAGATCTGAGTGCGGCCTACTGGCAGATTCCATTCGACTCACTCCAGTCTGCTGAGAAGACTGCTTTTACGGTTCCCCGGAGAGGATTGTTCCATTACAGTTCCATGTGCTTCGGTCTTGTCGGTGCCAGTGCCACGATGCAACGCCTCATGGACCGTCTGTTTGGTCCCGAGTTCGACAACAAGGTATTTGCGTTTCAGGATGACATAGTCTGTATGTCCAGCACCTTTGAGGAGCATGTAGAGCTCTTACATAGAGTCTATCAGCAACTCAAGGATGCTGGCCTAACTATTAATATGAAAAAATCCCACTTTTGTCGGAGTGAACTCAAATACCTGGGGTATTATGTGGACAAACATGGCTTACGGACAGACCCGGGTAAAGTTGAGGTTATCCTCAACTATCCCACCCCTTCTAACCCTAAGGAGGTTAAGAGATTTCTGGGAATGGCCGGCTGGTATCGTCGCTTTGTTAACAACTTCTCGAAGATTAGTAAACCTCTGTGCAAACTCACTTCTACGAACCTTAAGTTCGAATGGACCCCTGAGGCTGAACAGTCCTTTAACCTGCTAAAGTCAGCCTTGGTTTCTGCCCCTATATTAAAAATGCCTAACTTTGAGATGCCCTTCCGCATTCTTAGTGACGCGTCAGCTTACTCAGTTGCTGCTGTACTGACACAAACTCACGATGGTGTTGAGCACCCTATCGCCTACTGTAGCCGTTCTCTTAACAAGAACGAGGTGAACTACAGCACAACTGAGCGAGAACTTTTGGCCGTGATTTTCGCCTTGGAACAATTTCGTCAGTACGTCGAAGGCCAAAAATGTACGGTCGTCACGGATCATTCATCTCTTCTGTGGTTCCATAAGCTAAAAAATCCCACGGGTCGTCTAGCACGTTGGAGCATGAGGCTCAGTCAATTCGATTTTGACATAGAGCATCGAAAAGGTAAAGACCACGTTGTACCTGATGCTCTGTCTCGTATCAAAATTGATTCCCTCGATGCAGTACCCACTAAAGACCCGTGGTATGACCACACCATGAATAGTGTTCGGAAGAACCCTAGGAAGTCACCAAATTATGACATTCGTGACAACCTTCTATATAGGTTAACTAAAAATAAATATTCTTTGACTTCAGACTTTGACTGGAAGCTGGTGGTACCTCAGGAGGATCGCTTGCCCCTGCTCTCTAAGTACCACGATGACACACTTAGTGCCCATGGTGGCGTTTGGAAGACGCATAAAAGGTTAGCCCTAAATTATTACTGGCCCAAGATGTACGAGGACGTCAAAGAATATGTTGGGAATTGCGAAACATGCAAGCAGTACAAACCCGTAAACACGTCTCGTCCCGGCCTAATGGGCAGCCCGAAGCGGGTTTCGAAGCCATTCGAAGCTATCTCTGTCGATCTGCTAGGTCCCTTTCCCACTTCGAGCAATAGAAACGTACACCTGATCGTGGTCTCCGACTACTTTAGCAAATATGTCATGTTGTGCCCTGTTCGGGTTGCCACAGGCGCTGTAGTCGCGAGGTTCATAGAGAAGAGTGTGTTTCTCGTGCACGGAGTCTGCAAGACTATTTACATGGATAATGGCCCTCAGTTTGTGAGTAAGCCATTTAAGGATCTGTTGGCTAAATACAATGTACCTAATATATATTATAACCCTAGGTATCATGCCCAAACTAATCAGGCGGAACGAGCTATTCGCAATGTGGTTCAAGCGATCTCATGCTATGTGAAGTCACAACACAAGTCTTGGGATCAGTTCTTGGTTGAGATACAGTGTGCTTTAAACACTGCAGTTAACGAAGCAACTCGTTTCACCCCTTACTTTTTGGTACATGGTAGGGAATTTATTGGGGATGGAGTGTTATACAGGCAGACAGATATCGCGTGCCATCCTACTTCAGTCTCTGTAGACGATCCATCAGCCTTCGGTGTCAAGCTGAGAGAAATACAACGCATATACGACCAGGTGAGGAAACATTTGAACGTTGCCCACCAGCGTAATGAAAAGTATTACAACCTCAGAAAAAGGCATGTAGAGCTGAAAGTGGGACAGATAGTTTACAAACGCACGTTCTACCTGTCCAACAAGGCCAAGAATTTTACTTCTAAGCTAGCCCCTAAGTTCCTTAAATGTGTGGTGACTGCTAAACGATCCCCTTTAGTATATAGGCTGTCAGATCTGGACGGTAAGGATCTTGGGGAGTACCATATCAAGGACATCCTGAAGTATCAGGAGGAGCAGTCTCCAATACCTAACGTAACTACATAGCACTGTTTCTCTAGTTTATTAAACCAGTGCTATGTGATCATTATGTAAGACTATTTTAATCTTTTGTTTGTATTTCTATATGTGTACGTGACTTTAAATTGTCACGTTGTAGTTTCTTCTATGCACCGCACCGAGCGTTTTTCTCTCATTCGCTTCTTAGTACTCTACATTATCCTGAGAGTAGGCAGTGAGTAAAGGGAGCATTCGTTTTCTATGAAGGGCATTAGACTCTAGTTACTTAGCCTAACCGGTACACGAGTCAGTGTCTAGTTAGGTACATAGGAGGATCTTTCTTTGGTATTGTAATGGTCGTAGTCAGCTGGTGTTTGAAGGACCTAGCTGGTTGTCTTTGTTTATTAGTCAGTACTTTTCTGTTTTCTTTATTGTGTATTTCCAGCGTGTCATATCCGCAGGAAATACTATTAAAGGGGGGTGGTTGTAGCATTTATTTTCTATAGATGCAGTATTTAGGATGTGAAAGCAGCCTTATCGAGTTATCTTTTTTTAATCGGTTGTCAGTGGTGACATTTCTGCTGTCAGAATGACAGGATGTCATAAGTTCGAGGACGAATCGTTTTCGCATTTAAAGGAACAGGTTTTGTTAAGATTTTTGGTGGAAGACGGGACTTTGACCGAGACCTGCTTTGGGGTAGTTGGAGGTCCTTTGGCTTTTGGCTCTGAGACTGTGCCGCGAATCAGTTTTTCGCTCAAGCGCGATTATTTGTTGCCTCGCATGGCCTAGCGGGCTGTGATTGGGTTGCTGCATTGCATCTTACTACATTTTACCCAGAAAACTGGGTTTTTTACTACGGGGAAAAGCGGCCCGTCCGCGGTTAGCAAAAACCACACCCAATGACACGTGGACTACATGAGCGAGGTGTTTTGAGAGGGACCAGCCGCCTCCACGTGGCATTCTCGGGCTGTGCTGTTCTCATCTTAACTCAAGGCCAGTAATTGTCACCCTATTACAGTGTAGTTAGCTGCTTACCCGTGTTACCTGCTCACGCGGCAGTGGTCTATTTAGTAGCATAAGTACCTAAGCACTGACTATACTTCTGTGTACCTGTGATATTTGTGTCTATCAGTGAATAAGCTCTCTGTGTGTCTCTGTGTATCTCTGTGTTATATAAATATATGTGTGTACACCCTACCTGACTGTTTTCGTTAGAGCCCTGGCCTACCCTTGCACGCACACTGGAATCTCTGTAGTAAGGCGCCCTGGGAAAGAGTTCTCTGCATAGCTACCTCGCGCTAGTTGGTGAGTAACACTGATCATCACTATGTTATAAACCCAATCATTAATCTAGTCGAAACTGTGACAAATGTGACGATCGGATACAAAGGCAACAGAGCTCAGAGCAAATGACAACAAAACAATCCGAAAATAAGTATCTGTAATTGTATAAACCTAGTTCGTTAGTCAGCTGGTATTAGTACCTGTCATTGTGAAGATATCTTGGGCCACCATTTCGGTAGTCCTGGTACATCCTTCCGAGGGCTTATGCGGGGCACCCCACCGAAGGCAGTGTTTGGGCATGTGTGGTTTTAGTCGGTAAGAGTCCGGCATAGCATCCATGACGAATTTTCGCAGGTAAAAAAAGAAAAATACCAGCATGCGGTTAGATGAAGTGACTGAAGAACGGGATGAACTCTTAATACTAGTAAATCGTTTTGGTAAATTAAACCTTTTATCCGATCAGGAGTATCAGAATCTAACTAGAAATCTAAACAGTGCTGTGATATAAAACTGGCTTATTTGATTTATCGCCGTGAATAACATCTTGGTACTAAGCTAAGCTTAACATAGGAGTGACTCGCGTAGAACATACACTATAATCTTAACGTATACTGGCAATAAACTTAGATAATGCCTTTGTTTGCGTCGCGTCGTGGTGACGGGAGTTGGAGCAACTGTGATACTCCAATGGATGGATTTGGTGATATAGAGTCGATATATTGTGTTGGGTACTTCATTAGAGATTATTTTAAGTTTCTGGTATCAAATACATAGGTACCTATATTTTTTCTTATGCTCAGCTCGCCAAATTGACGTCGCCACCAGCCTGATGGAAAGCCGTGGCGCATCTAGCGATTGGGGGCCACTTCTGACAGTGGTCCTCAAGTTGGCGGCCCTGTAATGTGCCTCTTCACGCTTCTTTTAAAGAACCCGGGATTGTAAGATGAGGGAAATATGTGTGCGGGCAGGTCGTTCCAAGTTTTATAGTTCAACAGAGGAACGATCTTTCGAAACGCTCGGTTCTGGCGAAAATTCTCTCAACTGTGTATGAGTGGCATCTCTGCCCAGCACACGTTGTTCGGGATCGACAAGGAGATGGTGGGATCAGGTTGAAGAGCTCTTCAGAACATTCACCATGATACATTAAGTAGAAGGCAGCCAAGGACGCTATAGTTCTTCGCTGCACCAACGGTTCGAGGCCTCCCGTCACCTCGGGACAACCAATTATTCGGATAGCACGTCTCTGCATAGCGTCAAGCGCGTCTAGTAAGTACCTCGCGGAGTTATCCTAAAGGTGAGAACAGTACTCGACGCAGGGACGAATCTGCGTCTTGTACAGTACACATCTCTGATGTGGCGTGAAGTACCGTCTCACCTTATTTAGAACTCCAAGTTTCCGCGAGGCCAGCCCAATTCAACTCACTATGTAGTTTTTATGGTTGAGCTCACGCCAGACGTCTATACCGAGTATCTCCAGGTTGTCCTTTAGTGGAACCGTAACGCTCTGAAGAGTGGGTAGGGGTAGGAATGGAGACTTCTTTGCTGTAAACGCACACGCCTGTGTTTTTCTGGCATTGAACTCGACTAGGTTGTCTGAGCCCCATTGGGCAATGTGACCCTCGTCAATTCTTTCACCTTATTACGTCTTGGGGCGACGTAATAAGGTGAAAGAATTGACGGTCGAGAGCAGTGTCTCGGTAGTCCAATGGTTAGGGCGTCTGGTTCGGCAAACCAGAAGACGCAATCCTGCTCGAGACCAAATTTTTTTCACATTAAATTTGTGATTAAGTCAGCATACTAATTGCTTTTCAAAATTTATCTAAGAATATAACATAAATTTAAATACTAATAGCCTAATACATATGTATTATAGAAGGCTATTTTCATAGCAAGCAAGCCTTACTGGGCTAATCTTCTGAGTACTCGTCTTCTATTTGGTTTCTTTGGAGCGTCGCTAAATGTTTAGAGAATGGATAAAACAGTAATAAGTCTCTATCTTTCTATACTGGTTTGTCATATTCTTACTGTAGACCGGTGCTCCACTTTTGAAATATACTAAAACCTACCTCGAACCTATTAATACTAGATGTATAACATCAAACACTCCAGTAGAATAACAGCAAGATTGCATTTTATGTATCACACATCATTCAATTCATGGCTGTAAATAAATATAATCCATACTGATCGCTCCACAGACAAAGAGTTGTCAAAAAGATGAAATATCTGTATTTTTATATGTAGGTATGCAAAAACTAATAAACAAATCTCAATAATTTTTACACCATTAAAATTATCCCTTAGTAATATAATCAATTTTTGAGTACCGTATTCCCACGGGAAAGGGAACTATGCAGATTCAACCTATTATAATACGAAGGCTTCCTCTGTATAAGTATACAGACCGGAGCACAAGTAGATCTCATGTGCTTAGCCACGTCTGCAAGTTGTGATACCATTTCCGTCCCCAGGGTGCAGCGGGTAGCGAGACTTTAATATTGGGTAACTGGACATTGTTACAGCTTTGTTATGAAGTTTAACTTTGGATGTAGTTACTGAATATTAGGTATTTTTAACCGACTTCCAAAAAAGGAGGAGGTTCTCAATTCGTCTGTATTTTTTTTTTTTTTTTTTTTTATGTTTGTTACCGGCAAATCGCTAGAAGGAGTTAACCGATTTTGAAAATTCTTTTTTTGTTTGAAAGCTGGTGCTTCCCATGTGGTCCCATATACAGGAAGTAAGAATCGGATGCTAGGATCCTGGAGAAATTGAAGAAATCCCTCGAACCGAGGGAATTCCTTAACGATTTACAGCAGTTATCTTGTGTTTGGGCTTGATTAATTTTTATTGGGTAGAACATTACCCCTAGACAGATATAATTTCAGTCGACCCGTCACTGAAAATCATGAAAAAAAAAATTTTTAACAAAAAAAAACCGACTTCAAACAAAAACTGAAAATTGAAAAATAAAATTAACTTAGCACAAAGTAATAGGTAGTATATTTAGTTTTTTAACAGATATTATTGACTGTAATACTGAAGTCGGTGCCAATATTTCTATGAGAGATTAATAATATCTACCTAAACCTTTAGTTTTACTTGGCGCCGATTTCAGTATTACATTCAATATTATCTGATATAAAACTAAATATACTACCTATTACTTTGTGCTAAGTTAATTTTATTTTTCAATTTTCAGTTTTTGTTTGAAGTCGGTTTTTTTTTGTTAAAAATTTTTGAATAAATAAGTTTTACTGAACATTGACATAATAACGTCACCTAGCCTAAACTTATTATATTAGGCTTGTCCCATAGGATCTACACAGCTGATAGACATACTAGGTATACTTATAATGTTATTGTAAATTCATAAATACACATTATTCACAGAAAACACCCAAACTCTGAACTAAACATTTTGTGGGTCATACTGATATTTGATTTGACTTGATCATCAACCTGTGGAACCTTAGTATGGAACACAGAGTCACCGAGGCAGTCAAACACAATTTTCATAGACTGATTTATACAGGATGGGTCTATGTGAACCAATATAAATATAGATTAAGAATTTGGGACTTCACGCTAAATAACATTTACTGACATGTACCCCTGCACTGTAGTCGTTTAACTTTTGAAAATATTTTCAAAATGAAGGAGAGGCTAAGTTTAGAGCTAATGAAATTAAATTCTCTCTACAATAATCCTCTAAATCCAGACACCAGTCTACAAAGTTTTGCATTTTGATTTTAGGAATGTTCGCTTTCTGTTAGACTAGTAAGTAAGTACATCTGTGAAGACTGCGTATCGATGTGTTATTCTGCTAATTTAAGTGTTCACATGTCCTATACCTTCTTCATTTTTAGGGTTTCGTAGCCAAATGGCAAAAACGGAACCCTTATAGATTCGTCATGTCTGTCTGTCTGTCTGTCTGTCCGTCCGTGGGTCACAGCCATTTTCCTCCGAAGCTATAAGAGCTATGCTATTGAAACTTGGTAACAATATGTATTCTGTGAACCGCATTAAGATTCTTATATAAAACTAGAAAAAAAGTTGTAAATTTTGGGGGTCCCCATGCTCAGAACTGAAACTCAAATTTTTTTTTCATCAAACCCATACGTGTCTTCAAAAATGCTATTGAGGTTTCTAACATCGTTTTTTTCTAAAATGAATAGTCTGCGCAAGGGACACTTCCAAAGTGGAAAAATGTGTGTCCCCCCCCTCTAACTTCTAAACTAAGAGAATTATAAATCTAAAAAAAACATATGATGTACATTGCCATATAAACTACCAACGAAAATTAGTTTGAACGAGATAGAGCTGGTAGTTGTTTTTTAATACGTCATAAACCGCAATTTTCGGTTAGAAAAATCACTACCACTGCGAATGTGTTAAAACATCAATCAAAGTTACAACGAACTATAAGAACTATTATATTATGTTACTTGCTGCTACGAAACCCTTCATGGGCGAGTCCAACTCGCACTTGGCCGGTTTTTTTAGTAGATACAATAATCTATTTCCTCCAAAAAAGGTTGCCGGAAAAATAAAATACTTAGCTATGCAACCGCAGATTTTAGAGTTCAAAACCTACTTTCCATATTCGACAGACAGATTGTCATTAATCTTTTAGCTCCATAGCCAGCGTAATATCAACTAGCTGTCCCTCGCAACTTCGTTTACGTCACATAAGGTCTATGAAAGGAGGGGTATTTCTTTATCAGACGCCTAGGAGCGTGTGAAACTGCCCTATTTGCTTAATCAGAAAAGAACTTAAAGATTCAGTCTATTCTAAAATCTGAATTATTTTACAATACCGGTAATCTTTAAGTTTTTTCATGACTAAGTAAACACGCCATTTTAGAATGACTCTTACATTCAAAGGAATCCTTGAATAATAGGTTTAGCGAAAGTTGAGATGTCTCTAATTACTGAACTACATAGGTATCTCTCAATATTGAAACTTGTGTGGAACAATCCGTATAGTACTCCCTTTATAACACTAAAAAAATATTTGAAATCGGACCACACGTTAATAAGAACTTACAATTGAAAACCCATTTTGTCTTTCATTCCCTCTCCCGTGACAACCGCGCAAAATATCGGGATCAAAAGTATCCTAGAACCTTCCTCGGACTATTAGCTCGAAATGTACCAAGTATCATTCAATTTAGTTCAGTAGTTTCGACGTGATACTTATTTGGGAAAGATCGTAAAAATAGGTGTATAGTTAGGACATAAAAACATAGAAATTTATAGTTTTTATAGTTTTTAATATGTCCAGGCAATTGGATAAATTATTTTGATTTTTTTTTACACACAACTGTGTAAACAAATACTTGATTAATCATGAATTTTAAAAAATAATTTTAATATTTCAGTACAAAAAATGACCAACAGATGGCGCTTATCGATGAAAACCCATTTTGTCTTTCATTCCCTCTCCCGGGACAACCGTGCAAAATATCGGAATCAAAAGTATCCTCGGACTATAAGCTCGAAATGTACCAAGTACCATTCAATTTGGTTGAGTAGTTTCGGCGTGATACTTATTTGGGAAAGATCGTAAAAATAGGTGGATAGTTAGGACATAAAAACATAGAAATTTATGATTTTTATAGTTTTTAATATGTCCAGGCAATTGGATAAATTATTTTGATTTTTTTTTACACACAATCGTGTAAACAAATACTTGATTAATAATGAATTTAAAAAAATAATTTTAATATTTCAGTACAAAAAATTACCAACAGATGGCGCTTATCGATGAAAACCCATTTTGTCTTTCATTCCCTCTCCCGGGACAACCGCGCAAAATATCGGGATCAAAAGTATCCTAGAACCTTCCTCGGACTATAAGCTCGAAATGTACCAAGTATCATTCAATTTGGTTCAGTAGTTTCGGCGTGATACTTATTTGGGAAAGATCGTAAAAATAGGTGGATAGTTAGGACATAAAAATATAGAAATTGATGATTTTTATAGTTTTTAATATGTCCAGGCAATTGGGTAAATTATTTTGATTTTTTTTACACACAATCGTGTAAACAAATACTTGATTAATCATGAATTTAACAAAATAATTTTAAGATTTCAGTACAAACAGGGACCAACAGATGGCGCTCATCGATTTAAATTCAAGATAGCGTTTGGTTTCCTAAAAGTTTATATAAAGATGTCATCTGGCCTACAGTTTACGAATTTATCATATGTATAGATATGTATAGATATTGCAAGGCAATTAAATTAATTACCTGCTGACATTTGCCGGTTGAAGTATCCAGATAATTAATGTCACATAATTCACACACGCTTAGAAGTCTATTTAAATGCAATAAATAATTTATCGTGTTTCAGGTTTCTACAACACCATAGTTTGGTAGAATCCTTCCGGACCACAATGTTGAATTTGCAAAATGTTGATCCCGCTATGTTGAATTCGCAGAAACCTATTATAATGCAACATTCGAGCGCACTTAGGTTTAGATAACTAGCTAAATTCAGTAACTTAGCATATCATAACCATACTACTTAATTAGTCAAATAAAGCTAGTCCAGCTTAATATCATCACTTGAAACTAAATATTATGCGATTTAGACAATACAAAAAGCATAATTATGTATCACGGGTATTAAATTTAGGAATACATATTTACACAGATCTTCACTGGAAATCTCATAATTCAAAATAATTCTGACTTTGTAGACCTTTTTAAAAAAAAATACGCGGGAAATGCTTCATAAGTTTCGTAGGTAATCTTCATTGACCGTGGGTGTGTGTCGTACACTCGGCTTTCCCGATTTACCTACTAAACCCCATGGCTGGACATTGGGTGCAATAAGCAGGAGGCCCCAGGTGCACATCAACGATTTCTGAAGTCCTCCCTGCCATGATCTGTCGCCGAGTAAGCCGAATCTGATATTTTAAATCATAACTGAAATGGTAATATAAAATATGTTATTGAAATTTATATTATTGGTGACATTACAATTGCCATGCTCGCAGAAGATTCGTGCCGATCTATTGATACATAAGTAGGTACTATCAATTATCAAGGTACCAGGTTCATTTTGTACATATTCATCGCTTGCCATTAAGTCTTTTTGTTCCACGTGACCGTAAAGGCCCAATTCATTACCATAACAGTGGGAATGACAGTCAGAGCAGGACAGGACATTAACTGTGTCCACTGGCCCGCAATTTAGTAAATGAATGCGAACAAGCTCACAATGGCAGAGGGTTATGGGGTTTGGATTTTGGCTAGGGTTTAGTTTAAAACTGTGTATATGTGCAGGTACATAAAATTTAATGGCAGGTATAAATTTAACCTTGGTGAAAGATTGTAAGTAGAATTAATAAAAAAAAACATTAAGTACATCTCAATATTATTATGTAATGAACTACACACTTCCAGCGTCGCCCATAACAAATCTATTTCTCTCTTAATAACCCAAACCCTTCAATTGGCTTAATGGCAGCCATGTAACTAGCATCCATGACCAACATCTTAAAATCAAAATCAAATCAAAATCAAAAATATATTTATTTCACATAGGCATTATCCGCTCAATCCCGCCGGTCGCGTGGTCACGCCGGCGTATCCATCAGCGGTGCCCACGCCTTCGGCGGGAACGGCGGCTGCACGCCGGACGTCACACAATATATCCTTATTTCTTTTACAGGAGTCGTACTGCATAAATACTTACTGTTTCATCATGCTGGATAACTGACGAAAATAACTACACTAAATCCGAGAACACCCCATGTGTAATGGATTTATGATATTTGGCCGAAAATTAGGATGGGAAAAATGAAGGAGTACTCTCAGATTTTACCATGTAATTCAAAATAAAAAGCAGTTTTCTGACATTAATTATTTTATTTACAAAATATACACATCAACAATTCACTTTCACCAAAAAAATAATAATCTGTAGATATAAAATCTCCGAAAATAAAATAAAATATTACTGCCTATTTATTTGTTTATTTTTTTGTTTATTTTGGGGATATCAAGGCTATGTAATCTTAAATTATTTTAAAAAAAAACCCCCCATTTTTATTATTGATTTTCACATAAATTATTCATATGTTAAATGTTAAATGATATTTTGACAAAAGATTCGATTTTCTGTATTTGACAAAAGACGTTTCTATTGAGAAAATCTCAACAAATATCGGTTAAATACGAGCACTGCACAACAAAAACAACAACAAAAAATAATGGTGACCATCGCGTGTTATTTTATCAAATTTTACAAATTTAACTTCGAATTACACTGAAAATATTTATCACAAATGTTTATCAACATGACAGGATACTTTTAAATGCAAAACAACAATATTTGAAACAGAATAAACGAAAATATTCAAAAATTAATCGTATTAATACTTTCTAGGAACGGCGCCAAACAAACAATAAATAATGACAGCGATCAAATCGTGATTTCGACTTTTTTTTTCATTACATTCACTCGGCAAGCTATCTCATTCAGTACCATAACCAATTCTACACATTAATTTATACAGAAAGACTTAGACCCGCGACCATACAGTCATAGATATCGAAAAATGTGCGAGGAGAACCAAACGAAAAAAGTTGGCCGCCATGGTTGCCAAAGCAATCGACTGTTCGGGAGATTGGCAACTCGGGTTTCATGCGGCATTCAACGGTTATACAGATGCGCTTGTAAAACGTCCAGAATATAAAACAAAAACTCGACCACCAGCTCACAACGCGACCCACCTGAGAAAAACTGGCAAGAAACTCAGCGGGTTTTTTTTTTGCTCTATTTACAATTTTAAAGAATCTAAAAACTAGGCATTTTAACAATTTTTTTGAGAATCCAGCAGAGCAGGTCATTTCCAGGCTTCCTTATCCAACAAATAATCATTGATTGTATAGTAGCCCCTGCAGTACAATTTACTTTTAACAGATCTTTTAAACTTATTAAGGGACATACTTTTAATTTCGTCTGGAAGCCTGTTGCAAAAGCGTATACAGTTACCCATGAAAGAATTGCTGGTTTTGTGCAATCTGCTATGAAAAACAGCAAGGTTATTTTTATTTCTAGTGTTGACATTGTGTCTATCACTTAACTTAGCGAAACTATGTAGATTTCTTTGTACATAGATAAAGTTTTCAAATACATATTGTGATGCTACAGTAAGAATATTAACCTCTTTGAATTTTTCGCGCAGAGAGACCCTTGGACCTAGTCTATATATAGCTCTTATGGCCCGCTTTTGTAAAATAAAAATTTTATTTATATCTGCAGCATTGCCCCACAGTAGAATACCATAAGATATTATACTGTGAAAGTAACTGAAATAAACTATTCTAGCCGTATCTACATCAGTCAAGTGCCTTATTTTTTGTACAGCAAATGCTGCTGAACTTAATCTACTAGCTAGTTTTACAATATGTAGACCCCATTGTAAACCAGCATCAACCATTAACCCTAGGAATGTGGTTTGTTCCACAAGTTCCAACTCTCGACCATTAAGTTGAACATTGGTTTCTGACTGTGCTACATTAGGCAAGGTAAATTTAATACATTTAGTTTTATTATCATTTAGTCTAAGATTGTTACTGTTAAACCAATGAACCACTTTCAAGATTGCGTTGTTGACATCGTCATAGTTATCTATTTGTCTTTTAACTTGTAACCCAGTGATGAACAGTGTTACTCACCAACTAGCGCGAGGTAGCTATGCAGAGAACTCTTTCCCAGGGCGCCTTACTACAGAGATTCCAGTGTGCATGCAAGGGTAGGCCAGGGCTCTGACGAAAACAGTCAGGTAGGGTGTACACACATATATTTATTAAGTACACAGTACACTACAGAGACATAGGGGGAAGTTATACACTTAGAGACATAAATATCACAGATATACAGAGGAGTAGTACTAATTACTGCACTAGTGTTACAGAGGCGGTCTACAGCTACTTGTTACTAAGTACTTAGGCAGTTACATAGCAAGGTGACAAAATAATGGGGTACTGGCCTGCAGTGCGAGCTGAGAGTGACTGGCTGTTGTTACTGCCAGGTGATGACGGCAGATACCTCTCACATGAGAAGCTCGTGTAGTCCGCACTTCCACGTTGTCGTACCACGTGCAGCCCACTAACTTATAGATGCGGCACCAAATATCTCAACCGGCAACTAGCCCCGTAGTAAAAAACCCTGTTGTAAAA
Source organism: Miltochrista miniata (assembly GCA_933228765.1). Taxonomy (NCBI): domain Eukaryota; kingdom Metazoa; phylum Arthropoda; class Insecta; order Lepidoptera; family Erebidae; genus Miltochrista; species Miltochrista miniata. The sequence goes on along the minus strand of OW121750.1, from coordinate 40,498,155 downwards.
GAACAACGAATTAAGCCACTGACAGCACGATAGACGACGATCGAACTGCCTTGCAGACAGAAAAGTGCAACTTACCAGTTGTCTGGGTAAAATGCAGCAAATACTCCGTTATAACTTCTACCAAACGGTGAGGCACTAATGCCAGAGCTTGTGCGAAAACCTATTCGAGGCACAGCTCACCAAGCCAAAAAAGGAACCGACTACCTCAAAGCAGGTCATATATCTTACTCCAGGAATATTCTCGCAATCTTTAATAAAACCTGTTTCTCCTTAATGCAAATCATCGCGGGTGCCACAGACAAAACTTGTCACTTGTGTCAAAGGAAAACCACAGATAAAAAAACCAGCGATGAATTGATTAAGGGCGGCTTTACACATTGTCAAGCCCGAGACCAGATTGCTAGACAAAAATAAATGCTACAACCACCCCCCCCCCCTAATAGTATTTCCTGCGGATATGACACGCTGGAAATACACAATAAAGAAAACAGAAAAGTACTGACTGATAAACAAAGACAACCAGCTAGGTACTTCAACCCCAAGCTGACTGCTACCATTACAATAACAAAGAAAGATCCTCCTATACACCTAACTAGACACTGACTCATGTACCGGACAGGCTAAGTAACTAGAGTCTAATGCCCTTCATAGAAAACGAATGCTCCCTTTACTCGCTGCTGATACCCTAACAAGCTCTCAGGATATTGTAGAGTACTGAGGAGCGAATGAGAGAAAAACGCTCGGTGCGGTGCATAGAAGAAACTACAACGTGACAATTTGAAGTCACGTACACACATAGAAATACAAACAAAAGATTAAAATAGTCTTACATAATGATCACATAGCACTGGTTTAATAAACTAGAGAAACAGTGCTATGTAGTTACGTTAGGTATTGGAGACGTTGGGTATTGGAGACGGCTCCTCCTGATACTTCAGGATGTCCTTGATATGGTACTCCCCAAGATCCCTACCGTCTAGATCTGACAGCCTATATACTAAAGGGGATCGTTTAGCAGTCACCACACATTTAAGGAACTTAGGGGCTAGCTTAGAAGTGAAGTTCTTGGCCTTGTTTGACAGGTAGAACGTGCGTTTGTAAACTATCTGTCCCACTTTCAGCTCTACATGCCTTTTTCTGAGGTTGTAATACTTTTCATTACGCTGGTGGGCAACATTCAAATGTTTCCTCACCTGGTCGTATATGCGTTGTATTTCTCTCAGCTTGACACCGAAGGCTGATGGATCGTCTACAGAGACCGAAGCAGGGTGGCACGCAATATCTGTCTGCCTGTATAGCACTCCATCTCCAATAAACTCCCTACCATGTACCAAGAAGTAAGGGGTGAAACGAGTTGCTTCGTTAACTGCAATGTTTAAAGCGCACTGTATCTCAACCAAGAACGAATCCCATGACTTGTGTTGTGACTTCACATAGCATGAGATCGCTTGAACAACACATTACGAATAGCTCGTTCCGCCTGATTAGTTTGGGCATGATACCTAGGGTTATAATATATATTAGGTACATTGTATTTAGCTAACAGATCTTTAAATGGCTTACTCACAAACTGAGGGCCATTATCCATGTAAATAGTCTTGCAGACTCCGTGCACGAGAAACACACTCTTCTCTATGAATCTCGCGACGACAGCGCCTGTGGCAACCCGAACAGGGCACAACATGACATATTTGCTAAAGTAGTCGGAGACCACGATCAGGTGTACGTTTCTATTGCTCGAAGTGGGAAAGGGACCAAGCAGATCGACAGAGATAACTTCGAATGGCTTCGAAACCCGCTTCGGGCTACCCATTAGGCCGGGACGAGACGTATTTACGGGTTTGTACTGCTTGCATGTTTCGCAATTCCCAACATATTCTTTGACGTCCTCGTACATCTTGGGCCAGTAATAATTCAGGGCTAACCTTTTATGCGTCTTCCAAACGCCACCATGGGCACTAAGTGTGTCATCGTGGTACTTAGAGAGCAGGGGCAAGCGATCCTCCTGAGGTACCACCAGCTTCCAGTCAAAGTCTGAAGTCAAAGAATATTTATTTTTAGTTAACCTATATAAAAGGTTGTCACGAATGTCATAATTTGGTGACTTCCTAGGGTTCTTCCGAACACTATTCATGGTGTGGTCATACCACGGGTCTTTAGTGGGTACTGCATCGAGGGAATCAATTTTGATACGAGACAGAGCATCAGGTACAACGTGGTCTTTACCTTTTCGATGCTCTATGTCAAAATCGAATTGACTGAGCCTCATGCTCCAACGTGCTAGACGACCCGTGGGATTTTTCAGTTTATGGAACCACAGAAGGGATGAATGATCCGTGACGACCGTACACTTTTGGCCTTCGACGTACTGACGAAATTGTTCCAAGGCGAAAATCACGGCCAAAAGTTCTCGCTCAGTTGTGCTGTAGTTCACCTCGTTCTTGTTGAGAGAACGGCTACAGTAGGCGATAGGGTGCTCAACACCATCGTGAGTTTGTGTCAGTACAGCAGCAACTGAGTAAGCTGACGCGTCACTAAGAATGCGGAAGGGCAGCTCAAAGTTAGGCATTTTTAATATAGGGGCAGATACCAAGGCTGACTTTAGCAGGTTAAAGGCCTGTTCAGCCTCAGGGGTCCATTCAAACTTAAAGTTTTTAGATGTCAGTTTGCACAGAGGTTTACTAATCTTAGAGAAGTTGTTAACAAAGTGACGATACCAGCCGGCCATTCCCAGAAATCTCTTAACCTCCTTAGGGTTAGAAGGGGTGGGATAGTTGAGGATAACCTCAACTTTACCCGGGTCTGTCCGTAGGCCATGTTTGTCCACATAATACCCCAGGTATTTGAGTTCACTCCGACAAAAGTGAGATTTTTTCATGTTGATAGTTAGGCCAGCATCCTTGAGTTGCTGATAGACTCTATGTAAGAGCTCTACATGCTCCTCAAAGGTGCTGGGCACACAGACTATGTCGTCCTGAAACGCAAATACCTTATTGTCGAACTCGGGGCCAAACAGACGGTCCATCAGGCGTTGCATCGTGGCACTAGCCCCGACAAGCCCGAAGCACATCGAATTGTATTGGAATAATCCTCTCCGGGGAACCGTAAAAGCAGTCTTCTCTGCAGACTGGGGTGAGTCAAATGGAATCTGCCAGTAAGCCGCACTCAAATCTACAGAAGTTAAATACTTAGCGTTATTAAGGTGGTCCAAGATTTGATTGATATAGGGTAAGGGGTAGGCGTCACTCTTTGACACAGAGTTCAGCTTGCGAGAGTCCAAGCACAATCTGAGGTCACCGTTTGCCTTCTCCACCATGACCACTGGAGAGTTCCACGCGGACTGAGACGGGGACACTACTCCCATCTCCAGCATTCGGGCCAACTCGGCTTCCAGGGCCTTCTGTTTAAGGGGAGAGAGCGGATAATAACGCTGCTTGATCGGCTTGCTGTCACCAGTGTCAATGACATGATGTACAAGTGAGGTCCGACCTAAACCCACCTTATCAGTGTTCAATGAGTCAAATTTCTCAATGACCCCGTTGATTACACACCTTTGTTTAGCAGTCAAGTTGTTGTAATCCTCGAGGCCACCGTTAAGGGACACAGACTCTATAGGATTATTATCACTAAAACTATCAAGACTAATATTTTGTAAAATTAACTTATCACTTAACTTAAATTGTTGCCAGAAATCCACACCAAATATCATGGAGGTGGTTATGCCTGGGACAACATAGAACTTGACAACTCGGACAACCGAATTGTACTCAATTGGCAAAGAGATACAACCCAGACATTGCAAGTGAGAGCTGTCTGCAGTTGTAATACGAAAAGTAGGATTGATACTCTCAAGATCAAAACCCAGTTCCAAGAAGATGCGGTGCGCTCCCTTACCTAATATAGAGCACGAGGCACCGGAATCTAGAAGGCCTAAGACATTTAGATTTAAAACCTTAACAACTAGATACGGTCTAATGTCACTATCCCGTTTAGGAAACAGGACCTTATCAGAAATAGACTCAGATACAGAGTAATGCACCGAGTTCCTAATAAGGCCCTGGCCTACGCGTTTTTGACTTGCTAGTACAGTGTGAGCAGTCTGGGGTCTTGACTCCTTTGAGACCACACCGGAAACACACCAGCTCCCTTGACTGTGTGCAGCTGTATGCAGTGTGACCGCCCCCGCCGCAACGGAAGCATTTGCGATCGTGGGGGGTAACCGGCGTCTCCACTGCAGACACCTGCTTAGCGGGCTTTTGTACACCTTTGTTCTTAAGCTGGTGTAAGTCAGATGAAATCTCAAACTTGTCAAGAGCAGGCTCATGGAAAGCGTCTGCCCTAGTACGCGCAAGCTCCAAGCGCTTATCCAAACGTCTCAAGTCATCTACAGAGTTGACATCATGCAAGGCCAGTTCCTTCATGTAGTCAGGTCTAATGTTGTGCATGAGAATGTCCAGCTGTTCCTCACTGGGCATCTTACATGACAACCTTGAGAACATGGCTTGCATTGTACATATATAGTTAACCAAGGACTCAGAGCGGGCTTGTGTACGCTGTCTTATCTCGTTCCTGAGGCGGTAATCATAATCAGGAATATCGAAGGTATCTCTAAGCTCACTAATAAGATCCTCATATGAGATGAAGTTAGCTTTGTTTGTACGGAACCAAGACAAAGCCGGTCCATCCAACAGGTCGGAGAAAGCCATAAGGAGTCTAGGCTTAGTAACCTCCCGAGCACATCTAAGTTCCTCTAATCTCTCTAAAAACACACGTACACAAGTAGAACCATCATATTTTAAATTAAATGAGCGTAAGTTAAGGGGACGTTCTTTATACACTATGTTACATGTAGAACTATTCCTACTTGAACTAGCTCGCACCGAGCGGTCCTCTCTCACTACTGGTGAAGTATATTCCACCTGGTCACGACCCGAAGGATCATCACCATCATCATCCGAACCTTCGGATTCAGAATCACTACTGGGTTCAGCCCTAGCGATGATCTTCACTAGCCTACCACGAATATCCACCAGGTCGGGGCAATCTCAACTCAATAAGTAGTTGGCTCTGATAGACACCCTAAGACGACTACCCTTATTAATGAAGATGTCACCTGACTGAATAGCCTCCGCTCGGAGACCTTTGGAAAGCAGATCGAGAGCTCAGCCGATGCATCAGCGGGTACCGGAGCACTCGCTTTGATGCTACCTCGACGGACGAGTCGGTGTGCCGTTCTTAGCTCACCCCGAAGGCCAGACACTGTCGTTTCCGGTTTCACTGAAATTCCCATGTGGGACAGCTCGTTAGCGAGTTCATCCTTTCTTAAATAATTAATATATTCTTTCATCTGTGCCATTATGTAAAAATTTACTTACAACAATTATAAAGATAAAATGGCACAGATAGGGATCAATTACAAAGTAAAAATGTAAATTGAATTGAGTTACAACAAAGTGTACTAAGTTAGGTAATTATGTTTCAAATTGACTTTTAGAATTTAACAAAGATTAACGGTATACTAAGAGAAAAAAGTTTCTAAATTTTCTGATAACACAGTTCAGGTTAATAATTAAATTTCAAGGTATCTACACACCTTCAACAAAGTTTATAATTACACAGAGTGAAATTCACTAAGTTAACACAGAGAGATTCACCAAGCCCACCTTACAAGGTGAAGCTATAGAACAACATGTACCATATATTAATCTACACTAATATTATAACAAATATATGTGTGCACCATAAAAAAAGAAAAAAGAAACACATAAAAGAAAAAACACAATAAGAAAAAGAAGTGGGTATGCCAAATAAAATCAAAAAGTTTTTCCAAAATCACAGCTATTTTTAAATTTTAGAACTTAGAATTTTGTGTCTTTTCCAGCCAAAGATGTAGGTAGCTGGAAGAAGACGAAAGGGATAATTTTGTGCTTAGCTGTTAGCACCACCAATTAACGTCCTGGAATGTCTCGGACGAGACACCAGGATGGTTTCGCCAGAGGTAACCACCTATGCACACACACTAGACTGAGGCTACCACAGAGTAGACCCAGAGATTTGCCACTACGTTGGGAGCCAATTTGTAACCCAGTGATGAACAGTGTTACTCACCAACTAGCGCGAGGTAGCTATGCAGAGAACTCTTTCCCAGGGCGCCTTACTACAGAGATTCCAGTGTGCGTGCAAGGGTAGGCCAGGGCTCTGACGAAAACAGCCAGGTAGGGTGTACACACATATATTTATTAAGTACACAGTACACTACAGAGACACAGGGGGAAGTTATACACTTAGAGACATAAATATCACAGATATACAGAGGAGTAGTACTAATTACTGCACTAGTGTTACAGAGGCGGTCTACAGCTACTTGTTACTAAGTACTTAGGCAGTTACATAGCAAGGTGACAAAATAATGGGGTACTGGCCTGCGGTGCGAGCTGAGAGTGACTGGCTGTTGTTACTGCCAGGTGATGACGGCAGATACCTCTCACATGAGAAGCTCGTGTAGTCCGCACTTCCACGTTGTCGTACCACGTGCAGCCCACTAACTTATAGATGCGGCACCAAATATCTCAACCGGCAACTAGCCCCGTAGTAAAAAACCCTGTTGTAAAAGAACAACGAATTAAGCCACTGACAGCACGATAGACGACGATCGAACTGCCTTGCAGACAGAAAAGTGCAACTTACCAGTTGTCTGGGTAAAATGCAGCAAATACTCCGTTATAACTTCTACCAAACGGTGAGGCACTAATGCCAGAGCTTGTGCGAAAACCTATTCGAGCCACAGCTCACCAAGCCAAAAAAGGAACCGACTACCTCAAAGCAGGTCATATATCTTACTCCAGGAATATTCTCGCAATCTTTAATAAAACCTGTTTCTCCTTAATGCAAATCATCGGGGGTGCCACAGACAAAACTTGTCACTTGTGTCGTAGGAAAACCACAGATAAAAAAACCAGCGACGAATTGATTAAGGGCGGCTTTACACATTGTCAAGCCCGAGACCAGATTGCTACACAAAAAATAAATGCTACAAACTTTGAAAATCAAAGAAGTATCATCTGCAAACAAAACAATCCTGTTGTTGTCCCCCACGTAAAAGGGTAGGTCATTAAAATATATAAGGAATAAAAATCTGTTGAACATATATATACATTATTAATCTTCGATATTATATCACACAACGATACCCCTTTATACTCTTGTAATATGTGCGACTATCATTATCATAGTCATTGTAAGTCGCAAGTACAGATGCTGGAATATTAGTTCAGCAAACAAAGAGAAGCAGCAATCACTCAAGATACATAAGTATGAAGAGGTGATCAAGAAACCCAAGGAGGCTCCAGCAACATTTTCCCTTAACATGACAAAATAGTTGCTGTTCTACGGGTGGACGTGTTAAGTACGGAACCCTAATGGGTATTGACGACGCAGCAAACATGCAATTTATTGCTAGTATGATGAAATCGCCGATACATCAAATATGCAGCTGCATTACCGTCGAGTCAGCACCATTGCAACAGCACCGACGACATCCGCCCAAGAACCCATCGCCAACGCAGCGAATCGATTTTATAGATTTAAGTCATTTAATTGTCATTCCATATTCTCGCATCGAATAGGTTTCACTTAATTAAAATTAGTTAATTATAATTGTAATTTTGATTTTTATTAAATTAATTATAAAGTACTTTGGTTTTTTTTCGAGCCTCCGGCTGTAGCTTACGTAATTGGCGCAGTCGGTAGGATACTCGCGGGCCGGTTCGCGAGCTTTCGGGAATATCTAATATCAGTATTCATCGCGTTCGCGAAATCGCCCGGGCGGTTTTAACCACCGTACTACGAGTATCAAGAATCTTCAGTAGCTGCAAGCCGAGTGGAGAATCCAGACCTCGATTCACGAAAGAAGACCAGAGATGAAATATTATATGTAAGTACACTTGAATTGTTCTCGTGTTGCTTCCTACCTATTCCTAAGCCCCTTCCAAGATTTTTCGCCCCGAAAAATCCTATTCCCGCGGTCCTGCATCGAGACAGGGTCGCCGGCACGTAATTGATAGTAATAGAGAGTTAGGCAGTGAATTAGATTTTCATTCGAGTAATTTAGAATTAGAAATGGCTTACAACCCTGATATAATTTATAAGGCCTTACGCCTGGTGCCTGAATTTGATGGTAACCATAACGTCCTTACTAGATTTATTAATATTTGTGACCGAATTGTAACTCAATACGCCAGCCCCGAGCCAGGTAGTGAGTTAGGTAATTTATGCTTATTGAACGGCATTTTAAACAAGATTACAGGGTCCGCCGCTTCGACAATCAATGCGAATGGTATCCCTGAAACTTGGGCCGGTATCAGAGCAGCTTTGATCAATAATTTTTCGGATCAAAGGGACGAAACTGCTTTGTATAATGACCTTTCTTTAGCAATGCAAGGAACAAAGTCTCCGCAGGAATTATATGACCAATGCCAGACTTTGTTCAGTACAATCATGACTTATGTGACTTTACATGAGACCTTACAGACGACTATTGACGCCAAACGAACACTTTACAAAAAGGTAACAATGCAAGCGTTTGTGCGTGGATTAAAGGAACCTTTAGGTTCGCGTATACGCTGCATGCGTCCCGAAACTATAGAGAAAGCGTTAGAGTACGTGCAGTTGGAGTTGAATATTATGTATTTGCAGACCCGCAACGATCTTCCGAAGGCTCACAATGCCTCTAAGTTAGCTTTACCCCCTACAGTACCGTTTTTCACACCGGGTGTTCCACGTCCAGTACCCAACTGGCCAGCACCAGTAGCTCAGCGCAGCCAACATCCTCAGTCCCAAGCATTTAAATTCAACATGCCTAACCAAACCCAGAATCGTTTCCCTTCTAAAACGCAGCAAATGTTCCGCTCACCACCACCTAATTATCACCCACATAGCAATAATTTTAGGTTGCCCCCTAGGCCGAACTACCAGCCGAATCATGGACCGAAACCCATGAGTGGAGTTCAGCATTTTACCCCCAAACCTTTACCTAATATATCAGGACACAATTGGCAAAAATCTGGTAACCCACCGCCGAATAATTATTTTAAGACGCGGGAGGTAAATATGAACGAATTTAATTTCCCTGATTCTTATTATTCTGCGGAGTATTGTGAACCCGATTATAATTATTATATGGAACCCACTGACTATTACAGCAACTCTTACGACTATGACTCTACGTGTATGACTTACCAGGACATGACTTACGGTAATCCATCTACAATTGAACCAGAGTCACAACCAGGCCCCAGTCATGCTAACCAGAGCCAGGATTTTCAGATAGAGGAGATGTCAAAAGAGCAAGGATAGACGTTAATTTACAAACTCAACGTCAACTGCCCTATATAGAGATATCTCAACCCCCTTTGAAATTTCTCATTGACACCGGCGCTAATCAGTCTTTTATAAGTCCAGAGGCTGTACAAACATTTTTCAGTAACTATCCTCTCAACTATGATCCCTTTGAGGTCACGAACGTGCATGGAGTTAGCAGAAATGACTACTCTATAACGTTACCGTGTTTTGAAGAGTTTAAAATAATGGACAGCATTAAACTTTTTATTTACCGCTTTCATGACTATTTCGACGGACTTATAGGCTTAGATCTTTTATCAAAATGGCAGGCTAAAATAGATCTAAAAGATTTTAAATTAGTCACTCATTCTGCAATAAATGAAATTAAAGTTTATAACTCCCGTAACGTCAATTTATATGAGGACATCATCCCGGGTGGAAAGTCTAAAGTAGTTAAGATACCAATTAACGCCCCGGATGGCGATGTTTTAATTTCAGATCAAATTTTCTGTAATTGCGTTATTCACGAGTGCCTTACTTCTGTTAAAAATAGTCGTGGCTACGTAGAGGTAGAGAACCCTACACCTAATGACATAATATTCTCTCTAGATCAGCCAGCATGCGCAGAAATATTTAATATCAATTGCATGCTAACTGAGAACACCAATCGTGTTAATGACGTATTATCACGGTTACGCACTGACCATCTTAATGAAGAAGAGAAGGCAAATCTTTTAACGTTATGCACTCGCTATGCAGACGTATTTTATCTCGATGGCGAAACATTAACTTTTACCAACAAAATTAAACACAGAATAAGAACAACTGATGAAGTCCCAGTTTTCACCAAGAGTTATAGATACCCTTTTATCCATCGACAAGAGGTTAGGGACCAGATAGAAAAAATGTTAAAACAAGGCATTATACGTCCATCTGACTCTGCATGGAGTTCACCCATCTGGATCGTGCCTAAGAAAGCCGATGCTTCTGGTAAGCAAAAATGGCGTCTTGTGGTTGACTTTCGTAAGTTAAACGAGAAGACCATTGACGACAAATACCCGATACCTAACATCAATGACGTACTTGACAAATTAGGAAAAAGTCAATACTTTACGACTCTAGACTTGGCTAGTGGTTTCTACCAGGTAGAAATGGACCCCCAGGATATTTCTAAAACGGCTTTTAACGTAGAACATGGCCATTTTGAGTACCTTCGGATGCCAATGGGCTTGAAGAACTCTCCGTCATCATTTCAGAGGGTCATGGACAACGTTCTAAGAGGTCTCCAGAATAATATCTGTCTGGTATACTTAGATGACATCATTGTCTATAGTACATCCCTACAGGAGCACATGATTAACTTAGAAAAAGTGTTCCAACGACTAAGAGAGTCCAACTTTAAAATCCAGATGGATAAGTCTGAGTTTTTGAAGCTAGAAACAGCCTATCTAGGACATATTATCAGTAGAGACGGCATCAAACCAAATCCTGATAAAATATCTGCCATAGAGAAATATCCCATACCAAACACACCCAAAGAAATTAAACAATTTCTAGGACTTCTCGGTTACTACCGAAAATTCATTCCCGATTTTGCGAGACTTACCAAACCTCTCACTGTTTGCCTCAAGAAAGGTAATAAAGTAATCCATAGCCCTGAGTACGTCAACGCCTTTAGTAAGTGTAAAGCTTTGCTCACAAATGATCCCATATTACAATACCCAGATTTCAGTAAGGACTTCAACCTTACTACAGATGCTTCAAATGTCGCTATTGGAGCGATTCTTTCTCAAGGACCTATAGGTTCAGACAAACCCGTTTGTTATGCTTCTCGTACACTTAATGAAAGTGAGATGAATTATAGTACGATTGAGAAGGAATTACTTGCCATAGTCTGGGCGACTAAATACTTTAGACCATACTTATTTGGACGAAAATTTAAAGTGATTACTGACCATAAGCCATTACAGTGGATGATGAACTTAAAGGAACCAAATTCACGACTGACACGATGGCGACTCAAACTGAGTGAATATGACTTTACGGTGATCTACAAGAAAGGAAAGTGTAACACTAATGCTGATGCCCTTTCCCGAGTAGAGATACATAATGAAGAGACCGACGAGATTAATGCTTTAATTGAGAATTTAAAGGAAATGAGTTCAATGATTAACAACCCCTCAGTTGCACTTCCTCGAAAGCCAAGTTCGTCTACTAACACCGCCCATACTAGTCAAGCACCCCCAAGAGGACCCAACTCATTGACTAGCAGCGTACATACCAGCAGCGAACAGGCTATGTCTATTATTAATAGTCCTTCTGAGCCACCAGTTGAACCACCAAATTCTTCAACTGATACTGTACACACTAGTCACGAACAGCCTATATTAGAAGTCCCTATAACTGACGACCCCCTTAACAAATTTCACAGACAAATTCATTTTACAATAGTAGGAGACTTAAAACGAAAACCGACTGTGACAAAACCATTTGAAACCCACACACGGATAGCAATTCAACTTTCTGAGAGAACCCTTCAAACTGACGTTATAAATTCTATTAAAGAATACGTCAATCCAAAGGTAAAAACTGGCATATTGATTACACCTCCCGTAGGCATGTACTCTATAATACCCATCATTCAAGATAATTTTAGAAGTTCCTCTCTTAATCTAGTTTTGACCAAGACCGAACTCGAAAATGTTAAAGAATACCTTAGACAACAAGACATCATTAGACACTACCATGAAGGAAAGACCAATCACCGTGGAATCACCGAATGTTACTTAGCCCTGTCCCGAAAATACTTCTGGCCGAAAATGAAGGAACAAGTCACAAAGCCCCACTGGGTACATCCGACCACTGTGTTGTGCGTGCCAGCCTGCAGGTGTCATCTCCTGCAAGGGCAGTAGAGGTGACGCGGCGACTGTGGCACTACTCGTCAGCAGACTGGGACGGACTACGAGAATACTTTGCAGCCGTCCCGTGGAGTCAGCGCTGCTTTGCAGGGAGGGCTTCATCGGAAAGCGCCTCTGCGGTTGCTGGTGAGATAGCTTTAGGTATGGAATACTATATTCCATACACTGATGTTGCCAGCATCCGCAAAGCCCGCCCCTGGTTCGGGCGTGAGTGCGCCGTAGCTGTTCAACAAAAACAGACGGCTTACCGCGCCTGGATCAGGGCTCGGGCTGTGCGCGACCCGAATGTGGCCCAACTCAAGGCAGCGTACAACAGAGCCACTAGGTCCAGTAAGAGGGCCTTCAAGAGAGCGGACGCCCAGCGCGTCACGCGGCTTGGTCAGGAGCTCACGTCTCATCCGACGGGCAGCCGTGGATACTGGCAACTGGCCAAAGCCGTGCAGGCCAACTTTTGCAAGCCCTCGCTGCCGCCGCTACGCTATCCTGACGGATCACTGGCTCACAAGGCCCAAGAGAAAGCGGAAATGCTGGCCAATCTCTTTGCGGCTAATTCCCGGGTTGATGACTGTGGCAAGCAACCTCCCACTATCGCCAACTGTGGAACCACGATGCCGGATATTAAAATCCGGCAGTGCGATGTGCGAGTGGTGCTACAGTCACTCGACACGCGGAAAGCCAGTGGTCCTGATGGCATACCGGCAGTGGTGCTGAAGAATTGTGCAGCTGAATTATCTCCAACGCTAACACGCCTGTACCGCCTTTCCTATTCCTCGGGAGATGTGCCGGAGGCTTGGAAGGAGGCGAACGTCCAGCCAATCCCCAAGAAAGGGGA